>OX465375.1:4208147-4875722 GCA_950004255.1 Mesopsocus fuscifrons
GCTAGAGTTCAGTCAGTGGTCGACGTACCGTACTAGCGTTAACATGTCTGACGTGATCTTTGTGGAGTTTCAAGGCTTCAAGGACAATAATAATGGCTTGGTGGTGAAGGAACTTGCCATTGGCGGCTTACGTCCTCGTTGGTCCCATCGAAATGTGTTCTTACCACCCTACGATTTTGAAGTTTTGTCAAGAAAAACTCAGATTGCCAACAATTGGTGTACTCGCAACCTACATGGACTCAAGTGGGAGGAAGGGGAACTGCACTACTCCTCTTTGAAGACATTTCTGCAGAGTGAAACAGAGACGTACAAATTTATTCTAACCAAGGGCTCCGAGAAGAAGAAGTTCCTCGAAAAGATCTTGGAGAGACCTGTCGTCAACGTGGACTCTATCCTGCCTGTACGCATTCGAAGACTGCCTGATCCTGACATTGTCTGCAATCACAGGGGGCAGTGCGCACGGAAGAATATTGAGAAGCTACTTTGCTGGTTTGAAGATATTGTTTCTCTTGTGGGTAATGAAGCAATGTCTGATGAATAAATGATTTATTATAAAATATTGCTTGTTTTCTCCCAGGTAGGTGTTGGAAAACCAAGCCATTTAATGTACGACCTATCTTTACTCTTTTTGAGTATTTTTTCAACTAAATAAAGGTTGTGATGCTTGGTTTTCTGAAGTTCCTGTCGATAGAAAGATCCTAGAATAGGCTCGCCTTGCCAGTCTTCGAGTAAATAGGTGACAGGATATGTAGGCTGAACAAGTCGAATTTTCATATAGGTATATATAACTTGCCTTGGGACCTGAGTATGGTGACGGTTATACATGGGGTTTGCATAGGAATCAGCATCTTATAAGCAAGCGTTAGACATGAAATCTACAGCTTGGTATCAACTACTAAGCCATTGCTGTCTCATGGGCTAAGTTGTCGCTGAGGATGTACATGCATTGGACAGATATGTGTCAAAGCTTGAACCACAGGGGGATACGTGGGGTTGAGCATCTTATTCATGAGACCTGGAACACACGGGCTGCTTGCCCTGTAGCTTAGTATCTACATCTGGCAGTAGGTTGATGCCTCTAATATTTTCACTAGTTCAATTTTAATGTCATCTACTTGTTCATTCTAGGATTCATTTTACCTAAGATTTTTTTTTTGTCCTTTTGTGGTTACTGAAGGGGTATTGTTACATGTAATGTACTTGGTCCCTTGAACTGCTTGTGCCCCGACGTGTTTGAGATTTGGTTCCTTAGTGCAAAGGTGCTGTGGGATTGGCCTCTGAGTTGAGGATTTCTCTGTTCGTTTCTTATGGGGAATTTATTTACACCAGGTGAGGGTACCTTCAACTGGCGTTGCTTTTTTTCATTGGACTTGTACCCTTGTTCCCTTCTATATGCGCTGTACAGAGGACTTGTTATTGCATATTTTTCATGGGGTTGGCTGTGGAATGAGATGAGGACTCTCATGCCCTTGTCTTGCCTACCTTGTCTACTGATCTTACACTTTTCGCTGGATGCGTACCTAAGGGACTATGTTCCGTGCTATATTAAGGGGTTTAGCACTCCTACTTGGGGCCATGGGTTGTTGAGCAAAGGTGTTGAGCTGTTGAGTGAGCTGTTGTATAGATGTTGAGTAGTTGTTGAGCTGTTGAGTGAGTTGTTGTATAGACGTTGAGTAGTTATTGAAATGTTAAGCTGTTTGGTGGGTGAGTGAAGTGATATTGAGACTTTGCTAAGTAGGTATAACACTTGCGCCATGTGGATAACAAAATGGGTAGAGCCTGAATTTGGTATAAGCATAGTGGTGGAGGAGACACAGGTACGCTTGAGACATGGATCATACGTTGGGTATTCATAGGTATGCATGGAACTTGGGTGTAGAAGTGATAACCATAGTATTAGTTATAGTGAGGTAGGGAGATGGAACTGAGTACAGTATGGGTTCGGTATTAGCATGAAGGTGGCCCTGACAATTATATACGGGGCTAGATCAGGATGGGGATACTATAGTTGAGAGATGTATGGAACTGCATAGGTGAGACTTGGGGCATATGAAGGAGGATACCTAAGTGTAGGCATAATGATGGCCAAGCTGTAGTTATCGTGATGGGTGTGCAGGGGGGTAAACTTAGTATGATTCACAAATAAAATAGGTCATATGGAAGTTGGGTGTAGATTACACTATGTAGAAATAGTGTTGGTCGCAGTATTACCTGAGACATGGGTCATAAGAATGCAGCAAACTTGAACGATATGTGTAGATATATTGGTCCAGACATTGGTAACTAAGTATGGTGAGGGTGACAAAATGATGCTGGATATGACACGAGTTAGGTTTATGTGAGGGGGTATACATAGGTAGAAATGGAACGTAGGTTGGACACAGGTATAATGCATGGAACTTGAGTGTAGAGTTACGAGACGTATGAATAGTGATGGGATGCATAAAAATGGGTGAGGTTATAAGCGGATGCATCGAACTTGGGCAAAGAAGGAATAGGTATAGCTATAGTGGTCCAGACCTTGGTAAGTAGGTATGGTGAGGATGACAAAATGATGCTGGATATGACACCAGTGTGGTTTATGCAAGGGGTGTACAGGAGACATAGGTAGAAATGGAACATAGGTATGCATGGAACTTGAGTGTAGAGCTATGAGGTGTATGAATAGTGATGGGAGTATGAAAAATAGTTGAAAATTGGTTATACTTAGGTATGGACAGAACTCGGGATAGAAGTTTAGGTAATGGTATAATTGCAGTGGTTGGTGATGATCATAGAGTATGCATAGGATGGATTTATGGAGCTGAGTATAGGCAGTGATGACCAAGGTATATGGGGAATGCATAGGATGGGAGCTAAGTACACCATGGGTGTGGAGTTTAAGTCTTTGTGTTGGGTATGGCATAGGATTGCATGAGGGATAAGGATGTATCAAATATGATGGGATAGTTTGGTTGAAGTAGGGCCCATGCAGGTATACTTGGGTGTAGAAAAATTTGTCTAGGCCCAGTGAGGTACGCATAGGATGGAAACTGAGCACTGCATGGGGTGTAGGCTTAGTGATGGGTGGGCATGAGGAGTGGACCATAAGTTGGGTATACATAGGTGTGCACGGGACTTGGATTTATACGATACAAGATGCTCATGGTATAGGTATAGTGCTATGAGGTAGGTATGTTGAGGATGGGGATAGTTTTACTCAGACGTCTAACTTTGATGTAGAAGAATTTGTTTAGGCACAGTGAGGTACACATAGGATGGAAACTGATGGGTGGGCATAAGAAGTGGATCATAAGTTGGGTATACGTAGGTGTGCACGGGACTTGGATTTATACGATACAAGATGTTATTGGTATAGGTATAGTGGTATGAGGTAGGTATGTTCAGGATGGGGATAGTTTTACTCAGACATCTAACTTTGATGTAGAAGAATTTGTTTAGGCACAGTGAGGTACACATAGGATGGAAACTGATGGGTGGGCATAAGAAGTGGATCATAAGTTGGGTATACGTAGGTGTGCACGGGACTTGGCTTTATGCGGTGCATGGATGTTCATGGCATAGGTATAGTATGTTCAGGATGGGGATAGTTTTGCTCAGCCATCAAACTTTGGTGTAGAATATTAGGGTGGATGGTCTTGGTATAGGTATGGTAGGTACGCATAGAACTTGGAAGGATTTCTGAAAGTGATGGTTATCCATTGGATGGGTGTATGGAGCTGAGTACAGGGTGGTTATACATAGGTGTTCACGGAACTTGGATGTAAGACTGTGGGATGGATATAAGAAGTGAGGCGTGCTTAGGATGGGGATAGTTTGACTCAGGCAAAGATGTGCATGGAATTTTGGTGTAGAACTGGTGTGCTGTTAAAGTGGGCATGGTATAGTTGAGTACGTGAGATATGGTGGGTTACAAGGGGTTAGGATGGGGATAGGTATAGATAGGGTATGCATGGATGGATCTTGGGTATAGGTGGGCATATAGTCACGGGTATACGCGGGTCTTGCTGAGGATAGGGATAATATGGATCAGGCATAAACAGGACTCAGGATATCCATGGAATTATGGTGTAGAGTTGTAAAGTATAGTTATGTGCATGGTGACAGATAGGGAATAGGTATGCACGAGACATGGAACATAGGTTGGAGTTTGCCTGGACCTTTTGATAAAGAATTATACGATTACGATTCAGGTAGAGATGGGACTGAAATTTGTTACAAAATTATATGGTGTAAGTATAGTGATGGTCATAATGGTTGATAGGGACATAGGTGTATGCATGGAACTTGGGAGAATATATGTGGGCATAGTGATGGGTGTGGTTTAGTGATGTATAAGGTAAAGGTATACATGAGACAAGTGGTTAAGTTCATTGGTATCATATTAGACTCTTTTATTTTTAATAATGTATATCCCCTTTGAAAAGTGAACAAGGTAGGTAAAGTTAAATCGTTAAGTCTTAATTATGTTCCTATCACTGGTCTTGTATTTGACTCTTTTATTTATATTAATTGGATAGGTGCCCAAAATTCTATTTATCAGCAAGATGTGCTTACACTACCTAGTGAAAGTAAACTGTACATGGAAGGATCTTTGGCTGTAGCTGATGGCAGAGTGCTGCTTCCAACTGAAGGACTTGCCGACTATGCTATGGGCCATCTCTTTTCTGAAATAAGATACGAACTGAATGGAATCATCATTGATCTCTGCGGAAACCCTGGCATCACTGGATTACTAAAAGGTCTTGTGTCATTCTCCGAGCTTGACAGGAATCATCTGCCTAACAGTTCAGGTATACATGAGACATTGGTTGGGTAGATGAGTTATATTAGGTGGATTAAGTGGACTACTTATCTGTCACTGGTATTGTGGCTGAATCTTTTAGTCGTAGCTCCGTCATCCTTAAAAGATGGACAAAGATGAGTTACATTGAGTGGTTAGGTGGACATGGGTAGGGAGGCTGAGTGGTAATTTAACTTCTTAATCGTGTACCCCAGGTATCTGGCTCTTTAATTTTTTCATAACGAGTATTTTTATATTCCCAGGATAGATAGGCTGAATTGGGATAAGTGGTTAAGTTCACTGGTATCATATTAGGCTCTTTTATTTTTAATAATATATATTCCCTTTGAAAAGTGAACAAGGTAGGTTGAGTTAAATCGTTAAGTCTTAATTATGTTTCTATCACTGGTCTTGTTTTTGACTCTTTTATTTATATTAATTTGATAGGTGGACAAGGGTAGTTAGACTGAGTTAGTAATGTAACTTTTTAATTGTTTAACTATCCCAGGTATCTGGATCTTTTATTTTTCAATACGGGTATTTTTATATTCCCGCGATAAGTAGGCTGAGCTGGGATAAGTGGTTAAGTTCATTGGTATCATATTAGACTTTTTTATTTGTCGAAGTACGGTCGAGGTTGGCGGGCAGAGCCTTGGTGACATCCTCGGTGAGTTAGAACCCCCATGTCGAAGTACGGTCGAAGTGGGATCGGGTTGGCGGGCAGGGCCTAGGGTGGCCTAGAACCCCCAGCACCGGTGGCCTAGAAACCCCCTTTACTACCTACTCCCATCATAGGCAACATTTATAATGATTTCTCACTTCGGCAACCTACTTACTGAGTATATGTTTTAGGTACCTATAGAAAATGTAGGGAGGTACCTATAGGTACGTAGGTAACTCGCACATCAAAGTTAATCGCTTAAGTAGATAGCAACAAAAAAAAATTAAAAACATGCCTCGAGGCACTTCTCCATTTTCCTCCAGAATCGTTTTGAATATCTCATTCCTTTCTTAAATGAAAGGTCACTAAAATTAGGATAACAATTGAGAGTAAATGTAATAAGGCCTACAAGCAGGTTAGGTACCTCTATTTCCCAATATTCAACCTGCATTCGCGTAATATGCTTGGTTTATCGATACCTACCTACAGAATAAAACTGGTGCGTGCAAGGTCATTTTATTTTTGTAAAGTGGGGGAGTCTTTTGCACTGATTTGTTTATCAACACTGTGAAAATAAAATGGCTTTGCACCGTAAATTGCTTATATTATTTTATATTTTCGTGCTAGTGGCCTCCTCATTAAGTAAGTGACTTATCCTACCTACGCGGTGGCATCACTCTTCGCATGATTCTAGATATTTTTTGGGAATTTCGTTCTTGCAATAGTGCTCCACAGTTCAGAATTGAGAAGAAGCGCCCTAGCCTCCTCAGCGTACAAATCCTTGCTGTCCTGGAAATGACGCCACTGGTCGGGATGTAGAGCTTGGAGATGGCGGTGGAGGGATCTTGTTTGGTTGCCGGTCATCTTGAGCATCCTTCTGCAGACCACACATTCCGCCGCTCCACGGTCTGCAGTTCGACTGAAGAAGCGATAGATGGTTGGACGTTGTGGGGCCTCAGTACAACCTGTGGAGACCGAGACACCTAGTGAGCCATTACCTTCGCTTCCCACCAGCTTTCCCATCCCTCGTCCCTGCATCCCTTTAAGGTTTGGATATATCTGTGATTCTGTTCTATGCCACCTGCTGAAATCCACCCGTATTTTAAGACGGACATGTCTGCAATATAATCTGCCTACACAACATCAGAAATTGACTATGTTGTAAAGAGTGATTTTTTTGTCACTACAAAATTTGTCCTAAATTACTCAATCGTAAAATCACAACACAGCCAGTTAATTTCGGACGTTAAAAACACATTATAATTCAGAATATTGAAATATCCAAAGGTGTCTTCAAAAAATGGCCGAAAAAACGTAAACGAACACGAATGAAGGTTTTTAGATACACCTAAGAATTTCTTCAGCCCACATCCCCCAAATAACTACGGTACCTACACCTTGGTTGTGCAAAAGTGCAGTTGAGAGTTGCCCCTGAAGTGACTGCGAAATCATGTTTATGCAAATCAGTAACATCTATGAAAACTGTAGTATAATCACTTTTTATACTCCACTATTGCGATTCTTGCGATCCAAGTCAGAAGACTACCCACAACGACAGCACCTCGAAAAAAATCGTCCTCAAAAAATCTCCCAATCTAGGCTTGAAGAATAAGATTTACCAATTTTATTACTGACTTCTGGGTAAACCATCCAGTCTCTTTGGGTCTACGGCTGCGTCCCACCAAGAGCCAAGAGAAAATCGTCGACCGAGGGGTTAACCATCGTTGGGAATCTCGTTGGGAATCATTGGAAATCTTTATGAAATCTCAGGGAATCTTGGAATTTTTTTGGAGTGGTTACCCCTTCTGGGTTCATCTTTCCATGAATATCGTTGGGAATCTTTGGAAATCTTTATGGAATCTCAAGGAATCTAAGGAGTGGTTACCCCCTCGTCGTCGACTTTCTACCATGGTTATACTGTGTTCAATCGCTTAAATCTCGTCCCACACGTAGGTACCATAAAATTCTTCTTATTACAGCTGACGCGAGCCCTGTGTGGTAGAAATGGCACGTGCTCTCGTACGTGGGCAGTTCTATAGGTATCGACAGGTATCAGATAAAAGGTTCAGATTCCAACGTATATAAGTAATCGTGCATGCCTCCCTCCTCTCTCTGTTGGTTATCTTTAAGAAGTGTCAACGTATCGTATGATCAACCACCATTTATTTTATTTCAGAAGGTACCTATAGGTACACATAAAAAAATTTGAACTGGATTTTCTCCCTCTTTGTGTACCTACCTACCTGCGTATTTAGGTATAACAGAAGACAGGCATTATCTACTTTGGAAGAAAGTTTCCAGTTTCTATTGTATCAAGATATTTATTTACAAAACCAGGTTGGCAGTTCATGAAATGCCTAAAATAAGTGGCAAACTTAAGATGCGAAGTGTTTAAGGGCCACCATACATTCGCTATTTTTTACGTTCCGATTTCAATCTTTGTGAGAAAACTATTGGATATTTAAATATTCTGAAATAGAATAGATCTTTTACAATCGAGTGATATTTGTCACAAAAACAAATTGTCCAAAATTGACCGAACTTAGCCTCATGAGTAGGTAATGACTAATGACGTTAAAAAGACATTAATTTCAGAATACCTATTTAAATATCCAATAGATTTCTCACAAAGTTTGAGATCGGAACATAAAAAAATAGCGAATGTACCTATTCAGCCTTAACGTGGTTAATTAGATAATTATTAAACTATAGTCCGTGGAACGAATTAGGTATTGTTTAAGTTTTACGGAGCTGTAAGTTACTTGCCCCTTTTTGCCATTTAAAATTTACACTTCGGTGTAAACATCCGGCCCTGCAACGGAGCGTCTATCATCTCTGACATTGCAGAGTAGGTACTAGTTCTGTTTAGGTATAGGTCCTATATCTAGACTGGATGGGATGATAACTTGAAAAGAAATAAAAAGCAAAGCATAGAGTTCGTTCCACGTGCTATAGGTACAGGTACGCAATGAGGTGAAAACTTATTATTTATTTCCCCTTTTCCGAACCGAAAATTTATCAGTCACTTAGGAAGGACCGCTATCAGTCAGTGCCAACTCTTGGCTCTCCTCCGCCTCTGTAGAAAATACGATAGTACTGCCCTCAGTATCGGCCTCTGTGGAAAATACGACAGTATTGCCCTCAGTATCTGTCTCAGTAGATAATACGACAGTATTGCCCTCAGTATCTGTCTCAGTAGATAATACGATAGTATTGCCCTCGGTATCATACTCGCAATTGGACACAGGAATCACTTGGTAATCAACATTGCCATCATCTTCATTAACCGCCTCCTCCTCTGATTTCAGCTCCAGTGACGCCTTCTTACTGGTTACCTTCAAAATCCGTATCTTCTTCCCAGCCAAAATATCCAGGTCTTCATTGGTGACAACATCGGCGCCAGGGTCAGAGGAAGGTTTTAGAACAATAAGCTTTTTAACATTGGTACTGCTATTGCCAGGGAGGATGCCGGAGCGCGAGATGTAGCCCACCCCGCGACGGGAGGCGAAGTACTCCTCCCGGTAGACTTCATAAGACTCCGGGTGGACGACGCGCAGGTGTCGCACCAGCACGGAGGTGTTATGGAGGCGTAGCGACCTTTGACAGAGCTGGCACTCTGCTGTCTGGCCGTCCTTCGAGAAAAACTTCCAGAGCGGAGTCTGCACCATGAACTTGCTAATCCGCTCACCTGTCCCAGTAAAAGGCGTCACAAAATCAAAAGAGGCACTTGTCACTTCGAAGATGGTGACAAGTGGGTACCCAGAAATATAGATACCTATCTTACGGGGTCAGTTATTTGTCTAGTGGTATTGCGGTTATCGGTTTGAGTGCCACTCCCTTTTGGTCCAAGCAACAGGGGAACTGTGGCGTGGCGATTCAAGAGAAGTCGAATGTCGAAGTGCAAAAACAACATAAAAGAACTGAACGCTTTAGAATACATCATAAGACAATGATACCTTTACAGTGTCGGTACACAAAGAACAAAATTTTTTCAGTATTCCTCTCGAAGCGAGAATTTCTACTTCAATTAAAAATATCGCAGAGGGGCAATAATTCATGACGTACTTATCTTCCACACGTGACTTGAAAATCTGTAGACGTTATTTAGCTACCCGACTTCAGTCCTCTCCTTTCCACTCGCACTATGCATACAATGTTATTTTAAGTAGCAGCCAACCTTTCTGCTATTTCAGTCCCGGATTGTGGGCAGTAACTATGTTCCTTCCATAACTGAGATAATGCGGTTTCGTTTCTATCTCCACCTTCAATGACGGTGGTGCCACCTCCGAGATGACTTCCCTCTTCTTCAGTCTGGATGACAACAGTGTCACCTTCCTGGAGAGCACCCCAATCGATCTCGTCAATATTATCAATGACAACACAATTGTTATCATCAAACTGCTTCTTCTCCGAAACGCGGCCACCAGCAGCCGCCGGCAGGATCCCAGCGAGAAGACGTTTGCCTGCAGTGCGTTGGGCGCTGACGAAGGCGATGCGATAATTTCGGTATGAGCCAGGGTGGTAGCCCCGCAGATGGCAAACCAAGCCTGAAAGGTTCGTGCAGAACACGCGCTTGCATATCATACACTCAGCAGAATTGTCTGTTTTCGTGAAAAATTTCCATATAGGTGTGTTCACCTTGAGTCGCATGCGGTCAGAATTTCCAGGTCCCGTTGCTGTGTCTTCTTGGACCTGATAGGCTTCTTCGAAACTCCTAGGCACGGTCCTAGGGCTGAGGGAGTACCCTGCGACTAGCCGCCTCATGACGGCATCCTTCCGGTACTTTTCATAGAGCTCCAGATGCGTAAGACGCATGTGTTCTAAAAGTCTACCACCCACAGTAAGTGCCTTATTACACTCTCTGCACCTCACTTTGTTGTCTTCCTCGACATAATACTTCCACATGGCGGGTGGTAATTTTTTCGATCTTCTGCCCGTGTGTTTACCTGTGTGAGGAGATACCAACATAAATCAGAGTGGTAACTAGAGAAGACGTTCGGGATCAGAGAACAGAGACGGAGGAACAGCACAGCAACCCGTCAGTTTTTCGGATGACCTGCGAAGCAGATTTAAGCACCTACGGGCTGATTTCCACAGGAGCAACATTTTTTAGCATCATCTGCAAGGGAGCACCTATGTTTAGCATGTGCAAACGCTCTTTCAATCTATGTGGTGTCTGGCATCCCAACTCAACGGTTGGGTGGAATAAAACTTAATAAAGCACAAATCCAGTTTAAGTCCTCGGTACTGCAAAAGTGTAACCATTTGCCCGAATGTTGGTGATTCAACAAATGCAAATAGGTAGTAGGGTGGTTCCTCTAAACAACGCTGACCACTACTTTCTAATATTCTGACCGAAATACACTTTTTACATCTAATTTTGAAATGAAGTAGGTATTGTTTTGTTTTGCTTCACAACTGAATTGGTACCTATACTTAGTTAGGGAGGTACCTACTTACAACTTCTACAGAAAATGGGCCAAAATAACAGGAACAAGCTGAATCCCACCACAGGCTGAATTTCACCACTTTATAGTGTACCTACACCATAGCGTTAAGGGTCCGCTATACCTGACGGTGCATTTTTTGCCGCCCATAAGATTAACCTTGCGAGCGGCGATTCATTTTCTATATGTTTACCCTTGGTTGGAAAGACACAAAATTTTGCCTGTACCTAGCCCTAACAATGTTCTAGGGAGTGTTCGAAGAAGATTCCCCATTTTTTTTTTTACTAGTTTTCGAGATACAGCACTTTTCTTGAGGTATGCGATGCAAAACAGTTGCAATAAAAGAACCCAGTGAGAAATTGGGAAATCTGCTTCGATCACTCCCTAGAACATTGTTAGGGCTAGGTACAGGCAAAATTTTGTGTCTTTCCAACCAAGGGTAAACCTTTAAAATGAATCGCCGCTCGCAATGTTAACCTTATGGGCGGCAAAAAATGCACCGTCAGGTATAGCGTCCTCTTAACGGATTTATTACAAGGATGTTCCAAGGAAACAAGTGCTACCTACCGCAAAACACTTGTCATAAGCTAAACATATTGATAACATAGATCGGATAACGCTATAAGTATAGTGTGTACGCTATACAGTGGGTATAGGTAGGTACACTATAGGTAAGTGGTGAAATCCATGCTATAAAAGGAATATTGCGAATTTTTCCGGAATTTAAGTAACACAAGTTTGGATAATTCCAATAACTAATCGAAGCAGCCATCTGCATTTAAAATTCTTCCACCTTCCCAGTTAAGAGAAAACTGGAATTTTCTCCCATTTTTACCATGTTAAATTTACAAGAAAATCGGAGTTTTTCCCTTAACCGTATGGTGAGACGCACCCTAAGTATTTTTTTCCTCCGGTAGAGGCCACGGAGTCATTGCGACTGTACATACCTCTTTGTTCAACTGCAGATCAAACCCCCCATGATACGGGATAGGAACGAACAAATATTTGACCAACGACTATGAAAACGCCCTTTAGGAGATTAGATGATTCTATAATCACACTTGTCTTCTCTCGGTCCCCAGATTTCTTCTTATAGCTCCAGTTATAAATATCTTTTGGTACCTACAGGTACCTACATATCTAACTATATATACCTACCCAACAAACCTTTTATTAAGTACTATTTGTTATATTACGTGTTCGTTCTTTACTAAACTGACTCCCCTTACCTTCAACAAAAATAAATAATACTTAGGTAGGTAGGTATCACATAAAAATGTAAAAGGAATATTCTTTGAGATCAAAAATTACTCGTAAATGTACCTACTTAGCACCTACTTACTTATTGCTATAAGACTTTTCCCGTTACTGTGCTTGACTAGGCCCAAGCAAGCTCCCATACCTATCTCGGGGTGCATCACATTTGAAGTGACATTCAATCGAAAGCAACTTCCATTTTTTCAGTTTTTATTTCATTTCCTTAATTATTCAAGATCTATCCACTTATAAGCCAGAAATAAAATAAATCATAAGACAATGATAGGTACCTTTACAGTGTCGGTAGGTACACAAAGAACCAAATTTTTTCAGTATTCCTCTCGAAGCGAGAATTTCTACTTCAATGAAAAATATCGCAGAGGGGCAATAATTCATGACGTACTTATCTTCCAGACGTGACTTGAAAATCTGTAGACGTTATTTAGCTACCCGACTTCAGTCCTCTCCTTTCCACTCGCACTATGCATACAATGTTATTTTAAGTAGCAGCCAACCTTTCTGCTATTTCAGTCCCGGATTGTGGGCAGTAACTATGTTCCTTCCATAACTGAGATAATGCGGTTTCGTTTCTATCTCCACCTTCAATGACGGTGGTGTCACCTCCGAGATGACTTCCCTCTTCTTCAGTCTGGATGACAACAGTGTCACCTTCCTGGAAGACACCCCAATCGATCTCGTCAATATTATCAATGACAACACAATTGTTATCATCAAACTGCTTATTTTCGGAAACGCGACCACCAGCAGCCCCCGGCAGGACGTTTGCCTGCAGTGCGTTGGGCGCTGACGAAGGCGATGCGATAATTTCCGTATGAGGCAGGGTGGTAGCCCCGCAGATGGCGAACCAAGACTGAAGGGTTCGTGCAGAACACGCGCTTGCATATCATACACTCAGCAGAATTGTCTGTTTTCGTGAAAAATTTCCACAATTTTTTCGATCTTCTGCCCGTGTGTTTACCTGTGTGAGGAGATACCAACATAAATCAGAATGGTAACTAGAGAAGACGTTCGGGATCAGAGATCAGAGACGGAGGAACAGCACAGCAACCCGTCAGTTTTTCGGATGACCTGCGAAGCAGATTTAAGCACCAAGGGCTGATTTCCACAGGAGCAACATTTTTTAGCATCATCTGCAAGGGAGCACCTATGTTTAGCATGTGCAAACGCTCTTTCAATCTATGTGGTGTTGAAATATACAAATTCATTTCGTGATACAATTAGGTTATACTCAGCCATTTTTAATCATAACTATCTATGTGGTGTCTGGCATCTCAACTCAACGGTTAGGTGGAATAAAACTTGATAAAGTTAGCAAAAATCCAGTGTAAGTCCTCGGTACTGCATAAGTGTAACCATTTGCCCGAATGTTGGCGATTCAACAAATGCAAATAGGTAGTAGGGTGGTTCCTCTAAACAACGCTGACCACTACTTTCTAATATTCTGACCGAAATACACATTTTACTTCTAATTTTGAAATGAAGTAGGTATTGTTTTGTTTTGCTTCACAACTGAATCGGTACCTATCCTAGTTAGGTAGGTACCTAATTACAACTTCTACAGAAAATGGGCCAAAATAACAGGAACAAGCTGAATCCCACCACAGGCTGAATTTCACCACTTTATAGTGTGCCTACACCATAGCGTTAAGGGTCCGCTATACCTGACGGTGCATTTTTTGCCACCCATAAGATTAACATTGCGAGCGGCGATTATTTTCAAGGTTTACCCTTGGTTCGAAAGACACAAAATTTTGCCTGTACCTAGCCCTAACAATGTTCTAGGGAGTGTTCGAAGCAGATTTCCCAATTTTTTACTAGTTTTCGAGATACAGCACTTTTCTTGAGGTAAGCGATGCTAGCATTTGCAAAACAGTTGCAATAAAAGAAACCAGTGGGAAATTGGGAAATCTGCTTCGAACACTCCCTAGAACATTGTTAGGGCTAGGTACAGGCAAAATTTTGTGTCTTTCCAACCAAGGGTAAACCTTGAAATTGAATCGCCGCTCGCAATGTTAACCTTATGGGCGGCAAAAAATGCACCGTCAGGTATAGCGTCCTCTTAACGGATTTATTACAAGGATGTTCCAAGGAAACAAGTGGTACCGCAAAACACTTGTCATAAGCTAAACATATTGATAACATAGATCGGATATAGGGTATAGGTAGGTAGGTACACTATAGGTAAGTGGTGAAATCCATGCTATAAAAGGAATATTGCGAATTTTTCCGGAATTTAAGTAACACAAGTTTGGATAATTCCAATAACTAATCGAAGCAGCCATCCGCATTTACAATTCTTCCACCTTCCCAGTTAAGAGAAAACTGGAATTTTCTCCTATTTTTACCATGTTAAATTTACAAGAAAATCGGAGTTTTTCTCTTAACCGTATGGTGAGACGCACCCTAAGTATTTTTTTACTATACGTACAAGACCAGCACCTTCCTCCGGTAGAGGCCACGGAGTCATTGCGACTGTACATATACCTCTTCGTTCAACTGCAGATCAAAACCCCCATGATACGGGATAGGAACGAACAAATATTTGACCAACGACTATGAAAACGCCCTTTAGGAGATTAGATGATTCTATAATCACACTTGTCTTCTCTCGGTCCCCAGATTTCTTCTTAGCTATTGGTACCTACAGGTACATATTATCTAACTATATATACCTACCCAACAAACCTTTTATTTTGTACTATTTGTTATATTACGTGTTCGTTCTTTACTAAACTGACTCCCCTTGCCTTCAACAAAAATAAACAATACTTAGGTAGGTAGGTATCACATAAAAATGCAAAAGGAATATTCTTTGAGATCAAAAATTACTCGTAAATGTACCTACTTAGCACCTACTTACTTATAGCTAGAAGACTTTTCCCGTTACTGTGCTTGACTAGGCCCAAGCAAGCTCCCATACCTATCTCTGGGTGCATTACATTTGAAGTGACATTCAATCGAAAGCAAGATCCATTTTTTCAGTTTTTATTTCATTTCTTTAATTCATGATCTATTCATTAATAAGCCAGAAATAAAAGAAATAAAATAAAAACCTGAAGAACGGAACGAAAAAAAAAAATTAAACCTACGGGGCAAAAAAAAATAGCACCAAACTCGCAATCTTCGTTCTGCATAAAGCATAAAATTTCTAAAATTCTACCTACTAAGTACCGAAATATCACATAAAATTCATTCACATAGAACAATCGCAGGTACTTACTTCGAGGGCTTTCCTCAGAAACCTCGTGATCCCCCCCCCCCCCCCCCCCCCCCCCCCCATTTGGGTCAATAATGTAGGTATTCAACAGAAGGATTACCTGTTACTGAAAAGGAAAAAAAATTCCTTAACTTCAACTGGTTAAACTCAACAGAGGACTGAATATTAGTCGCGAAACTAGGCTGAGACTAAAAAATATTATAGGTTGAATACCTACCTGTCGACCATTGTTCATACGCAGACGTAGGTAGATAGGTACCTCAATAATTTCGCAACTTTCGCCAAAAATATCTTACATATAACATAGCTATACAGCATGCGACGAAACAATTTTAAGGGGCAATGTTCGGGCACCCCTCTCTCGTGACAAAAAAAATCCCCCCCCCCCCCCCACTCAACATAAAACTCTATCACATTAAAATCAAGGAAAGTTCTTACTTTGACTGACAATGCATATAGCGATAGCGAGGCTTCTACAGATAGCCCCTACGACGTTACTCAGAAACTCCCCGACTGGGTCATTGCCCTTGCTTCCTTTTCCCTATTTCTCATGTCAAGAAAGTCGGCAAAAGCGAGCGGGTGAAGGGTGGACAAATGGCGCCGCAGGGAGAACATGCGGCTCGTCTTGAAGACGTATGAGCAGAAGTTGCAGCTGGCGCCACGCTCGAAAATCGTGAAGAAGTAGTCGATAGCTTTGGGCGGGCACCCAACCGTGGCTGCAAAACAAATACCACGGCGTCATCGCCCGCTGACCCACCCCCAAAAACACAACCAACACTCAGGATTTTGACTTTTGTGCCAGGAGAGGTAAACAACTCTCTCAACTAAATCAGCAAACCAACGAAAAAGGAAATGAAATAAAATACCTGCCGGCTGTTTAGGTAGGTACAAACCACCCTCATACCTAAATGAACCGCTCCCCTTTTGGTAATTCTGAAGAAAAAATTCGAAAGTAGGTACGAGTCGGGTTGTAGCTAGAAATCGGTACGAGGGACAGCAATGGGTGAATGTAACATACACATCACCCTATAGTCCAAGTCAGGCTGGGAGCGTACCGATTATTCATAATTTTTTGAAGATTTTCAGTTGACGCCGATCCGGATTTGGGTTCCATATCCTACCATACGCTAAAAATGCTAATCCAACCCTGAGCAGATATTTCCCTGATCAAGAAAAAGTTTTGATCAACCCTAGATTTGCAAGAAATTATGAGTAATCGGTACGCTCCTAGCCTGACTTGGACTATACAACCTACGAGTACATTCCTATATGTTATGATTTGCATTGGCGGCGGAAAGGGGGTGCAGGGAGGTGAAATGCACCCCCCAGGAGTTGACTGTGCACCCCCAGAAAGTTAAAAAAAAAGTAACTATAAAAAAACTTCATTATAACGATATAGGAGTAAATTTACCTAAGACGAGAGATCAAAAATATTCAGCCCTCTCTTGAAAATATCTAAACACATGCATCCCCCCCAGGAAATGATGATTTGGCTATTACCCATGTACACTGTAGGTACATTACCTACTCCTGGAGCAGGCTGCATACCTCCCGTATGGGGAAGTCAAAAAGAGTGTCTGTCTGTCCTTCCGTCCATGTATGCCGTCCCCTAGCGGTCACACCGTCCCCTAGCGGGTTCTCACAGTTAACTTCGAGTTAATTCCCCTCGACTTTAAGGCCACCCTGACCACCCATCATCTGATGTTTCAGAGAGAAAAATCGGGAGAAACCAATACAAGGGAACTACGCCCCCCCTCACTCACGACTATCGGTACTTAAAAATATTCATTAAAAAATGGGACCAGCAGGTCCATTACTGATCTGTTAACGCCAAGTTAACGACAAAGTGGTGTAGTTTCACCTATGTTTTAGCATTAGGAGTTTAACTCCCGAGATAACGACCAAGAGCCATAATAGAGCTGCTGACCGGTTAGTTGTCTCGTCTGGAGACCGAAAAAGACAAGGTGAGACACCCAACTATAGAGCCGGCTCATCTCCAAATGAGACAACCTAGACAGAACAATTATTTGATAGGAATATAACTTCACTTACCTTCGCTGGCCAAAATGCGACGGGCACTTTCACTGCACACCACACGATTTAATTTCACCAGGGTGGGTAACCACACCCCCTTTAATAGATTCATCCCTACTTAATTCAGCCAAAATCAAACTTAAAAGGGGACATCTAAGTTTGAGCCTACTCCGGCAATTTAACCTCCAAAAGAGGGAAAATTCATTTTTACCCAAAACTAAAAATCGGACTATCAATAGAAATGGTCACCTAATAGGGTAAATTCATCACACTACCAATGCGAGAGAGATCCCACAGAACGATTGAATCTTGAACCGTTTGTATATTTATTCGTTTTGAGTAAAAAAATTCGTTTCCTGCATTTTGTAGTGCCGAAATACGCTCAAACTCAGCAGTATCGAAATTCGAACCCAACAACGATGAGAAAGTAGCATCCAGCACAAGATAAATCTCATCACAATCCTATAATATACATTTTCCCTGATAATAAGAGACCTACGTAACTAGAAAATAGCAAAGTACCTAGACTTAGGCCGGTCACATCACTTCTGGATCGATACCGAACCGAACGAAACTACTGGGCATTTATTTGCGAGGGGTTGACCACTCCAGAGATTGCATGAAGATTTCCAAAGATTTCCTGAGATTCTCAGCGAGATTCGTGGAAAGGTTGAATTATTATACCAGAAATTTCCAAGATTCCCTGAGATTTCATAAAGATTTCCAATGATTGCCTGAGATTCCCAACGAGATTCCTAGAGTGGTTAAGGCTGAATATACATTCGCTATTTTCGACTACATGTACTTGGTTCGCAATGCTAAGTACTTCAAGCCCTACTCCGAAGTTACAGGGCGAGTGGAAAGTGTTTATAGGGGGATGTAAACCTGAGACTCCTTGTCGTGAGGTAGTGTTGTATTTTTGCATGAAATGGAGTAATAAGCCCACAGGAGCGATTTTAAACAGTCAACTACCAGTCCACATGTTTTTTGACAGATCGCGAAAACACAACACTACCTCACGCGAAATATTTTTTTGTAACGATTCGGACTAAAACAGTATGATTTTATCGTCACATTTAGTAGAAAAGCTTGATAAATGTTTGTACTATTTACCGTAGCCATGTTGCATTTTGGCAATTTTTATTTCACTTACGGAAGTGGGTAATTTCAACAACATTTCTCTACTTTTCTCCTGTAAAAGCTAAACATAGTGTCCTACTTTTACTCGTTCGTTTCGCGTTCAAATAGCACATTATGTTTAGCTTTTAGAGTAGACACAATCAATACGATATTTCAATTACCAGTCTCCGGTTGTACTAAAATGTAAACATTAGTTTTGTCGAATATTTACTTTCGCACAGTGGTTTTGGCGGAGTTCGTCGAGAATGTATGGTGGCCGTTAACCCTTCGTTTATTTGCTATGAAATATAATATCAATGTCTCTCTAGCGTTAGAAACTCATCGTAAAATCACAAACTGGCTTCGTGAGAACAAATATTCTACAAACTCCTCTGACTCAGATTCGATCCCGATGTTCCGACCGCCCGGTAATAAATAATTAAGAAAATTGCACTCACCTGCCATACCATACCATACCAAAACTTACACTCGAAAGTAGAAAAATCACTCGCGAAATAGTTTTGTTCGGAACGCCGCAGACATTAAACCCGTTCACGATAACGACAAGAAAAATTTTCACGGAAACACTTTGTAAGTTTCTTGTAACTTAAATAATTAATGAACCAAAATGTTACTTACCGTATACCTTTACCGAATACATACTCACCTACAGAGGAAACTCCCTTATCGAATCGTGGATGCAGTCGAATAACAAACACCATTCTTAATTTTTTCAATTATTACCTTGCGCTTCACGTTACCATCATTGACTTTGCATGTAACAAGGGACGAACAAGCCCAAAACTATCCAAGGATACGTCTTGGATTCATTTTTCTTACTTAAAATTACCTACACCATACAAAGTCAATGTTATCATCAAGAAAAACAGTGAGGATTGATTTCAATCCTATCAAAAATAAATTTTCACTTGGCCCGCTCATATGTAACATGTAAATTTGTCCAAAGTATCCATCATGTACCTACATACAACATTTTTGTAGAGTCTAAAAATATCGTTTCTAACGACTAAACTACACGACGATTGACACGTTGAATAGTTGCGTTCCCAAACAATACCATAAAAATTTCAAAGCTCCTCCCACAGTAGTCCTCTTCACAATTTTCATATCCAGCTAATTACACCATATGACAATGGAAAACAAACAAAACGAAAGAAAACAGGAAATAATACCGAAACTAAGTGAGTGGCACAAAAACCCAAATCCCAACACCACAGCATCCCCTAAACCTAATCAGATGGACAAGTGAGTTATCGGTTATGGTTTCATCATTCCTTCACATGTTACAATCAAATCAGGAATCGACGACAACGTTAATCAGTCAAATCTACGGACTATTTACTTAAGAGTCATCACATTATCTTATGTTTTTAATTTCGACCACTTTTTGGAAACTGTTGGAGACTTATATGTTCTGAAATATATTATGTCGTTTTCCAAAAAAAATTTAAGTCGTCAATTCCTCGAAAAGCAAACAATGACGCAGAAAAAAGTCGATACTACAAAAGTGCATTTCTTGACAATGTAAAAATTACAGGTTAGCCAAGTTCCGGTTCTTCAGAAATGCACGTTTGTAGCCAAGCCACCACGCACTCCCCCTTAGTCAGCCACGAAATTCACCTATTTTGAGGCACACCCAAAGATCCTGAGCATACTGTTGGCAGAACCCTCCAGTTTCTACACTTAACTACTACCCGGGGGTAAGAAGATATTATACTCCAACTCTTCAACTTCCTCCGAAATCTGATTCCAAGAAATGTAAAACCCTTCTCCTGAACAAAGACATTCAGGCAGAGAAAGGTATCGAGACACGCTACAGGTGTAGGGAAAAAAATCAGCTTCAAACAGGTCAGGCTAAACACTCCGCCTTCCTACGTGGTCCCCTCATATCATAATCCCAAAACTGACACAATTTTCTGTGTTCGGATTTCAGCGACCTAAAATTTTGTATACAAGAAAATACCTACCGAAAATGATTGTTACCCCCAATAATTAGCACTTTTTTCTGCCGTGTCCTGGAAGGAGCAGGTCCTAATCGTGGCAGGAGTGAGGAGCGCGTGGCAGCAGAATTCCCAAATGAAACTTACCAGGAGGAACTTGATCCGTCGAGTCGTCAAGGTTGGAAGGTCCGGCTAAGCTGGCACTCATGTCCCCTGTGTCGTCTTGTCCGTCATCACCTGGTAAAACAGAGAGATTTCGCCACTAATGAGTAAAAGCTGATGTAACTGTCACTCTCTATAACGGAAACCTAGCGTCTTGACAAACCCTGACTCGTTTTGTAAACCTCTCTATAGCGAACTCTCCTCAGAGTAAGACTGTAGTTCCTAGCGGTGATTTTACGACTGATAGAGATAGAACTACTGCTACCCAGCTACATTACTCACCAGCAGTCATATCTAAATTGGAGTCCTCAAAGTCAACACTGGGCGTATCCTGCTTCTGCTTGGTCATGTACTCGACCAAGGGGTCAGCAGAGCCGTCTTCTAAAAACTCCACGTCCTCCACTTCGGTTATTTCTTGCTTTGGCTGCGTTACAGTTACAATAGGGGCAGGTGCATAAGCTGTGCCAGCACTAGATGCGCTGCTATCAGTCTTGTATTGGGGTGAGGCGGGCCTGCAACACAATGTCAGTCGTGAGATACCTTGGTATATAGAAACCGCCGGGACAGCCGAATAGCCTAGACGGCCGACTTTCGAGGAACACTGCGAGCTGGGTCACACTAGTTCGATTACGATCCTAACCAGAAGTTTTTCTGATCGGCATTCACCTCTAATAGGTTCAGTATACTATCAAGTAACATGTATATCGACGCTGGGGTGTTCCGGAACCCGCCTAAAACTTGACCTTAATAGTTACCTCCTTCGTTTGCGTTTGGGTTCACTATGGGCGGGACTGGGAGAGTACTCTGCTTCACCCGGGTCGTCGTCCGGCTCGAACACTGTTTGCTCGACAATCCTTTTCTTTTTCACAGCAGCCATCGGTTGCTTTCGTGGGGACGGCTGCACTACTGACGCAGCGCCATCGTCCTGTAAGGAAAAAAGCGAAATGTATCAGTTAAATAAGGGAATGACTTTCAAAATTAAGCTTGACCCCCAAGTCATAATTACTGCTGTAAATGAAATTTAGTTGCTCTTGCGTACTGAGAGCCCAAACAGAGGCTCTTAGTTACCTAACCAGAAAAGAACTACAGAAAATGAGCGACTTTTCAGTTGATCTTACCAGCGTTTTGTCCCCCGCGAGACCTTTGACTTTGAGTGTCTCTGCTAGCTTGAGGAAGGCAGATAAGTCTTCTTGCCGGACACTTGCCTCCCCTCTGTACATGAAGTCCAACATGTCCGACAGCTCCTGATGTCCGACATCTTTCAGTATCACAATGGGATGCTTACAAGGATTCACCTTAACAAAAACAAATCAACCATAAAAATCATTTACATTTTTAAGATCAACTTCTTCATATAAGATAGCTTAAGATAGAATTATTGGCTAATCTGATGCAACTATGACGAAACAGCGCTGATGGTGACCATAACAGGGACACGTTCAATAGAGGGGGGTAACTAGAACTTCTCATCATCGTTCTCAGCGGAAAGCACTATCGAATACCATATCCCATCATTATTAAAAGACGTAATCGTAAAATTTTGGGTCTGTGACTGATACAGAGATTGGATGAGACCACATCACCGGGGAAATTAAAAAGATCCTCCAAAACGGCGGCAATCAGCCGACCGCACCCACAGCGGCGTCCTTGATCAAATCCCGCCATTTTGAAAAATAATTTCACCAAAATTTAAAAATAATTACCTTGAAGAGATCTTTGAAGTAAGGGCTGCACACCGACAGGATTATCTTGTGTGCCTGCACAAATTTGCCCTCCGCCGCCAAAGTAACATCCACCATGTCCTCCTCTTGCAACAAGTCGTGGAACCCACTCGCCAAGTTGGACTGGAAGTTGTTCCATTTTAGCGAAAACTGGTCCTCTGAGTTGTCCTAAAACCAAGAAAACCATTGAAAATTGTAACAAAGGCTTAAAACTTAGTATTTTGATATGTTTTGGGCAGAAATAAACACTTTTTGCTGCAGAAAATCCACTTACCATTTTTGAATCGCACAGTTGCGTCGCAGCTACGATAGAGCGTCAAAATCGATGAAAAGCCGCTTCTTCTTGGTTTTAAATCCCCTATGTTTAGCTTATGGGGAAACGATCACTAATTGCGGATTTATCGTATGGTTTTAACATAATCATACTTTGTACAATTTAAAAAGGATTTTGACGTTAAATAAATTAATTTATCTAAATTACTAATATAATTTAGTTTTTTTGGTTTTATGCAATAGTTTTTTAGTGTTCAAAATCCTGTTTTGGTCCATTTAAAAGTTGATGACAAATAGAAGTTGCTCTGAGAATCCTGTGCACGGATGACGTATTTCCGGTGATTGAGCGACAGTGCGCGAAATTCAAACATTATTACTATATTCCACAGGGGACTCCTGTAAAGCTGGGATAGACGGCTTGTCCCCATATTATTTGTATAATTACTAAACCCCTGATATTCCCAGTATCTCCATTTATTTAATAAATGGAACTTATCCTTACTTATGTTGCATACGACCAACCAACCATGTTCCTTCATATCCAGCCATTTCTACTAACTGGGAGTTCCAATGTACAATAATGTGCCTATGCGACGTTCTTGTGACATGCCTACCGAATAAGACTGGGCTTGTAACGTCGGGCGTCGGTCTACTTAGATAGGGACGAACAACTACAACAAGGATGCAAGAAGGTTGGCAAGGACAACCTACCTACTAATTAACTGTTAGTATCCAGACATTTTATTATAAACAGCAGCTAAACCATATTAGTTTTCAAATAGTCCAAATTTAACTCTTCTTCGACAGGTTGAAGATAGGCTGTTAGAAACTCTTCAATGGAGTCAGTGTTCCATTTGTCTATGGCTAGAGTTTCCACGACGTTCCCATCTTTGTCCATGAGTTTGATGATCGGGTCCAGCCCGCGAACGTATCGAATGGAAAGGTTAGGAAATTTGGCTGGACGGTCACTCTTTATGAATGCCTGGACCTGAGGGTAGGTACCGAACTTGCAGGTGCAGACCTCCAACCTCGCTTTGGCATATTTCTTCCGGGGGTCGGCTCCTTCATCTTTGTTGCAACACTGCTGGCAGCTTTCTCTGTAACAAAAAAGGAATCAGTCGTGAATGCTAGGATCGTCCACAACCAAAGGTGCATTCTTTCAGACATTCTCTCACTGGCTTGTCCATCAATAGCCCAATCATTCCTTTGCAATAAACGGCTCATCGCCTTTGCCAATGAAACCCACAAATTAATTTGACAAAATTCTGTTTCCCAGCATTTCACCGACAATGTAGTGACCAGAAGTAATGACAATGCGTTATCGCTCTAAATGCAGTCTCTCCTTTCCAAATAAAGATTACTAGGTACGTATACAATATCGAACCGAGGCTGCCGCAATATAAACGGATCAAAACCGAAATAAACCCAGGAAGCAATCGCAAGAGCTCGTCACTATTTCTGTAGCTTTGATCAGACACGGTGTCACTGATCTAACATCAACTTACTTGAGTAATTCTAGATTGAAGTCGGACAGCTGATCGCATACAGTGCAAAGCAGGTTAGATTTACTGTATCCTAACGCATTACAATCTTCCGTCGAGTATTCGGCTAAAATATCAATAAATTGTAGAGAAATAATGAAAAATGATATAAACAAGCTTCTGACTTCCATGTTGGCTGTTTACTTTTTGGCTTTTTCTCCGAAATGTTGTCACACTGTAGAACTTGGCATCTTATTTTATTTATTTTTAAGTAAGTTATGATTAATACACATTTATAAAATATAATAAGTATTTTAATTATATTTAAATATTGTAAAAATATATTTTTAATGCCATGAAGTAAAAAACATTTTTAGAGTTTTCTGAATGACCTCAGCTTGACGAAGAGGTTCCTGAACGCACTGTTTACCTTTTGAAATAGAAGAAAGCAAATTTCCATTCCTTTTTCTACGATTTATATTTCAAATACCTTTCTGTAACTACTATTATGGCTGATTGGGAGACGGTTACTATTCTTCGGAAGAAGCCGCCCAAGGCTTCAGCGATGAAAAGCGAGCAGGTCAGTTCCTGTCCTTATTGCTTTTTCAGCTAAATGTATCCTACTTTCGTGCATACGTACGCTGGCCTGCTGAATAATAAATAAGGAAAATAAGGATGACCGGAGGTTTCATTTAGGTGAGCCTTTTCGGTATACAAGATTCAAGGTTCATGATTTTATGCTGACTGCGCAGTTTCTTTCCGTTCATATCTTTCGGGTGGTATCGAACTTGGGCTTATTAACGTACCTACCTCTGTTTTTACAGGCGATCAACGCTGCTCGGAGACAAGGGGCTGTCATTGAGACTCAACAGAAATGTAAGTTTGAAAGGCGTGTCCACATTAGTAATTTGGCTGTAGTGGAGATGTGCCTTGAAGAAGGTTTTAAGGTACCAATGTAGGTAGGTATACTTATAATGAAACTGAGAGTTTCGAGTAGGTACGTCTCCAGGCTACAAGGTGAAAACGTCTTATATTCATCTTCTAATACCTTTATTAAATAACACATTTACGTAACATTTTTCAGTTGGAGCAGCTACCAATAAGCAACACGTTGTTACGAAGAATATTGCCAAGCTTGATCGAGAGACTGAGGAGCTGCGCCATGGCACCATCCCCCTTGACCTGGCCAAGCTTATCCAGCAGGCACGGCAGGCGAAGGGCTGGTCGCAGAAAGAGCTGGCTACTGTAAGGCTATTTCATTTGTTTTCAGTTCACTCAGCGGTTTTCAAAGGAAATAGTTTTGTTCTGGATAACTATTAATCGCCAGAAACCACTTGGCAACTGCCTATGCTGGAAGAAGGAAGAAATGGCACTGTCACTTGACTATTAAGTTTCTCAGTCGGCTCTGTTTTAAGTATCTCTAATTATTTTTTCATTTCAGAAAATCAACGAGAAGCCTCAGGTGATCAATGATTACGAAGCTTCACGCGCCATTCCGAATCAAGTCGTTTTAGGGAAGATGGAAAAAGTTCTCGGTAAGTAATAGTAATAAGTGACTCATTTCGTCGCTTCCGAGCCGCCACAGTCTCGATATACTCGTCACTTCATGCTGAACATATCAGAGATGAAAAAGTTTGATAGAAAAGAGAACCATCTTACCCAGTAATGAGGCTGTTGTTGGCATCAAATTTGGAGAGTCTGTATATCAGCCGCGATAAAGGACTTCTAAGCGGTTTTGTAGAATCTTTAATTTGTTCCCAAGGTCTTCTCCCTTCGTAGATATAGCGGGTTGAGAAATTTAATTCCCGGTTTTCTCAGTTGAGACAATACAGTAGCTGTGTCCTTGTCAGACTCTGATACAGCGATAATATCTTTAGTTGATGGTTCCTACAGTTAGCTTACAGTGACATAGGTAGCAGAAGATGCGAAAGTAGCAAAAGCTTACGTCACTTTTGGTGTGTTCACCTCCTATCCTCCTAATATAAAATGCGATAATGTAGAAATTAAGTTAGCCATCCGACTACAATGACATACCCCAGTGATTTCCTACCAGTGATTAAACGACTGATAAAAATTTCTGTATTGCAGGAACCAAGCTTCGAGGAAAGGGTAAGGGTGCCCCGCCCCCTGGGCACAAGTAGGCTGGACGGTCTCTGGGGGCGCATAACTCACCCGGCGTCAAATTCAAATTTACTGCGTGATAACTGATAACTCTCTCATCTCTTCTTATCAGCCCACTTTATTGCGAGACTTCGCTCATATTTTCGCCTTACAATCGTTGGAACTAACGAACGCAAGAGTTATGTCAAATCAGTTTATCAAGACTTAAGACTCGTATAATGCTGATTTGTTGATGATTAGTCTCTGAGAAAACTGTTGGATATTTATACTATATTTTAACGCAGGAACTAGTTTAATGTGTTCTGGGTTTTGAGATCAGATTTCTGTCTTATATTTCAGAACAAATTCCAACAGTTATCTCAGAAACGAGTCATTGAAAAATGACAACAAATTAGCATTGTGTTATGGCTGAATCCCACCAAACTCGCTGAAACTTAAGGATAAAAACACATAAGGCACCAGGCCAGTTAACATCAGTTGAAAGACGTATTTCAAAGAAGAATCGCCAGCAGTTACTGTTCAACAATCCTAAGATGTTCAGTTTAGTTCTCTATGTTAAAAAGATGCAGAGAAAACTTCTTAGATGGGGTATATTTCTTCTCAATTTCAAATGAGTTTGATGGGATCTTGTTTATTAATTAATCATTGTCGGGAATATTGGATTTGCTGTACGTAGTAAAAATACAAAGTATATGTTATGTGAACTTCGGTTCAAGTGTATAGGCTCTCACTTAGCGCTTGTACAGAATGGAGCAAACTACCACTACGTTTTTATGAGAATAACGAATGAAATTTGTAGCCCTTTTACGGGGAAGCTTCAGGTCTTTTATATGTTTTATACACGAAAAAGGTAGTAACTTTTCTTGTAAAAGCATCACAACTGACAGTGGAGAGATCTCTACTCTCTCCTTGTAAGTAGGACCTAGCTGCTAGCTAAATAATAAATGATGAGGTTAAAAACTTAATAACGTTAGTTTTCGAAATTTAGATCAGGCCTTTTTTCTGCTACTTTTTGCTTCAGAAATTCTTGTATGGTCGCACCCGGATTTCTTTTGAAGACAGCGTCATTTAGAACTTTTCGGAAGTGCTTGATGTCGTTCTTGCTGAAAGTAGAAAGAGAAAACCTTGGTAAAGTCAAGTCTTAGACAGGCGATCTCTATCGATGAAACTAAAATGATAAGACGACCGACGCTTCTTCCACTACCCTAGTGAGTATCTCAAACAGGGAAGGAGTTGGTTGCAAGGCATGGGGTTACTCCACGGGTGGTACACATCAGTGATCCATTCCTCGTGATCGATCGTCTTGTAGAGTTCGCCACCCCCTCTACTGATGCTGTAAAGCAAGACGGATGTACTGTAAACCGTTTGGAGAAAGAGGCTAGATTCTCAAGAACTATAGTTTTAATTTTGGAGAAACATGACGGAAAGCTCTTAGGAAGTTTATCGCAGGACTACCCTAAATAGACTGATTTCTTTTCAAAAATTTCTGAACGCCAGATCTCTAGCACAGTATAGGCGCTTGAATACTTACTGTTCCTTCAGTCTTTTTTTAGCCTTCATACATGGTCTCGCAATAGTGTTCTTCCGGCTAGATTTGGCTGAGGAGTCAGGCAGATCGGCGGAAATAGAAGGCAGAGAGACGAGCAATGGTTCCATGTCGCCTACTACCGGGCTCTTCTTCTTTTTCTTCGCTTTCTGTTTGTTTTTCGCATAGTAAATGTCAAGCTCTAAAATATGAAATAATTTTGGTATTAGATTAGGTAGATAGGTAGGTAGATCATCAAATAACTTACTCTCTACAGTATCAACAGTACTGTACCTACAAGAGAGGATAATCTGGCTATCACTCCGGACAGTGGATTTTCCTCCGACCATACATGCAGCTACCCACCAGGGCTACCTATGTCCAAGGTTGGGCAAGATGGACCAGGAAAATGTCTCGACAAGTTCCGACTGCTTCATAGCATTGTTCCCGGCCGATTCCAACTTACTTTGCATAAATCGCTCGTGCCTCCGGCGCATCTTTTCCTTCTTAGGCAAATGCTGCTCAGCCTTCTTGACCTCTCTGTGGCTTCTTCCAGACACACTGGTCGTGTCAAAACTGGGTTTCAAAGACTTTGCAACATTATTAATGTCAATATCAATCCCTGAAAAGATGTTCGACACAGACGTGGCTGAGGGAAACGGCACGACATCGCTGTGTTCCGGTAAAGACGGTGGAATCAAATTGATATTGGAACTTGATGTGGCCCTTTTCAATGCACTTGGATGAAGTCTGAAGCGATTTTCCTTTATTTTACCCATTTTTAAAACAGAAATAAATCTACATGCATCCTTCGAGAAGTAAACAAACAAATTAAATTCAGGGAGCCAACTTAAAAATTTAACTTCAATAAAAAAGGCGCGCAAAATCCAAATTTTTGTTTCGAATTTTTTTTTTTACCATTCTCAGAAATGACCCAACTGGTCAATAAATTATTACGATATAATGTGTTGTCTTCTTGATAATGTTATTTTGACATGTCTTTATCAACATTCCTAACTTATTTGTTTCGATAGGTATAGGTACTTAGAAAAGGTAGGTAGGATACATTCATTGTATCAGATTGTAGCTATATATTTCAGTACAAATTATTCTCAACCGTTTCCTGGCAAGATATACCTAATAATAATAATTTTATTTAAATAGTAGCAGTGAGCAGTGAGCAGTCGTCAGTTTATTGCACAGCCAAGAGGAACTAAGATACTGATGATCAAGATTCCTGGAGCCATTGCCCGATGAGTTTTGATATAATTTTGCGGGCAGCAGTCAGTTGAGGAAGATCTTTAGGCGATGCCGGGTACATGTTCGCACAGTGAGCCGTTCCTATAACATAATAATAATTAATCATTTACAGTACAACACTTGTACGAAGACAGAACAGCGTGATCACGTGGGACAATCGAGAATTACAATATTTGCAATTTTTGTCAAAATAACTCGACCACATAGGTAATCCCATAATCCAACCTTTTTTTGGAAATATGACAGAATAAATTAACAAGACGTTGTTTAGAATAGTCACCCTCAACGCGTAACTTCGGAACTAGGCGCACAATATCACGTACCTTTGATGTATATTGCAGGGGTGCGGGGACCTCGACTGTCTGTGATCCCCAGGGCGTGCCACGGATCGACGGATCCATGCACAAACACGACCCGTTCCGCACTGTAGCCTAGACCCCCGTACTCCGTGTTGGATCTTTGCACCCCACGCTCCAAAAGCTCAGACGTGAAAGCTTCTCCGAATACATCTTTGCACTGCTTCTCAAACAGCGACAGCGGAAACTAAAGCACAAAATGGAGAAATTAAGAATCATGCGTCGTGCTCAAGAAACAACCAAAAACCAGCTACTCAGTTAACCATCAGCCTGGATAGAAATTTCACTTGAGACGCAGAAAATTTCAGAGATGAATGCCTATCAGAAAAACATAGATCGGGATTGAAATGGTCAGACCTGGCTCAGCTGTCCTCTAAAGAGTCTAAAGAATACCATCTAGAGTCTAATGATGGCAAGGTGCTTACATCTCCAAAGAGCCGCTGTGTCTCCTGTCTGGTGGAAGTTTGAAAGAAGCCAAACTCTGTGCAGGTCTGGTAGGTCCACTGACGGCCTCCCTCAGCTGTTTCACTCCCCCAGGACTCGTTTTTGAGAGTGTTGACAGTGCTGGCGTAAGTATAATCAAGGCACGTTTCGTTGCTAGCATCCAGTAGCATGTTAGATACAGCGGCCAGCCGACGAACTGCCACGCCGAGGGATTGGTCTGTCATTACGTCACATACCACATCCACCTGAGAAAAATTGAGGGGTGAAGGGTAAAAAGCATGAAGAATTTTAAGAACAACTTCACGAATTCTGTATGTAGTCCTCTTCTAGAAAAATACCTCCATAGGTACTGTTAGATAACAGTTTGCTCTAGGGCCTAGGGAGTTGTTCCCAATAGCAGCCAATTAGCAGCAATATAACACCATGCTCTGTGACCATGCGTTGCGGGAAAATACCACAGTAGTTGGTGTTAACGCCAGAAACTAGCTGAATAATTTGTGATTACCACCAAGTAAATTTTAACAACCACTATCACGTTACCGTAATATTAGCACTACTGCCTCCTGAGAGACGGTTATCTTTATTGTACTGCACGACGCCGGCAAAATTGGAGGCGAGTGTCTCGTAGAGGTTTTGCAAATCGTCAGGCTGCTCGGGGTCGATGGGCTGGCACAGCCTCAGCAGTTTGGATGCGGACTGCTGTCCCACCCTGTGGGCTAGCATCAGCCCCAGCTGCTCTCGCGAAGCAGCCACGGCGGACACGCAATCATCTCGCGTCTCGTTCAGTGCTTCTTCCACGACTTTGTAGTAGTCTGTGGGAATAAAATAACACTGTGAGAATGATAACTAATTTTGAATAAAAATTTTGCCTAGAGATAGCCAAGAAGGTAATCGGGGACCTGTCTCGCCTCTTTGCAGACTCACCTAGGACACAACTGGTGCTATTACCTTTAGACGTCATCGTAGCTCATAAAGAATCTTGGCGCATAATTCCCTGATGAATATGATGTATTTATGAGTCTTAACGCACCTTGGAAGTCAGAAACGGCGAGCAGCGGTCCACTGGCCGACATGGCTGCGTGGACTAGGTGAGGATAGCGCGCTCGCATCCAAGCAGCCAAAGAGCCTGGGTAAGAGCCTCCGAACACCACCCAGCGCGTTCCAGCCTTTAGCTGTGCCCCCATAGCTTCAATGAAAGTTGCCAGGTCAGCAAGCGCTTGCTCACTGCTGAGGTACGCCAGGGACTTTACTGATAGATCCCTGAAATGAAATTAAGGTGGTGACTCCCCGCGACAACGGACCTTAAGGATGACCCGGTGTCTGACGGCCTGGGACTTTGCTGTCTGGGTGTTGAAGAAAGAACCAGAACGGAGTACCTATGCTATCATTTACCTAAAAACCTGAAAGTAGGGTCGTCAAACCTTTTTTTATTCTCTGTTAACGCAGCTCTTTTTTGTCAGACATCGGACAACAGGTGTTATGGTTAGATTTTCTTACTCTGTAGGACGACTTTTGCCATAAAATCTGTGCTCCAGTTGAAAGCAGAGCGCTCTGTGGGTCATCGCGTAGTCAATCCACGCTCCTTGCACCATCCACTTGGCAGTGGCCTCTCCTTCTCCGCCAATCATTAGGAACACTGGGCCACCGTCTTTGTAAAACGTGTCGTTTCTGTAGAATCGCTGAAAGAAAAATAATGTCTTGTGTTCAAACTTGGGATATTATAGTATTTTTGGAGTGGGGAAATTTACATGTCAACTAACAAATTATTTAGCTGAATAGGCATCTTACCTGCTTCCATGTCTGAGTATTTTGTGGGTTGAAATGGTCAAGTGGCTGCTGAAACCATTCCTCGGGGGGTAAAAGTTCCTGCGAAATATCACTAATTGGTTCTCCTAAGTTACCCCCCTTCATTCGACCTCTAAAAAATAGACGACCGCACTGGATTTCATTTATATTCAGCAGCAAAATCACCAAGAAAACCTTTAAAATCATTATTAAAGTGTTGTTCAGCAATGTCAACAAAAAGGCCAACAGGTTTAGAGTTCAATTCGAGTTATCCTAACGTTCGAGTTTCGAGTTATCATTGAGAAAAAGATCGAAACATGGAATAAAAAGCAACATGGCGGGAATGTAAACATTTCTTTCAGTTTTCTTTCGAATGATTCTCTTTAAATTTGTCAAGTATAGAGTCTAAATTGCGATTTTATGAATTTCAATGTCTCTTCAAGATTCTTCGTTGTCATCACAGTTGAATTACGGCACACCAACAAATAAAGAGTGGAGCAAGGAGTTGTGGGATATAATTAGAAGTATGTACCTCTCTACCTAAGTATGAAAACAAGTAGGTAGGTATTATAGGTACATACAATAGACTATTTTATGGTTCTAGATTTGAACACTTACGAGAGGGCAGTCTTAAAGTTTGGGAAGAAATACGATGATGAGCGATACTCCGTTCAGTTGGAGGCCAGTCGAGAGGGTCGTCGAATTTTCCGATTTGGCTCGTCAGTTGCAAACAAAATCGATGAGTTTGTCCAGTCCGGGAGACTTGAAGAAGCCCAGAAGGTAGGTTAATCGTGGCACATTTCAGTGTTGTGCCATTTGTCCAATTTCAAAGAAATGCAACTAACGAAACATCTTTTAAAGAAGTCGCTCACCTCTAGCTTCAGTATTTTCATCGAAATAATTTTTACAGGCATGGTTGGAGAAGACGTGCGAGTGTATCCGGCAGTTGTCCCTGGTGGATGGTATGGGTCCTATCCGCGCCTCTGAACTTATCGAAGCAGGAGTGGACTGTGTTGAAGATCTGTACTGTCACACTGACAAACTCACCCGGCAGCAGCTGATTGGACTGGAGCATTTCCAAGATCTTAACGAGAAGATCCCTCAGAAAGAGGCTCTGCAGATTGGCGAGGTTATCGAGAAAGCCGTCAGATTGTTGGGTAGTTACGAAGGTACGCTTTTTGCACACCGTTCAAGGGGTAAAAAGATAACTAGTGTCACGGACGTGGATGCATCTAAAAGCTAGTTATTAAATTATTAAGCTGGTTTCTTACTTCAGAACAAATAGGACATATCCAACCAAAAATTGACACTAAAAAACGGTAAAAAGCATTAAGTATTGTGCAGTGAGGCCGAAGTATGGGAAATGGGTCTCATAGTCGCTAGACCAAACGGTTGAGGTAACGCTGATGAGCTTCTAAACCATTAAAATTTTCTACTTCCATGTCCAAGCGATAATTTTTATTTTATTTTCTAGTGGTTCTTTGTGGGGGCGTGAGACGTGGTCGTTTGAAGTGTACTCAGGTTGAGTGTTTGGTCAGCACCAAGTCAAGCGAAATGCCTGAAGAGGCGACGAAGAACATCGTGTCAAGCCTCACCAGTTGTGGGCTCATCGTTGACACTATCTGTGTAGGACCTACCAAATTCACGGTGAGAATGTGACGCCCGGAACGATGAAAAATTTCAACCCTACCACTTCTCTGAAGCGAGGGCGAGACCTCTAATGTTTCCCAGAGCAGAAGAATTTCCCAACCTGACTCTGGCGACCAGTTCCAGAGAAGGGGGAGCCCAGGGTTGGAATTTGTTATCAGGAACAATATTTTCATTCTTAATACAGGGAGTTTGCCGGCTTAGTGACGAGCGGCCTGTGCGTCGCCTGAGCCTCCGCGTGGCTGTCTCCTCGCAGTTCCCGTTTCTGCTTCTTTACCACACCGGCCCGCCCGCGTTCCTCAGGAAACTTGTCAAGAGGGCGCTGGACCGGGGCTTTGCCCTCAACGAGCACTCCCTGCGCCGACTCAACCCTAATGGTAATGCTTATACTAGCTTTACTTTATAATAGTATCGTTAATGGGTTTGTGGTACCCGCTATCCCTGATATGCCACTGTAAGCCTGCCGTCCCAGCTCTTCCATTACAGGACTCATCGGATGGGCCTGCTATAGAGTTTAGTGTTATGCCGATCCATGTGGCATTCCAGAAAAACAAGAATTACGATGAGAGGGGTGTTGCACTGTGGGCAGAGTTGGGGGTCCTCTCTAGCCAGAAGGAATGGCCACAAATACTTACAAAAATATTAATGTTAGTTCGGTTTCGCCAAACGTCAGTGTTCCTCAGCTGTTTTCGCTTTCAGGAGGACTTGGAGACCCCGTAGTGCTGTCGTCTGAGAAGGAAGTGTTCGAGTTTCTGGATCTTCCATTCATACCACCTGACGACCGCAACATTTTCAAAGAATCCAAAAAAACGACCACCTAATGCAGTAAGTGCAGGGTGGTAAAATAGAACTCACTCTGGTACTTTACAGACTTTTCTACGTTCTGAGGAAAATATTTACCTAAGTATTTTTTTTCGGTGCAACATTTTGTTCAAAAAAATTTCTAATATTTGTTTTTAGTTAAATAATGGTTTCATCTGGTTTTGAACTGTTACCACTAACTTCCAGTCAAAAAAATGCAATTTTTAGAGACCTGAAACCAATTTTCCAAGTTTATGAATCTATATTGGTGGAGTTCACGGTGCCTGTTGAGGTAAAAAAAAAATATACTTTACATGTCCTTCTACCCATCCCTTAATATAAAAAAACGTGTAGGTACACTTGCATTACTTTTCAGTTAAATACGCACCGAACAGACTGGGTGGGGCTGCTGCCGATGGGCTGGACGAGTGTACAGCAGTATGTGACTTTTGAGTGGGTATCAGACAGCATTCCCTCTCCGTGGGGGGCAGACGGGGTAGGCAGCACAACCTTAAAGGCTTTGTTGTTCCGCTCGGAGTACCACGCCCATGCCATCTCCGATCACCAACTCTACCAGTTTGTCTACGTCAGCAAGCAAATTGAGGTATGGACTATTTATGGTCTGTATAGCAGTCTGTGTCCGTGTACTAAGTTCAAACTTTTGGAAAGTTAAATTACTTAGCTAAAGGTTACTTTTTACTTTTCATTGTACCTTTATTCTAAGCTGTGCCTCGCTTCAAATTTGTATCCCATTTACCTTGGTGAACGACTGGGTGGGATTATTTTTGCTTAGGCCAGACTACGATCCTGTATGATACTGGTACGTAACAACCGCCAATGGCCATGGCTTCATTAAAAAAAAATAATAATAATACAGTATGCTATTTGAATGCGAAACAAGTGACTGCGAATACGACACTATGTTTAGCTTTTACTGGAGAACAAATACTATAGTCCAGACAAGCGTGAACGAAATGTGCCTGTATCAAAATATAACGTGGAGTTTCGTTGGTAGGTTTTGGGTGTGAGCGCCGCTTTTAAATTTGATCTTTCGACAAGCGGGGACTTCAGGAAGGAGATGTATCCAGATTCGAGAGTGGCGCAAATTACGGAGCTGCCGCACACAGGGGCTGGCGATTTCGTTTCTCCCCAGAGTAAGGTAAGGTGAATCATTCGGAATGATGGTGTAAACCTACATTAATTCAAACGAGTTTTGAGAGAAAAGAAACCCACTGTTAAAGCATTGTTCCCCCTTAATACCGAAATGCTTACTGGAAATGTTTTTTTTTTTTTTAATGATGTACTGTATGGACTTTTTCAGGAGTTGGACTATTTTGAGACCAAGGACGTAGTTGAAATGGCGCGCAAAATAAATTTGGGCTGCTGCAGTGTCAACCAGGTTCGTTGCATATAAACCCATGTAGTTGTTTTGTTTGTTTGTTACTAAAATTTTACAGTATGATGATTGATATTAGGTACTGTATTTTAGAGTGATCACTTTTATGGCGAAAGAGCTTCTGAATTGGTGACACTTCGCAAAGAAAATTGCGAATGGCGAGAAAGATGTCAGCGGGCAGAGGCGGCGGCGGCTCAGGCTTCCGCACGCAGCCAAACCTTCCTAGCCGCCTTAATGGAGGCTCTTGAGAAACACCAGACTGTACAGGTTGCGGGCTTTGGAAAACGGGTAAACAGCTCAGATTTTCGATTTATAAAAAAAATATTGGATATTTCTTTATGGTCTGAATGATATCTACAGTACATGAAGAAATCACTCGCAATACTTTGAACTAGTTATCGACGTAAAAATGGTGTGTTATATTTCAGATAAAAAAATACTATTATTTTCGTGGGAATATGTAAATTAAGAAAAAAGATGTAAATGAAAGATTGTGCACCAAATATCTGAAAATTTGAATCTAATTTCGAGTGTTGTTTTCTAGATATGGGTAAGAAAAGTGGACGACCCGGAGAAAAAAGTTAAAACTACGTCACGGGTCCCGATGATTCCTACTCAGAAACAGCTTGCTCTGAGACCCAGCCTCAACACTGGCCACAAGAAGGTACCCACTTTGACTTACACCACTGTTCAGTAGGGTTGATACTACTATTTTGGGGTCTAGGGACCATGAAACGAAAAACTGTGAATTTTTTTTGAAAGTGCAACTTGTACGATAATAGTGTAGGTATCTACCTAATAGCACCCACCACCACCCTCTACCATCCAAACAAAATCTGTTCAAAAATCTATGGCGAGAATTTGGTGCCTACAACCTGTTTTGTTTTTGTTGTTTAGGTGACTTCAGTCGTAGCTTTTCTAAGGAAACTATGCATGATAGCGGAAGAGCGACTGGTGGCTGTAACTAACCTCGTTTTTGGGATCCTGGTCCCGTTTGTCCACTATCAACGGGAAATCAAAAATCATCGTGAAAACTCAAAAAATATTTCAGGTCCAGGTGAGTGTTTGTTTTACGCTGCTTTAAAGTTTGAAGATTTACGGACTGAATATTCTACAGGAAAATTATAACAAAATCTGTGCTTTTAGCCGCCCCTGTCGCTAGTAAGGAAGAGGAAACATTTTTTGACGCAGAGCCTTTTGTTCAGAAAGAAAAAGAAGCCGATGCCGTAACAGAAAACGTTGTCCGAATCCAGAACAAAGTGCTGGAGTTTATGTCAGTCAACAAACTGGCTAGTGCTGGTTGCTTCTCCTGGAAGAAAGGGGATGGCCGTTTTCAGATAGAGTTCAAAAATAATCCAAACCAAGGCAAATCAAGTGGGGGAAATGGACTGGGGCAAATTGGTGGGAAAAAAATTGAAGTGAAATTTAAGGTTCCGACCACTCGAGCCGGACTGGGGGGAGAAAGACCTGAAAGACAGAGAAAAGTCCCAACTGGAGACACTACTGCTCTCTCCGAACATGAAATATTGGAGAGAAATTTTGAATTTTTAAACGACGATGTGAAGAAAAGTGGACGCTTTATAGAGGTTGATTAAATTCAAAGGTTTTCTGTTGCTGTAGTTTCCTATTGAAGTTTTATTTCTAAAGCCAATTTCAGTGCCTACCCACCCAGCAAATTTTCGTTCGGGGGATGCCGTGAAATTCTCCTTGGTCGTGCTTCTGTGTCTAATGTCCTCATTAATGGCAAATGCAGGTAGTTAAAATAGATTCGTAAAAAGCGAACCGAAGTTGACTTTCCAGGTACTATTCGAAAGAGGAATCCACAAGAATTTTTTAGTGTTCGTTTTTTATAATTTATTTTTCTAACGATTTTTACAAAAATTTATACCGCTGAAGACGCAGTATTATTTTATTTGAGTTCAGTGAGTTTTATAATGAACGAATTGAAACTGAGTTGACCGGGTCGGAGTGTAGCGTCGCTCGCCTCAGCTGCTTGAGTTATTTTCGTCTCCTACGTAAGCTGTGGTTGTAAGCTGGCTATGCCCTTTGCCATTGGGTAATAGGGGAATAGCCGGACTCGGAAATAGCCCGCTGTTTCACTGCTGATGCAGCGATTGCCATGCTTAGCTTCCATTCCCACGTGGTTTTGCTCAGTACTACCCACTTCCGGATAGGTTTCTGCTGACTTTCTCTTATCGAAGTGATAAGGAAAGAATAACGTTGTTTTATGGTTTTTTTAGGCGATTTGTGCCAACCAGTTTGACCTCTTCCATTGACGCAGTTGGCCCCCGCTGTCGGCATTTCATTTTTATATGCGTAGGCTCCCGGCCAGGCCGGAACATAGCTGTAGTAAGGGGGTAGATCCATTTCTGTTCGTTTACCTTTCCTAATGGCATATTTGTTCTAAAATTTAATATTTTCTTTTAAGGTCAAAAACTAATTAATTTAGGGTCATTTTCACCAAGAAAAACCAAAGTTGACCCTATAGGAACCCAATTTTCTCCTAGGTTTACCGTGTTAAATTTCCGAGAAAATCGACGTTTTTCTTTTAAACGAGTATAATGGGACGCATCCTTAAATCGCGCCTTATGTAGTCTTCGAATATGTGACGTTAAGAATTAAATATCCCACAGTTTCCTCAGAAAATGGACATCAAACATCCTGCCACTTGTGTATTCACCCTTAAGAATGTTCTTCCGGACTTATTGCATGTTTTACGTAGTTGTTTTGTCTTGAGTGCACCGGCAGCTACGATGTTTTCGTGTTTTGATTATAGTGGGCGCTTGCGCGGGTGGTGAGGAGGGGGGAGAGGGGGGAGAGGGGGGAGAGGGGGTCTGGGATCCCCCATGTCGCGTGCATGTCCACTATTTTCAGTTATAAACTTACTTTCGAACCCGAAGCTTGTGCTTATATTTTTTTCGGACTTCGCTTAGTTGTTTTGGATTTAACTGCTGAATGGGAGGTGTTTCTAGCGTTTACATTCGTCCTACTTCTTCACTGCCCCCATCTGATGATGTAAGTGCCTAAACCTAAACCTTATTTCTTGCTTCAAAGACCTTACAGGCTTCTTTCTCGATTTAATTACTTTAGGCGTTATTAGATGGTATACAGAACTCGGTGAAGATGAACAATGTAAAAATTAAGGGGCTATTCTAGTTTCTAGCTCTCCTCCATAAGTTATGAAATGACCGCCAGGTGAACAGGGTTTAGAATACCGTTTGATGACGCCGTAGTACGTATATACTACAATGTTGTATCTGAAATGGTTATGAAAGGCAGAAGGAACAGGTTATTTTTAAAGGATTCTTGCGTATTTCTTAACAGGGTGGATTCTGATCAGTTGCTACAGGATCAGGTAGCAGTTTTATTATAAAAAGTAGTAAACGTAGTAAGTTACATCTATTCCTTTTTTTTCCTTTTATTCCAGAGTCTCTTGTACCTACGGCCTAGAATCCCAAAAAGCGTTCATTTTTTAACCACTAAAAGACCTAGAGCCCTGTAGTAGTTTGTTGAGAACCTCGCAACTCGAACAACTGCTAGCGTGCATTCGTTCACTGACTTCGCTATGAGTATATTATGATGTTATTAGTAGGGTTCGGAATTATATTCCCTTAAAACCCTTAGAATATTCTCTTTCAAGCCTTTAAATATTCTCAATATATTCCCTAAAATTGCCTTAAATATTCCCTAAAATATTCTCTTAAAAATCAGAATTTGTTAGTTTCTTAAGTAAAAAACGCAGCAATTGCAATAAATAATTCTGCCATCAGTGGTTAAAGACGAATCTCCAATAATCCACTGTCGTAGGAGTGCAGAGCGGCTCGACTATTCTTTAGGCATTATTTAAAAAACTCAATAAATAAACTTAATCAACAAGCTACCACTTCAAGAGTCAGAATGCGAATGCGCCTTGTTGACAAGGGGTGGTTGAGGCGAGTTCTATTTTTAAACGTAACTGGACCTACCTGGTATGGCCAGCGCAGCGTGCCTACCTACCCCAGGCGGAGTTCATTGGCTGCACTTAAACCTTACATCCATGCCATGTCAGAGTGACAATGGCCTAATCTCATGTTAATTTCGCTACACTGACCTCTGACATTGCTTTTCACTTATCAATTTTTGTTTTTCTTGCACTCAGTTTGTTCAAAAACACCTAAATATTCCCAAAAACTACAAAAAGTCTTAAATATGCAAAAATATTCCCTTTCCCTCGAAATATATATTTATATTCCCTATAAAACTTGGTGGGTGGGGTCCATAGTTGCTGAAACACCTAAATACTAAAATTTGAAGTATTCGAAGCTAAGGAAAAAAATATGCATTATATATCTTTTCCGAACCCTAGTTATTAGTATAATGGACAGAAATGAGTGTTTTTGTAATCCGAACCTACCTGTCATACGGGCTGTTAAAGCTGCCGGTATAGTCTTAACTTTCTTCGATGTTTCAAAGACTGACGTCATTTCTCGATGATCCTACCCACTTATGAGGCCTTGATCTGCCTTGATCTTGACTGAAGCCATCAACCTTGCAGAATAGCGGGAAGTGTTGGTTTTGTGAGATATCGAGGCCTCTCACTTGAATGCGATCGCGGTCTGGCCCACGTCCAAACTCTCGTCTTGGACTACGTCGCACTTCTCTTCGCTATTCAATGCACGCTTTACATTATTGTTCGCTTCTTTAATGCGGGGCCCTGCTTTAGGCCTCTGGGCATCGTTTCAAGTATCTAATATCCATTCCAAAAAGACTCTCCGAAAAATATGTCGATCTGTCTGTCTATACGATTGTTTGGGCTCTCCGTGTACATTATTCTGATTTATAACGCAACTTTTCAGGGACCCGAAAGAACGATTTCTGGGACGGATTGTCCGGAGGAAGCGGGAGGGAACGAGGTGGTGCAGTGGCGCTTGACTGAGGCTGTGCCGGGGGGGCCCATAGGCGGAGGTGTGCTGGAGGTGCGGCTCCCCACGGAAGGAAGCCGAGAGACAGACCTGGGACGGACCATTCAGTTTCTGGCTGAAGAAAATGTTCGTTTGCGTCATAAGAATGCTGATCTCAAGGCTCTACTCAGAGATGTTCAAGGTACTGTCCTAGGGTTTCACTTTTTAATTTTTTCATTGATAATTGGTTTTCACAAACTGACTTATTAAGAGACGTATATGGCCGTTAGGTAGGTACCTAATAGATCACCCAAAAAAATATTTATCACCTCAAATAACAAAATAATTAATGCTTAGATAAGATTGTAGATGTTATTTTTGGTAATCAACAGCAGTGTTTAATTCGTGACTAGCCCTCTTTGATTATTTCTAAGATGGTACCTATCGGTGTGTAATTATTACTTGTAAAATGATCGGGCAATGTCTTTTCTAAATTGCAGAGCCAGTGATAGTTCAGCCCGATATTCCGAATGAAACGCCAGAGCAGAAGATTCTGCGCTTGGAGAGAACGCTGGCTGCGGAACGAAAGGAAAAATGGGAAGCGATCGAGAACAGTGAAAAGTACCGAGTCGAGCTGGTTAACTGCCAGAAGTCCCTCGCTAAACAACTCTCAGATAGGGAAAACATGGAGGAAGCGCTTGAGAACAGCAAAAGACAGATTCAGAATCTCGAAATGAAAATTAAAAGACTGAAAAATTACCAGGAAGACGAATCAAAAAGGTCTGAAATAATTAGTCTTATTGGAAATGGTGAAGAAAGTGAAGAATTGCATTTGAGTGAAAGCCATGAAGTGGCCCAGAGGGAGGCAACTGATGAGATTTGCGCCGTTACTGAAAGACTTCAGGAGAGTCAGAACTCCGAAGAAATATTAGAAAACGCAGGACAAAATCTGCCAAGAGAAAGGTCAGATTTAGAAGCGTTCCGGTCACAAATGCTGGTGTTGCGAGAAGCGCGCCAAAAAGCCATTTCCGCTAAAGCCCAGGAAATGAATCAGTTGAGGGAGGAGCTTGCAAAGGAAAAAGCAGAGAGGAAGCGGCTGGAGAGGCGGCTGGCGCCGAACCAAGTTGAAAAATCCCCCACTGACTTACAGACGGAAAATTTAAATTTGATGCAACAAGTAGAAGATCTTAAAATCGAATTGGTGCCTGTCATTTCTCTAAAGGAACAAAATCAGAAATTGGTCGACTTAACTCAGCAACTCAAGCGTCAAGTAAGTGAATTAAGTACAACCGTACGGCAACAGCAGGGAGATTTGTCGGAAGCTAGAAGGAAATATGATCGTCTTTCAAGGGAACAAGCAAGTACAGAGAGCGAGCGAAGTAGGAGCGATGTGAAAATAAGAGAAATAGAGGAGGAACAAAAGCGAATGTGGGAAGAGTACGACTATGAAAAGCAGGAGATCGCGAAAAGGACGGCTGCTCTGAAGGAAGTGATCAGCATCAGCCGGCAAATGCTGCTCATACGGGAGAAGCAAGTCACTGACCTCAAGCAGAAACTGACGGACATTGAAGAATCGATCGCCGAGAGAAATAGACTCGAAGGAACGGATTTGAAAGTGGAATACGAGAGACAGTTGGAGAACATAAAAGTGCTCAAGGTAAGGCTTCGACACCGTATCGTCTTAACTTGGTAAACCGCCTATTTCCGGGGTCCGTTTCACAAGTTAAGGGTCACCACACAACCCTGTTTGTTTATGTTTTTTCTACAGTTTTTTGAAGACACTCGTTTTTTTTTTTAACGCGCGACGTTCAGAGAACATATGCGCCGATGTGTTGGTTTGTTAGATTTTGTGGCCGAAGTCGAATATGAGTGGGCCGAAGCCAGTTTAGAAGTGGGCCGAAGCCAATACATCCATGTCGGAAGCGGAAAATTTTTCCGTTCCGCCGGGATTCGAATCCGGACCTCTCAGGACTCAAAGCGGACCCCTTGACCACTCGGCTACTGAGAGGCACAAGACACTCGTATTATTCGAGACAATTCATTTACATTTTTAATGACATTTATACGAGGAATTGTTGGAGAATTGTAGCGTGTTTTATTCGAAGCCTTAGTGCAACCGGTAGGTTAGGTATAGGCTGATGCACCTTCGTAATCTTTATCTTATTTCTCTATTCATAGGAACTTTACGAAGAGCGAGTCCAGTTATTGGAAGCTGAACGTGCAAAGCTGACCGAAAAAATTGCAGACGACGCGAAAGCTATGGAACAGGTGAAGAGCGAACTAAGTGACTTAACACTCAAGTACGAAATGGCGAGTGAGGAGGCTGATGCGGAGAAGCAGAGGAGCCTGGCTCTAACTGTGGACTTGTCAGGCTGGGCAGCTCAGGCCCGGAGCTGTCAGAGAGAACTTGCAGCGATGAACGGGCTGCTGACACAAATGCTGCTGAACCCAAGTCCCGAAGATCTGGACCGTCTGGCTGAGCAGCTCCAACAGAATCATGCTCTCATTGCCCAGATCACCACGTGTGAGGACTGTAGTGATGTCGCCGCTGCCCTCCCGAAGATGCTTCTCGACCTTATGGCGCAGGTAAAGGTTCACGAAGGTTTAGCAGTCGAGTTATTTTTTGAAAGTATGTAATAAATATTTGATCCTATGTGTATGTCAGAGCAGAGAAATAGCCGGTGAAGAAGTAATCAGAAACCATATCACTCACTGGTGACGATTACCTCTGTTTTGTATTCCCGACTTAGAGAGTAGGCTCTTCTCTAGATAGACATCATCAGTGACAAGCGCGAGATAGTCAGGTACCTGATAATTATCACACCCTTTAATTCCATAAACGTTTGTTTATTAAGGTGGAAGAGGGAGAGAGGAGGGAACGTGTGATCGCTCTGGAGGCGGCTGCAGGTTCGATGCCATCTCGTGTGCCTGACCCTATGACAGATTCTACTGACACGATATCTGAGCAGAGCGAAGGGCTCATAGCTGACACAGCGGGCGCTGTGCTGCCTGTCGTCTCCTACAAAAACGCCACCGTCTTCAAAGTCGCTGAGCCTACTCCGGATGACATCACGAACCCTGTACTTGGTGACGTCACAGAACCACTTGAAGATCTGGAGGTAGCTGAGTCCATCGGCACTCCAACCAATATGGACCCGGCTGTGCAAGATATTGTGACGAACCTGCCCAAGGTGTGGAAAGTGCTGACCGAATTGCTGAGCCATCACTCTTTGCCGGAAAGGATGCCAGAGGAAAGGACCTGCTACAAAAGCGTTGAGACTCCCAGTGGGCCGAGAAGTGAGATCAGCGTAAGCAATACTTTCATCCGCTTGAAGGAGCTCATCCTGGAGAAGAAGTCGCTGACCCGGGAGCTGTGTCGCCTCAAGCATCTTAACTCTCACCTGGAGACTAGACTAGACGATCAAGAGAAACGGTAAGCTTATTTAGGCTTAAAACAGTAGTGGCAATTTTTTTCGCCTTAAATATAATATACCCATCTTTTCATCCTTCGTCAGACTTGAACACTAACATATCGGGGATTTTCCCTCTTAATAATTTATTGAAAGCATTATGAGACACTGTGGAAATGATTATGAATGACTATTTCAGGCTGTCCATAGTCCAGAGCGAGCTACACAAAACCTGGGGAGTGGTAGGGCGAATGCATGCGCAGCACCAACAGCTCCATAACCATGAGAAAATACTCAGGTACGTACCTGAAAACTATTAATAAATACTAAACTGTTTGTGAACGTTTGTTGAGCCGGAATATACATTTGCTGTTTGTTTACGTTTTTTATGCCCCTTTTTTGAGAACACTGTTGAATATTTAAATGTTCTGAAATATAATATTACTTTTTAACGTCCGAAATTAACTTGCTATGTTATGATTTTACATGCTGGAGTGATTTTTGTCTACAAAAAAGTATCCAAAATCCAAACAGTTAGAAAGACATGTTGTATTTCAAAAAATTGAAATATCCAACAGAGTCCTCTAAAAATGGTTAAGCCACTACTTATTCAACAATATTTTTACGTTGAAAAGATATTAGATAGGTACCTATCCAACAGTTTTCTGAAAAACGTGTCGTTACAGGTACGAGCTTCAAGAGAAGCGGGTAATGCTGAGCGAGTTGAAGCAAGAGCTGGAGTATTGTCGGGACAAGTGGGAGCGAGCCCGGCGCAAAAACAACGAGTCGGAAACAGAGTGCCGGAAACTGCGGAAGGAGTTTGCGGCGCGAAAAGTGCGGGACGCGCTGTGGGGTGCGGGGAGGGGCGAGGGCATGGACTCGGGCGAGAGTGGCTTCTCGGACGAACAGAACGAGAGTGCGGAAGAACTGGATCACTGTGACGCCGATCGAAGCTCCACACCGTCGCCGGTGGACTTCCGCCCGACTCAGTGTGCTCTAGCTGTGGCAGAAGCTGCCGAGAGTGATCCGCGGTGCTCCAATGTCGGGATCACCGTTTCAGGCGACGGGACGGTGGTTGTGACGTGTGATATGGTGCCTGAGGGCGCACGTAGAGAAGTTCCCTATCCTACTACTCTAGTTGAAGGAGTGGAAGGGCAGCAATCCCTTACAGAGACAGTAATGTCCGAACCAGCGGGGGACCAGGTCACTGAAGACCAAAATGAGGAACCTAACACGTCATTAGAAAAAAATCTGACGGTTCAAGAAACGGCCGTTGAAGCATCAGCAAGTGAAAGTGACGTTGTTGCAGAGGATGTTCGTGAACAAATCCAACCAACCCTTGAACTACCTGTTGCTTTTCCAGTCGTAGAACAAATCGCTGACACTTCGTCTGCAAGTACACAAGTTGACGTTAGCACAAAAGAGCCGCCTCCAGAGCAACCCTCCATTGAAAATACGTCTTTTCTTGCGTCAGAAAGCCAAGCGCCGTTAGAAGAGGTGCTGCAGCAACAAAAAACAGCTGAAGAGATGACGGAAGAAGAAAGGGAACGAGCAAGAGACGCTCGTGCTCTTCGACTCCAGAGGCTCGAGGAACAGTGTCAGTTACTCGTGCGAAAAGTTGATATAACCACTCACAAAAGCAACTTTTTGTCAAATCGGTTAGAGGAACTCCACGATCACTATGGTGGACCTGGTACGTCCGCTCAGTCTCAGTCCGAAGATATTAAGGGTTGTTCCTCATCTGCTAATAAGAAAGAAAATAAATCCGATGTAGAGAAAGGGAGTACTGAGGAGGAAGTCAGTGAGATTAGTGATGTAGTTGAAGAGGTCTTGGAAGATTCTCAGAAAGAGGAAGACATAGAAAATCATGCCATAAGTACCGAAAATACATCCATTTTGCAGAATACAGGAACTTCAACTGCTCCAAACGTACTTCCAGAATTAATTTCAGAAGATTCGTCAGGCGGTACCACCGCCCCCACACCTCCCCCCCTGCCGTCAACGGTGGTCGCACGCGATCCAATAAATATTCCGAAATCAACACAGGAAGAGAGTTCTTCTGTAGCTTTGAGCTCAGAACAGCCTCCGAGAACCGAGCCCGAACGAGACTTCTCTTTGGCCACCTTTGACGAACGTATGGCTGCTAGAGCAGCGCGTCTTCAGAGGCTCGAAGAACAGTGCAGCAGCTTGTTTGGTAAAGTCAGCAGCACGGTAGGTAGAGGAAACGAACTTTCGGCCAGGCTTCAAGAGATTCACGAGGAATGCGTCAGGTCCGAGTCAGCTCGAGAACTTGAGTCGTTACCTGATAGATCAAGTGAAATATCGCCTGAAGACTCTGTATTGAGTCTGGCAGACAGACTAGATTCTTCTCCGTCTAGTACAAAAGAGCCTCCGATACCTCCACCTATGCCAGGTACAGCACTGGTTATCCCCTCTGTTAGCGGTGAACAACCTCTTCTACCTGTCTCTCTACCTGCAACATTCGACGAGCAGGTGGCTTCCTCCAGTGTAAAACGACCACCCACTCCTCCTCCTATGCCCCCTACCTTGGTAGTAACGCCTACCCCCGTAAAGGTCCACTTAACCGAAGGAAAGATCGACTCAGTGAGGGGAGAACAGCCCAGTCTACCATCGCGATCGGATACTCCACCATTCGGTGGACGGATGCCACCTAACTCACCTGCCTCAAAACCTGAAGAAGAATTTGAGGAGCAACCCCTACAACCAGTTCAACCTTCTTCAAATGCAGAACTTCCTACTTCCCTTTCGGTGCCCGCCACCTCAGAAATAAAGTCTTCTTCGCTAGCAACCACTTCAACCTCAGAGAGAACTGACTCAACCCCTTCTGGTAGTGGAGAACGTGACATTTCACTAGCTACATTCGACGAGAGAATGGCTGCGCGTGCTGCTCGTCTTCAGAGGTTGGAAGAGCAGTGCAGTAGCTTATTTGGTAAAGTTAGCAGCACTGTTGATAGAAGCAATGAACTGTCAGCGAGGATGCAGGAGATCCATGAGGAATGCGTCACGGCGGAGAGCCGACTTACTGCCCCTGCGTTTCAGAGTGAGACTCACGATAGTGAATCACTGACAAATGAAGCGACTGAGTCAGCTCAAACTAATGAAAACAGTGACAAACTGTCACCCCAAGATCGAAACGACTCATCAGCTCAGCCTGATAATGAGAGTGGATGATTTTGGTTTCTCGTACCTATGTGTAGGTACCTTCCCAATGCATCCGTATGATAGGACTGTATTTTTAAAAATTATAACTACTTCTTTTTTACCCATTAAGTACCTACCTACCTACTGCCTTTTCAAAAAAAAAAAAAAAAAAAAAAAAAAAAACTAAGGTAAGTAAGTAGGTACCTACCTACCTACTTAAGTACCTAGGATTACACCTAGCAGGGGCGCCAGATTTTGAAAATCCGGGGGGGCAAGAAGTTGTAAACATTATTTACTTATCACTCTTATCAGTCTGATAGGTCTCTGTGCCTCTCAGTGACCCAGCGTCCAAGGCATTCGACTTGTGACCTGGATTCGAATCCCGGTGTAAGGAATATTTTCCGCTTAAGGCATGGATGTAATGTAATTTAAAAAGTTTCAATTAATTTTTTACTTTCTCGTTTTTTATAAATTTAATTTTTAAGTCCAGATTTACCGGCAATCTGGACTTAATTAATCAGCGAAAATTATTATTTATTTATTTATTGCTTTTTTACGTGATAATGAAGTTAACGCCAAATATTTGACATGATAAAAATAATTGTCCCCCAAATTTCCGGGGAGGCGGTGCCCCCCCCCCGGAATATTCCGGGGGGGCAAACTGGACCCTGCCCCCCCCCCCAAGATGGCGCCCCTGACACCTAGGATTATGTATGTTCCATTTCACTTTCATCTATAGGTATAGGTATCTCGGCACTAACAAAGACAGTTTAGGTTGAACAATAGGTACCTACTATCAGGTAGAGGAGAGAATAGAACATAATTTTCTAATCGCATAAATTCAAAAATACAGTTGTGGGCCGGCACAACTATATGGAGACGGAGAGAATGTTTGTCTAGTCTAAATAATCTAAATCAATGATCTGGAGCTGCGTTAAAACTGCTCTGTAGAACTCGCAAAAATTTAAAAAGAACACCCGCTAAAAATATCGTTTGATCGTTCGAGTCTACTGCCACGTCTAGCAGACGAAATGTAAACAGCCGTTTGTTTTGATTCATTTTCTGATGAAAACGTTCTTGGAAATTTAGTGGACAAATGTGACATTTAACTTCGTTTTTAATATTTGAAATTATTATAGTTTTTGGAGAAAACTGATAATTATTTTACTGAATATAACAACTGCAGTGACTCCTCGTCAAGTCATCTATAAATAGTTGTTATTAGGAGTCCTTCAAAATAGTGACGCAAGTGACATATAGGAATCCAATCTTTTCATTGAAACTTAGCAATATATTTCTCACCTGTCGATAAAGTATCGGGCGATATGGCTTGGAAGTGTTTTGGAGTGCTACCCATTAGTTTTCTGAAAACGATTCCACGAGGAAGCCTATTTGTAAACGTCCGTAAGAAATCGGCTTGGGCGGTTGGGCGCGACAATGCGTTTGGGAAATATTTAGTCCTCACCAACACAATAAGCTCTGGCATTCTAATGGCAATGGGGGATTTAATTCAGCAACAAATTGAATACGTCAAGAATAAGCAACATTTAGATTCTTACGACTGGACAAGAAATAGTAAGTACCTATAAGTACCTAAGTAAGTACCTACCTATTTTATCCCAGCAGTCTACTAGGCTGATTCATGTTCTTGGGGGTCCAGATTTTAGTCCAGACCTGCCAGAACATGTACTACGGATTGTAGATATTGACATGATAACACTGTCATGGTCTGGTCGATATCATGAAAAGCCCATAGGTTGGTAGGTAGGTACCCTTATCATATGAAACGTAATCGTAAGTACTCACCTAAGTACCTACTGGACGAGTGATCTCGCCTATCAGCCTTTGCTCCCTAAAGATTACCTTCGGGAGAATCCCTCTAAATATTTGTAAGACCTAAAATTAAGCCTGTTTGTTGAGACCGAGTAAGACGGGTCAAATAACGAAGCCACTCAAAGACAGTCTGATTTCGTCACTTAAACGTAATGACTTTGTTCGTCTGAAAAGTGTTTATTTTGCATGAGGATAAGTGCCACATGGCGGGTGGTATCTCGTTGAGAGATTGTATATTCGTTAAAGTCGTTTCCTTGTCGGAAATGTTTACAATGTGTCTTTTGTTTCAGGGCATATGTTCTACGTCGGAATGTTCCAAGGACCTCTGACCCACGTGTTTTACAAAATTCTGGACAAACGGCTGCCGGGAACCCAGCTGAAGACCATTGCCAAGAAAATTATTTTGGATCAGATGATCGCGTCTCCGTTCTGCATCGTCCTATTCTTCGTAGGTATGAACTTACTCAACGGCGAAGACATTGAAGTCTCCAAGAAGGAACTGAAGGAGAAGTTTCTTACAGTTTACGCGGTAAGTTTTTTTTACAGTTACATTACTTACTTCATGCGGGCTGGGAAATCATGGTTTTGGCTCATGAATTTTTTTTCACTATAAATTTACATCCTTGTCAGCTTTGATTGCTGCTTCGGACTACTTCGATCAGTAGTCTTTCACTGGCTGTCATTCTACGGTCATGCTCAAGGCCGTACCCAGGAAAATATTTCGGGGGGGGGGGGGGGGGTTTAGGTACCTAAGTAGCACGAAACTATATTTTCTCCTTCAAAACTTAATTCTCTCTAGTGTAAAGCCGAATAGTTTCGGGGGGGGGGGGGGTTTGAACCCCCCTAACCCCCCCCCCCCTGGGTACGGCCTTGGTCATGCTCAGCTGGCACTTACGGATTGTAGGGACAATACCTACCTACCTACATCTTATTTACATTGTGGGATAGATGTTTTCTCACCTTATGGAGAGAAACCAAGACTTGGAGGAGCTCTGACGCAGTAAATCCACTAAAAGAACGTTCTGGAGGGAGAACTGCAGCCACAACCCTATAATAAAATAAATAATTTCTACTGCCTGAGGGGTTAAGATCAGGTTATCAGACTCATGGGGCTTTCGATTCACCGCGGAGTTGAAACGGACGAAATAGGTTCCGATTTACATAACTACACTGCACGGATTTGGTGGAATCTGTTAATTTTACCAGTATTAAACTACAAATGTACTGGTTCGAGGGGGAATTTCTACACAGGCCTTCTATGCCAGTACAACAGCTTCACCGTTTATCGCCAAAAATGTGATAAAAAGAAAAAGAAAAACCACAAACACTCGCCGAGGTGACATCACAAAATCTAGCTCAAAATTTTGTCGGGTTGGACTGTCACTGTATTAGGGAGTATATTGTTTCTTTTACAAAAATAAATAAAGGTAATAATAATTAGGTGCCCCCAGGAGGCTGCACATCAAATGACCAGGGGGGATTCAATATTGGATTCAGAAAATTGAAATACATAACTGAACTTTCGACCTATACAGGTGATTTCAGAAAAACTCAAAAACTTGTGGAAAATTTCCCTTGAGCTATTTTAGGTACCAAAATCTTTGTTTATGTTTCGTAGTAACTTTTTTCGAGTTTCTGAGAGAACTGTCGGATAATTATTTGTCTTTTTAACTTCAGAAACTAGCTGATTTAAGGTGTGATCACAGCTGAGTGATTTTTGGACTCAGTCAGCCAGTTTTTGAAGACATTTTTCAGATCAGATATTGGACAAGTTTTCTCAGAAAAATGTCATCATTAAGGCTGAACATAGGTACATTCGCTATTTTTTTACGTTTGGACCTCAAACTTTGTGAGAAAACTATTGGATATTTAAATAATACTGAAATATAATATGTCTTTTTAAGGTCATTAGTCATGAAGCCATGTTGTGATTCACGATCGGTTAATTTGGACAATTTTTTTTTGTGACAAAAATCACAACATAGCCTCATGAGTCATGTCATGAGTAATGACGTCAAAAATATATATTATATTTCAGAATATTTAAATATCCAATAGTTTTCTCATAAAGTTTGAAATCGGAACGTAAAAAAATAGCGAATGGATGGTGGCCCTTAAGGGTCAGCTATACCTGACGATGCATTTTTTGCCGCCCATAAGATTAACATTGCGAGCGGCGATTCATTTTCAAGGTTTACCCTTGGTTGGAAAGACACAAAATTTTGCCTGTACCTAGCCCTAACAATGTTCTAGGGAGTGTTCGAAGCAGATTTCCTAATTTCTCACTGGTTTCTTTTATTGCAACTGTTTTGCAAATACTAGCATCGCATACCTCAAGAAAAGTGCTGCATCTCGAAAACCAGTACAAAAATGGGAAATCTGATTCGAACACTCCCTAGAACATTGTTAGGGCTAGGTACAGGCAAAATTTTGTGTCTTTCCAACCAAGGGTAAACCTTGAAAATGAATCGCCGCTCGCAATGTTAATCTTATGGGTGGCAAAAAATGCACCGTCAGGTATAGCGGACCCTTAAGAAACCTGAATAAAACAGCACTGTTGTGGACAGGCTTGAGTAGGGACTGAGTGAGGTAGATGAGTGATGGGCTGTTGTGTTTTCAGGCCGATTGTTCGGTGTGGATTCCATCACAGTTCATCAACTTCTATTGGTTGGGGCCGAAGTACCGTGTGATGTATATAAATGTCGTAACCATGTGCTATAATGTTTTTCTCTCGTTTATAAAACACGTTGACCAAATAAGTTAATTCCCTGCTTGGCTTGCTTTCCTGTGATGTTTCTAATTTAAAAGCCAAATACGTAATGTTAAACCGTTAGGTGGGGGGAGCAAAGCGAAGTAACGAAGCTGTCAGCTTTCGTGAGATCAAAAAGCCTTTTTTTTCATGTTCACTGCGGTTACTTTTACTCGGGGGACGTAAAGCCGTTGAGAAATCATATTGCCAACAAATAAAATAAACCAGTTGTTCCCACATAGCAGCAATTCCTACTGGGAAATCGGGTCACATCGTAAGAGAACAGAATCCACATGAGAATTTACTTTAATCGATTTGGGTATGGGACACGAAAGTTGCTTACAATATGGGAAAGCTACCACTGACGAGGAAAACGAGGGTAGAAAAATAAATTGACCTTCGTAGCCGTAGTTTGCAGATACAGCTCTGATTTCGAATCCCGTTTTAAATATTTATTTATTTATTTATTTATTTGGTGGCATGGATGTAACACTCCTTTCGGGCCACAAACAAATACTAGAGGAACAACCTCGGTACCTACCTATTTTCTTTAACACCTTTATGTCACTTAAACCGCTTAAACCTACCAAGTTCCTGTGGCAACAATATGTCTGAAATGTCTCCCCGATAGACCTTACTGAACTACAGTTGTCAGTGTTGTCACCCTATAACGGCACTCTCTTTAAGAGGACGCCATACCTGACGATGCATTTTTTGCCGCCCATAAGATTAACATTGCGAACGGCGATTCATTTTCAAGGTTTACCCTTGGTTGGAAAGACACAAAATTTTGCCTGTACCTAGCCCTAACAATGTTCTAGGGAGTGTTTGAAGCAGATTCCGCATTTTTTTTACTAGTTTTCGAGATACAGCACTTTTCTTGAGGTATGCGATGCTAGCATTTGCAAAACAGTTGCAATAAAAGAAACCAGTGATAAATTGGGAAATCTGCTTCGAACACGACCTAAAACATGGTTAGGGCTAGGTACAGGCAAAATTTTGTGTCTTTCCAACCAAGGGTAAACCTTGAAAATGAATCGCCGCTCGCAATGTTAATCTTATGGGCGGCAAAAAATGCACCGTCAGGTATAGCGGACCCTTAACAAACGAATGCTATACTGTCACTTGACTACACAAATGACCCATTTTAAATCCATCTCTGTAGCGAGCTCTCTTTATAACGACCAAATTAACATATTCCAGACAGACGTTATAGGGAGAGACTATTAGGTATTCTAGATTTACAGCTTTATTTATTTATTAACACTTCTTCCTAACACTATCTTCCTGTTACTGCTTCTAGATTTTTTCCTTCCTCGTCTGTTGTGATTTTAGTTTTTAGGGAAACGTTTTCTAGTCACAAATAGTCTGTACCTAAATAAAGAAAATATCCGCGGGTCGGTAAATAGGTAAGTAGGCAACTAGGTAGGTATTTTATTGATGAATCTAAAGTAAGGTATTAATTAGTGGTTATTTAGTTTCTTGTCTATGTCTTTTTTCCTCACCCTTGCTTCGAATCACCCTCTTTCTCTTTCCTTTCCGCATCTAATACGCACGAAATCCGTCGAAGGTAAATTTTTAATTTTAATTTAATGTAGGACTTTTAGGGCTCAGTTTCACGTTCATATTTTTCTTGTATCAACTTTTATGAAATTTAAATTTATCTGAGAACTTATTTTTATATCAACAGCTGTCTGTTAACAAATACTTAGCGTCTTGTAGAATTATATGCATGCACCTATTTGACGTTGGCAAGTATTCTTAAGAAAATATTTCCTGACTTGCGAGAACGTTAGTATTTTTCTTGACAAAATATTTATTTCCAAAATATGAGCGTGTAATTGGGCCTTTAGACAATTGTTACTGTATTTTCTGACGTCATTGGATTGGTTCAGTATAATCTCTTGTTATATTTTATGCACAATAAATTGTTGAAACTATGTTTTCACTGCACTCCTTTTGGAGCTTTACCATGCAATAGGCGTCCCTCCAATTTTTCTAGCACGCTTTTCAAGCACTTTAAAACCTTAGAAATCACTTGTGGTGATGTCACTGGATTGGTTCTTATTGGGGATGTGCCTTTTGTGACAGTGACGTCACAGAAAGAGCAAAAATAGAAATCACTACTTTTTATCCATCCAAATTCAACAGTCGCTGATTATTTTGTTAAAAATGTATATAAAATGAGTTTATATAATTTTATAGGTACAATAATAACCGAGGAGGGATGCCTATAGATACCTATCTGGAACTTTCTGCACTTTACTGGGAAAAGTGCCCGTGCTGTTGTGAGAGACCTTCTGGATTTCGAAAAAAATCCCCAGTTCCAGTGAAATGGGTATAGGTATATTCCCAGAGCTTGCTTTACTGCTTGGTGCTTTGTCATGCAAATTTTCCCTTTTTCACTGTCTGAAAATGATTTCCTGGAGTTAATGGAAAAACTGTACCATGAGCAAAATGACAGATGCTGCTGATGCTGCCCCTTTCAGCCCTTTACCTCAAATTTTGAAACAGGACGTATTTCAGAGAAAATCTTTAGACTTTACCCTAATTAACCTTCCGGGTTGGATCTTTTAACTGAAAGTTGCGCTAAAGGTAAGATTAAGGATTCCTATTTCCTCAATGGGCAATAAAAAACGTCAACAAATACCATTGCATCTTCAATGTATAGTCTACTAGAGCGTCCCTATAAAAGATGACTACTTACATGGGTACAGCCGTCCGTTTATTATCCTTAGGATGAATTTTAAACTGGACTTTAGTGACTTGTGAAAGCCACCCTGTTTTGTTGTATCCGATCTATTTGTAGATAATAGCGGCAAGTATTAATTTCAATTGTTATTTTCGAGTTTGAGATTTGATTTCGACTTGCAGATTGAATGGTGCATCTGGCCGCCTCTACAATTCGTCAATTTCTCCTTCGTTCCACCGAAATTTCGCGTTTTGTATTTAAATATGATTTTTGTGTGTTATGATACGTTCTTGTCCTATATGAAACACAAGGACAAGAAACCCATTCATGATGAGCAACCGAAACTACCTGCGGTAACAACGTAACGGTCACAACTTTCCATAGACTTTTTCTTTTTCGCTAATCATTTCTCCACTTCAGAAGTTACAAATGTCGCCAAATATTCTCTGTATTTTCTCCACACTCTTTTTGATAATTCGAACTCTTGCTTGGCGTAGTGTTGAAGTTTTATAGGCTTTTTCTTTCATAATCTCTCAGTGGTTCGGGCATTCCGGGGTATCGTAGTGAGATCAGTTCAGCTGTGAATTTAGGGTCGTCTAGTGTTAAAGCGAATTTTTTGACAATACAGCTCGGTGGTATCTACCAATTTTATCCCTTTTCTTGGTATCAATCTTCAGTGCAGTTGGCGCCCTCTACCATGGTGATTGAGTGATAGTCAACTTGGTTCACCCAACAAAGTATGGTCTGACTTCTCTAAACTATACTATAGTGCAGGGATGGGCAAACTTTATACGGGGAGGGCCGGATGAAATAAAAAAAAACCCCTTTCGGCAGCCCCGAAAGGCGTAAGGTAGATTTCGAAGATTACTTCCATCCACTAAAAGCAGTCTAAAATCATTTAGAAAGACGGTTAAGAAGATTTTCAGTTGACCCAAATGCATTCTCTACAATAACAACGGAGGAATTGAGTTTTGAAATTTCACTCCCCCCCCCCCCCCCTTAACAAGAAAATGAAAGTGATTTTACAAAAACCTTTTTCGGACAAAAGTTGTAGATATTATTAATAGAAACTCATAGCAAAAAGAATAAACTCAATATCTCACCAAATAAGTGAGTTATGACGTTTTGAAAATTCAACCCCCACCCCCTGCCTAAACGGTGCGTCGGACGAAAAACTTCTTCAGCCAAAAGTTGTAGATAATATTGAGGCAAATGCATTACAAAACAAAAGAACTCGATAGCACCCCTAGGACACAAGTTATGATTTTTTTGTGTGCAAAACCCTGTTTTTACACCCTTATTCAACCATTAGGGGTGGGATCAAAAAACGTTACAAAGAAAAGTTGTAGGAAGTAATGTTAGACGACCCTCAGAAAACACCACGTTTCATTAGTTGCGATATTAAGGGAGTTATGGCCAAAAAACCAGATTTCGAAAAAGTCCCCCATTTCCCCCCCCCCCCCCCCCCTCCCCTTCGTCCGATTTCCCCTATTAACGAACTCAACCGAGATTTTAGTCCCTTATATTTTATTAAACAATTATTTTCAAAAATACGGCTCGTAGCGTGTTCACAAGGAAGTGAAAATGATATATATATAGATATATATATATAAACTTTTGAACTGATGGTGTTTTTGGGATCCAGGGGTCATAAAAAGAAGAACTGTGAAGAAATTTTTCAAAAGTGAGACTACTGGTACGACTACAATAGGTAGATTTTTCTTCGAAATCTACCTAAAAATTCTTCGCGGGCCAGATAAAAAAAAAAGAACAAAAAACATTTTTGATGAGACATCACTGAACGACCACTTACCAATTGCTCATTCTTTAGAGGAGCTTGAAGGCGTGTGTGAGAAATGGGACTGTGACTGAGGTTCTAAAGCTTCGTAACCATCTATCCAAAATTTACAGAAAATACATTTTGTCCCACACAAAACCACGTCGCGGGCCGGATTGACAAGCCCGGTGGGCCGGACTTGGCCCGCGGGCCGTAGTTTCCCCATCACTGCTATAGTGTTTTCGGTCTTCAATCTTCTATCTTATCGTATGTTTAGCTTATGATAGGTAATGATCCGATAATGATGATGCAACCCCGATGGAACCTCAAGAAAGTGCTGTGAAACTCCCTCTGTCTGATGAGAGCGATGACTGATGACGGTTCTAATTCTTCAGCGTATTTTGAGGAGCTCCTCAGCCATCGTGTTGTACACAATAGGGACGACAGTTTTAGGTGGGTTTCGAACCACCACTGCCTCAATATATACATTTCACCTGACATGCTGTGACTACCGATGGGATTGAGACCGAGGGGTTAACCACTCCAAGAGATTGCTTGAGATTGCCTGAGATTACATAAATATTTCCTGAGATTCTCAACGAGATTCGTGGAAAGATGCACCCCGAAGGGTTAATTACTCCAGAAATTTCCAAGATTCCCTGAGATTTCATAAAGATTTCCAATGATTGCCTGAGATTCCCAACGAGATTCCTGGAGTGGTTAACCACTGTTAAGTGGTGTTCCTCTAAAAAGAACTATACAGACTGTATAAGACGACTCCAACGGCTCGGCTGTCTAGGCTGCTGGCGTTGGGGGTGGTCTGGTATTTTATGGGTGAGGTAAGTTATTTTTTTTCCGCCAAGGCCAAAGGGGTGAGTTGGTGACTGGTGAGGTGTGGGAAGCGTGACATGTGACTAATGGGGTGGGGGTTGTTGGGGGACTGTTGTTTACACTCGCCTCGCGTCTATTCGGTTTTGCTGCTGTTCAGCAGTTTTTGCTGGAATAGCTCCCACTTTTCCCCCGCTTCAATTCACATACTGGTGCTACAAAAAGGGCACTGACTTGTGAAAGGAATTGGGAATGAACTGCGACAAGTGGATGGGTGTTTTCTACCGACTACCTGGGTTAGGTTAGGTTAGGTTAGGTTAGGTTTGGTTTGGTTTGGTTTAGCTTTGTTGGGTTGGACAGTAAAGTTTTTTGTTTTTGGTTTTATTAGTATAGTATCGCCACCCTGACCTGCCTGGCCCGAGGGCATTCTGCACTGTTCACAGAATGCCCTCGGGCCAGGCAGGTCAGGGTGGCGATACTATAAATGATAGTGTATGCAAAATTTATTCATAGATGGCCTAGCGGCCTATTGTACCATTCGGCTTCGGCCCACTGAACATCAGCCAAAGGGCCTATATATGTGATAAGTTGGTATACAGTACTCTGGCCCTAACTTTGTTTTTATCAAATAGTTGACGGGCAATAACGGATCCGAACCCGAACCCTCGTCCCTCGAGAAAAACTTATCAACTTCCTATGGGTCGTCAGCCGCGCTATGTAATTAAACTTTGAACCTTGACCCTTGACCTGTAGTTCTCCCTACCCTAGCTTTTCGTTTAAGGGACTATAATATGTTCTGAGTGTAAATTAAACGCACCTCAGAATTCCTCACTTTTATCGCAGAAATATAATTAACACGTCCTAGACAAATATTACACCCAACTAATACCAAGCGAGACTTGTCTGTTTTCGAGATATATTTTTGGAATACCTGCTGCTTCCTGAGACATAGACCAGCTTTGAAAGATTTTTTTCGTTCTCCTGCAGATGTATTTTGATCGCTAAGTATACGCTAAAACTACACCTTCGTCGTTAACTCTGCGTTAACGGATCCGGAATAGGTCTGCTAGTAGGTAGGACTAGTTGCATCCATTGTGCTTGAGTGAGTGGAGGGGGGGGGGGGGGGGGAGATTGCAAAACCCACATGTGGGAAAGGGTATACGACTATTATCGTACCCCTTAATTATAGGTATTTTGTTACGCAGGTAATGCAATATGAGAGGTAATAAAATCCCTCGCAAAATTCCCATTTGAACCTCGTCAATTTTTATTTTTCAAAAATAAAAATTAGCGAATATTTTCCAGGAAATTTAAGGGTACGAAATTGATTTTTGTTTGCTTTGAATCTTCACTCTTAACAAATTAGGTAGAAATTCCCGTATCGGGGGACGGAAGGGCCAAAAGGGATCGCGGCCACCTGTTGACGTCAGCACGTATTTCCCCTCTCTCCCCGTTCGAGCCTTCTCTTTTCAGTTTTCACCCCCCGTACCGAAAGGTTGTTTGTCCTCCTGTAAGGGTGTCAGGCATAATTGGCGGATTAGTGAGCGACGTGTTGTATCCCAAGCCTGGGTCACCCGTGTATGCTTCATCTCATGCTTCAATAAATAACTTAAGAGCCTATGGCCACAATTTGTAGGTTTTTCAATATTTTCACTACTAGCGAACATCAGGCACATGTGGTTTCGAACTCGTATGTCTCAGGTACACTCTGGCCTACGAAAGCACTCTTCAACAGTTCTACTGCCCATACATAATGGACTCTATCTCTCTACCCCATACACGATCACAGTGGGCCTCATAGGACCTATACATCAACCTATCAGCACTATACCAACGAACCTTATGAATCACTAGGTTTTTTCTTTTTAAACATAAATACGGTTTTAGGGGGAGGAAATTCTGTTTAAAAAGGTCGTGACGTCACTGGATCGGTTCTCACAGGGGATGAACCCTTTGGGACCAATCCAGTGACGTCACCGTATACAGGAACAGAAGAAATAGAAATATCCTTCTAAATTTGGCATTCTGAGTCTTTCCGATCAAGAGAAAAATTTAAAAATAATTTTCCCCTCACATGTTGTTCTTACGGCTGTTGGAAATGCTTCGTCACCTGAAACTGAACCTTTTAAGCAATATTGCTGTGTTATTATAAGAGAAAAACCTGTGTACCGTTTATGAAAACTATTGTACTGAAATGAGTTATAGACTCTTAAAAAGGAACAAAAGGCTCCCCTGCCACTGACAGGCTAGTGTCACTGTGACACAGGGTAGCTTCTTGGTCGGTAATCATGTCACCTTTGTCAGCAGTTATAGTCTGACGTTGCTTTGACGTTAGTGGGCGTTAGTTTAGCTAGGGTATACCCTAAGGTCAGAGGTCACATGGGATGAAACCTGTATATTCCCTTTGATGCTCATCTTGCTGTCATAGGAATATGCAAATTTCAAAATAGCATCTGTGACTCTTCCTCTGATCCTTGATTGCGATGTTGAAATCGAATGCTGGATGATAATTCAGGTTTTTTAACCTTTTGGGGGGGATTTAACCAATCCAGTTTTGAACGGTTAGATAAATTTTATAAATCTTCAAAGCATCTGTTTAGCTTATCGCAGTTGTTATCGCAAGACTGTTTTAGAGGGTGGTTGTCTCTTCCATAAGGTAAACATGTCCTTGTAATATTTAGGCTGGATTTCACCACTTCTTATAGTACACTATAGTGTCTCCTAACGAACATATTTAACGACCGGATTTATGTTATCGTATGTTTAGCTTATGACAAGTGCGATCGCAAGGAAACAAGTGCAAGTGCAAGATACTTGTCATTAACTGACGCTAAACATACGGTACAATATATCCACCAAAATACATTCGCTATTTGTTTACGTTTTTACTTCAAAACTTTGTGAGAAAACTCTTGGATATTTAAATATCCTGAAATATAATATGTCTTTTTAACGTCATTACTCCCCTGTGTTGTATTTTACAATCGAGTGATTTTTGTCAACAAAAAAAAATTGTCCAAAATTAACCTCATATTATGTAATGACGTTAAATAACATATTATATTTCAGAATATTTAAATATCCAATAATATCCTCAAGAAGTTTGATTAGTAAAAACCGTAAACAAATAGCAAATGTATGGTGGCCCTTATTAAGTGTAATAATTTTGTCATGTAGTGGGGGTGGGAGGGGGGGGGGGGGGGGGAGTGCATCTGTAGGTAACCTAAAATGGCTTGTCATCTAATCCAACTTATTCTTCTCTTTGGGCCACTTCTTTACTTCAAGAAGCTTTCAACTCTTCATAAAGGCAGTTCGCCACCTGTAGCCGACTTGTCACGGTAAAAAAATAAAATTGCCTTTCTTTTCTTAAGGAAAAGGTCCCGAGAGACCCCGCAGTGTTTCCTCTTTTCAATTTTCTCCTATTTCCTACTCGGCCTCCTCGCTCAGCAACCCTCAACCCTTCCAAAGAGAAATTTGACGTAAAGGTAGGGATGAGCACGTCTTACTTCCAACTGTTTGCCTCCCTGGGGGGTGAACTTGCTGAATTTCTTTCATTGTCGACACGCTCTCATGCTGAAAATAATCCGAGAAAGGAAATATAAGAATTAAAAGTGACAGAAGTTGCCCCATATTCAGTTTTATTTACTTTAAAATTCCAAGTCAGGCACATTTCTTCACGAAAATGTGTTTGATTCACGTTGAGAGAAGGAACATCATATAATCTTACTGAGAAATAGATACTTAGGTAGATACAGGTATAGAAGCGGGGGTACCGAACTTCGAAAAATCCGTGAAAGGATGATTTTTAATGTCTTCCTCTGTACTTACTATTTGATAAAACTTGAGTGAAAGATATACAGTGTCTCTCTCTAACGACAACGACCGTTAAGGGACCATGTAAATTTGCTCGCTATAGAGAGAATTCGCTATAGAGAAAGCTCGCTATAGAGAAAGCTCGCTATAGAGAAAGCTCGCTAAAGAGAGAGCTCACTATAGAGAGAGGTCGCTATAGAGAGAACTCGCTAAAGAGAGCTTGCTATAGAGAGAGCTCGCTGTAGAGAAAGCTCGCTATAGAGAGAGTTCGCTATAGAGAGAGCTCGCTATAGAGAGCTTGCTATAGAGAGAGCTCACTATAGAGAGGGCTCACTATAGAGAGAGTAACATTTTGAATTGTCATAAGGGACCGTAGCGCTTTTTTTTTTTTTTTTTTTTTTTTTTTTTTACGTTTTGTTGACCTTGTCCCACCAAAAATAGGTGGAACTAAAGTATAAAACGCCTGGTTGTCCAGTTAAATTACAAATTTAGAAATTCCTCTAAACTATAAAAAACATTTTCAAGTAAATATGATTTTAGCAATTTTTTAAAAATCTTTAAACTTTCTTCAGATTTAATTTCAACCGGGAGAGCGTTATATAGACGAACACCTAAAATCGGAGGACTGTTCAAACGAAGGGAGGTAGCAAATTTGCCTACATGTATATTTGAACACGACCGAGTTTTATAAGAGTGAAAGTTTGAATTAAGAGGGAAGTGTTCTGGGTGTTCGCGAACAAATAATAATACCTGATAAATGAAAACACAAGGAGCAGGGAGAATAGAGAATTTCTGAAAAAGTGACCTGCAAGAAGTACGCGGTGGCACTTTAGCCATGATTCTTATGCATCTCTTTTGAATTTTTAAAATTGGCTCAATATTCTGTTTGACACCTCCCCAGAAAAGTATTCCGTAACTTAGAATAGACAGTACCATTATAGTAATTGCTTATCGAGAAAAAATGGGGTTCGGTACATTGGGGCAGCCAATGTCAAATTGGGTGGATCACAACATGCAGCCTTTTTTGGATGGGAAACACGTCTAAAAACATCAAATTGTGGATCTAGGTACGTACCTGTGTATTGTCGTAGCATTTGGAGGCGTAGTGGTCATGCAAACGCCTACCTTAGTTGTGAGAAAGTATGACCGAATAATTTCGAGAAGGCTCATTCATTTCGAGTTGTTTTGCACGGTCACTGTCAAGGCTGGTTATTCCCATGAGTTCTCCCATTGGTCATGGAATCACTGTCCGATAATTTGATTAGCACCTAATTTGACTTCTGGTTAAGCGTATGAGTTGGGTATAACTTGGAGCTTCCACAGGCGGCGACGCCATTTCTCATTCAGCAGCTGAAACCTCATATCCATGGCACCAGCCAACCAACCGCCCGCAATGAAGACGCTTTATCTGTTTTTGGTAAGCTTCATTTTGTCATCAGAGAATTATGTTTCTTTTTATTGACGCATTATTGAGATTTATTGAGCGTTCACTCCGTTCGTCTGGAAACTCTGGAAAGACCTTTTTTATTTTATTTATTTGTTATTGAGGGAAGTTTGAGTACACCATATATGTAAACACTGAAGCCGAGGTATGGTGGAGTGGGCAGAGATAGGGTTAATCCAGGTACAGATGAAAAAAAATAATGCTTCTGTCTGAATTCGAACGCAGATGTTTCAGGATTCAAGCAGGTCCGCCCGGACCTACTACAATACCACCAAATTTGAGGATATATAGTTCCAGGGTGGTTTTTTATTAGTACTCAACGAATTTTGGAAAGGGGCCCTGGTAGTCAAGATCTGTGTATTTGTGAAGCGAGTCGTTCGGAAATTTATTTTATAGTTTAGATGAATTTCTTAATATGTAACATACTTGAAAGGCAGGGGTTGTAAATTTTAGTCTCAAATATCACCTTTAGAAGGGACAAATGTTTTATTAGCAGATCTATACCAACTCCATCAAATATTTCCACCAATGAAACTTCGGGTTCCTTCTAGGGGCCCAAATCTTCACTGGCCTCTTCCTGACCATACTCTGCTGATGTCATTTTAGCATTCAGTGTTGTACACATTTTCCGAGAAAACGCCAGTTAAGGGCCACCATACATTCGCTATTTTTTTACGTTCCGATTTCAAACATTGTGAGAAAACTATTGGATATTTAAATATTCTGAAATATAATATATGTCTTTTTAACGTCATGACACATCTCATAAGGCTATGTTGTGATTTTACGATCGCGTGATTTTTGTTACAAAAAAAATGTCCAAAATTAACCGATCGTGAAAACACAACAAATTAGCCTCATGAGTAACGACGTTAAAAAGCCATATTATATTTCAAACTATTTAAGTAAATATCCAATAGTTTTCACACAAAGTTTGAAATCGGAACAAAAAAAATAGTGAATGTATATTCAGCCTTAAAATAATCACACTGACGAATTCAGCTATTTGTCCCTAGGTCATATTATATCTAATGGACAAAACCTCTGAAATACACAGATCTTGTCACCCGACATGAGTAAACATAAAACGAGATGAAAAGGGCTAAAATAATGAAAATGCCTTATTCGTTCAGTGTTTATTTAGCAACTAATTTCTGCCCAAATTATTTATCAGATTTCCTGCTGGTTGACTGGCAACGTGTTTGCAGTCCCTATAAGCTCCGAGGGGTCAGCAACAGAATTGACCCCTGCTGACTACAATGAGTCCATCACAGAGACGACCACTGAACAAGTGACTGACATCTTCGAATCAAGTTCAAGTTCGAGCCAGTTAAATGACGTGATGGAGGCTCTGGAACAAGCTGAGACGATCTATCCAGTGGCGGTGGTAGGATTTCCAGGCTACTACCCCTATTACAGGCGGCCTAGACCCATTTTCTGGGGAGGTGGTGGGGGTGGGTGGGGTTATGGAGGTGGTTGGGGTCACGGGGGTGGTTGGGGTCACGGGGGTGGGTTCGGTCATGGGGGTGGGTTCGGTCATGGGGGTGGGTTTGGACATGGGGGTGGTTGGGGCCGAGGTTAGGGTTGTTTCCTTGCTTTTTGGAGCCAATCTGTGAAAAGTACCACCAGTAATTTATTAACCGTTTATACTGGACTATATTATGATATCCTCGGACGTGAGTGACCATTTGACAAGTTCATCCAGCTAACCTCATCGTGAGTTACCAATTTCCAGTGTTATTTCTGCAATGGTGTTAACTTGGTGCTCCACTACTGTTAAGGTAGCGGCAAATTTCGGACAACCGTGCGTTTGCTTAAACGAAAAATACCATAACCACGTGTTGTCGCCATATTAAAATAAGAACTGAAAAATGAGTGTCTTGTTGCAAATTTCTTACCTTGGTGGTGTAAAAAAAATTCCGACTTAGAAGTGGTACACCTATTGTTCTTTTATGTATATGTAATATGTGCTTCCTCCGTTCGAATTTCCTCCTTCCTGCTTCCTTTAGTGCTGCAGGCAATAGCGTAGAAAGCCCTAGGTCTGTTATATGAGAACCATGAAGAAACTTCAGAAAACTGTACGAATTTCAGTGAAGTTGAAATTTTTTGGACAAGTTCGAAGTATGTGGCTTTTCTTTTTCATGCAGGTTCCAAAGATTATCGACCGATACCTGAATCTTTTCCTATTTCTAATTCACATGTGACTGATACTTTTTGCATGGGATTCTACATTTCACAGGTTGTAAGACTCAACTCGGCTGTTGTGGTTTTACTGGAAAACGAAAAGGCAAGGGTCTCCAGGCTGTCGGGAAGGGGAGAGGTTGAGAAATCTGTGAAACTGTCTCCGATATCGGGAAACTCTTACGGAGACGTAAAAAATCTGCTCCTTTTTGAAAGGGCTGTCTCGATTCTAAAGGTTTAGCATTCTTCATGGGGCAGGTGATGCTTCTGTCATATTTCAACCTTATTTCCTCCTCTACAATACAAAATACAGCCGTATAATAATATATTACATTCAGTGCTGTAACAAGTCGAATAACACTATATCCATTCCTCTTAAGGGCGTCTATACGCAGTCGTGTTTGTTTACGTTTTTTCTGCACCGTTTATGAGGAAACTACTGCTGAATATCTGTATGTTCTGAAATATAATAAGTATATCTTTTTAACGGCTGAAAGTAACAGGCTGTGTTGTGATTTTACGATCGAGTGATTTTTGTCAACAACAAATTTGTCTGATATAAAGCGATCGTAAAATCACCTCACAGCCTGTTACTTTCGGCCGTTAAAAAGACATAGGTATTACACTTCAGAACATTGAAATATCCAATAGAATCCTCATAAAATATGCAGAAAAAACGTAATTCACGACTGCGTATAGACGCCGTTAAGGGGACATCCCCTCGGTGACGTTTGTTTATGTTCACTTAAGGGTCCGCTATACCTGACGATGCATTTTTTGCCGCCCATAAGATTAACATTGCGAGCGGCGATTCATTTTCAAGGTTTACCCTTGGTTGGAAAGACACAAAATTTTGCCTGTACCTAGCCCTAACAATGTTCTAGGGAGTGTTCGAAGCAGATTTCCCAATTTCTCACTGGTTTCTTTTATTGCAACTGTTTTGCAAATGCTAGCATCGCATACCTCAAGAAAAGTGCTGTATCTCGAAAACCAGTAAAAAAGTGGGAAATCTGCTTCGAACACTCCCTAGAACATTGTAAGGGCTAGGTACAGGCAAACTTTTGTGTCTTTCCAACCAAGGGTAAACCTTGAAAATGAATCGCCGCTCGCAATGTTAATCTTATGGGCGGCAAAAGATGCATCGTCAGGTATAGTGTCCTCTTAAACGAAAATACAGCACTTTTTCTCATATTATTATAGAAAATAACCTCAGGCCTTATTCATTAAAATGACTTTTGGTTACTTGACAATGTTTGAACAACTGAACATCAACAAACGGACTCCACATTTTGAATCAGTGGGTTTATTGATGTTTGGTTATTCAAACACTGTGAAGTAACCAAAAGTCAGTCTTGTGAATTTTTGATTGCGAAAAATTGAGGGTTGTTTGTGTGGCGGGAATGGTAGAACACATAGCTATATTGTAGTATGTACCAGTCCCATTAGAACTGAAGTTTGAATTTCAGATAGTTTGCGTGATAGTCGAGGGGGTAATCACTCCAGAGATTCCTTGAGATTCCATAAAGATTTCCAAAGATTCCAAACGATATTCATAGAAAGATGAACCCCGAAGGGGTAACCACTCCAAAAAAAAATTCCAAGATTCCCTGAGATTTCATAAAGATTTCCAATGATTCCCAACGAGATTCCCAAAGAGTGGTTAACCCCTCGCGTGATAGTGTAAGTACTCTGGCGAACCAGCATCAAGAAATGTTCAACTGTGTTCCTATGATAGAGCATCAAAGTACATAGGTACTCAACGTCAATATCAGGCATGAGGACGTTTTGCATCCCAAAGGTGGGGGATTCTGGACCCCCTCCCCTCCTTCCAGAGCTAAACTCATTGATTATAACATTGACCTGATTATTCGTTACAGTTGTGATTAACTTCATATTATGACAGAAGAAGTATGTTCACGTTCTTTGTGAATTTAAAGCTGTCACCGTGGGGTTAACCACTCGTTGGGAATCTCGTTGGGAATCATTGGAAATCTTTATGAAATCTAAGGGAATCTTGAAATTTTTTGGAGTGGTTACCCCTTCGGAGTTCATCTTTCTATGAATATAGTTGGGAATCTTTGTAAATCTTTATGGAATCTCAGGGAATCTTAGGGAATTACTGGAGTGGTTACCCCCTCGGCTGTCACCGACCTATAAGAACCAATAAATTACACGGTTACACCAAACCCACTCTGCTGATATCTCCCATCCGCGTCGAAAGAAAGTAAAAAGATAGAAGTGTACCTGAAGTCACTGGAGTTTGAAGGTACCTATGCCTGAAGTAAGCTCATAAAAAATTAGATGTAGTGGAGATGTATTGTTCCGCACGGGAGCTATGGGTCCCGCAGCCCGCTCCATAGCCGCCACACTCCTTTCTCGGCGTTCGGTCGCCGTTCAGTCGCTGCCGTTCGCTCCGTAGTCGCAAGTCGTTATCCTCCGAAAGGTCTTGGTCCCGCGTTCGTTCGCACGTTCATAACTTTTCCGAAACGGTTTGAGCTGTGTTGTGAACTGCTGGACCGCACTGCGCCAAACATCGCGCTCGCATCTCTGCAGTCTCCCATTCACTTCATTTCCTTTATTCTTCGTTAGGTAAGTTATTTTTAGTAAATCGAAGTATTTTTAAATAAGTAATTACCTGTTTCTTCGCTGGAACTTACTTACCTACTTCAAATTCCATACGAATGGAAGTATGGTGAAGGAAAGAAGAATTGTTCTATACTTCGTCAAAATTATTTTCTTCGCTACCTCGTTTGGTACCTAAGTGGATTCTGCCAGAATCTGGGAACTATATCTAACTGACCCTGCGTGTTTTCCAATTTTTTTGCCCTGGTTGGGTTAAGTTACGTTCGGTTTGTGTATAGTTATAGTAGGTACCTATGCACCTGCACCTGTTTCTAAAATAATGACGCCTCTATTTCGTTTAATCTCCTGTTTTACGATTGCGATAATGTTGTTTATAGGGGCGGGTTGTGCGACAACTGTTACTCGCCAGGTTAATGGTATAGGTACAGGCTCACTGTGATAGGAACAGGGCCTGTGAATAATCACACATAGTTTTTCTACCTGATTGACGCAAAATTTTCATAAACGAAACCCGTGCGTGATATATTTTTAAACTTAACTGTTATATATTTACTCTGGACTTTCGAAAAAACCAGACGCTAACCATCGCATTTTGAACCAAAACAGAGTCACTGGCGAACTAAAGACTAATACCTACTTCATTATTCTTCTTCGAGCCGAATGGTCTACGTATATGGTTGTCGTTATAGGAAAACTGAAAGTCGCGTCACACCAGTTCGATGCCAAAGTTTTTTTGATCGGCATGTTCAGCATTTGAATTGAAATATATGTCGAGGCTATGGTGGTTCGGAACCCACCTAAAACTGAAGTGGTGTAGTTGCGCTTGTTCCCCCACTACGTAAACATGGTAAACATGGTCGAGATTCGAACTTGCGTCTGCGGACACGAGTCAGGTTGTAATACTGCGGACACGAGTCAGGTTGTAATACTGCGGACATACACAATGTTACTAATGTCATGTTAGGTTGCGCGCTGCCGCATCGGTGTTGCGCCTCCCTAGGGCATGGACTTCAGAATGTGTTGATTAGCAGACCCCCGGAGGACAATGGCTATTGATAATGGCCATACTGGCGAAGCTTGTTTATGGCTTTAGTGTGATTATGAGCTTGTAAGTAAGTACTTACCGAGGGGTTAACCACTCCAGGAATCAATCTCGTTGGGAATCTTGTTGGGAATCATTGGAAATCTTTATGAAATCTCACGGAACCTTCCAATTTGCTATTCTTTACATATTGAATTGCAAGCGCTAACGCTTTACTTCCAGAAGCCCCTTCGGGGTTCATCTTTCTATGAATATCGTTGGGAATGTCCCCCTCGGTACTTACCGACAGCCCGGCAATCCCTCATACTCCACCATCTCGGGCTCTAGAATGCAGTAATATGCGGTAAATATGTGGTTCACCTATGTTTTACTACAGGATGCGGCACCGAGATTAGACGTCCCGCACGTACAAGCTTCGAAACGCTAAGTTAAACACCATGCACAAATATTGCATATACCGTAAAGACCCAGATAGTCCTACTAATGTCTGATTTAAGATTCGAGTAATTTCTGGACCAAAAACAATCGACCAGTAAGGGTGGATTGCACCAGTTCCTAAAGTCTACTTTAGTGCCCCCTAAAAGTTCACTATAGCGTTATCCTCTCGAAAAAAATTGTATGACTTATATATCATCCTGCCGATAGCGCCCTTATCTCAACGTTTGCTGTAGTAGACTTCTAACGGCAGATAGAGTTCTTTGGCTACTTTTTTCGGGGAGAAAAATTTACCGACTTTATCTGACGTATTTAACGTATCACATTTCAGGACAGAATCATAGATATCCAACATAGTTTCCTCAGGAAGATGGCATTAAGAATCGTAATCAAACAATGCGAGGTGGTAACCACTGAGATTGCTTGAGATTGCCTGAGATGCATGAAGATTTCCAGAGATTTCCTGATATTCTCAACGAGATTCGTGATTCGAAGGGCTAATTAATCCAGAAATATATATATATATATTTCCAATGATTGCCTATGAGATTCCCAACGAGATTCCTGGAGTGGTTAACTCCTCGACTGTACCTATACAGCCTTAAACGTGGAAAAATTATTTCTGTTTTCAGAAAGAGAGGAACTAATTTTTTTCAGTGTTTTCTTTTGCATTATTGTAACGTCAAAAAAATCCCGTATTCCCGAATGTATATTTTGAAAAAATGTTTCGTCGTTGGGTGGGGGTAATTGGTCGCAAGTTCGTGCAGCTTTCTCAGTGAAATTTTCACCGCCGCAGGAGTTTTTAATTTAAACAGGGAATGCGTGGGAAGATCCCTTGACAGGCTTCCCCCACCTTCAACAGAAACAGGACCGAAATTATAAAACATTTACTTAGCTATTTTACTTATTCATTAAAAGCCAATTTATTCTTTCAGGCTTTTCTTTTTAAATCTGCAACATGTTTACCTTGTTCCTCTCTTCAAATTTGCTTCTTCACTTGCTTTTCTTTATACTTGCATAGTTTATAGGTACATATTAAATTTGTAAATTTTTACATAGGTACCTATAATCCAAGTCAGGCTGGGAGCGTACCGATTACCTACTCATAATTTCTTGCAAATCTAGGGCTGATCAAAACTTCTTCTTGATCAGGGAAATATCTGCTCAGGGTCGGATTGGCATTTTTAGCGCATGGTAGGATATGGAACCCAAATCCGGATCGGCGTCAACTGAAAATATTCAAGAAATTATGAATAATCGGTACGCTCCCAGCCTGACTTGGACTATATCTTAGAATGTTCTCTGTCCTTATCTTACAGTAAGGTTCATTAAATGAACCTACCCTCTGAAAAAAAAAACAGACGCAGGTTCCTCTTAATGTGATTGTGCCGGGTGCATAGGCGTAGCAGGACCAAAAATCTGGGGGGGGGGGGGGGGGGGAGTGTAGGCATGTCTTTATGTGTACGTCAGAAAAATCCTAGGGGTCTCTCCCCCCTTGCTACGGCTATGGCCGGGTGCCTGAAAGCGTGTTCATAGAGTCGGAGAGTTCTCAATACAACCGGTACCTACCTACTGACGATATTGTATACAGCCACTATAGGTTCAAACTCTTATCAGAGGGTAGTAAAATTTTTGGTTCAATTTTTTAAAGCAAATACGACATGCACTACTCTACCTATAGGTACATATACGTTGACTATCAGAGTAAGCCCCCGATTACACCTTACAATTTCCAATCCTAATATGATCATAAAAAAAATATGATCAAGAAAAATTGTACGGTGTAAAGTGAATTGAGTCAGTTATGATACAATTTGTATCGGCCGGTACAAATTGTATCATAACTGCTGCGACTACCTTCCTCTATGCTGCGATGTGTTTGTTGTTGTTGGGTCAGTCCGTTGAAAATGGCGCCTGAGGTAAAGTGGAATGGAAATGACCCGTATATTAATAGAAAATGTGGAGGAGCACGAATTTCTATATAACGATAAATTTAAAGAATATAGCAGAAAATATTTAACCTAAAACGGTTCAAAAAACTAAAAAGGCCCCTAAAAATGTACGGAATTATATTTTTTTACCACGTCAAGTTGGCATCACTGCTAAATACGATCACAATTTTATTGTTATGTGTATTCTTACAGTTTTTCTAAAATTTGATGATACTAAAAAAATAGGATCATATAATAATATGACCATATATTTTTTGTAAGGTGTAATCTGGCCCTAATTAATAATTATACTACATGAAAACCAAGCAATCATGCCGGCGGAAAAGAATGTAAAGATATACCGCAGTACCGCAGAAGATAAAGTGAAGTGACTGACGGGAAATATTTGCCGTGATGTCAGCCATGTGGGTGAAGGTCTTTCAGGCTCTTCATCACTGCCACTCACTTCAGTCTTCGCTATAGAATTAAACCTGAAAAGAAATTTTTCTATATGGTTTTTCGTGTAAGCCAAAAACTGACCCTGGGTAAGGGAATTTGAAGCAACATATATACCTATAGGTTAGGTTAGGTTGATTTACCATAAGCCTAACGCTTTGTTTAGAGCACCACAGCAAATGGGTATGGCAAGTCGTCAGTTATCTGTAAATCTCCACCTATATTTGAACTACTAAGGGTGCGTCCCACCATGCCCAGTTAAAATTCAACTGGAGATTTTGTCCTATGTTTACCATGTTAAATTTAACTTTTAAGTTAAATTTAACATGGTAAATCTCCAGTTTAATTTTAACTGGGCATGGTGGGACGCACCCTAAACCATTCATTTGACGATAAACAGTTGGAGGAGTTTCAGTCTCAGTATGATGGCAGTCTTTAATTTTCCCAGAACCAGCACAGATTGGCGAAGTCAGTCTAGGTCACAGAGTGTGTACAATTTGAGGGGACCTTTGATCTTGAGGAACGGTTGGAAGTGCATGATCATTAATGACCAAAACACAATGAAGGCTTGTCATTAGTGGTGATCCATGATGACCTTTACCGGGTTAGATAGCTACCAATAAATACCAATAAGTGTGTTGAGATGAGCACTGCATGCAGCTAGTACTCAAGAGGTCAAGGATGAAACAAATAATAAATGGCTTTGGACCCTGATGCCTAGCGTCTTCTTCTTTCTAACTGGTCTTCTGCGTACCTTGATAGTCCGAATGTGCAAAAACTTGTACTATACTAGTACTACTTGTAGTTATACTAGTCACTGAAGCTCAAAGCCATATAGTAATAATTCAGGCATGTAGCAAGAAAGAAGAGGAAATAAAAAAATTAAAAAACTGTTCGCCAAGTTTTATCCTTTGTAGGAATCTAGACATATTGGTAGTGATGCACGATGCAAGAACAAGAACAAGAAACGGCATTTCTTGTTCTTGTTCTCGCAAAGTGACTCTTGCTCTTGTTCTTGCAGTAAAAATCCTATATTGTTCTTGTTCTCGCAGTAGAAATCATTTCTTGCTCTTGTTCTTGTTCTTGCTGCGAGACTCTTGCAATTTCTTGCATACACATGGAATTTTCTGCTGTTAGAATGTGGTTTTTTGCCTACCAAGCGGTCATTTCAAGTGCAATCTATCGTCGCATAGTCTGCAGAGTTTTTCGTACAAAATATGGACTGCAACCCATGAATGAAGCTTTGGAAAAAAAACTGCCTGGGTTTATGCAAGACTCTTGCGAGAAATCTTGCAAGAGTTCTTGTTCTTGCAAGTCACTTCTTGTTCTTGCAGCCAATATAAACTTGTTCTTGTTCTTGTTCTTGCATGCAAGAAATGCAAGAACAAATGCAAGACAAGAAATTTTCGTGCATCACTACATATTGGGACTTGATACTGGGTTGCTTAATAGCTCGGTGTCATACACCGCGCATAAACCTTAAAGCTGTGGGAATATATTCCCGAGGAAGCTGCGAACAAATGGTAAACCGCGATTTGTGGTGACACCTTCCCACTGGCAGGTAGAGGGTGGAGTGCTGTATGGAGATTGAGTGTTATTAGAGGGTGTGGGATAGGGAAAACACTAAGCAGAGAAAAAGGCAATTTCCGCAAGAGCCCACTGCTACGGCTTCGCGACAATCGTGAAAAATGACGTTGGCTTTTCTTGCCTCGCTCTCAGTCCGTGCTTCGGTTCTTTACTTGCCTCACTCATCACTTGCCTCGCTCTCAGCCCAAACCGCGCTTCAGGTTCTTTGCTTACCTCGCTCTCATATTCTTCGGGTTCTTTTCTTGCCTCATTCATCACTAACCATGCTCTCAGTCCAATCTGTTCTTCAATGTCTTTACTTGCCTCACTTGTGAATCTGGGAAAACCCTGATTTTCAACGTGAATATTGTTTCAAAAGTGCCTCTTAGAGGTATTGACACTATAGGACCCCATTGAAAATATTCCGTGGGGAGGAGGGGGTACCTAAGTGTCTTTAGGGGAAAGTATTTGAGACCATTTGCCCCTTTGTATAAAAACTCTTCGCTTGCCTCTCTAATTTTTAATAGAAAGTCTTCACTCGCCTCAATAATTTTTCATATCGTTCACCGCCTGACTTGTCTTTCATGTTTTGCTCGCCTCACTCACCGAGAAAAATTCTTTGTTTTTCTTCACTCACCGCCGGCCGTCGCGGTTGTGGTGAGCGGTTTCTTTGTAGGCCTCACTTCTCACTATTTTTTTTAGCCACAATTTAATCTCATCTCACACAAGGAAGCTTTGTGTACTTTTGGAATTTAATTTCACTCGCGTTAAATGTGTTTTCTCAAGAAATAAATTCTCCAGAAAATCAAACAAAGATTCTCCAGCAAATATTAATTTAGCGGTGTTGTGTTTGTGGCGGGTATACGGTGATATCGGAGTCTGACCATTCTTTAGTTTGTAGGAGCTGAAGAAAAACTTGTTTTCCAGAGTTTTTTTCTCTAATTTGTACAATTACCTCTTCTCAAGGACTTCAGAAATTGAGGTCTATAATACATAAGTACCTTCTTGGAGTGGGTGGAAACCTATTTAAGATCTAATAATATATAACTTTTGTATGGCTTCATGTCCCACAGTCGGAGCATTCCTTAACTATTAACTTAACAATAGCTGTCTTAGGGTATAGATTTCACCAGTTGCTAAAGTCTACTTTAGTGTCCCCTAAAAGCTCACTATAGCGTTATTCTCCCGAAAAGATAAATCGGTGCCTTTAGTTACCTTGCCGATAGTACCGTTATCATATCGTTAGCTATAGTGGACAGTTAACGGCAACATAAAGTTATAGGCTACTTTTTCGAGAAGGTAAACTTACTAACTTAATCTGCAAGGAGGTAAGGAGCTGTTGAAAGCCTCCCCTGAGACGTGTATCGAATTAGAAGGCGATTCGTTTATAATAGCGTCTTATTAACTTTTATTATTAATAATACATAGAAGAGCCATTCGTAATTATCGAGGTAATTATCAATCCCTTTGTAGAGTTTCTTATTATTTGGGGCTTAAGCATAGCTGAACACTGGCTGCTGAACAGTGAGCTAGTGCTGTGGATCTGAAGATGAGCTTCAGGCTGAGGGATCTTGCAACTGATCTCTAAGCCCTAAAACCAATGTTTAGACCCTTCCCTTTTAAGCGGGGGGGGGGGGGGGGGGGGGGTATTTGTTCTCAAAGCACCCTAGAGTTTGGATATGTCTTGGAGGTATAAGAGGAAAATGCTGTAAACACAAATCGCGTTTTACTTAGGGTAAACATTTAGATTAGAACCTCCCTAGCATGTCACACTACACAAAATTCTTTAACGAGATATAATTATATTTCAGAATATTTAAATATCCAACAGTGTCCTAAAAAGACGATGGGACACATTATTAAATTGTGTGGCTATTCAAGTGGATGGCACAGATGCATCATGAGGAAAAGCGGAGCCTTAAGTACAAGCTAAGAAAGCAGGCACATCCATTAACCATTACATACGTGCTTATTGCTTTGGAATACAATGATGTCGGTACACAGTCATGAATTCGCTGTTTCCGACAAGGTAAATACACAGCAGCTGTGAGGCATTCCTAGAGCTCCTGCTGGGAATGTAACAGAGGGACTGGGAAGTTGGATTATCTCGATTAGGACCCATGTCTAAACGAGACTTCGTCAAATTTTTTCCCAGTTCTTATAAGCAATATTATTTTCCGAAAGGCAAGCGACTATAAAAAGAATAACTTCACTGTCAATGTAAAATTCAGAAGGTAAATTTTAAAAAATTCCGTCTGAGACATTTTTTTATTCTTAGTTAAGTTGTCGCCTTTCATGTCACAGGAAACAACAAGCAACTGAGAAAATTCCGAGGCAGCTTCTCCAAATTTCCCTGCAGTTTTCGAGATCTCCCACTTTTAGAAAAAACATAGAGGAAATTAGAGAATCTGCCTCGATACCCTCCCTGGAACACGACTGAGATCTGGCTAATATTCAGAGCTTCCCCAGCTCGCAGTATTAACCTTACGGGTCGCAGAAATGCACCATCAGCAGCAGCACAGCCTTAAGCTGGCGGAAGTCGCAGATCCTGTCCCAGCTCAATCAAGCATAACAGTGTATGCTCATTATTAATTAACTGACGGACCGATATGGCTCTTCCCAACACCTCACTCCCATCACACTCCATAACTCACTCATCCTCCAGCACGTAACCCACCAACATTAACGTGAAATGGGAGACGTGACGTTAATTATTTATGTTCACCTGAAACCGGAGAATGAATTTAATACCAAACATACCTAATTTGCGATTTTTTTAAATTGTTCTCTGAACACTTTATGAGGAGACTATTGGATATTTAAATGTTCTGAAAAAATAATACGTCTTTTTAAGGCTGAACATACATTCGCTATTTTAGACAACTTTTTTGGTGACAATAATCACTCGATCATAAAATCACAACATAGCCTCATGAGTAATGTCATGAGTAAGTAATGACGTTAAAAAGACATATTAGGTATATTTCAGAATATTTAAATATCCAATAGTTTTCTCACAAAGCTTGAAGTCCCAACGTAAAAAATAGCGAATGTATGGTGGCCCTTAACGACCGAAAATCACCAGATAGCCTGTTTATTTCGGCCGTTAAAAATACATATTATTATACTTCAGAACACTTTAATATCCATAGTTTCCTCATATAATGTGAAGAAAAAACGTAAACAATACCCACTGAGTTGACGTCCTTAAGAACTTAATATTTTAGTGGGGAGCCGGGCAAGGTCAACAGGTAGGTCTGTATATAAAAAAGGTTTGAGAGGCCCTTAGGCCCCCAAACATTGTGACATTCAGCAGAGACAGCTCCTATAATAATTTATAGACTTTGTCTGCCAGTCCTTCGAAACTCCTTCAGTAGAAAGAATAATGAATTTCAATTCCGCATAAATAAGGGGGAAGTTTTTATTCTGCTCAAGGGCCTGCTTATTATGAAAGCATTGTTTTGTTATTCAGCCTAAAGCCATACCTATATATAATTGTAGAATAATAATTTGGGTCTGTTCTGTGGCCGAATGGCCGCTACTGTGCGTTTGCCGCCGGGGTAGTTACCATGGCAACGACCTTAGTCGCCTGCTTAGATCGGGGAACAACCACCAGGCAATACCACGAGAAAATAATTTGTTCTTGTTTCTTTTATTTCATTTTCCTTCGGCTTTACTGACATTTGGTGTCAGAAGACTATTAATAGTCCTTCTTGGCCTTGTCCTTAGTGGAAAGCTGGTCCTCGCCACCCCCTTGAGCTGGGCCAATCAACAAGTTGTTTCTTCCTTGAATTTATTTCTTTTGCTGATAATAATTGCCACGAAGGGTGGGAATGAGCTACAAGAGTCAGGACTCATGCCGTGAAGCCCCAGGTTCGAATCCAGGTAGAAGGAAAATTTCTCTATCGATAGCACTGATTTGCCTATAGGTATTCTACGACTCGGTACACTTACCTTCAGTATAGCTGCTCCAACTGCCCCCAGGGCTGTCGGAAGTCTCTGTGTTCCACTAAGAACACCGAGGAGGTAACCACTCCAGAGATTCCTTGAGATTCCCTGAGATTCCATAAAGATTTCCAAAGATTCCCAACGAGATTCCCAACGAGTGGTTAACCCCTCGAAGGACACTGACTTTGAAAAACTGAAACTTTGAAAAACGTATGGAGGTATTATAGATATAATTTACATGCAGATATATTTGTACTGTGTGTAAATGGAGCCATCTTTGTATCGACTCACTAACCAGTGGACAGGAATATATTCCTCGGAATAAGGGTGAAAACGGTTATGATAATGGCGCTATCAGCAGGATCGTGAAAGGCACCAACCGAGGGGTTAACCACTCCAGAGATTGATTGAAATTGCCTGAGATTGCATGAAGATTTCCAAAGATTTCCTGAGATTCTCAACGAGATTCATGGAAAGATGCACCCTAAAGGGTTAATTACTCCAGAAATTTCCAAGATTTCATAAAGATCTCCAATGATTGCCTGATATTCCCAATAAGATTCCCAACGAGATTCCTGGAGTGGTTAACCTCTCGGCACCAACTTTTCTTTTCGGGAACTTTTAAAGGACACTGGTTAAATCTACCCTAAGTGCAATATACACGAAACGCCCTTCCCTTTAAGTAGAGTAGTGACCACAGCGCTGTGTCGGGGTTGCGGTGGCGACGGAAACCGCTTGAGGGTTGAGGGACCGGCTGAATGACGGAGGCCGCAGGATTTCACCATAACAAACTTGCCCTTAACTTCTTGTTTAACTTGACAAATTTGTGGGGGAAGTTTAACCGAAGCCCCAGCTGAGTTCTCAACCCGCCTCATTTTTTCCCACGTGGCAAGAGGTCATTGCTTCAACGACCATTTTGCCGTTTAACTTAACGCCAGTTAAAAACCTTGAATTTTTCCATCTCCTGTTCTCTCTGAATTCCATGGCTACTTATCTACCTATCCTGTCCGTCTAGGCTCTAGGGGCAGTGATTTCATACCTACCTACTGCTGATTTTTAGAATCCTATTGTAGTATTGGGTTTCAAACCATTGTTCGGCATTAGCCCGTTTGTTCGGAATTCCTGAATACGCCACTGGGGGATTTTAGCTTACCTGTATATTCAAAATTTATAGTTATCTTCAAATTATTCTTCGATAATATTGATTTATGTCTTGGCCCAAACAAAGCAAAAATAACTGTGTAATAATGTAAACTGGGCTTCAGTGTTAAGACTAAACACTTCAGTTTAATTTAGCTCATATCATGGGATGGCCGGTCCCGTTGAGATTGAATCAAGATCAAATTCAATTTCTCAAACGAGGAAAATTAAGGTTAGTATACCTACCTAAAGAATGGCAGCGGATGTTTATCATTTCGAAGCCAATTTAATTGCGCCAATTTGGACGGAAATGCGGAAGTCGTGAATAATAAAATTGTTAGTGGAGGTCGAAAGAAGCAAAGAGCTTTCGAGTCTTCTGGGAAATTTATTGAAGGAAGAAGAGAGAAAATAAGAAAATAAATATGTACGTGAAAGTTGGAACCTGCGGGATTAGCCGTGGAAAAAACACAACTTCAATGAGCTTCTTTTGCATTGCGCATACCGCAATGAAGCTCATCAGTTTGGTGTCGAGGTGGATGGTACTACCATTGACTTTATGCAGTAGAAAATGGAAGAGCTCGCAATAATTATACATAAGGACAGAAGGAAATCTGACTGAGAACACAAAATAAATTGTTTCTTTATGAGTTTATAAGAAGAAGAAGGAGAACAAGACTGCTAGAACAAGAAGAAGAACAAGAACTGTGTATAGCAAAAATAACAAAATCAAACAAACGAATGTATATGGAAGCAATTAGACGAAAAAGAAACATAATTTTCTTGTAGGTTGTTACATAATACAGTGCAAACTCGATATAATAAATCGGAGGGGAACAAGAAAATATTCGTAATATCAAGTAATTCGTTGAACTGAGGTTTGTTATGTTGAGGTTAGATTGGTCTAAAATTCGTTATAAAGAGGTAAAAGAATAGTTATATAGGTGGTTAGGTGGTTCTTTGGTTATATAGTAGCTTAATCTCAATTTTGTTCATTGATTAGAAAAAAAGTCATTGATAGTTGTCTGTTTACCACCGGTATGAGTTATGACATCCAAAGCGCAATCTAATTTCGTGATGGATTTCACTACATCGTCACTCAAACCTCCCTTTTTGAGGTATGAATACTTTTTCTTGATAGTTGAAAATTCGTTATAAAGAGGTTGTACGCAAAGAATGTTCGCAATGTAAAGGTATATTTTGTATTGACTCTTATGGACAATTCAAGGGGATTAAGAAAAATTTGTTAAATCGAGGAATTCGTTATATTGAGGTACGTTATATTAAGGTTGCACTGTATCTCCATGTTGACGTATAAGGAAAAAATTGGTTTCGCCTGGAGCCCTGGAGCTGGGATGGGATTTCAAAATTGAAATGTTCACATCATTACAGGAGTGGGATATTTCGGGAAATAGGGACTCCTGGAAGTTAATGTTTGGGAGAGGTATAGGTAGTCAAAAACGTCCCCTTTTCTACGAAACATTTCATAGGGATGGTGAAAAAATACCTCGTTTAGTATTATATAATAAAAACCTTCCATACCTTAGAAAAAAGAAACTCTGCCCTTAAGGCTGAATATACATTCGCTATTTTTTCCGATTTAAAACTTTGTGTGAAAATTATTGGATATTTAAATATTCTTAAATATAATATGTCTTTTTAACGTCATTACTCAAGAGGCTATGTTGTGATTTCACGATCGGTTAATTTTGGACAATTTTTTAGGTGACAAAAATCACTCGGTCGTAAAATCACAACATAGCCTCATGAGTAATGACGTTAAAAAGACATTATATTTCAGGATATTATCCAATAGTTTTCTCACAAAGTTTGAAATCGGAACGTAAACAAATAGCGAATGTATGGTGGCCCTTAAAATAGATATAAAGGCCCTTTACTCCAGTAATGGAGTGAACTGTGAACTTGCTGAATATCGTGTCTCATAAAGCTGTTTAGTTGGGTGTTAATGAGGAATCGGTGTTCTCACTGGGCCATAGTTTACTCAGCGATAGTTAGCACATAAAGATAGTGGTGGGGCATTATCAGATATGAGGTGTGCTCCTGTAAATAACGAGCACGCCACGCAAACACAAAACACTCTCTCCATCCCACACCCCATGCCCTACTTTCGTTGCTTTTTTTGCGTACGTTTTTTGTCGACCTTGTCCCTCATAAAATGGTGGGGATAAAGTATAAAATGCCTGGCTTTCCAGTAAAATCACAAATTAATAAATTCGTCTGAACTATAAGAAACATTTTCAAGTAACAAGGCTTGGGGCAATTTTTAAAATATTGTTAAACTTGTTTCATTAATGTATTTTCAGTTGGGAGAGCGATATATTTAAATGAATACTATCTATACCTAGGAGACAACGAGGGGTTATTGCCACTCTAGGACTCTCTTTAGGAATCCCCGGAAATCTTTTGAAATCTTTATGAAATCTCAGAAAATATTGGAAATTTCTGGAGTGTTTAACCCATCGGGATTCATCTCTCCTGGAATCTTGTCGGGAATATCAGAAAATCTTCGGAAATCTTTACGGAATCTTAGAAAATCTAAAGAAATCTCTGGAGTGGTTACTCCCTCGGGAGACATGCAACCATTAGCAGCCGCATAGAGTTCACACATTCCCGCACTTTTTCAAACTCAAGAAAAAGTTTTCTTTGCTACACAGAAATACCTACCATTTAGGCCCATACAGACATTGGCCGCGACGGTGACAAGGTGACTAAACACATCTCCAAGTGACAAGGACACTTATATCAGTTCCAAAGCCGTACAAGTGCCATCTGATATGCGGGCGTAGGAAGAGAGTGGCGTGCCCTTGGACTGAATGGATCGAGTGTCGAAAAGAGCAGAAAGGTTCGGCAGTAAGCGGATATAAAGGGTCTCAGGTATACAGGACGTGGGACTAGACACCTACCCCTTTAAACGCTCTCGCCTTCGAACCTTTTCTGAATGCTGTTTGTAAAAGGAGAAGACGAGAACCGCGATTTTCTTGCTTTAAGACGCTCTGTATTTACAGTAGCTTAGAAAAGGAAAGGCCCAAGCCCAACTCAAGATGAAAGAGTTGTTCCCCGTCCATACAGCAGCGCCCCGCCGCCGTTGCTGATAGCGTCGAGAAGAATAGGAAACGCGGCCACAGGGCGCATGCGCCGCTCTCTACCCGGGGTTCATCTTTCCATGAATCTTGTTGAGAATCTCAGGGAATCTTTGGAAATCTTGATGCAATCTCAGGAAATCTCAAGCAATCTCTGGAGTGGTTACCCCCTCGTCGGTCGCCGTCAGAGCGCAAGAATCGAAACCAGAAGACATACATGGGTGAACGTACTGGCCCAAGGATGTATGCTGACCTAAGTCTGAGAGACTTTGATTAATATACCTACCCTAAGGCTAGGTATGAAGGTTGTGGGGTGGTTCAGAGTTCCGGTTCGGAACTAAACTATCTGACTAGGTATACTATACCAAACATTTCACGTGAGCTGGCATCTAATCTAGGGGCGAACTCCTGCAAAAACTTTTCATAGGTATCGAAATTTCGAAAACCTTGCCGGCAGCGAACTTGAAAACAATTGGGAAATCGATTTTCAGGAGGTCACCGAAATATGTATTAGCCAATTAACAGAAACTTTAGCATTGTTACCCTATAGCACCCACACAGTGGGCAATTACTATATTAGTGGGAATTTGTAAATAGAACTATTGTATACATGTACAATTTCCGGTAACACAAGCCAGTTAACCATTCTGCTTGTGCTTTATGTTTTGTTTCAAAACTTTGGGACTTTCTGCGACCAGCGTGGTCAATTAATGTAAATTTGAAACTTTCGGATTCACCCTCGTCTGTAGGTACTGTAACTAACCCCTTCGTTATCATCCCTCGAAGCGTTCGCTACAGTACAACTTCCGTTCACCCAGGTCAACTTTATCTACCGGTTACTCAGATATTGTATAAATTATTATCTTCTTGGAATTTGTGTTCCGAGTTCCGAGAAAAGCAAGGATGCAAAAGTAGAATGAATGGGATGCCCATAGGTTTCATGTAATGAAATAATGATACTGGATCAAGGTCTGTTAAGATGCCATTCAAGCTTTCGTTCACGCCTGGCACCCTTCAATTCAGGAAGGGGTGGAAAAACTGGGAGGTGTAAACAAAAACGCTTCATTTGAATCCGTTCTTGCAAATTAGCATATTCTACAATTTTGTCTGAAAAAGTTGTTTATCTATCTTTACTGTAGACTCTGTAGAGGGCTAGCGATGCACGATGCAAGAACAAGAAACGGCATTTCTTGTTCTTGTTCTCGTAAAGCTACTCTTGCTCTTGTACTTGCAGTCAAAATCCTATCTTGTTCTTGTTCTTGCAGTATAGAAATCGTTTCTTGCCCTTGTTCTTGTTGCGAGACTCTTGCAATTTCTTGCGCAAACGCATGGAATTTTCTGCTGTTAAAATGTGGTTTTTTGCCTACCGAGCGGCCATTTCAAGTGCAATCTATCTTCGCATAGTCTGCAGAGTTTCTCGTACAAAATATGGACTGCAATCCACAATCTTTAGAAAAAAACTGCTTGGGTTTATGCAAGACTCTTGCGAGAACTCTTGCAAGAGTTCTTGTTCTTGCAAGTCACTTCTCGTTCTTGTTCTTGCAGCCAAAATAAACTCTTCTTCTTGTTCCTGTATGCAAGAAATGGAAGAACAAAAGCAAGACAAGAAAATTTCGTCCAACACTGGTAGAAGGTGGGAGATTCAAACTTCAAAATCCTTCAAATTCTGACCATCCCGAAGGGAATGTTTGTTCCAATAAATCTGTCCCATCACTCAAAACAGCAATTATTCGTGACGTCCCTGGAAAAAGGAAAACATGTCTGAAATTTGGACAGGTAGAAGGGAATGTTAGATGATGAACAAACCCGACGCATTCCCCAGATAGCTGATATAACTCTGCCCTGCAAAGTTACCCAAGCGGAATTTTAGGGGTGACTTGATCGGAATGAGTTCTGTTTCTGAGGTCAATTGCGTTTCCCTGTCAGCAAATTTGCTGACAGGGAAAGTCAGGAAAGACTGCCTGTGAGCTCTTTTGAGATAATATGGCTCCTCGCTCCCGACGCTGGTCCGAAATTTTATCATTCTTTATAGTCTCTCCTCTGTGGTTAGTCCAGTGCAAAATCGGATTTTTTTTTCTCTTTCAGTAAGCTACCTATATTTCTCTTGTCTAGCCCTACCTCGTGACAACATAAGTCTTCTAACCTCTCTAGCAGTCTCCTAGCGGTCTTTCAGTGTCCTTGGCGACTGTGATCGTGAAGAAATATGTTTTCTTGTTTGTGACGGAACACTCCCTCGGCCTTGTGTTTATACTGAGTCGTTTTCGGCTTCGGCCCTAATACATCGAGTTCTGTTATGCCCCCACCCCTACATTATTTCTTGTATGTATGCTGTGATCTTGTTGACAATCTTCCTGTAGTTCCAGGTAGACTTCAATGGCAAGGAAAAGTAACGAAACCAGGTATAGTAGCGCCACACTGACCTGCCTGGCCCGAAGGCATTCTGCACTGTTCACTGTTCATAGAATGCCCTCGGGTCAGGCAGGTCAGGGTGGCGCTACTATAGGAACGGGCCGAAGTAAGTGAAAAATATTTACTTACGCCGGGATTCGAACCCAGACTACTCAGGACAACAAGGCGGACCGACCTTTTGGGCACTGGTAAACAAGTAAAACCCTTCTTTCAGTAGAGGGAAGGGGGGGGGGGGGGGGGGGGGGTAGGGGGTAGGGGCGATCGGCCTTAACGAGCGAGAAATGCAAAAAGGCTTCATCCAAGAATTCCACGTTTTTATCGGGGAAATAAAATTATCACGTCCTATAGTCAACCGTTATTCAAAGATAATTGTTTCTGCGAAATAATCGTGGAATGTTGAGATATCGTAATTTTAAATTTCTCACTAGTATGAATATGCCCTCTTAACAACGCGTAATGCCCTAAATTTCCTGCTTGAAATGTATCTTACTTCATTATTATGAACTGTATAAATCAATAACTGATTATAACTCCAGACCGCTGATAAAGCGGGAATTCGGGTTGAGTGACCTGGTCAGTCCCAATTGATTATCAAGCAACTTTGTGGCTTACAGTATAATCAGTTGCTACTGCTGCTGACAGCTCATTTACCTTTTAGGATCCCCTTCACCGGGTGATAGATTTTTTTTTAAAGTTTCACCCAGGTGTAGCCTTAGTAATATTCTATAGGGACAGACCTTAGCAGGTTCTCTATAATTTCGCTGTAGTTCTTGGGATCTTCCATGCACTTTCTCCCTTAAAACGGGAAATCAGCTTGTGGGGGAAAAAAATGCCCCATCAGCTGGAGCGAACCCTTAATTAATCCGTTGCTTGAGCTAACTGCTGACTTGAAGGGTAGACCTGCTTTCAGTAATTATTATTTTTTTATTGCGTCTTGGTTATTTCCACTGATCGATACGCAACCGGAGCTTGTCACCACCATACGAGGTCAGGTTCCCCTGCTCGAGAGATATTTTTAGGTCATATTAATGACATTTTTATTGAAAATCAGAAGATTGTGAATCGATTCGGAAAATATTAGAAAATCTGTTGAAATTTTTCGTTAAAATAACCTTTTCGGAAAAAAGTCCTGTTGAAATTTTTTTATTATTTTTTAATCACTAAAGTATCTCTACCATCTGGGAGGTTTTCAGTCAGGCTCAGATTTGAAATGAATCTCACCCTGCTGGTTTCGAATTTATAAACGACTGTGTCATTAAAAAGGAAGCGAAATTTCTCGATTTTGACAATAAGCGTCACTTTAAAGTTTAGAGAAAGCGGAACTTACAATCAAATGAGTTTCAGCTTCATGGATCGCTTGCTTTCATTTCAAATTTATCTTGAATTTTGTAATTCTATTACATCGGGTGTCAAATTATTTTATACTATCTCGTTATAAGTAGTAAGTAGCGAAAAAACCGAGGGGGTAACCACTCCAGAGATTTTCTGATATTCCATAATGATTTCCAAAGATTTCCTGAGATTCCCAACGAAGTTCCCTACGAGATTCCATAATGATTTCCAAAGATTTATTGAGATTCCTAACGAAATTCCATACGAGATTCCTAGAGCGGTTAACACCTCGGAAAAACCTTAAAAACGTCTCGGGAATCTGACTATAGCTAGTTATCAATCTCAAAGGCAACAAAGACCTAAGGACCTGAGGACTCTTATGACCTACGTAGTCCTACCTGGAAAAATAGATCTTATAAGGTCACAGTAACATTAGGAGCCATTAAGCTGACCAGGAAGAAGGAAGAAGCCTGTAGCACTTCCATCACAATACGTAGGTACTTCGTACTTCCACCTCATTATCGGATGAGGGGAACGTCGCGTCGGTCATATCCAGGGGTGAATAGACTACAGAAATGTACATTGTCTGTGACTGTGACCCTTCCTTCTTAACTCAACTTCTTGTTCTGATAAAAAAATGTTTTGAAAGCCCTGTGTTTTAGTGAGAACAATGGGTGTCGCTCCTCCTCTCCAGCAGTGATGCGGTCTATAGTGTAAAATGTAAATTTGTTCCACCGGATATTATTATTTCCTACGTGAGAAGGATTACCCGTTAATTATTTACGTAGAAATTGGATATGTGGAAACAAAAGCCTAATAAAACCCGAAACTGCATGCGGTGTTTGCCGGCTCTCCTATTCCGTGACCGCCCGCCCACCGTCAATCCCGCTGCCACTAATTAAGCCCCTAACAACCCACTGATTAGCTAGCCCTGTTTTTGTGCAACATCTCTCCAAAGGCCGTAATAACGTGAAGCTCTGGTGCGGATCAACTGACTTACAACACATTGTATTAAGGGTATGTCCCCACGGTTGGTGCCATTTTCACCTGAACCAAAACAACTCATATTATCGTAGAAACTAACCTCCTTATTACAGCAAAAACACATAAGATCCTTAGCCAATTCTTTTAAGAACATAAAGTAAGAAAAAATTCATGAAACTGACTTTTGGTTACGTCACAGTGCTTGAATTACCCGAGGGGGTAACCACTCCAGAGATTCCTTGAGATTCCCTGAGTATCCATAAAGATTTCCTATGATTCCCAACGATATTCATAGAAAAATGAACCCCGGAGGGGTAACCACTCCAAAAAATTCCAAGATTCCCTGAGATTTCATAAAGATTTCCTATGATTCCCAACGAGATTCCCAACGAGTGGTTAACCCCTCGGAATTACCGAATATAACCCACTGATCCAAAACGTGGAGTCTGTTGATGCTTGGTTTTTCAGACTCTGTGAAATAACCAAAAGTCAGGGGAATGAATTTTTTCTTACTTTATGTTCTTCTACGATAATCCTAATGAGAGAAAGTGGTTTGTTTTAGTGGTTGACGGACGGACGGACGGTAAGTGCATTTTGCAAAAGCAATACCACAATTTAAAATTTCGTTTTTGAGTATTTGGGTTCCCCATGGTCCTGAGCACTCCAAAGTCGAAAGCTTACGATTAAGAGGACGCTATACCTGACGGTGCATTTTTTGCCGCCCATAAGATTAACATTGCGAGCGGCGATTCATTTTCAAGGTTTACCCTTGGTTGGACAGACACAAAATTTTGCCTGTACCTAGCCCTAACAATGTTCTAGGTCGTGTTCGAAGCAGATTTCCCATTTTTTTTACTGGTTTTCGAGATACAGCACTTTTCTTGAGGTATGCGATGCTAGCATTTGCAAAACAGTTGCAATAAAAGAAACCAGTGAGAAATTGGGAAATCTGCTTCGAACACGACAACATTGTTAGGGCTAGGTACAGGCAAAATTTTGTCTTTCCAACCAAGGGTAAACCTTGAAAATGAATCGCCGCTCGCAATGTTAATCTTACGGGCGGCAAAAAATGCACCGTCAGGTATAGCGTCCTCTTAAGCAGTTGAAATCGGTGGGGACTAAGGAGTGAATGACCTTCATGCGTGCTATCCAACTGGACAAAAAGTATAAACATAAATCTGCAGGCGCCACCTGATACAAAGTTCGTGCTTACTGCTATTTAGAAACAAGATGACTTCGTTGGCCCTCAATCCCCCCTCTATCTCCCCTCTATCCCCCCTCTATCTCCCCTCAATCTTTCTGAAGTAGCGTGCCACAACAGCTTTACCTTTCTGACCACGGAAATCTTTCCCTTCCGTGTACTAATCATCGAGTAACCTTTGGTAAATTATTTTTTAGAGTTGTTGCCTGTTGTTGGAGTTGCCTATTATTTTTAACAGTTTCAGCACTTGACCGCTTAATCCTGTCTTGCATTTTTTCATTTCTCGGCTGTGCATGGGGCGAGAAAGTATTGTAAATATGCAAAATTTCGATTTTGAGATTTTGGGTTTCCCATGATCCTGGAGGTCCCCAGATTGTGTATTTTAAAAAATGCCCGTCGGTCCATAGAGATACGTCCGTTCTTTATTCTGTAGCAACTAAGCGGTCAAAAACCAAAATCTGCCAAAAATTCATCCGCCATGACTTCATCATTGATCGAGTTGTACCTGTTTTTATACCTGAATTAAAACGCTGTGAAAGAAAAAAAAACTACCTAAGCGGTCAACCGATTTTCGACTCAAAAATAGTTTTTTTCTCAAACAAAGTGTGTCTCTTCTTCGACATTAAAATAATATTTTAAGAAATCTGAAGTTATCCTGGTTACCATTTAGGCATAGGCGTAGCAAGGGGAGGTCGGGGGGGGGGGATGAGCCACCCCCAGGATTTTTCTGACCTACACATAACGTCACATAAAGCCATGCCTACCCCTCCCCCCCCAGGTGAGGAGAAGGTCTGGGGAGCTTAGCCCCCCCCCCCAGGTTCATGGTCCTGCTACGCCCATGCCTGTAGGTGTCTTACGTTAAATCACTCAATTGCAAAATCTGACGTAAAGTGACGTAAAATTCCTACTTGAAATACCTGAAGTGCTTGACTAGGAAAAGGATGTCTCCACAAAGTCGGAACTGACACTAATTTCGCGAACAGCTTTGTAACCAGGTCGATAAATGTACCTAAGCCATTATAATTTCATTTTCATTTCATAATTTAATAACGGTGTGCTGTTGTTCGGCATTAGTTTGTGAACACCCCTTCCGGCTTTATTTTGGAACTGACGTCTAATTAATAGTGCCTGGAAGGGCTCAAATTTATTAAAATTAAGTAGGAATGTTCAAAAAACAACACAAAAGAGAGCCTGAAGTCAGCCCTGGGGGTGGCAATTTTCCCCTGCTCAGCTATTTTTATACATTTGTGGAGAAATGGAAAATTTAGGTACAGCGAAAAACTCCCTCCGGGGGTTGGGAAATTAACCCTATACCTATATACGAATAACAATAAATAAAAATTTGACTATAGTGTTGAAAGTAGGAATATAAGCTGTATATAGCTAATAAACAAATGAAAGCCTCGCTATTGGTCAACTTTCCAATCACGTAACGACTCTGTAACTATAACCGAAAACTTCTCTATAACGAGCATAACTCGGTCTCATTTTGGATCCTTCTCTATAGCGAATATTCTTTATAGCGAGTAATTTTAAATGGTCCCCTGACGTTATAGCGAGAGCCTAATGTATTAGAATAGTGGATACTAGGAAAATTAAACCAAGAAATAATTATGGATTTTTTTTAAATTAATTTTCCGTTTTCTTGAGGTTTATAAAGCATGCATGGAGATCCCCTCTTTGATAGCATAGTATCTGACGTTAACTTCGGGGGGAAAGTTTCATAAACTGTTGCCCTGACTTTATCAACTTTGGAACCTCTTTGAGGTTTCATGCCTTCACAGTTTGGAGACCCTTTCAGCACCAGTAAATTTTCTTCTTATCTTAGGCTACCTGCCCTTAATTAGGTGTGAAACTCGGGACGTGGGTTTACCTATAACTTTTTTTGAAAAATCTAGAGGATGGGTGGGGAAGCAAGGAACTAGACCATTTCAAGAACTATCGGTCGGGCTCAGCAGGCATCAGTACCAAATAGCAGCTTCCCCAGCCGTTGTATTATATAGATAGGTAGCGCTGGGGACCTACAGTTTAAGGTGGGTTAGAGGTGATGTTTGATAGGATTGAGTGCTCCTCAAAAAATTGAGACCACCTATAATAAGGCAACAATGAGAAGATAATATAGATAATAAGTGGGTTGTCTTTTATCTAGATAAAAATAGATAAAAATGGAAACTCTACAAATTCTTTTTATGTATCTAGTTGGTACGTAAATGATATTTTTGTGCTCTTGCGATGCCTATGTATGGGGGAGAATACGTCAAAGCGATCACTGAGAGAGAATAAGTTGCCACTATAATAGAGTTCCAAGCAGCTCAGACCGTAAGCCGCTCAAGTGGCAAACTTTGTTGTGCTATATGATCAAAGAATGAGACTGGAAACACCCCCTAAAATGCCTGAGTGTCGTAGACTGAATTTTTTATTCCCCCACTAAAAAACTTCATTTTGTTGCTAACCAACAGTAAAATAGCGACCTCGGTGTGCTTCGCTCTCTCCATTACATTTACGTATATACTCGAGGTGTAAACCACTCCAGGAATCTCGTTGGGAATCTTAGGCAATCATTGAAAATCTTTATGAAATCTCAGGGAATCTTGGAAATTTCTGGAGTGGTTGAACCTTCGGGGTGCATCTTTCCACGAATTTCGTTGAGAATCTCAGGAAATCGTTGGAAATCTTCATGCAATCTTCTACAGTCTCAAGTACATACATCGTTCAACGGCGAGCTATACGTATGTTTCTCCATAAATGTTAAAACGTACTGGACTTCTGATAAGGCGATATAATTGTTCAGTACAACTATAGGCCTATATGATTATAGACTTACCAAATTCGAATTGTGCTTACGTTTTTGAATTCTCCCCAGTATAGCTGAGGGTTGGGGGGGACAAGCCCAGCAACTAGACCGTTTTCAAGAACTATCCATTGTGCTCAGCTGGCAGCACTACCAAATACCAGGTCCCCAGCCATCGAATAAACGATGGGGACCTACAGTTTTAGATGGGTTCCGAACCACCACAGCCTCGATATACATTTCACTTGACATGCTGAACATATCAGAGGTGAATGCCGAGGAGAAAAACTTTTTGGTAGGATCGGGAACGAACCGGTGTGACCCGGCTCTCACTGCTCCTCAAAAGTCGACCATTTAGTCCACTCGGCTATCGAGGCTATTTTCTCCCCAGTAACGGCAGTCGTCTCTCTCTGTAGCGACTGTCAGGGTCTGGGGACAATGTAATAACTGAGCTCGCTATAGAGAGTGTCGTAATATAGAGACAACATTGATTCGTATACGTTGTTATTTTCCTCCAGAGCCTATACATAAATTTGTAATGAAATCTGTCATCGGCAGAAATTCGCAGATTCGCAAAAAATAACTGGAAATGCTTAGTCGCTGAATCAGCTCGTTGAGTCATTGACGTGCTACCTCATTGAGTTTTTGAGTTGTCGCTGGAGTGCTGGAGAAATGGAGAGTCGTCAAGTAAAGTGATAACTCTCCCCTCGCCAAACTTAATGGTTTCGATTTGTCGCGCAAAGTTTGTCGCCAAGCCTGTATTTACTTTTTGCTCGCAAACACTTTCAACTCCCTCAACTTATTTATGCTCTAATGCCTTTTTAAATGAAACGAGTCTGCTGACTTTACCCTGACTAAGATATCTTTGGTTTTTTTTCTAATAAAAAATTATGGTGACTTTTAGAATTTTTTTCTCAATCATAACCTACTATGTTTTGAAGCCGAATATGTTGGCATTTTTTCTGTTTCTGCACATGTTGGTATTCTTTCTGCACACTTTATGAGGAAACTATTGGATATTTAAATGTTCTGAAATATAATATGTCTTTTTAACGATCTTTTTACTATCGTGTGATTTTTTTCAACAAAACATTTGCCCGAGACTTACTTGAAAAACCACCACACGGCCGTTAAAAAGACTTAATTATTATATTTCAGAACATTTATCCAATTTATGTTGATTTATCGTGATAGGTATAATAGCTAAGAGGATAATTATTACTCGTACTTGCAAATTCCTCAAACATCTCTGCTGTGTAGAGCTTCACCTGGAGTTCGTCCCAATAAGCTTGTAATCACCCCGAGAAAAGCAGTTTCAAGGTTTCGGGTTTCGAAGCCGAACTGAAAATTACGAGACACGAGACGTTAGGTAACTAAATTGTTAACAATACATTGGTGACAACACTTTGTGACATTTGCCAAAGGACGTGTACCTACCTACCCTTCGGCCAAAAGTTCACATAACGTTATTCCGATTTCCACGATAAATTTCTCCAATACGCCTGGCAGCTCTTTTTTTAGTCAAAATTACATACAAACGAAAATTCGAACTGGTATTGGCAAAAAACAACAATACAAAAAGCGATTCCAGCTTGGGATCTGATGGAGAGCTCCAAAAAGCGGATTTAGCATCCAGATCTTCCACCGTAAACCAGTTATTGCCTTTCCAGTTCAGTTATAATGAACGGGACATGGACTCCGAATTAAGGTTGTCAATAATCCCCCGTGAAGCAAGGCCATCGGATATCTCGTTCTCTTTATCTTTTTTTATTTTTATTTTTTACATCTAGAAAACGGCTCAGTCACGAGTGAGCATCGTGGGGTCTACTCCAGTAGAACCGAGGGGGTAACCACTCCAGAGATTCCGTGAGATTCCATAAAGATTTCCAAAGATTCCCCAACAACATTCATAGAAAGATGAACCCCGAAGGGGTAACCACTCAAAAAAATTCCAAGATTCCCTGAGATTTCATAAAGATTTCTAATGATTCCCAACGAGATTCCCAATGAGATTCCTGGAGTGGTTAACCCCTCGAGTAGGACCAAATGTCACTTCGCAGAAAAACGCTTCCGAAATATAATTGTAAATTTGTGATTTGAAGTTTGCGGCAATACGACGATCCAGGTCCAGGGTTCGAATTCTGCCTGATAATTTTTTGTTAGCTTGGCCAACAATCTGGTTTTCTAGTTTCAGTTTCAGTGGATTTGGGCCAACAGGGTGGGCTTTAGGCAACAAAAGTATCGAGTGACATATTATCAGTCTTACCTCTGTCGGAAGCCTTTTAAAAGTTCCTAAATAGTATAGCACGTAAGGTTAAGAAGGTTAGTAGTAGTATTTTATTCATGCAGACCCATTTTCGACAAACCTCAACTATGAACGTTCTTTGCTGACAGACTACTGAAGACACAGAAACTCATGGAGGCATTTTGAAAAAAGGCGTTCATGTAATTTATGAACCTTAAATTTTTGTATTCTCCGATTAAATCCTAATCCACCAGATCCGTAAAAAGAGGCTTGGTACACCTATGTGTCTTTGTATGTTATCGGTAGATAGGTGTCAGACAGTACCTACGATTGAATCATAAAAGGGGAATTTATTCTAAAGTAACTGACTGTACCTATACCTAAGGTCTACTGCTATTAATTTTTTGTGATAATTATTGTGAGTTATTAAAAAGAGAACAAAAAAATGAATTTTCGTGGCCATGAGCAGTCGAGAATATTACTTACTGTCAGCTTATTTCAACAACTGCTTCCTTTTCAATGAAATAAAAACAATCTTTTGTTTCCGCAAGATAAATAGACTGCTTGAGTGGAAATAGAACAAGGGCCAGTTCTCTTTCCAGACCTCTTGGGAGATAAGATAAACAGACGCTTTCTTTTGTAGGTTTCAAGCTTCTGTAGAGGATGGCTAATGAAGGAATTTCGGAATTTTTTCACCCGAAGTTAAACATGGGCTCCATATTGGCTCTATGAGTTCCAGTTGGAATATTCTTCCTTGTTTTGGGCAACGCAACGTCACAGTATAATCCTACCACCAGGTGTAGCACCACTGAAAAAGTATCCATTTTATTATGGCAGAAAAACAGTGACAGTGATCGAAAGGTTCGAGAAAAAGTTCGTTTCGTTAATTCTGTTAACTTTTGTTAAGGGTTGGAAAGTCCCTGAGATGAAAAAGTGCTGCTACTTTCTCTGACTGCCAAAGCAAAAAATTTGAAAATTTGGCTTTGTTGACTAATGGCTATGGGGCTAAATATAACGGCAATTGCAACAGCATATTGTCGCCACACCACACGAAAGTTTACTGATAGTTTACTCTATGGTTTCCATGGTAACCGCTGTGTTTCTCTATGTATGGTATTTATAATCGATAATCGAAGGAATATTTACCCGCACGAAGCCCTTTGATCGATTTGTATATCGACTTTGTAAAAACTGCGGCAGTGTGTATATGGTCTCGAGAGTACCAATATTCCAAAACCGTACTAGTGACCAGTAACAAACAACTGAAGATATTCGGTTTTTAACTGTCGAGGGGTTAACCACTCGTAGGGAATCTCGTTGAGAATCATTGGAAATCTTTATGAAATCTCAGGGAATCTTGGTATTTTTTTTGGAGTGGTTACCCCTTCGGGGTTCATCTTTCTATGAATATGTTTGGGAAACTGCATAAATCTTTCTTGAATCTCAAGGAATCTCAAGGAATCTCTATAGTGGTTACCCCCTCGGGTATTGTATCAAATGAAAAAATACAGTCTTTTCTCAGTTGATTGTAATTTCTAAAGGAAGAATAAATAAATATCACAGCAAATGTTTAATTTCTGCTTTGGTGCCTTCTAGTCAGTAGTCCGATAAAATACGTAATGCAGAAGGTATCGCACAGGTTTGTACCCAAAGTAATGTAAACTGAAGCGACAATTTAGTTCCGGCATTTCGCCAGCATCCTTGATTTCACGGAGAGTGCACTCAGCTATCCCTTTAGTAACGGTCAAAGAGCATAAGTTAGAAGTCCACGCTTCTCTCAAAATGGATGGGAGAGGCGTGGGGTAGTTGATCGTTTTATTTGTTACACCAAAGCGCACCTGCTGGGTATTTTGGAATTTTTAAACCGGAACTTGGTTATATGGCTGAGGGTTGGGGGGGACAAGCCCAGCAACTATAGGCCGTTTTCAAGAACTATCCATTGTGCTCAGCTGGCAGCACTACCAAATACCAGCTCCCCAACCATCGAGTAAACGATGAGGACCTACAGTTTTAGGTGGGTTCCGAACCACCACAACCGCGATATACACTTCACTTGACAAGCTGAATATGTCAGAGGTGAATGCCGAGCAGAAAAACGTTTTGGTAGGATTGGGATCGAACCGGTGTGACCCGGCTCTCACTGCTCCTCAAAAGTTGACCATTTAGTCCACTGGGCTATCGTGGTGCCATCGTAACGTTAGCTAGGGCATGGACGGCAGGATAAAGATTTCTGCTACATTTTTGGGAAGATGAATTTACAACAACAAGACAGTTTATCCAAACGGTTCTAACCATTGGCTAGTATACCTATCTCAAGAGGAAGTTTTATTTTCCACCAACTTTATTTTCAAAGGAATTGAGTTGGACGACCAGTAAATGGACTCAGGAAAACTTTTTTATTACTCCACTTTCGCTTTTCAAACGGAAAGTGACTTCGTAAATACTTAAACAGCGGCTATTCGTGAGGCGATGGCGTGATTTCCGGTGTCTGTCGTTAGCTGAATCAAAGGATAGGGTGTTCCTTTGAGTGATACAGGAAATGGAAATGAACGGGTGTACAGGGGACTAGAAGAGAGAACTTGAATCAATGACCAGGTTTACCTCCTTTTAGTTGAGGTTAGGTGGTAGGAGGGTGGTTGGCAAAGACTTTGTACTTACAGAGGTTAATATTATTACGAGGGGGTAACCACTCCAGAGATTCCTTGAGATTCCATAAGAATTTCCAAAGATTCCCAACGATTTTCATAAGATTAACCCCAAAGGGGTAACCACTCCAAATAATTCCAAGATTCCCTGAAATTTCATAAATACTTCCAATGATTCCCAACGAGATTCCCGGAGTGGTTAACCCCTCGCATTATTATTTGTGTGTGACGTACTCGTACAATCATCCATCTTCAGATGGTATAAGTATAAGTATAAGAGTCTCGCCCTCGCCTTGATGTGATGTGTATGCCTTGTTAACAAAACAGCTGAAATCTAAAAAAATAAAGGGTTCGACAATGGTCGCACTTGACTATCTCGCAATTTTTATCGAAAATTTGATTTTTTTTTTACGTGAATAATTGTCAGAATTTTAACTTTTTCTAAAAAGTATTTTGCCTCACACTGGGCGATACTTTTAGGCACCTGCATACCGAATTTCAAACATATCCGTCAAACAGTGAAGTGTCGTTCGACGCGCAAAGTATATGTTTTCCATTTTGCATGTCACCGTCTTAAATTTTAAGTAAATGAAAATCTATTGAAAATGCCCTTGAAGCATCTATCTGAGACCACTTTCACCAATTTTGAAGGAAATCTGTCGATTAGGGTTGTTGCAAATCCGTCTTAACCAATCAAAAACGTGATTTCCATTTTTGGAAAATTTTTCCTACGATAATGCCAATATTGGCCCAAATTTTTGGCCCATCTCAAAAAGAATAAAAACGATCCTGTAGCATCTATTTGGAAACACTATTGCGAAATTACAAGGATCTAACTTAGTAACTGTAGTGCCAAATCCGTCTTGACCAATCAAAAACGAGATTCTAGTTTTTTTTCCTATTTTTGACTTTATTTTGCCTATATTGGCCGCAATTTTGAAATGATTGAATATTTCTTCGACGAACCTTTAAGTAATGTTATTAAGCACAAGTATATGGATTTTTGTGAATTTCCGGCTAATACTGTTCATGGGGCCAAGATTTTCACGTATGGGCCAATTTTGGCCAAAATTTTTGGCCCATCTTCAAAACAATAAAAATGATCCTGGAGCATCTATCGGGGAACACGACTGCAAAATTTGAAGGTTCTAACTTTTTTACCGTACCGTGAAATGAGTCTTGAGTAGACAAAAACACGATTTTGAATTTTTTTTGACACTTTTTTGACAATAGTGGGCGCAATTTTTGAGTAATCAAAATTATTTTAAAAATGTATCTCGGAACTGATTTTAGACATCTATATTCCAAATTTGAGCCAAATCGGTTGACTGGTGTGACCTCTAGCCGCGCTACAGACAAACGGACGGACGGACGGACGTACGTACGTACGTACGTACGTACGTCGGACGGACATGACCTAAAAACCATTTTTTTTGGTATCTAGGACCTCTGAAACGCCTTTTGCAATGAAAATCTCAAAATCGAAATTTCGCACGATAACATAACTTTCTCAGCCCATGTATTACATACGGGCGAGAAAGTAAAAATACTGAGAAATTGTTCAGTCTACTTGAAATTTACCTAGGCTACGTTCCGGCGAGATTTAGGGTCTCTTAAAACAATGAAAAAAAATTAAGGTAATTTGTCGCTCGCAATATTTACCTTATAGGTGCCACAAATGCGTCATGAACAGTTCCGACTAGGCAACCTTTACATTTAACAGGCTTGCCATTTTAGTGACGTCATTAGCCAGAGGAAGAGACGTTGCATTGTGTGTGTATCGTCTGCTCCCCAACTCTGATTTCCTTTTCATGGCTTCATGCATTTCCTTCCCCCTCGTTTCATGAAGATAGGTTACCGAGCTGAAGCTATTTTCAGCTATCTCTTTACTGATTGTTAAATTGTATGCAAAAGCAATTTGAACTTTGTGGCAGGTCTTTACGTTAGAAAGATACATGTATATATTCTACAAGCCGCCTCGCGGCGCTTCGCGCCGCTCGGCGTCTTGTATTGGTCCGCCGCCGCCCCAGCGGCACCGCCGTTCCTGAAATTATCGGTGCCACTGTTCAGCGGCGTCAGTTTTTGCACAATATGAGTTATCCTGGGTACAGGATCCATTGCGAATTGGATTTGCCACCGTATTATCAAGTATTCGTCATGGGGGCATTGTAGCAATATACCCTATGCCTACCTTCCGCCTGGCTAAATAAATAGTGAGACGTCTCGACAAATTTGAATCCTGGGTACGACGCTGTCTTACCTCGCTCATTTCCCCAATTTCCATAGATTTATTACTGGAGTAATTACATTAAGGATCGTAGTCAAAACCTGCACCCTTAGTCACGGAAAGTGTCTTCACCTTCCTTCGGTTACGCGTCTCGTCTGTTTTCGTTTTGGGGTACTTAGCGACTGCTTTCCTATGAGCCTCTGACTTCTCTTTCTGATACTTAGCTGCAGCTTGGCGATGGACCTGTGGGTTTTGTTTCACATACTTAGCTACTGCTTGCCTATTTACCTGTGGGTTTTGTTTCACATACTTAGCTACTGCTTGCCTATTGACCTGTGGGTTTTGTTTCACATACTTAGCTACTGCTTGCCTATTGACCTGTGGGTTTTGTTTCTCATACTTAGCTACTGCTTGCCTATTGACCTGTTGGTTTTGTTTCTCATACTTAGCTGCTGATTGTTTGTGAATTTCCGGTTTGGTTTTTGTATATTTAGCTACCGCTTTTTTGTGTACCTCTGGATTTTGTTTAGCGTAACGTTTGCTTGCTTCGGTTAGCTGTTGCTCTCGGGTTAGATTAGACAACTTAGGACGACCGCGCTTTTTAGGAGTTTGGCACTGTGAAGGTGTCACTGGAATGGTTTTTTGGCCGAGATCTCTACGTTTTTTTATAGTAATTCCTGACTGTTCAGATTGTTGCGTTTGCTTTTTCCTATAGTTAGATTTTTCACTCTGAGAATTGTCACCATACCATGAGAAATATACATAGCGACCTTCCTGTCTTCTTACTTTCTCGCCCGTATGTAATACATGGGAATTGTCACCATACCATGAGAAATATACATAGCGACCTTCCTGTCTTCTTACTTTCTCGCCCGTATGTAATACATGGGCTGAAAAAGTTATGTCGTGGTGCAAAATTTTGATTTCAAGATTTTGGGTTTTCCATGATCCTGGAGGTCCCACGAGTCCAAAAAAGTGGTTTTTAAAAAATGTCCATCCGACGTACATACGAACGACAGTCTGTCGCCGTTCATCCGATTTTGCTCAAATTCGATATGTAGGTAAGTACCTAATGTAAATATCTGGACATGTTTTTTTAATAAATTATGATCCGCCAGATCCGCCTACCACTTATTTCCATAAAATTTCCGCCTTTTCTTCATTAGGACCATTGGGGCACTACATGTTCCTACTTCCGTCCAGCTTGGTTGAAAAATGAGAAGTCAGAACTTTCCCAACCTGGCTACGCCTCAGTTAAACTCGTACACGCTTCTGCTTTAACGTATTCCACGTTAGTACCACCAGTAGAGAGCACCTCGTTACAGTGACAACGTCCGGTGCATCAACATCATGTATCGCACAATGTTTCGTAATCCTGGATGCTGCCCTGGCTTCCTTGAATTTGCGCCACTTTCCGCAACATATTCTTCCTCGGGGTCACTCCGGCACTACACCCTCCGACTCCCGTCCTGCTACGTCCATAAATAATTTACCAATCCTGGTGACGCCCCTGATTAATGCGCACTTCCTGTTATTTCGTCACATATTCTTCATTAGTACCACCAGTATATTACACCTAGTGAATATCATGACGATCGGTTGATGAACAGAATGTGCACAATCTGGGGTGCCCTGGCTAATTGGAATTTCCACCACTTGTAAACATATTCCTCATGAGGGTCAGTAGGGCAATATACCCTGCGACTGCCGTCCGCGTGGCTCAATAAATGAAAAGTCCGAACTTTTTTCATCCTGGCTACGCCCCTGAGTAATGCGTCCATTCCGGTGGTTTTTCCATATTCGTCACTGGTACCAACAGTAGAGACCACCCTGTGACCATCGTAACGATCCGTCCATAAACAACACGCGGTCATCGAAATCGGTTAATCCTGCCTACGGCCCTGGCTAATTCGAATTTCCCCCATTTCGCACTATATTCGTCACTGGGGCCACCAGGCCTCTGTACCCTGCGACTGCCGTCTGCGTGGCTCAATAAATGAAGTCCGAACTTTTTTCATCCTGGCTACGCCCCTGAATAATGCGTCCATTCCGGTGGTTTCTCCATATTCGTCACTGGTACCAACAGTAGAGACCACCCTGTGACCATCGTAACGATCCGTCCATAAACAACACGCGGTCATCGAACTCGGTTTATTCTGCCTACGGCCCTGGCTAATTCGAATTTCCCCAATTTCGCACTATATTCGTCACTGGGGCCACCAGGCCTCTGTACCCTGCGACTGCCGTCCGCGTGAATGTGCACAATCTGGGGTGCCCTGGCTACGGCCCTGGCTAATTGGAATTTCCACCACTTCTAAACATATTCCTCATTAGGGTCAGAAGGGCAATGTACCCTGCGACTGCCGCCCCCCTGGCTCAATAAATGAAAAGTCCGAACTTTTTTCATCCTGGCTACGCCCCTGAATAATGCGTCCATTCCGGTGGTTTCTCCATATTCGTCACTGGTACCAACAGTAGAGACCACCCTGTGACCATCGTAACGATCCGTCCATAAACAACACGCGGTCATCGAACTCGGTTAATCCTGCCTACGGCCCTGGCTAATTCGAATTTCCCCCATTTCGCACTATATTCGTCACTGGGGCCACCAGGCCTCTGTACCCTGCGACTGCCGTCCGCGTGGCTCAATAAATGAAAAGTCCGAACTTTTTTCATCCTCGCTACGCCCCTGAATAATGCGTCCATTCCGGTGGTTTCTCCATATTCGTCACTGGTACCAGCAGTAGAGACCACCCTGTGACCATCGTAACGATCCGTCCATAAACAACACGCGGTCATCGAACTCGGTTAATCCTGCCTACGGCCCTGGCTAATTCGAATTTCCCCCATTTCGCACTATATTCGTCACTGGGGCCACCAGGCCTCTGTACCCTGCGACTGCCGTCCGCGTGGCTCAATAAATGAAAAGTCCGATCTTTTTTCATCCTGGCTACGCCCCTGAATAATGCGTCCATTCCGGTGGTTTCTCCATATTCGTCACTGGTACCAGCAGTAGAGACCACCCTGTGACCATCGTAACGATCCGTCCATAAACAACACGCGGTCATCGAACTCGGTTAATCCTGCCTACGGCCCTGGCTAATTCGAATTTCCCCCATTTCGCACTATATTCGTCACTGGGGCCACCAGGCCTCTGTACCCTGCGACTGCCGTCCGCGTGGCTCAATAAATGAAAAGTCCGATCTTTTTTCATCCTGGCTACGCCCCTGAATAATGCGTCCATTCCGGTGGTTTCTCCATATTCGTCACTGGTACCAGCAGTAGAGACCACCCTGTGACCATCGTAACGATCCGTCCATAAACAACACGCGGTCATCGAACTCGGTTAATCCTGCCTACGGCCCTGGCTAATTCGAATTTCCCCCATTTCGCACTATATTCGTCACTGGGGCCACCAGGCCTCTGTACCCTGCGACTGCCGTCCGCCTGGCTCAATAAATGAAAAGTCCGAACTTTTTTCATCCTGGCTACGCCCCTGAATAATGCGTCCATTCCGGTGGTTTCTCCATATTCGTCACTGGTACCAACAGTAGAGACCACCCTGTGACCATCGTTACGATCCGTCCATAAACAACACGCGGTCATCGAACTCGGTTAATCCTGCCTACGGCCCTGGCTAATTCGAATTTCCCCCATTTCGCACTATATTCGTCACTGGGGCCACCAGGCCTCTGTACCCTGCGACTGCCGTCCGCGTGGCTCAATAAATGAAAAGTCCGAACTTTTTTCTTCCTGGCTACGCCCCTGAATAATGCGTCCAATCCGCTGATTTTCCCGTATTCATCACTGGTACCAACAGTAGAGACCACCCTGTGACCATCGTAACGATCCGTCCATAAACAACACGCGGTCATCGAACTCGGTTAATCCTGCCTACGGCCCTGGCTAATTCGAATTTCCCCCATTTCGCACTATATTCGTCACTGGGGCCACCAGGCCTCTGTACCCTGCGACTGCCGTCCGCGTGGCTCAATAAATGAAAAGTGTCATGACCTTCGGATCACCCTGGCTACGACCCTGGCTAATTACAATTTTCGCGAATTCACATCATATTCGCCATGGGGGCCATTGGGGCACTCTACCCTGCAAGTACCGTCGCGCTGGCTCAATAAATAGGACGGCTCAAAATTTTGATTTCGATTTTTTGCTGACTCAGCAATTGCTGACGGGGATCGCTTACCCCCCGTTCAACTCCGTTTGGGACCCCCTACAACCTGCAAAAAGTTTCATTGCGATCGGGCAATTAGGAGCGAAGAAAATGAATTATGATAAATCAGTCAGTGAGTGAGTCAGTCAGTACACTTCAATCTTATAATATAGATAGCGCTCTGGGGACGTTATTAGTCGCTATATCAGATATGTTAATTGAAATATCATTGATCAAATTCTGACCCAAATGCTTTTGGTCAATCCATAGACAGACAGTGTGAGTGAGATTTCTTGCTACTGGATGCTACGAGGGGGTAAGCACTCCAGAGATTCCTTGAGATTCCATAAAGATTTTCAAAGATTCCCAACAATATTCATAGAAAGATGAACCCCGAAGGGGTAACCATTCCAAAAAATTCCAAGATTCCCTCAGATTTCATAAAGATTTCCAATGATTCCCAACGAGATTCCCAACGAGTGGTTAACCCCTCGGGATGCTATTTCGTTCTTGGGAAATGTATAGATCCTGTCTCCAACAAGCAGTTGGACGGTTCGTTGACTTTGTGTGTACTGTCTCATGAAGGCTGCTGGAACGTTAATAGCGAGAAGCTGAGTCAACATAGAATCGACCATCTGCGACTGTCAACACGACTTGAGAGCCGACAAGTAATTAAAAAGCGATCTCATGACTGGGAGGGGGGGGGGGGGAGAGAGGGGGGGGGGGGGGGGTAGTCGTCCTCTCGGTATATCCATACTTCGATTCGGATTTAAACTTCCCGGGAACTAGATCCAGAAAGCTGCTGTACCGTGTTTATGAGAAGGCTATTTCTAGGATAAGCTTCATGGGTTTAGGACTGATTGGTCTCCATTGGTTCCCTGAATTCAGAGGATTTGATTGAGTCCGAGGGTGGATTTCTAGAGCTCTATAGCGTCTCCTTAAAAGTTGACTTTAGCGTGGCGCCAAAATTTCTTTTCGGAAGGATAGCACTAAAGCTCACTTTACCAACTTTAGACAGCTACCCTAAAAGTTATTTCGTCTGCCGAAGCTAGGCGGGGGTTGGCCGAAGGGGTAACCGCTCCAGAGATTCCTTGAGATTCCATTGAGATTCCATAAAGATTTCCAAAGATTCCTAACGATATTCATAGAAAGATGAACCCCGAAGGGGTAACCACTCCAAAAAATTCCAAGATTCCCTGAGATTTCATAAATATTTCCAATGATTCCCAACGAGTGGTTTACCCCTCGGGGTTGGCCGAAGGCAAGGAATGTTACATCCATTCCTTACAATATACGTACCTAGGTATACCGGAAACCGGGAATCCAACCTAGACCTCTCACGACGAGGACCAACCAGCATCCGTATAATATAAGGTGACGGTCACTTCCCCTCTCTGTAGCAAGGTGCCCCAGTTTCCACAGTATTTTTATGCCTATTATACCTGCAGCTCTATTATGGATCTTTTTATTACGCGTGATCACGCGTGTTAAAAGATCCGTAGCAGAGCTGCTGGAACAGTTTGGGAATAAGCGCGTGATTTATGGGGGGAAGTAGAGTCACGGAGTCCGTGTTGGGGCAACCGCTGCTGAATTCACAAATAAAGCATCGCCCACAACAAACAATGCTTATTTATATATTTGAAGTTTGAAACAATCACTGTCACTCATGTTAACAGATACACTAAAGTATACACGATAGAATTTCATTTGTTTAATCGTGCCTTTTATTTACATTCCACGTTTAATCATTGTTCTATTCATCAATGTAATATTGTGGTTTACGCTTGAACTGATATTTTATTAGATTAGCTGCCTGTGGATTGAAGATTTGCACATGGTAATTTGAAAGCAAAGAGAACCTGTTCTCTATTTATTTAGAAGGGTAAATTGTGGATGTGTCCCAATCTTATCACTAAAATTCATTACCTATACATACAGTATCAATGGCAAACTTCTGCTTTCCGTCAGACGCAGAAGCAAGAAGTCCCGACATCTTTAGTCCTGTTCCCAGTGATTTTTTTCCGGCTCTAGGCCTACTCAGCCCTGAAGGGTACGTACCTTCACTGACGGCGGGAAAACGTGACTAACCAATTCTCCCCCTTCTGCGTGTACAAAGGTCACGAATAACTCTAGCATATGAGGTGATAGAAATTCGTAAGTATTTGTTATTTATTCATATGTTTAAGCTTTACTCAAAACAGAACATCCAGGTATAGTCTGCGGGACTACGGGCTAACTTTGTTATAGTAACCAAGTTACGTGATCTGCAAGACCGTACCCAGGGGGGGGGGGGGGGTTAGGGGGGTGTTTAACCCCCCCCCCCCCGAAAACTACACGGCTTTACCCTAGAGGGAATTAAGTGTTGATGGAGAAAATATAGTTTCGTGCTACCTAGGTACCTAACCCCCCCCCCCCCCCCGAAATATTTTCCTAGGTATCTGCAGGTGATCTGTAGGATAGTTGATTTAATTTCGCCCTTCAGTAATAATAAGTTCCTTCCCTTGTTTGTAGGTAGGTACTTATGTGCATGGGGCACTAGATAATAGTAGAACAGCAATAGCCGAGGGGTTAACCACTCGTTGGGAATCTCGTTGGAAATCTTTATGAAACCTCAGGGAATCTTGGTATATTATGGACCCCTCCGGGGTTCATTTTCTATAAATATCGTTGGGAATCTTAGGAAATCTTTATGAACTCTTTGTGGAATCTCAAGGAATCTCTGGAGAAGTTACCCCCTCGGCAATAGCTATAACGGAGCAATGTGATTCTCGGATATGGACTGTTTTATAACACGAAAGTTATGAAAAAAGGAGAAAATGTATGAATTCACGATGCGGAAGTTGTGGTGTGTGCCACACCCATGTTACACAATGGAGCTGTCATCTAAGGGCACATAATATACGGTTCCAGTATATACGAGTGGATCAGGCAGGTAATAAAGGATTATAATGTGACAAGCGAGGGGTGTTGCGTATTTGCAATGTCGGGCCTTCGTGTATATCGGTCAGGGGACATTGTATGCAAGAGTGAGGCCCCGAGTTCGATTACCCCGAATTTTTATTTTTTTGGTAGCATGGAAGACTTGCTCACCGGTTCATCCATACTTCTTTCGGTTTCGGAGGACTGAACGGTTGGATAAGTATTCGGGAAATTTTGCAGCAACTGGGGTCGAACCAGGCTTCTATAAGATTCACCAAACCAGCCAACCAGCTCAACCACTCCAGAGATTCCTTGACATTATCTGAGATTCCATAAAGATTTCCATGATATTCATAGAAAGATTAACCCCGAAGGGGTTGGAAAAAATTCCAAGATTCCCTGAGATTTCATAAAGATTTCTAGTGATTCCCAACGAGTGGTTAACCCCTCGGTTCCACCCTAAGTGGGTAAGTACACTGAATATCAGTAATGCCGTAAAAAAGCCTCCAGAAACAACCGAAATTGGCGCAGTCCTAGCGGAGTAATCCTATGCAATGAATGAAAATATTTCAATAGCTAATATTCAATAATATAAAAATAGGTCATGTGGCACTGATGGTGGGGAGGGGGCTGTGGCTCCGAGAATAGCAAATTCAAGATACAGGGGGGGGGGGGGGGGGGGGTGAAGGGGGGAGAATCAGCGTTATATTGAAATTCACGTTCAGCTCGTGCTATCCGCTCGTTCCAAGCAATTTTGCTGAAAGTTGGGCCCGGAAACGTGTAAGAGATTCACCTGTGGCCCTACCTATAATCTCAAAAACCTTCTCAACTTTGTTCGAAAGGCAGTCTTCCGGCTGTGGTTTGCAAATTTGCGAATTTTCACTGTCGTACTAATAATTTATGCAAGAGATGTTTCTGACGTTGTCTTGACAGGCTGCCAACCTTAAGGTGCTCTCTGCCTCAGCTATGTGTAATAATGAACGCGGCTTTGATGCATAGGGTGCATGACATTGTTTGTTAAGGTTATGCTTCAGCTGATGATGCATTTCAACTACCCATACGATTAATATTGCGATCAGCCAATTATTTTTAATTTTTAATTTTTTTCTTGCACGGTGCTTTAAGTGTTTTCAAAGGAATGCCAAGTTTGCTAGCGTATATAGGTTCTTAAAAAAAATATTAAAAAGTCAGCAATGTTAACTTTACGAGTACCAAAACATCCAGTGTTGTGGTAAAACGTTTCCGGCAGTCAGCAAGCACTCAGCTGTGATTGCTACCCGAGAGTGATTTCTCGCAAAGTTTGCAGAGGGCAAAAATGGTTTTTCAAACATTAAAATAGTGGAAATGAAGCAGTTAGAGGACAGCGCGGAATGGCTGGAATTTCAGAGATATTTTCGAAAGCAAAGAGACTGAAAAAGCAATTTGGGAAATGGGTCCGGGCTCTCAACATCCAAAGTTTATGACCTGGGGCTAGGAGGGAAGCAATATTCGTCCCCGTATAGAAGAGGATAGGATAGCTGACGTAACGTATAAAAGGATGGCAGAGCAGCCCCCGTAAAAAGGGAACGTTTTAGCCAGATTACCGTCAAAAGTCTGTTATGGTCTACCCTGCGGGCCTCAACTGCAAAATAATCCTCTACCCAAAAATGAGAGGTTTTTTACTTTCTCCCCCGTACAGCCGCAGAATTGTACTCTTGCGGCATTTCTCCAAAACCTTTAGTCTCCGGAAAATACTTCCGAAACTCCTGCAGCGCAGATGGTCTGGAAAAGTTTTTGCAACCTTTTCTAAAATTAATATCACTTGAGGGTGACCGCGAAGTCACTCAGAAATTCACCGCTGACTTCCTCCTTACAAAACAATTCTTCACTTCAACTCTCCAAGAAATGTCAGTGTCACACAAAACTGGGAAATGTTCTGTGGAAATTTGGATGAGAGACAGACTACAGAAATGTGAATCATTGTCGCTAAACTCTTTCTTCTCTATTTTACTTCTGGTTCGGAATAAAAAAAATAATTTTGGGAACCCTGTGTCTTTTTTGAAAAAAATGTGTGAAAATATTCTCACGAGGTGTTGGGAATCTCGTTGGAATCATTGGAAATCTTCGTGAAATCTCAGGGAATCTTGGAATTGTTTGGAGTGGTTACCTCTTCGGGGTTCATCTTTCTATGAATATCGTTGGGAATCTTTGGAAATCCTTATGGAATCTCAATCAATCTCTGGAGTGGTTACCACCTCGCACTCTCATGCATAACCTCATCGTGAGGTGGTAAAATGAAGTACTCCCCCCTTTGCCGTTTCGCCGCGCGTGGACGACCGGCTTCATGATTTTGAATCCGGCCACGTTACTATGGCGATTGGGCGAAGGGAGGTGGGGGCTCTGGTTACAGAGTCAACAGTTATCCATTGTAGGACGAGCGAGGCCTTATTCATTGATATAATGTAGAAGGGTGACCTATTTCTTCCCCTTGAGTTATGTGTATTAAGTTACGTGTCGTCTTATTCACTCAACCCAAAAATATTTTCAAAGTAAACCAAAATTGGTAGTAACGAGGAGTTAACCACTCGTTGGGAATCATTGGAAATCTTTATAAAATCTCAGGGAATCTTGGGAATTTTTGGAGTGGTTACCCCTTCAGGGTTCATCTGTCTATGAATATCGTTGGGAATCTTTGTAAATCTTTATGGAATCTCAAGGAATCTCTGGAGCGATTACGCCCTCGGGTAGTAATGTTGCTCAAGAATCTAGAAAATTGGGCGGTATTTTTTTACGGTCAGCGTGTCTTAAGAGGTCTGGGTTCGAATCTCAGCGCAAGCGATTTTTTCCGCTTACGACATGGATGCATTTGCTTCGGCACACACCCAAACTGGCTTCCCCTCTCTCCTGTTTGGCTTCGGCCATGGTGTTATGCCGTACAGAACGCTCGCACCCCTTCGGAGAATCCACTGTACCAAATCAAAAATATATTCCATTATACGATTCCTAAGGTATTTTTTAACCCAAAAGTGTTTAGGTACCTGTAAGGGTAACATGGTAGCCAAACGGCCTCGATAGCCGAGTGGACTAATGGTCGACTTTTGAGGAGCAGTGAGAGCCGGGTCACACCGGTTCGATCCCGATCCTACCAAAAAGTTTTTCTGCTCGGCATTCACCTCTGATATGTTCAGCATGTCAAGTGAAATGTATATCGAGGCTGTGGTGGTTGGGAACCCACCTAAAACTGTAGGTCCTCATCGTTTACTCGATGGCTGGGGAGCTGGTATTTGGTATTGCTGCCAGCTGATCACAATGGATAGTTCTTGAAAACGGTCTAGTTGCTGTGCTTGTCCCCCCCAACCCTCAGCTATTAACATGGTAGCCATGTATTGCTAGAGAAATAAAATTCCAACTAGAATTAATTTACAAGTAAACACTTTTGGGTAAAAAATTCACGAATAACTAAATCCAGCCTAAGTGGAATATTCAAGTTAATGGACTGAATAGAAACGGATTTTGAGATGAAACCTTGTTTGCGATCAGCTTGATAAAAACCACGTTATTGTGGATACTGCGCTTGAGTGCAAAAATCCCTGGCTTCAATCAAACGGAAAATAATGCGTTGTAAGCTCATCATCCCAATATCGTTTCCATTTTGGTCGTGCAATTGCATTTTCCTTCTTTTTTGATTTTTTATAATTTAATTTTTTTAAATGAAATTTCCAGTTTGTAGCAAATAAAAATTATATTTTTTCAGTGATAGCTTAGTGAATTGTAATTTTTTTAGGACACTGTTGAATGTTCTGAAATATAATATGTCTGCTCAGTGCTCAGCATCCAAAATTAAGAGGTCTTAAGAGGTGTAGAACCGCGTTGTCATTGTTCTTTGGGGGTGAGGTGGCACCTGGACTTTTACTTTCCAATAAATTGTTTACTAAATTTAAAGTTGGGAAAGTATGTGCGTACCTCTTTTTTTAGTTACACTTTCAGTGGAAAACCATTCTCCAAGCTATCGACTGGAACAGGGCTTCAGCTTCAAAACGACAGGCTGAAATATCAAGGGATGTGTTTAGTTTTTAAAGCTTTCCATTTGTAAAAATAACATGGCGACCCTTTCCCGGTTTTTAATCACAATTTCCATCAGCCAAGAGAAACTAATTTCAATTTTTAATCCCTATGTTGTTGCGGAGTCTCTGTTACTCATTGCTTCCAGCCAGAAGGTAAAAATTAAATAAAAATTCAAAAAACGAACCTCATCAGCAGGAAATGTATCCCGCCTGCTTCAACGGAGTGTTTTTCGATTTTGAAAACTAGTCTGTAAAAAGGTGGCTGGGTATCTTACGTAGTGTATATTTGTTAATAACCGAGGGGTTAACAACTCGTTGGGAATATCGTTAGGAATCATTGGAAATCTTTATGAAATCTCAGGGAATCTTGAATTTTTTTTGGAGTGGTTACCCCTTCGGGGTTCATCTTTCTATGAATATCGTTGGGAATCTTTGGAAATCTTTATGGAATCTCAGGGAATCTCAAGGAATCTCTGGAGTGGTACCCCCTCGTTAATTACTAATATACAGAAGTGACACTGTTACTTCGTTGAGGGGGATAAAGACCAGCAACAAAACCATTTCCATCGTGCTCAGCTGACAGAACTAGACGAAAAACCAGTTCCCGTTCCATTAAGACTCCCAGGGACCTACAGTTTTTGGTGGGTTCCGCGTAAAATATTGAACATAACAGAAGTGCATGCCGAGCAGAAAAACTTTGGTAGGATCGGGATCGAACCATGATGGGGCACACTCGGCTGTCGAGGCTGTTAATACAAGTGCGTCGTTTCCCTGACCTAATAATAATATAAATAAAAAATTCCATAACTGCTCTTCCCCCAATGAACGGGTTGAGCGTAGGTACGCAGGACCTGAGGGTCCCAGCTCGTTACACCCCCCCCCCCCCCCCCCCCCCCCGTCCTCCACGTCTCCAACAGCAACAATAGCCATATTTTCCGCACCCCTGCTCTCTCAATTATTGCTGTCTGCGTGTTTCAATTACGTCATTGTCAGATCTTCCAAAGGATTATAAGCATTGCTGAAAGATTATTGCCAATCTTATTGAATTCCTTTGTGCAATTTGTATTGTGTTATTCCAGATGAACAGTTCTTAGATATCTCATACAGGGTATTTGTACAAGAGACATCTTCATGAATTGAGTCGAAATCTAGGGGTGTTAAGAGCAAAATGCTATCAGTGTCACACCGGTTCGATAATGAGCCTAACACATGTGATGTGCTCAGGAGGCTGTGGTGGTTCTAAAACTGTAGGTCCTCATTGGAGCTAGTATTTGGTAGTGCTACCAGCTGGGCTCGTATCCCTCGCACCCCTCTACTGACAAACCAGTCGTACTGGCTATAACCCCTGTGATAAAATAAGTACCATTACATAAATCGCGAAATATTCAATGGTACCTAGGTATATACCTGGGTTATTTCCTAAGTTTGGAACATCGAAGAAATTTGTTGTACCTACCGGATGTTTAGGTTTGAATCTCCCGCTATAACCGTATCCGGTTGAACCCCCACAAGCATATCCGTATAATGTTATCACTCAATATGAGCTTTATACCGAGGGTCCCCTGCGACGACATGCCACAGCAACAGATTCCCTTGCTTTTCTGAACTGGTAAAAATTAGTATTGAAAATTCAGTCATTCCCGACCCACAGAACCTTCTTCCGTCTTCAACATTCTTGAATGTTATGTTTCTCCTCAAGACACCCAAATAAAGATAATGAAAAAGAAATAAGGTAGAAGAAAAGAAAACAAGTGCGAGTGCACGGAACACCCGAGATCAGATTATGGAAATGTGCGCGACCGCAAACTCATTTAAATAAGGCTGTTTCGCTGACCACTACGTTTCTGTTTGACTCAAAATTAAATCAGCTCAAAAAGATAAGAAAGTTGCAACACCCCGAAGTAATGAGAAAAATGATAAAAGAACAGTGAGTTCTCTTACGTAGTTCTCTTCCTCAACACGCACCGAAATTAAACTTTATTCTCCTCCTCCTCTTCTATCTCCGAAACATCTTATTACGCTTAAGAAAGGGCTCGCAATAGCAGTTGTTCATTTTCATCCCTTAGGAACATGAGACCAACTTTTGTATGGTCTTCTAGAATTCCAAGTTCCCTTATCAATTAATATTTCTGAAGAAGTTCTCGATAAGACTTCTGTATGGAACTTCAACTGATGGCAATTATAATTTTGATCGTAAAGATTGCTTAAATGCAAACTACCTAATTATTTAATAGAGTGGGGATTAGGATAAGGTTTAGTTTTTGAGATCACTAGTCAAACTCATCCGCATGGATAATAAAGGGTTCGACAATGGTCGCACTTGACTTTCTCGCAATTTTTATCGAAAATTTTGGTTTTTTTTACGTGAATAATTTTTTTTGTCAGAATTTTAACTTTTTCTAAAAAGTATTTTGCCACACAATGGATGATACTTTTAGGCACCTGCATAACGAATTTCAAACATATCCGTCAAACAGTGAAGTGTCGCTCGACGCACAAAGTATATGTTTCCTATTTTGCATGTCACCGTCTTAATTTTTAAGTAAATGAAAATCTATTGAAAAAACCCTTGAAGCCTCCATCTGACACCACTTTCACCAATTTTGAAGGAAATCTGTCGATTAGGGTTGTTGCAAATCATTCTTAACTAATCAAAAACGTGATTTCCATTTTTGGAAAATTTTTCCTACGATAATGCCAATATTGGCCCAAATTTTTGGCCCCTCTCAAAAAGAATAAAACCGATCCTGTAGCATCTATTTGGAAACACTATTGCGAAATTACAAGGATCTAACTTAATAACTGTAGTGCCAAATCCGTCTTGACCAATCAAAAACGAGATTCTAGTTTTTTTTCCTATTTTTGACTTTATTTTGCCAATATTGGCCGCAATTTTGAAATGATTGATTATTTCTTCGATAAACCTTTAAGTAATGTTATTAAGCTCAAGTTTATGGATTTTTGTGAAATTTGGGCTAATACTGTTCATGGGGCCAAGATTTTCACGTATGGGCCAATTTTGGCCCAAATATTTGGCCCATCTCCAAAACAATAAAATGATCCTGGAGCATCTATCTAGGAACACGACTGCAAAATTTGAAGGTTCTAACTTTATTACCGTGTCGTGAAATGCGTCTTGAGTAGACAAAAACACGATTTTAATTTTTTTTGACACTTTTTTGACAATAGTGGGCGCAATTTTTGAGTAATTAAAATTATATTAAAAATGTATCTCGGAACGAATTTTAGACATCTATATTCCAAATTTGAGCCAAATCTGTTAACTGGTGTGACCTGTAGCCGCGCTACAGACAAACGTACGGACGGACGGACGGACGGACGGACGGACGTACGTACGTACGTACGTCGGACGGACATGACCTAAAAACCACTTTTTTGGTATCTAGGACCTCTGAAACGCCTTTTGCAATGAAAATCTCAAAATCGAAATTTCGCACGATAACATAACTTTCTCAGCCCATGTATTACATACGGGCGAGAAAGTAAAAACTAAAGACTGAAGGATTCGTGCATTGTGGTCTGTATTTTAGGTATTTTATTTTTCTCGTATTTTTGGTTGGGCATAACACCCCAGATTTCGGCCGAAGCCGAAGAGGACTGAGAATTGGAGCGGGCGAAGCCAGATTGGATTATCGCAGGCTAATAAATCTGTCAAAATTACTTGACGTGTACACCGACTCTGGAATTACATAATCATGAATCTGCAGGCTAAGAGCTGGCAAAATTATTTGACGTGTACACCGACTCTGGAATTACATAATCATGAATCTGCAGGCTAACAACTGTTGACCTAATTATGACGTACACTACCACTTGACACATTTTGTCAGTTCCATTGGTCAAATTGGTGCGTCCCACCATACTCGGTTAACGGTTAATCTTCAGTTAAATTCCAATTATTGCACAGTAAAAACCGAATTTAACTGGAGATTAACCGTTAACCGAGTATGGTGGGACGCACCCTAAGGGGTTTTGATGAAAACAGTGTACCTAAGTGTGCCAACGGTATGTTTTCCTAAAGTTTGGCGGGTGGTAGGGACACTCAGTGAATAGATTATTTATGCAAACGGTTAGGCTGCTTGACAGAATTCCATGTTCAGTTTTGGACTAGGTAAGTGCACTGCTACTTCAGCAGTCCATCCAACCTGGCAGCCGTCCAAGGGTTTATATCCCCCAGTGTGCGGGGAACAAAGCGTCATTTATCACATTCATGCTTCAAAAGGCTGCCCAGTTTTTATCGCGATGAAAAATCGAAAATTCATTATAAATTGTAGATAATTTTGAAAAGGTGCGTTATAAGGGCTGTGCTGCGGCTTGTGTCCAGAAACTTGTGATAGGGACTTGGCAATTTGTTGTTTGTACTTATTAAAGGCCGAACACACACTCGATTTTTGTTACGTTTTTTGCACACTTGAAAAAAATCTCCTAGCACCATAGCCTTTTAATCACACTGAGGTTCTTCGCAAAGGCCGTTAAGGTCGACTACACGTACTTGGTTCGCAATGCTACGTACTTCAAGCCCTACTCCGATGTTACAGGGCGAGTGAAAAGTGTTTGTTGGGGGATGTAAACCTGAGACTTTGTCGTGAGGTAGTGTTGTATTTTTGCATGAAATGGAGTAATAAGCCCACAGGAGCGGTTTAAAAGAGTCAACTACCAGTCCATATGTTTTTTTGGCAGATCGCAAAAATACAACACTACCGCAAGCGGAATATTTTTTTTAACGTTTCGGACTAAAAAATGTATGATTTTATCGTCACATTTAGAAGAAAAGCTTGATAAATGTTTATAATATTTACCGTCGCCATGTTACATTTTGACAATTGTTATTTCACTTACGGGAGTGGGTAATTGCAACACCATTTCTCTACTTTTTCTCCTGTAAAAGCTAAATATAGTGTCCTACTTTCACTCGTTCGTTTCGCGTTCAAATAGCACACTATGTTTAGCTTTTAGAGTAGACACAACCAATACGATATTGCAATTATTACCAGTCTCCGGCAGTACTAATATGTAAACATTAGATTAGTCGAATATTTACTTTCGCACAGTGGTTTTGGTGGAGTTCGTCAAGAATGTATAGACAGCCTTAATCGCTGGTTACAGTCTCTTTTTCAACCTTTCTCTACACTGTAATGGCCCTAGGTACCCACATATTTACTGAATAAAGAGTTTTTCGATTTCCCTTATGCCGGAAGTGATTACCTGACCGGAAACGTCTGTCTGCATCCTGTGGGAGAGGGAAGTGGAAATGCCACAATAGGCGGCCGCTAAGCGCTCAGCGCTGACCGCTATATTTTCTGTTTTTCTTTGATTTCCCGCGTGTTTTTGATGGCTAAACCAGTGGAATGGGATTTTCTATTGTCCGAGTTTTCCCTTCAAATTAACGCCGCTGACTGTGGCCGGTCTCTTTACTTTGAAAAAACCTGTGCTTTTCCCGCACCTCAAACAATTTTGGGTTTTCGAAGGTTGATGCTGACACCTATCAGGTTCATCTCCAGCTCCTTTGACTTCCAGCAAAGTGATGAAAAGATGCGGAAGCGACTAAAATAAGTGATGGAGAAGATGAATCTTGGAAAGTTGGCACTTTGTGACGGTGTTTGGTTAAACAAACGAGCTTTGAGATACTTCAGAAAGCTGTTAAAACTGCAGACAAACATTATGCAAAGTTATAGTACCCAGGCGTCAGACGTGTGTTGCAGTGGAAAAGCCTCATCGCAAACTTTCAAATTTTCTTTCTCAAACACATCAGTGCCTATTACCTTATACCTATAGGTACCGGCTTTTATTGCCAGTTTTCTTCCGGATATTTATTTGTTCTGAAATATAATAGTCTTTTTAAAGTCGAACGAAACCACTCCAGGAATCTCGTTGGGAATCTCAGGAAATCTCATTGGAAATCTTTATAAAATCTCAGGGAATCTTGGAAATTTCTGGAGTAGTTCACCCATCGGGGTTAATATACATATTTATAGTACCTGTCCAACAGAAAATGGGTATTAGAAAACGTTGACAAACGGCATTGTGTTGATAGCCTTATGGCTTTACGTATCGGAAAAATAACGACAAAAAGACGATTTGGGGACATGAAGAGGAGGGGAAGTCATCTTCCGAAGTTGAAGTCATTAAATATACATCTTGTTGAAAATGATAGGTTTTCTTCCTTCCAAGTCGGATGTTGGAGGGAAAAGCGAGTGTGCTCTGTTCTCTAGCAAAGACAGCACGGAGGCCATTTATAGCCCATTGTAGTAACCTCGTCTTATGTACCTTACGGCTCAGACCTTGAAAGGATTCTGTTTTACTGGCCGTCCTGACAATGCTCTTCACTGAAGAAGCTTTTATCCCTTTTCAAGAGAAAATCTAATTTTCTTTTTTCCCCTCTTCTGAATAGCCAGCCCAGAACTATAAAGTTCGACTGTGTCTCTCAGTGGACTTCTGTCCTGAGAGGTCCGGGTTCGATTCACGACGAAAGCAATATTTCCTACTTATGACATGGATGTTATGGCTCTTCGGCTTCGGCCACACCCATTAAAAAATAACAAAGAAAACGTTCGAGTGCCTGAGCTTAATAATTGATGAACGTTCTTATAATGCATACACAAAGTATACGGTGACACTAATAATTGGACTATACATAATTTATGAACCAAAAAATTGTCATTACTAGGAAATTGCATTATAGATTTCGCCGTCATAATGGGAATTAGATTAATGGCATTTTATTTAGCCGAACGTGAGAGGTAAAAATCTAAAGCCACTCGCTATAACAGCCTCGACAGCCTAGTAGTCATAATGATGGTCTTTGCAGAGGAAGAATAGGCCGCATTGATGTTCAGCATCTGAAGTAAAGTGTAAATCGAAGCTGTGGTGGTTCGCAACCCACCTAAAACTGTAGGTTCCAATCGTTTAACAACACGATGGGTGGGGCGCTGGTATTTGGTATTGCTGCCAGCTGATCACGACGGATCGATAATTCTTGAAGTGGTCTAGTTGCTGAGAATGTCCCCCACCCCTCTTCCACAAGAAGCGCTAGATAACAGGTAGGTACATAGTTCGACTCTAAAAAAAATCAAATGGTGCTAAGTGGCGAAAAATGGCCTTACAATCACCAATTATCTGCACAACTCCTTAGTTAATTAAATATGAAAAAACTTCGAACCCTTCAGTAAAAAACTTTAATCCATAATATTCAATTTATATAATTTTATTATAATGTTCTAAAAAGTTTTTAGCTCCCCATTTTGGAGAAAATTTCTCAGCTGTGAGTTTATTTCAGTGCGCCTGCGAAAACCGTGATTATGTAATTTGAAAGTGGGTGTTACACGAATATCTCTATGCCTACAAAATCCTTGATTTCAAAATTTAAGAGTTGTTATAAAACCACGATTTATAACTTTTTCATTGTTTTGAGATTATCTTTAGCGCAACATCCTGTGGTGTTATTCAAAAATGTTTTTTATTCACTAAAATAAACAGAATAACAAACAAAAACGGGAGGAGTCGACCTCTTTTTTGTACCTAGATACCTACCTCGTTAGTCTGATGAAATGACGAAATATGAAGACTTAATTAGTTTCTAACTGTAACGTAGTTGGTAAAATAATTAATTAATTGTTTCAGCTGACTGCGCTTTCTTGAGCACAGGTTCATTTTGTATTTTAATAAGTAATAAGTTTGAGGAGGTTCATAGTCACCCCTTGGCAACTTACGATACGAAGTGAAACCAAATTTATTCTACGTGGTTTGATCCCTGTGCTGTATTCCTAATCTACTTCTGTGTGTACTGAATAATACCTTGATGCTTTGCCATTAAACCTGCAAAATTTCAAGTCTAGGCCTCCAACCATTCTTAGCCTACTGGTCTCTGAACACCCTCAGGTGCATCGTACCTGTATAATTGGCGTCTCCAGTAAAACCCGATGACTACGAGGGGGTAACCACTCCAGAGATTCCTTGAGATTCCATAAAGATTTCCAAAGATTCCCAACGATATTCATAGAACCACTCAAAAAAATTCCAAGATTCCCTGAGATTTCATAAAGACTTCCAATGATTCCCAACGAGATTCCCAACGAGTGGCTAACCCCTCGGGTGACTACCGCGCCGCGCTCATCCCGAATTTCTCCAGACCTCCTTTCTTCGTACGGACAAAACCACAACAGGGCAACAGATCAGCAGTATACATTTAGGAGTTACCACAATTTACGATGGTGGGTTCCGACCAACCCTTGGTCGGAAAATGCCTGGACCAAAAAGGGGAGAGGGAGTTTGAGAGCTTTTGTGGTTGCGACCGCGAATTACCTATGCTACTACCCCAACCAAAACCCCGGCGTCCTAGTGCTGCCAACATACGATGCTCCCGGGAATGGAGGGCTGGAATGGCAACTCAGGGATGGCCATCCCCGAGGGGGTAACCACTCTAGAGATTTCTTGAGATTCCGCTGAGATTCCGTAAAGATTTCCAAAGATTCCCAACTATATTCGTAGAAAGATGAACCCCGAAGGGGTAACCACTCCAAAAAATTCCAAGATTCCCTGAGATTTCATAAAGATTTCCAATGATTCCCAACGAGATTCCCAACGAGTGGTTAACCCCTCGGCCATCCCTCCCCATATTAGCGGTATAGTACGTGGACTCAAAAGCCATCAGGGGCAGAGAACGTGGGGGAAACTACCCTCTCCAGGTATGCTTCTTCCCCTCACTTCAAAAGTAAGGCCATGGTAGCGTGCCTGACCCAGGTATCTTATATACATGCTATGTAACGTAGAATCCTATTCTATATTTTAGTATTAAAAGGGAATATGCCCAATTGTATTGTACAATAGGGTGACCAATGGGAGAGCAGGTACAAGGGCGGTGGCACCTGGTGGGAGAAGTCTGATACTGACTGCTGTGCTGATACGTACGCTTTACAGGAGGTACCTACTCTGGCAGATGGAGATTTAGGTACAGGTGAATTCTTTTTGTTCTAAAAATCCGCTTTTCACTGAAGGGAGAACTGAGGGGAATGGAAAATAGAAAGGAAAAACCCCAAAATTTGCTTTATCTCCATGTATATGCGTGGGGAAATGTGTTGAGAAAAGTAAAATACAACCAACCACTCCTAATTAGTTGGAAATTTGATCCTTTTTTCTCGACGCAAAAATATGGAAGCCTCTGGATAATTTGGATTTACAGGAAAGGGGCGGTTGTAATTTTTCCTTGTTCCTTTTTATGTACCTTCAGGTATATTTGAAAAGTTAAGCCATACCTTTTTTCCTAGTATAATAAAAAGTAAGGTTTATCCTTGTATATGGTTGAATACAATAGCTGGCTTTTGTGTTAATGAGAGGGTTATGAATTTTTAAACCTTGTTAACGGTCTCAGTTATAGAAACAACTTCTGTGGTTATGGGCCAAGGCATACGAAAGTTCGAACTCTGGCGTCAGGAAAATTTCTGTAGCTACCTAAAGTTTCCTAAAAATTATAATTTACCATAGCCAGCCAATGGTAACGCAATATAAATCGGGTGGATCAAATTGACTTGCCGTACGCATTCTATTAAATTTATCGATGAAAAAGCGGAAATCGATGAAGAATCGGGAAAAAAATATTTTGGAGTAGGTAAGTAGTTTTTTCTTTCTTTGGAAGTGTGCATAAGAATTATATTTACGATTTATGATTTAGGGATACCAAAAGAAAATGACTTAGGGTGCGTCCCACCATGCCCTGTTAAGAGAAAACTGAAGATTTTTTTTCCATGGTTACCATGTTAAATTTCCGAGAGAATCGGAGTTTTTCTCTGAACCGAGTATGGTGGGATGCACCCTAAGTTACCTCAAACAGAAATGTAAATTACCTCTGCCTGAAGTAACTTCATTGATACATCAACCTTGGTGAAGACGAATAGAATAAATAAATAAAATATCCAGTCTATTTTCGCTATGCATGTACACCGAAATATTGAGGGAAATGAAAGCTAAATTTATTTATAGTTAGTCATAGGTTCCTTTGAGGAGGTTATTTTGTAATCATCTCAGTGCTTTCATGATGTTAATTTCAGACAAGATATGGGTAACATTTGCATGCCTTCGAGGAAGATAATTCGCCAGCTAGGGAGCTTACTGCTTAATTAGAAACGCTCCTAAATATTTCTTTGTAAGGTGGGATAAAAATATAAGGTACATAATGGTACGTGGAAAGTGAATAAATAATTACTGACCACTCACGGGAAAAGTTCCTCCTTTTTTGATAAAAGGGAGCTTTTAAATTTTCACATTATTTCGCCTCTCCAATTTTCTTTTTTCAGCGCTTCATGCTGACATATTTCAGGTACATGCATCTACATATTAGGTACATAAAATTTTCTGTTTAACGGCTCGGTAACCCACTGTAATCTACAAAAATTTGCTCTGAAATAGAAGCATACGGGTATATTGCCAATGATGTTAAAAAAAGTCTTAAAAAACAACAATTGGGAGAAATTTCCTATATTGAGTAGTTGCGGAAGAAAATTCCATTCCATCTCCAGATGTCTTTGAATGAGTATAGCCCAAGTCTTAACTGAGTTACATCCAAAATTAAAATCACAGCTTTTATCGGAATTTCATTGGCATTCGCCTGAAGTGACTTCTGTGGAGGATGGATGTATCAGAAACTGGAAGACGCAGCTTACTTGTTGCTGAGGCAAGAAAAAGAAAAAGTTAATTCGAATTCCGGTAAAACCGATATCGCGAGTAGATCTGTTATCCGAGTTCGATTGGCATCTACAGATTTCGAACGCCAGATTCCGGGAATCTTTTCTTAGAGAATTGAATTTAGTTTTCCTCGAGCAAGTAACAATACAGAGCGGTATGTTAGAGAGAGAGAGAGATTTCCTGTTTTCAACATTACAATCATATTGCTCTGTAACACCCTCAGTTTTCCCGAGGCCTCATTGAAAAGTGATCTAGGGGTTAACCACTCCAGCAGGTGTATTCCCTTTCTCAAATGCCAGAAAACACACTCAACTAACACCTCCACAATTTACTGTAAGAAGATAGGGCACGCCATGATGCAGAATATGGAGAACAATTCTTCTTACAATAAATTTTGGAGGTGTTAGTGGAGTGGGTTTTCTGGCGTTCGAGAAAGGGAATACACCTGCAGGAATCTCGTTGGGAATGTCGTTAGAAATCATTGGAAGTCTTTATGAACTCTCAGGGAATCTTGGAATTGTTTGTAGTGGTTACCCCCTCGGGGTTCATCTTTCTATGAATATCGTTGGGAATCTTTGGAAATCTGTATGGAATCTTTACGGAATCTCTGGAGTGGTTACCCCCTCGAAAGTGATTGAGTTTTGAAATAAAGAGTCCGACAATAGTCGCAAGCTGACGCATTTTTTTCTTGAGAATTTGGCCGTTAAGTAGGTATCATCTGCATGAAGTCTGATGTACTTAGTCATTTTTTTCGCTTGACAGTGTCGAGAATAAGGTTCAAACCCTGGAACTTTTCACTCATTATTTCGCCAGTCTTTTTGTGGATACCGGTGATTGGTCAAACCATAGTCATGCCGATAAATACTTATGCAATGAAGATTCTTCCCATATATATATTTTTTTTCCAAAATATTATCCAGATTTTCAAGCAGTGTTGGTCAAAAACAAACTAACGAACGGATAGGGGGTTTTTTTACTACCACTCGTTGATAATGAAGGGTTGCATCGTACCCGTGTCTACCTTACCCTCTTCTCTTTCTGAGTCAGGTTCATTAGGTAAAAGTCAGGTCAAGTTACCGCTAGTCACCTGGTAGGAAATCAAGGCACTGGATAGTCCAGACAACGCAACGAAGCACAATTAGTCTTCCACGGTAATGAATTTTAAGCAAGATTTAATGGTTACAGGCAGACGTAATTGGATTCTTAACATCTTCTCCCTGAGCGGGGTTAGAAGACCCACCCTCTCAAGGGAATAAATGATTATATATATTTATTTCTAGCCCTATGCGTCAGTTCATGGAAGATACAGATAAAATTATCTAAGGATTATTGAACTGATTAAACCTATTCTATAGGAGGTCCTATATGTAGTATACTTTACAAAGTGGTCCAATCCACCTTTAATGGAATAAAGATAGATATAAGTATTATATGTATATGATCTACCCTATCAAGATAATCCTTTTTTTCAGTCATTTAATTAAGTCTTGGCTTGCCGAGATTAGTTCTAGTTAATATTGCTTTGCCCTGGACATAGGTACACACCCCTTCACCGACCTGGGGAAGACTCGACTGACTAAATCGCCCCTTTATATACAGAGGTTGCGAAAGGTGGGACCTTACATCACACTTGGCCCTGCATGGCTGTAAAGCCATGGAGGTTTTTTTTGTAGTCCTTTTTTCAGCAGACAGGAAAGATATGATTTTACTACCTACCCCCTGTCCTTCTCTTAAAGTCAGAAACATCTCATAAAGCAAAAACAATAACAGTTATTTATTTTTTGACGTACATTTTTTCAACGAAATATTTATGGCGTACTTCTGGGCCAAATTTCAAGTTTTTTGGTGTTCTAGTGCTCTGAATTGGACTTATGTCTTTTGTTCCACGATCTCTCAGGTAGTTCCCCTCCTTCCTATATTCCTTGTCTTTCTTTACTTTTCTAACTTTGCATTACTCTATTTCCCGAGGGGTTAAGTTAGATTAGGAAGTTGTATTCTCATACGTCGGTTGCTTGATTGAAAATGCTTCGCTCACCGTCTGTTGCTGACTTAAGGGCAGAGTTTCTAATTTCAAGTTGCTCGGAAACTAATCGCTTCCTTGACAAGGTTTTAACTCTAAATTTTAATCTAACAATCTATCCCGTATTGTTTTGGATTCCTTTTCAACAAAGCTTGTGTTGAACTCGAGGCTTACTATCAAAGAAATAACCAGTTGAGTAGGCATTACGCTTACGGCTCAACGATTGAGTTTGATGGAAGTCGAAATTATTCTGTCTATATAGATGGGCAAATTTTATGCGGGGAGGGGCGGATGAAATTAAAAAATTTCTTGGCGGGCCTGGTGAAAAAAAAACGAACAAAAAACATTTTTGATCAGACACCACTTAACGACAACTTACCAATTTCTTATTCTTGTTACTTTTTGCGATTTTGTATGCTACAACGTAATAACTGGCCTGTGTAGCTAGCTTCTGAGAACACCTTTCTTTTGTAAACATATTTTGCTGACTTGACAGATTTTTTTTTCGTAGACCACGTCGCAGGCCGGATTGACAAGCCGGCGCGGCGGGCCGGACTAAGCCGGCGCGGCGGGCCGGACTTAGCCCGCGGGCCGTAGTTTGCCTATTACTGGTCTAAAGCCTTGGGTAAGAGCTCCAGGTGCTAACCTGCAGATAGTTAATTATCTTGTTAGTTTACGTTTTTTTTCTGCACATTTTATGATGATAAGTACTATTTAAATGTTCTGAAATATAAAATGTCCTTTTTAATGGCCAAAACTAACAGGCTGCGTTGTGATTTTAGTGTCCTCGTCTGGTCTGTTTTACGATCGAGTGATTCTCAACAAAATAAATGGTCCGACAAGGGTCGCACTTGACTTTCTCGCAATTTGGATGTTGGTCAACCCCCCTCGCAAGGTAACCTAGTAGCCCAGGATTCTAAGAATAGGTAGTCACGAAAGGCTACTATTTTAAAATATTAGGTTGGTCAGAAAATTAGGCCAAACACACCATCGTGATCCCAAAAATATTCCTATTTCAAAGAACGAGACTGTAAAATATAAATGGTATAAAATACCTAACTGATGAAGGGGAAGGAAAGAAAGCATGAGCAGCACACACACATAGAACGAAAACGCACTGACTGCAAAGAACGTCCACCCCCGGGCGCGAGCGCGGCTGACTGAGGGGAGTGAGGGGTGAGGGGAGTATCGATCGCCCGGCTGCGCGGCCCGGGGAAGGTTCGCGCGCTTTCGCCGCGCGCAGTTCTATTATGAATCTTATTATTTCATCCTTTATGTATACGAGTGGTACCCAACCATTTTTTATTCGACGTATTTTTTTTAGGGAAATCTTGCGAACTAGAACACACACAAAATTAAAATGTAAATTACCTAATTAATAAAAATTATTAATTAATTAATGCACTGCCAGCATGTTATTAATGGTTACCGTATCACGGACGGACGGACATTTTTTAAAAACCAATTATTTTGGACTTGGGGGACCTGCAGGATCACGGGAACCCCAAAATCTCAAAATTGAAATTTTGCGCGATGACATAACTTTCTCAGCCCATGTAAAGTAGGTAGGTATTAGGTACATACGGGCGAGAAAGTAAAATAAAGGGTCCGACAACAGTCGCACTTACTCGCCTCATATGATTTTTTTTATTTTTTTAGAATTTTAGAATTTTTTTTTGCTGGCGTAATTTTCACTTTATCAAAATCGGTTGAAAATCACCCACAAGCATCTATCTGAGATCACTCATACCAAATCTCACGTCTGTCAATTTATTACTGTAGTCCCAAATGCGTTCCGACCATTCAAAAACGTGGTTTCTCATTTTCGACACTTTTTTGACTACAACGGCCGTAATTTTGAAGATAACAAAATTCTGTTCGACAAATGTTTAAGTTACATGGTTCTACACAAATTTACCAAATTTCATGACAATCGGTCAATAAATGTGAATGGCGCCGAAACGATCGAACTTTGGTCCAGAACGGCCGTAATTTTCAACCAATTCAATTTTAGTTGCAAATGACCTCGAAGCATCTATTTGTCAACACATTTACCAATTTTCAATGTTATAGATTGAAAAGTGTACCGCCGGCGCTTGTCCGACTAACCAAAAACACTATTTTTGAATTATTTTGGCGGTTTTTTGACAATAGCGGCCGCAATTTTTGACCAATCACAAAATCCTTGAAAATGCCCCTCGGCAGATTTTAGGCAGGTCCATACCAAATTTCATCAAAATCGGATGAACAGTATAGGCGCTAGAGCACTGCACGGACTGACGCACGGACTGACGGACTGACGGACGGACAGACTTTTTCCAAAAACCACTTTTTTGGACTCAGGGGACCCCCAGGATCATGGGAAACCCAAAATCTCAATTTCGAAATTTTGCACGAAAACAATACTTTCTCGCCATATATGGCTAGCGAGAAAGTAAAAATTGTCGTATCGTAAAATCACAATGTAGCCTAATAATTTATGACGTCAATACCTAGTTTCGTCATAAAGTGTGCAGAAAAAACGTAAACAAATAGCTGTCTGAAGCTCCTAACGCTAAATCGTAGCCTTCTCAAAACTACACCACTTTGTCGTTATCTCGTCAACTTTTCGGAATTCGGAATAGACCTGCAGATCAGTTTTAGAGCAGTAGGATGAAGATATACATAGTTACCTGTATTGTAACTATTGTAAGGTAGCGGGCAACCGATAATATGATTGGTCACAGTCTCCAAATCAACCCTTTGCAGGGGAAAAGGGTTTCCCCTTGCCTTGACGAACGTGATTGCCCTTCCGGCTATTCCGAGCCTTCCGAGGACACGGTGAAGGTAGGGAAGCAGCGAAAGGATGAACAGAAAAGGTTTCCTCGATCCCTTCAGAAACCCTTTCTGCGCCTCGAAAGGGTCCCATCATTTCCCAAGGAACTGAATATAAGCTGCTAGCAAAGCCTTTTCCCCTGATATTTTACTTCTTGTCTTGTCTTGATTACAATCGATGAACAAATAAGAACTTCCGGTTACCTCCTGATTAAACGGTTAAGAGCCACCATACATTCGCTATTTTTTTACGTTTGGACTTCAAACCTTGTGAGAAAACTATTGTATATTTAAATATTATGAAATATAATATGTCTTTTTAACGTCATTTCTCATGAGGCTATGTTGTGATTTCACCAAAAAAATAGTCCAAAATTGACCGATCGTGAAATCACAACATAGCCTCATGATTAATGACGTTATTATATTTCAGAATATTTAAATTTCCAATAGTTTTCTCACAAAGTTTGAAGTGAAAACGTAGAAAAATAGCGAATGTATATTCAGTCTTAAGTGTGGATTTCACCACGTCTCTAAAGTAGACTATAGTGCCTCCTATCGAACAGATTTAACAAATAGATGTAGGTATCTTATCGTACGATTAGGTATACTGTGCTACTCACTTTAAGAAGCGCATGGTGAAATCCGTGACAGCTGTGCTCTTTATAACGACACTATAACAAAAATCTCTCTATAACAAGGGAACACTATAGCCCCTTGAGAAACCCTCACTAATTTTGAATCCCTGTCTATAGCGTACATTCTCTGTAGCGAGCAAATTTACATACATGGTCCCTTAACGGTCTTATGGAGGGACTATTGTACAAACTTCAGTGGCATTTTAAAATATTTCTTGATTCTTTACCGTGTCGGCACATGGTATCTTTCTTCGCGTTTTCATTTTCCTGACAAGTCTGCCCTTGGATTACAAAAGAAGCTTATGAAATTGTTTGAAGCTGGCAGTGCTGCTGAGCTTAGCTGCGCTAATCATTTCTTTAATGGCTTTGTTTACGGATTATAACGGTCAACAGATTTTCTTCAACGAAGAAAATTTAGTAAACAACTTAACGAACTGAGAAGTATTCACTTTCCGCTTCATTTAACTCAGATCATCAACCTTCATCCAGGGAAGAAAATCGCTTTCAAAAGATTTTTCCAGTTGCTGTGTGCTGTTTTTTTTTTTACCTCGAGAAAAAGGTTCTTGTGGATCCTTAAGGGTCCGCTATACCTGACGATGCATTTTTTGCCGCCCATAAGATTAACATTGCGAGCGGCGATTCATTTTCAAGGTTTACCCTTGGTTGGAAAGACACAAAATTTTGCCTGTACCTAGCCCTAACAATGTTCTATAGGGAGTGTTCGAAGCAGATTTCCCATTTTTTTACTGGTTTTCGAGATACAGCACTTTTCTTGAGGTATGCGATGCTAGCATTTGCAAAACAGTTGCAATAAAAGAAACCAGTGAGAAATTGGGAAATCTGCTTCGAACACTCCCTAGAACATTGTTCGGGCTAGGTACAGGCAAAATTTTGTGTCTTTCCAACCAAGTGTAAACCTTGAAAATGAATCGCCGCTCGCAATGTTAATCTTATGGGCGGCAAAAAATGCACCGTCAGGTATAGCGGACCCTTAATTTCTCAGTTCGTGAGTTGTACCTACTATAGTACTAAGGCTGAAATTCACCACTTTCTGATAGTGTCTATAACGAGAGGATTTAAGGAACGGATTTATACGTTATCGTATGTTTAGCTTACGACAAGTGGAAGCGCAAGGTATTTGTCGTAAGCTAAACATACGATAACTTAAATCCGTTCGTTAAATCCTCCCGTTAAAAGACACTATTGGAAAGTGGTGAAATTCAGCCTTAGTACACAATAAGTACAGAAAACTGGCGCAAAAAGTCAAGTCAAAATTTCTGAAACAACCCATTAGTTAAGTCAACATTACAGGAATGTGATACGTTAAGTTAAGTTTAAAAGGTGTACATAAGTTACTTAAGTGGGGGATTTGTGTCTGGGACACGGTGTTGCATGGGGAGACTATATGAGGGCGTAAAGTGAGTCTTCATGTCTTACCGGGTATAAGAAGCTTTCAGAAGACTTTGTAATTAAAATTCTTGTAACTTTATTCCAAGCGCAGACTTTGCCTGCTTTTTAATTATTATTAGGTCCCGGTTCATTATTGGAGATTCCACCTCGTATTTTCATCGTGGTTCAAGACGCTTCACTCTTTTTCAATAATCAAAGGGTTTACGGTACAGTTTTCTTTCAATGAGGTTTTCAGGTACCTATAGGTACTGCTGCTGTCTTTTGGTTTCTTAGGACAATACAACAGATAAAATTAAATATTTCTGGTTTTATCGGGTTGTAGGTTTGTCGTTATTTTTTAAAATTGAAGATACTTCAACACTTCTTCAATTGTCAAGCTGAAATGAGTTTGAGACTAAAATTGAACAGTTTCATACTACCCTCTAACTTTGCTGTTCACTTTACTCGATCGAGACTAGTACTTGCTTCGCCATTCTATAGTATTCGCAGTCGTTTGTTTGGCTTTTAAAGCAGCCGCGGGCATTGGTGGAAGTGGTATTTTTTCCATGTACCCCCCCCCCCCCCCCCCCAGCGTTTTCTGATAATCTGAGTCAACTGATATTTGCTGGTTAGTGGTAGGTACTCCTCTTTTTAATCCAGAAAATATTTCTCAGTTTTTCTGGTGAGGTCTTTCAGTTTACTAAGCAACAAACACAACTGTGGATATAGTATAGCCACTCTGACCTGCCTGGCCCGAAGGCATTTTCCACTGTACACTGTACACAGAATGCCCTCGGGCCAGGCAGGTCAGAGTGGTTATACTTATAGCTGCTACCTGCCTCGCCTGGGTATAGTGAAATTTTTTTCTGTACACTTGATTACATGATGTGGGATTGTTGTTGACTAAAGGTACTAAAGCAAATGGCAGCAAACGCATTAATTAGCACACTCAAACACTCGAGACAGTAATGAGCCCCTTCCTACCTACCCCTCATGTAACCCCCAACCCCCCACCACCTCATACAACCCCCCAACCCCCTCATACAACCCCCTATCTTACACCCCACCCCTCCCTTTGGCTTTATCAACAGCCTTACCTCGTTTTGTGGTAGACTCCAAAGAAATACCTAATTGTGACGATGTCTGAAACATTTCTTCCTAGGTTTTCGTCTCATGCATGGGTGGACCCAAAACAATATAGGTAGTTTATTCGACACTGTAAATTATTCTGCGTATAATTTTGGAAGATGAGGTTGTGGTAATTGGGGGGGGGTGAAAATTGAAATTTGAAGAATACTCCCTAGAAGTCGTTTTTGGATTTTTTTTAAACCGCTCTGTTGATTGCTGGAGGGGGTGCAAAAAAATCATAACTAATTTTAGAATTTGTAGTCTTCTAAAAGTGAATATTTAAAATTTATGAATTAATATTGTAATGCGATGTTGATAATGCTGAGTACAGCGGTAGGTATCTACTGACTAATATTGTATATTTATTTCAAAATTTGGAACGAAACTTTACGCGATCATGTGAGGGTTGTTAGAAAGTTTATAAGGAGGGGGGGACTCCGTTACTGTTCGCTCGCGTGCACTTGACAATACTCAGATCGCTGAGTGATGGCTGATCGAGGGCCTTATGCGTCGCTCATGCAATATTATTCACCGTTCAGCCCTCTGGATGTATCTGTTGAAAGCTACTTGCCGGGTCAATGCAATTATCGGATTTAGCCGTTTTGATTGCAGATGCGGGGCAGAAGAGCTGGAGTGGTGGGCACAATGAGAAGCAGGAGGAAGTGCCCTCACCTTTAGGATGCAGACCGGAAGCAGTGGCGAGTTGTCCGGGGGGATGAAGAGGCGTGACTGGAAGCTGCGCCTCAGCCTCCGCGGCAACCGCAGATCAGCCACTCTCGATGATGTGAGTCTTCACTTTGCATCTTCTTCCTCTTATTTTGCTGTTTTTTGCTCTTACCAATTTAGGCCTTTTCACTAAACTGTTGGAGTGGGAGAACTGACAAACACACTCATACACGCTACCCATATATGGGTACATATTTATTTATAGTACTTGCATATTCGTCTGCATATTCACGTGCATATTTAGTTGCATATTCATCTGCATATTCACATGCATATTTCCTTGCATATTCGGCTGCATATCCACTTGCATATTCACGTGCATATTCACTTGCATATTTGTTTGCATATTCACATGCATATTCTTCTGTATATTCTGTTTGTATACTGAGTACTCACGTACACACGTTTTTGGTGGAACCTTAGTATTCAGTAAAAATCACTGCGGGTTCTTAGGGAATCTTTATCGTCTATGCTTTGATGCAAAATTTGGAGTTTTCACTAAATAAGGGAGTAACCACTCCAGAGATTCCTTGAGATTCCATTAAGATTTCCAAAGATTCCAAACGATATTCATAGAAAGATGAACCCCGAAGGGGTAAACACCCCAAAAAACTCCAAGATTCCCTGAGATTTCATAAAGATTTCCAATGATTCCCAACGAAAACCCCTCGGAAAAAACATACATCGGTATTTGCGGAAGTACGTATGTATGCACCCTGTAAAAGTTGGGGGTTGCTTCATAGCTTTTCTTGAATTACAAGGAAGTAAAGCTCATAGGCAGTGACCATATCATTTCACCACTTCACTTTCTGCAGACCTTATCTTACGTAGGTGATTGTGTACTGTAGACGATAAGGAAGTGCACTAGGTAGCATTGCGTACCTCCAGTCCACCTTTGAATCTCAAGTGCAATCTCTTCCTCTTACCTTCATCCCAGTCACTATATACTTGATAATGTGAATACTTTCCGTCAGTGTCGTGATTAGTGTGTGTTCCTTAAGAGGACGCTTCTGTTGACGGTTGCACTGTCCCCATTTGAATTAACATTCCGACTTTCGAAACGTCTGTCGTGGTTTCTACTGAACGTATCTTCTTGAAATTTCACACGAAGGTAGATTGAATAAATATCTAGAACTATATTGCAGCCAATTTTTGAATTTCCTTAAGTATTGCTTATTTCATAACCTCGATAGCCAAGTAGTCTAGATGTTTCTCCTTAGAGGAACACTAAACACAGGTTCGATCCCGACTCTATCAAAATTTTTCTGATTGGCATTTACCTCGGATATGTTGAGCATACATGATAGTTCGGAGACAGCCTCGATAGCCGAGTGGACTAAATGGTCGACTTTTGAGGAGCAGTGAGAGCCGGGTCACACCGGTTCGATCCCGATCCTACCAAAAAGTTTTTCTGCTCGGCATTCACCTCTGATATGTTCAGCATGTCAAGTGAAATGTATATCGAGGCTGTGGTGGTTCGGAACCCACCTAAAACTGTAGGTCCCCATCGTTTACTCGATGGCTGGGAAGCTGGTATTTGGTAGTGCTGCCAGCTGAGCACAATGGATAGTTCTTGAAAACGGTCTAGTTGCTGGGCTTGTCCCCCCAACCCTCAGCTATTATTATTATGGTAGTTCGGCACCAAGTTAAGTAGGTCCCCGTTGTGTATATATACTGTAACAAATTTGGCTGAGGAGCTGGTATTTGATATAGTGCTGCCATCTGGGGTGATAGAAAAAATCCCACGCAGGCAACTTTTTATTACCACCTTCTTCAATAAACTCAAGAACTTTTTTGTTAGAAGAAAAATTCCAATGTTATAATTTTTGTAACGTCGTTATGAATGTAGGCGGGGGCAAATGAAGAGAGGTAACGTGCTGGGAAATTCTGCTTTCCTAAGAGATCGCGAGCTGCGGCTTCCCTCATTATTCTGGCCGGGGGGTGCGGGGGATTTTCAAGAAACGCAGGTATCTTATTTCAAAATCACAATATGTTTTGCTGCCCCACATTATAAAAACTCATTCTGTTCCGTAATTCGTTTTCTCGGATTTTTCTCCGGTAACATTATTCCACCCTCTTCCGTAATTTGGTTTCTCGATGCATTATGGAGATAACTGAGATAACTGGTTGGCTACCTGGTTTCACCAGTTGCTAAAGTTGACTATAGGTAGTGTCCTTTAGCTTATTTTTTGGGAAGATTAATTAACCATATTATATTCCAGAACATAGAAGTATCCAACAGTTTCCTCAAAAAAGGGAAAAAAATCATTCTAGTGCCACGTCGTTTTAACCCTCAAGCTACACAAAGGATACCGTCGAACCCTTAGCTCGGTCCAAGCAGTTTTAACAGCAGGTATAACCAGGCCCGTATCCAGAAAGCGATCATGGGGGGGGGAGTTTAGTGTCAAGGTGGGGGTTTTAGCCTTATATTTTTTTGCTTCACGTTGGCATTACTGACCATGTTAATTTTCCGTTCATGGGGGGGGGGGGTTAACCCCCTAAACCCCCTAACCCCCCCCCCCCCCCCCCCCCGTGGAAACGGCTATGGGTATAACTAACAATATCCGTCTAATTCAGTCCATAATAATTGATAGCCACGTAGTCCAGGCATTCAATTTATAGTAACCAACTTGGAATTTCATTTGGCGTCCCTCTTGAACGGGTGGGCGTTGGAATCGAAATTGAATGTTTGTCGATGAAAACGGAACATGGGCAATGAGGGGGGACAATGGCCTTCATCACCGCATGGGTTATGTCCCGAATATTAATTGCCGCACAATTGGATATTCGGGTCGCATATTGTCATTGTATGACACTCCGCTTCGCCTCGAGGATTTGACACAGGGGGGAGAGCACGGGGCAACTCCCCCTGTAGTTTTGATCTATGGTGTTGTTCTCCTCTTTGGCGACTTGCCAACCAACCCCGAGTACCGAATTGGGGTGTGGACTCTGTCCACATAGACGAAGAGGCTCCATTCATAAGCGTAGCGAGGGGGGGGGGGGCTGGGGGGGCTTAGCCACCCCCAGAAGCCGTTTAGCCAAACCCAGGATTTTTTTGACCTACACATAACGTCACATAAATACATGTATAAGGAGAAGGGGCTGAGCCCCCCCCCCCCAGGTTTTTGGTCCTGCTACGCCCATGACTTTATTTGACTCTTTATACCATATATAACTTTACCATTTCAAGAAGTATCCATCGTGCTCAGCTGGCAGCTCTACCATGTACCACCTCCCAACGATGGGGACCTATAGTTTTAGGTGCAGTTGACATGCTGAATGTGCCAGAGATGAATGTTGATCAGAAAATCTTTCATAGGATCAGGAGAGACCCAGCACCCTGTGTTCATATATTAAGACAATCATATAGACGAGGGGGTAACCACTCCAGAGATTTCATGAGATTCCACTAAGATTCCATAAAGATTTCCAAAGATTCCCAACGATATTCACAGAGAAATGAACCCCGAAGGGGTAACCACTCCAAAAAAATTCCAAGATTCCCTGAGATTTCATAAAGATTTTCAATGATTCCCAACGAGATTTCCAACGAGTGGTTAACCCCTCGCATATAGACTACTCAGCTATCGAGGTTATTATAGATCTAGAACAAAAGTGCAACTGTTGTTTAGGTGGAGTGCACCCCGATGGATACGCCGCCGAAGCTGTGGTTGACCCGCCGTGCGGCCAGCTTGAGGATGAAGGCGCACGCAGAACCGCCAGGGTCCAGCGCCGACTCGACCCCTGGCTGCGCCGAACCTCCGAAGAAGTCCAACTGGGAGGTCATCGAGCACTTTGCCACCGACTGCTCCACCCACTCACCCAACCTTATCGCGGTCAGTGAGCTTTCGCTTTTCTGACCTTCCGGTTATTTTTCTCATTATTTTTTAAGGGCGGCTGGTTGTTTTTTGGAAGGGCCCAAAATAAAGAAACAACCCCTTCCTGACCTGTATCTTCTTATCCAGATCGGTGTGACACGGGGTCAGAGTATTCGGGAGGAGGATGAAGCTGCCAGCTCAGGCATGGGGAGTGACGCAGACCTGGACTGCGGACGCGCCACCTTCCTGTCCCGCAGCAACACCGCGCGTGGGAGCAACCCCAGGCTCAGGAAACCACCGAGAGACGTGCTAGTCACGCACAGGGGCTCTGCGGGGGTCGAGAGCATTCTTCTGGTCCGGAAGTCAGACAACCGGTGGACACTACGAAGGATGCTTCGGCGGTTGTGCAAGTCACACGGCTTCAAAAACTTGCAGGTGAGTTATTATGTATAGGTATAGGTAGGTTCGAGGGTATGTAGTACGTATTATGTAGGTTGTTCGTCCCTAAGCAGCTATAGGTGCAGGTACAGGTATTCAACAAAAGCCATGATTATTTCATGGGATACTTGGTATTAATGCACACGTATGTACTACTGGTTCCTTTATAAAAACAATGGTCATTCTCTATAGCGAGACTCTCTATAACGATGAAACGCTAGGTTCCTTGACAAACCCCATCTCCTCATACAACCCTTTTCTTTCCCCAAAAAAAATGATATCTGCTTACAAACTTTTTTGACTCATATTGAAATGAACGTGGCCCCTTGATTATAGAGAGAGAATATTGCATAGATATGTCAGGGCAAGCCAAGAGAAGGAATGGCAGGAGAATATTTTTCAGGGAGGAATACCTAGTTGTTCATACCTTATTCCCTCGGAAAGGGCAGAATACCTAATGCTAAGAAAACAGTAGGTATACATTATACACAAAGGTTCTTTGATTAAATTTTCAAAGACAGAGAATTCCAGACTCTTCCGATCATATCACGTTCCCTTGATCAGTAAGTCAGTAAAACAAACAGTAAAAACGTAGAATTGAAAATACGGACGGTTATTACCAATGGAAATCGTACCGGCGAAAGGTTTGGCTCCCTGGAGACGCAACATAAATTTCGGCTCCTCGCTACTGCTGACTGAAGCTGGAATAATATGCCCTCTGCTTATAAAACACATCACGCCGTCTTTCAGATCGACTCACCGGCTCGTATTTTCTTATTTTCCTTCACATGAATACTACCAACGAGTCTTCAGCCGCAAAAAAAAAAAAAAAAAAAACCTGTGAATTTTCGCTGTAAACCTTACCATAGTCAGAAAACAAACCCATCTTGTTTTATTGTGAGGACTACATGAGTTTCCACTCTATAAGATCACGCCAGAGAAGGGGAGGATTTTTACCTGAACCTTGTATTGCTTAAACAGTCTTAAACTGATGGACTTCCGTTAGGATCATGGATTATTTTATTACTACTTATATTATTCTACTTGCGGAGTTTTGAAATTGTAAAAAAAAGTTAGATTTTTTCATCCCAACTTTCGCCTGCGAAAATCATGATTATGTAATTGAAAAGTTGGTGCACACCTCGAATTTACCTTTCTGAAAGTTTTTTTTTTCTTTTGGAATGTCTCACCAACGACTTGATTATGTTTCAGGTGGAGATGCTATACCAAAGATACTTCATAAGGGTGAATCAGAGCAATATGACGCATCTTCTAGGCCTGCTGATTGCAATGTGCATCATATTCGGAATCATACAAACTGCCCTCTCTCTAAAGCCACGTTCTGCCAAAGGGACTAGTTCACCGCTTGAAAATATAACTACTCTCACTGGGTCGATAGAAAATATTAGCCAGGAAGTAGTTACGACCGTTGACGAAATGGTTGTCAGTACCGACCCACCCACAAGTCCCACACCCCCTCCTCCCACACCCCCACCCCCCACTCAAGAAAGTGTTCCTCAGATTAGCAGAACGAACTACCAAGATGTCAATTCTAGAAGACAGTCGAGCATTAGTTTGCTAGAACGAATAAAAAATCCAAACACAAAAACTACGAATTATTTACAAAAGACTAATAATGTAGGTGCTGATGAAGTAACGCACTTTAGAGAGCGAATTCAAACTGGAGAACATGATTTTCGCTACAAGACTTCACGTAATAAGACTGAATCAAGGGGGAAGCGAGGGTTGGAGAGGGAAGGAGGACGACCCGGGCTGTGGAAAATGAGTTACCCGACAATGAGGAGAAGATTTTTTATCGAGAGTTTGGCTGTGAGTGAAGTGAAAGATAGATATACGGATAGAAGAAAACGGAGTGCGGTGGGGAGCAGTAACAAGACAGAAGAGGTGTCAACCCTCGGAGGACATTTCCACATCGGCATCGGACTCACTCTTATCGGCTGCGTGGTCATATACTCAGGTAACTATGCTATCTTGTCCAATGTACCCTAGAGATTCATGCGTGGTCGAAGTGGTCTGTAGTGGTAGGTATTGGGGGAAAGTGCTCAGAAACTAGACCATTTCAACCCATCTTGCCCAGCTGGTGGTTTCCGAACTCTTCAGGTTGGTCTCGGCTTTTGGCGCTTCGTAACTGGGGTTGATTTGCTGGAAGGTAACAAGTTTTAATATATTCAGAAAGAATAGAAGCTGGAAAAGTCTGAGGGGGAAGGAGGTGACAGACAGTCTTGAAGTCTCCTCAAGCTCGATTTCTTCAACTTTTCTACCTCAAAGAGGGAGAGAGAGAAGTTTATTTTCCTTGTCCCCACAGACAAAATAAATTAGGTGATTTATAAACATGAGCTTTGTAATGTCGATGAAGCAGTGAAAAGATAGGGGCAGCAAAGAGAGCTCAATTTTGAGGACAAATAGTACTGGGCTTTCAATTTTCTTTTTATCGTACCGTATCTGCTGTCTTTCCAAGGTTGTTATATTTTCTTTCTATTTATAGGTAGGTACCTATTTTATATTTCTCGGTATGTCTCTCATCTTCCTTAACTTGAAAACTAGAGACGTAAGTGCTGAATAACTGGGTGATTTGGTTTTTCTTTGCTCATAATGTCTACCTGCTCTGAGATACCTAGGGCTCCTGCAGTAAGGTAAGAAAAGCGGGGTGGCACAATGGGCTTCTGTCTACGTGCTCAGGGGTGCCCCGGGGCTCTCCAATTCGTCGTTAACGAAAGAAAGAAAAAATACTCAGATTTTCTATTAGATCTTCTATACCTAAGTCCATGTCTAACTAGGAATACGTATTTGTTTGAGAAATGTCTTGCTTTCGACAAGGCGCCGTAATTAACATGCTGATTACGCATGCACTGTTTTGGTGGCCAAGGGTCTCAAAAAGTTTAATTCCCCTCTAGGTCTCGTAGCAGTGCTGACCAGGCCGGCCCTGAACGAGGTGTACCTGATAGTTGTGTCGTACGTCGTGCTGGGGACTTTCCTCACCCTTCAAATAGCCCTGACTGCAGGGGTAGTTCCTCGGCCAGACGGGAATGAAGCCCAGGGGCTTTGGGCCTCAGTCCTGTTTTCATACATAACGTATGCGCTGCTCCCTCTACGACTGCAGGAGGCCATAGCTGCGGGCTGTGTGCTGGGGGTGGCCCATCTCGCCTGCGTGGTCTGTCTCGCGAGGGAGCTTCATCTCTCGTGTGTAAGTTGATGAAAATTTACCGCACGAAGTCAGATGTCGATAAATTTTGCTTGGTATCGTCTATACCGGCACTTCAAACCCTTTTTCAGGTAATCATTGTACCAGACAGCTTCTCATTTCTGGATTCTGGAGTCTGGATTTTATTTTTCCTTATTGAAGAGAGAGTATAGATATGCATGCCTATAAGGTGCCTAGTTAGGTAGGTACCTACTTACATATCTATCAAAATATTATTTTCGCCTGGGCTATAGGTATTTGCGGTTTTTGCTGGTTTTCCGATATAACTAGAAGCTAGAAGCGTCAAGGCCTACAGGGATGACCTCGTGACCTCTGTACGCAAGGGGGTGATTAGTTTAGAAATACATCTGACAGCTAAGGCTGGTGAAGCCTAGGGCTGGACAAGATTGACTATAAAAAAATCCCAGTAAGCGTTGATTAGAACCTTCATAGCTCATTGCATCCGGCACACTGAGAAATAAAACGGCGTACGTCGGACAAAGACAGTCTTACAGTCTTACTTTACAATTGTCAGATACAGTCATAGCTGAGAAGCTCCCTTTACAGATAATCTCTTGGCTCGTTACTGTCAAGCCGAGCGCGACAAAAGCTTTATCTGGACAGGATGAATAAGGCTGAGGTCCTCAGGGGTTAATATATTACACTGCTTCAATGAACACAATCAGAATCAGGATTTACATTGGTAGACTTTGGAATGCTTGCAGCTTTGGGGAGCCGCCACCCTCCACCCTCCACACTGTGGTGGAGAATTAAGAGAATCGATCCCTCTCGTAATTTCCGACTGACATGCGAAACCACCGCCGTGATTGCTACTCATTTGAGTTCTAACGAACCTTTGCGCGCCTTCCCTTTTCTCCTGAGCTATTTCCTCCTCTCTACCCTTCGCTTTTAGACGCTAATCTAGGGAGGAAGAAATAATTATTTTTGAAATTTTCATTTTGCTGCGAGGCCACAAAGCGTGGACTTGGGTCTCATCTGCAGTGGTCTCTCTCTAACGACTGTCGAGGGATCCTGTGGGTTTGCTTGCAATAGAATGATCGTTATATACATAGGCGTAGCTATAACTTTTCAATGGGGGGGGGGGTCCGGACTCCAAGCGCGGGTGATTCTTCCGAAGACAACCTTCTATTTAGGTACCTATATAGGTACATAGGGGGGGGGGGGGGGGCAAGTAATAGTGACTATACATAGCAGGGTGCGTCCCACCATACTCGGTTAACGTTAAACCAGTTAAATTCCAATTATTGCTCGGTAAAAACTGACTTTAACTGGAGCTTAACGTCTAACCGTGAGAAAATACCGAAAAGCAACCAGTTTGCGAGCGAGCGAAGCGAGCGAGCCGAAAATTTCACTAATCTCTGTAAAATCTCCATATTTTGCAGAAAGAAATTTAAATTCGCTAATTATTTATTACGCTGGAAATTTTTGTAGGCCCCTTCAGATCGTATATAGGCCCCAAGTTGTAGCTTATTTAGCTTAATGGTTAATCCAGCACTGTTCGCAAGGAATTGTCCCCGGTTTAACGTAATTTTTTGCCTAACACCTAACGGCCTTTCACATGCAATCGACTGCAGTATACAATTGTCGGCAGAGTTTTCCCTTAAAAATACCATCCATGGTCTCTACTGGATGTAACTCATGGGTAGATAGATAAATAGATAAATCATCCTAATAATTTTTTTTTTTTTTACGTTTTTCACTGAAAATGTAATTTTTTAATTCGTTCTTGGGGGGGCAACAGCCTTCTTAGGGGGGGGGGGGGGGCAACAGCCCTCCTGAGGGGGGCAAGACCCCCCCCCCCAAGAGGGCCAAATGACGCCCCTGTGAACTTTAATGAGGCCCCAAGCTAGACTCGATTTCTAGGCCCTTTTATTTTTTTTTTTTTTGTCATTTAGTGCCAAGAAAAGCAGAAAACAGAATGTGGGGGCAAAAGACAAAAAAAGGAACCGGTATTCGAGCGAGCGAAGCGAGCGAGCCGAAAATTTCACTAATCTCCGTAAAATCTCCGTATTTCCTAGTTGTTTATTACTACTGGTAATCTACCTACACCTTTAGGCCTAAAGGATTTTTTTTTTTTTTTAACCTAAAAGGAAACTCCATTCTATCTAGTGTAAATTTGTTTTTCAATGGGGGGGGGGGGGGGGGGTCCGGACCCCCCGGACCCCCCCTATAGCTACGCCTATGGTTATATAGGGGATTGTCTAGTGGCTCTAGGGGGTTTCTCGTTATAGCGGATGACAACTGTCTTTGAAGTTCAAGCGGAACCTATGCTGCCTATACGAATTATTATAAAACACCCATGATTATTTTCCCGTCTTTTTGTTGCGCCCGAGTACTCACTAGAGCTCTGTGATTTATTTTTCGGTTGTACCTGCAGATGCTGTGTAACGTGGTGATCCTCGTAGGCACGAATATAGCAGGCATTCTGACGCACTATCCGAGCGTGTTGGCACAAAGGCAAGCCTTTCTGGAGACCAGGCAATGCATCGAAGCTCGCCTCACCACCCAGAGAGAAAACCAGCAACAGGTAAGGAACTCCTATGAGTAAAATCTAGAGCGGCAATTTGGTTAAAATTGCCTTGGGTCTGTCAGTAATAATAAATACCTGTGTGTTACTTTATCGACTCCAGATGGCACACTGGATAAGGCGTCTGTTTTTATGAGCCGTATAAGCCAGGTTCAAATCCTCAGCCGCTGAAAATTTTCCAACTATACATGTTTTATTGTCTATTTTACTGGGAAGGTAGGAAAACCATTCCTACATCCTTGGCATACACAAGAAGGCTCAAAATTTTGGAGATTGATTTAGTGAGTTTTCCATGTAGGAGAGGCTCCTGCTGTCCGTGCTGCCGCGTCACGTTGCCATGGAGATGAAGGAAGACATCGCTGTGAAGCAGGAGGACGCGATGTTTCACAAGATCTACATCCAAAAGCACGAGCACGTGTCCATCTTATTTGCTGACATCTGCGGCTTCACCTCCCTGTCTGATCAGTGCACCGCTCAAGAGCTGGTCAGGCTGCTCAACGAGCTCTTTGCGAGGTCAGTTATCTTATCAAGTTACACAAGTCCCACCATTTGTTACCTCAGTACACAATGGTCAGAATCACGCCCCAAAGTCGAGTGTTTCCCCAACCGGTGATGGCTACGGTTACATGCTGGAGGTTGCACTCGGTTGCTTGTTACTTCCTAAATAAAAATTTTTGAAGGACTGATCTTACAATGCCAACTGTGAATTTATACTTTTGTTGTGTAGTGACCACTTTTGAATCTCCTTAAATTCTCTTTAGCTTTTATTTCAAGTGAGAGAACGACGTAAAGGCCAACACCTAAATCTGAGAAATCTTTGAGGTAGAGGTAGCACCTTTCTGCTCATGAATATTATATAGAACGCGACCTAGTCCCGTAAGGAGATTGAAGAGAGAGCTCTCCCCATTTCCATCTCAGGGCGACACTTCGCACTAATTATACACCTATAGTTCCTTCCACCAGTTCCGGTCTGCTACCTATATTGTCCCCTGAAAGTTCACTTTAGCGTTATCCTCCCGAAAAGAAAATAGGTGCATTTCACCATCCTACCGATAGCTCTCTTATCTTAAGGGTCCGCTATACCTGACGGTGCATTTTTTGCCGCCCATAAGATTAACATTGCGAGCGGCGATTCATTTTCAAGGTTTACCCTTGGTTGGAAAGACACAAAATTTTGCCTGTACCTAGCCCTAACAATGTTCTAGGGAGTGTTCGAAGCAGATTTCCCATTTTTTTTACTGGTTTTCGAGATACAGCACTTTTCTTGAGGTATGCGATGCTAGCATTTGCAAAACAGTTGCAATAAAAGAAACCAGTGAGAAATTGGGAAATCTGCTTCGAACACTCCCTAGAACATTGTTAGGGCTAGGTACAGGCAAAATTTTGTGCCTTTCCAACCAAGGGTAAACCTTGGAAATAAATCGCCGCTCGCAATGTTAATCTTATGGGTGGCAAAAAATGCATCATCAGGTATAGCGTCCTCTTAAGTTTTCTGGGAGACAAAGTTAGTAATTTTATCTCCACGGTATAAGGATATGGTGAAAGCCACCATTAATAAATATTAATTTGTATGTTTTAGGTTTGACAAGCTAGCAGCAGAGCACCACTGCCTGCGGATCAAACTGCTGGGGGATTGCTATTATTGTGTCAGCGGCTTGCCTGAGCCGCGGCCAGACCACGCTCACTGCTGTGTCGAGATGGGCCTCGATATGATCGATGCCATAGCGTACGTATTAACCTCCAAATTTAAAAAAGACATACTGTTGGTAATAATATTCCTACTAAAAATTTATTCAAGGTAGGTTTGTTTTCATGGAATATTTTCCAATGTTTTCATTTACATTTCGCCTGCAAAAATGTGATTATGTAATTTAAAAGTCGGTGTACACGATTTTAATTTTCTCTTCGCCTGCGAGAACCGTGATTACCTATGTAATTAGAAACACGGTGTACTACCTACATAGTATAATATTACACGTAAATACCATGTTGTTCTGCTATATAATTGTTATCAAAACGTTTATTAGAGTTAAACCTAAAGTTCAAAAGTTACTTCTGTAGCAGCCATCGTTCGGTGGGGACCTAGAGTCTTCAGTTTTAGGTGGAGTTTGAACCGAATTTAGTACCTATCCTAGGTACATTTCACTTAAATATATCAGAGGTGAATGCCAATGAGAAAGACCTTGATAGTGTCGGGATCGAACCTGTGTGACCCGACTCTCAGTTTTCCCTCTAAAGACAACATCTAGACGCCTCGGTTTTTTGACTTCTACGTACCTTTTTTTCAGGCTGGTTCGTGAGGTGATGGGGGTGAACGTAAACATGAGGGTAGGAATCCACACTGGCCGCGTGCACTGTGGAGTGCTGGGCCTCAGGAAATGGCAGTTTGACGTCTGGAGCAATGACGTCACTCTAGCTAACTATATGGAGAGTGGGGGGTTACCGGGGTAAGCTGAGACACAACCCACTTACTTAATTAAGGGTCCGCTATACCTGACGGTGCATTTTTTGCCGCCCATAAGATTAACATTGCGAGCGACGATTCATTTTCAAGGTTTACCCTTGGTTGGAAAGACACAAAATTTTGCCTGTACCTAGCCCTAGCAATGTTCTAGTGCGTGTTCGAAGCAGATTTCCCATTTTTTTTACTGGTTTTCGAGATACAGCACTTTTCTTGAGGTATGCGATGCTAGCATTTGCAAAACAGTTGCAATAAAAGAAACCAGTGAGAAATTGGGAAATCTGCTTCGAACACTCCCTAGAACATTGTTAGGGCTAGGTACAGACAAAATTTTGTCTTTCCAACCAAGGGTAAACCTTGAAAATGAATCGCCGCTCGCAATGTTAATCTTATGGGCTGCAAAAAATGCACCGTCAGGTATAGCGTCCTCTTAAGCTTTCCTACACTCTCATTCTGAATGACTGTGTGTGGGTTCAAGTTTGTTTTATATTTCTAATTTGTTTGTACACAATGAATTAAATTTACAAACATATGACGCATATATTTAGCTGATGGGAAGGGGCAACCCGTCCAATAGGTACAGCCGTATCTAACTTACCTTGCTTATTTTTTCAGCCGTGTGCATATAACAAAAGAAACACTAGACTGCCTGAATGGGGAGTATGAAATAGAACCTGGCCAAGGAATTGAGCGAAATAACTACCTACGTGATCATAATATCGATACTTATCTCATCATACCTCCGAGCTCACCTAGATCCGTAAGTAACTAAGAACTTGGGTAGGAGATAACTTCACACCTATACCTAGCTGGGTAGACATACATTTGGGTTCTATACCATCGTTTTTCGTTTCAGTCAAAGCAAAATAGCAGGACACAGTCTTCCTTTGCCATGAACGGCAACATCTCCAAGGAGATGAGGGTCATGGGGCATGGATCTCAGCATGGAAAACAGAAGTAAGTCTAGGGGGAAAAGGGGGTACTTCCTCCTAGCTATTTGTACCTGCTCGTAAGATAGGTAGGTACCTACCTAGCTTAAATTAGAAGAGTGGTCGTGGAGACAAGCCCAGCAACTAGACCATTTCAAGAATTAATTTTTTCTGCTCAGCTGGTAGCTCTACCAAATACCAACTTCGCGCATCGTGTTGCTACATAGCAGGGACAGGGATATACATTTCACTTGACATGCTGAACATATAAGAAGTGAATGTTGATTGATTGGGATCGCACCGGTGTTGGTCTGAGATTGTACATGATGATTGTTTTAGGATGGGGTTCGGGAAGGTAGAATCAACCACAGACAAGGACCCGGAGGACGAGGTGAACGACTACCTGATGCGTGCTATCGACGCGCGGAGCATTGACAGACTGCGGGCGGAGCACTGCCGTCAGCTGCTGCTCAGCTTCAAAGACCGCGCCATAGAGCACAAATACTCGCGGGAGCGTGACAGAATGCTCACTACCTACTACTTCTGCAGTCTCTGGGTCTTCCTCTGTCTGTCGCTCATACAGGCACTCCTTATTCCATTGTAAGTTCATTCGAAAATTGGTCAGAAAGTCAGAAAGTCCTGTGACGAGGAAACCACCGTTTTGTCGCTCCTCTTAGTCCTCTCCACTGGCAGTGCTTAAAGGAAATTCTGTTGTCCTTCATAGGTTTCATAGATTTTCTTTAGCCACGCATGATGGGGACTTGCTTAGTGGATAAGTTTCGCTGTAGGATGTATAGTGGAGAGATGTTACTCATGGGTATACATTTCGGGAAGATCTAGTGAATTTCACCCTAATAAATGTAAAATATTTTTTTCTTTATGTTTTAGCCTCTCCTACCACGTGATAATCATGGTATTTGGAGAAACATTAATTTTACTTTTAAACTACATATTGATAAAGAGTGAGCACCGGCTTGCGGTCCTTCGGCGGTTGTCGGAATGGGTGCAAAAAAAGCGAACAGTGCCGCAGATGTTGGCTACCGGCATCGTAGCTCTGTCGTACCTCCTAGCTTTATCACCTGTCTACATCTCACTCCTCCCCTGCAAACAGATACCGCCTCCGCCGTTCTCCGACTGCGAGCATGAAGGCGCCATGTTAGACGTATGTACTGGGTCTCTAGCGTTGAAGATTATAAAATAACAGCTGCCTGTTTGTGTCTTGACGGGCTGACTCGTGATCTGGGATCAAATTCAAGTATAAATTAGTTTCTTCTTCGTAATGAACTGACTCTAACACCCATGCTAGCAGATAACAGAAACGTCACAATGGAGTCTAATTTAACGAAAAAAAGGAACTTTTTGCCTTCACTAAGTAGGCAAATTTTCCAGCTATGCAATCTGTTAGCATGTAAGCACATGGTATGATCATTCATTTCCCTTCGCTTTTATTGAGTTACCTAATAAAATGTACTGGTTTCAGTATGTACTGTTGAGTGTACTGCTGACAATGATTATGTGCGCCGTGCATCAAGTGCTGACGTCTGTTGTGAAGCTCATGATTTTGACGGCCATTTGCACATCATACATCTTCATCTATCTGTGGCTGGTACCCAGCGACCTCAGCCACGTCTTCAGTGAGTGAGTACTTCATTTTATACACTTACCTAAGGTATATGTATTTTAGAGGTTGACTTGTGTCATCAAACAATTCCTACCACTCTTTCTGTACTTATTGTATTCGCTTCCATTTTTTCTTATTTTCACTTATGATAGGTACCTACCGACGTAGGTAGTAATCCATCTAACTACTTATTCCCGTACATCTATGTGGTAAGACCTATTCTTGTTGTCCTGGCCAGCATAAGTTTCACCCTGACTTTGGAGAAGTAAGCAGTCCAGGGAGACTCAGTTTTTTGGTTCAGAGAACTGTACAAATGAATGACTTCTTTCAGCCGAGCACAACTGTTCTCAACACAGCAGCTGACACCTGTCGTCGTGATTTTCTTCATGGCAGCTCTGGTTATCCACAGCAGGCAGACTGAATCCACATATAGGCTAGACTTTCTTTGGAAGCTCCAAGCTACAGGTGAGTCTATCCACCATTATATCCGACAGTCGAAAATATACCTACACAATAAATACAATTTCATCCACTACCTGTTTATAAACAGAGAGAATAGTAAAGAACGAGGGGGTAACCAATCCAGAGATTTCTTGAGGTTCCATAAGGATTTCCAAAGATTCCCAACGATATTCCTGGAAAGATGAACCCCGAAGAGGTAACCACTCCAAAAAATTCCAAGATTCCCTGAGATTTCATAAAGATTTCCAATGATTCCCAACGAGATCCCCAACGAGTGGTTAACCCCTCTGTAAAGAACCATTACAGGTACCATGGCGGTATCTCCGTTCCATTAACACCAAAATAACACCCCCAGAAATCACCTCCTTAACCCCTTCCTACACTTTTTAGTGCAAACATTGTGCTTCACTGTTGCTTTGAGAACGGAAATAAATCTCTTATGGAATATTGTGACTTTTTTAATATTTTAGAGGAGAAAGAGGAAATGGAGCGTTTGGAGGCACACAACGGGAAACTTCTTGCGAACATACTTCCGGTGCATGTGGCCGAGCATTTCTTGTCGAGTACGAACGCTGACGAGCTGTACCACGAACAGTGCGACTCTGTGTGCATCATGTTCGCGAGTATCCCGAACTTCTCCGAGTTCTACGTCGAACTGGAGGGGAACAATGAAGGGGTGGAATGTCTGAGACTCCTCAACGAGATCATCGCTGACTTCGATGAACTCTTGTCTCAGAAAAGGTTTCGCTACGTTGAAAAAATCAAGAGCACTGGTGCTACCTACATGGCTGCTTCTGGTACGTCACACAATTACTAAGTATAAGTTTACCTTTCTTCTTTCAATTTTGCAATCTTGTAATTATCTTTTTCCAATTGATGTGAAACTCAAAACCGAAATACCTAGGTGCTTACTTGCGGAAAACTAAATTGTAGTATAGGAGCTGTATAAAACACAAAGCGTTTAACTTCTTGATATAGAAATTACTACCTATTGGAATATTTCAGCTTGAGCTTAGAAAGAGTTTCCATTTTCAGGTTTAACCAGAAACACGTGTGATCTGAAGAATTTCAGGCACGTGACAGCCATGGCGGACTATGCTCTCAAAATCAAGGAGCAGCTCATGGAGGTCAACAAACATTCCTTCAACAACTTCCGTATCAGAATAGGTTCGTACCTACTTTAAGTGGTTTTTTCTAGTATCTCAAAACCTTATAACAATGCAAAGAAAAGAAAATAGTACCTAAGGTACTTTTCTTATAAAATCGGGTTAAGTATATAATGTGGATATGTGCATGTCATGGCTATTACATAATCATATTTCTGCAGGCGTTATCTATTATAGGCCCATAATTTCGGTGCCTAGGCCTAGCAGGATATATTTTTAAAAAAAATAGGCTTTGCTGTAAATTTATCAGCTTCAGGCCTTAAACTAAAAACTATGACGGTATAGTGTTAGACTGAATGGAATTACAGTTGTCTAAAAAAAAAAACAAGTTCGACTTCTGTTAAATTTTTGTAACGAAAAGGGGGTCGGAAATGCTTTGAGAATTTTTTTGACCACATAACTCGGTTGAGGAGGTCTCCCTGAATATTTTGATACCCTCATGGCGTATTTTGTGAACATGAAAAACTGACCCTTTGAGGGGTCGTATCTCCCAAATTCGAGTTTTCCCAGATATGCCGCTAATGGGGTATTTTATCCCATAATATGCACTATTACTCCTGAGAAAATGAACGAAATCGTAGCAGCCAATTTTGAGAAAAAAATTAAAAACCTGTTTGAGGTTTTTGGGGGACTGCACCCCCCAGTTTTCCCCAATGGAAGATCGGAAATTCGGAAAAAACTGAGTCTGCGCATTATTATTTTACACCCGTGTACCAAAATTTGACCAAAATCGGCCGGGTGGTTTGGGCCCTGGCTCTCCATACATACACACCTACACACACAAAAACGTGTCTGGCACCTCTGCTCGACGCTTTGCAATGAAAAATTCAAAATCAGTTATCTGCACGATGACAATACTTTACTTTATACTACGTATAAGTATATATAGATAACTAGCACGAGGAATTCTTCAGTAACTCAACCCGGTGCGGATGAGGGGGTGTCGAAAACTGATATAATAACTTATGATCAACAGGACGGCCTCGATAGCCGAGTGGACTAAAAGGTCGACTTTTGAGGAGCAGAGAGAGCCGGGTCACACCGGTTCGATCCCAATCCTACCAAAAAGTTTTTCTGCTCGGCATTCACCTCTGATATGTTCAGCATGTCAAGTGAAATGTATATCGAGGCTGTGGTGGTTCGGAACCCACCTAAAACTGTAGGTCCCCATCGTTTACTCGATGGCTGGGGAGCTGGTATTTGGTAGTGCTGCCAGCTGAGCACAATGGATAGTTCTTGAAAACGGTCTAGTTGCTGGGCTTCTCCCCCCCCCCCCCCCCCCCCCCCAACCCTCTGCTAACTAACTAACTAACTATGATCAACAGGAATCAATATTGGGCCAGTCGTGGCAGGAGTGATTGGAGCACGTAAGCCGCAGTACGACATCTGGGGGAACGCAGTCAATGTCGCGTCCCGCATGGACTCGACGGGCGTCTTGGACCACATCCAGGTGACGCAGGAAGTCTGCGACATCCTCCAGCCGCGGGGTTATCCCCTGGAATGCCGTGGAAGCATTGAAGTCAAAGGCAAAGGTTCCATGGTCACGTATTTTCTCCTTGGTCCTTCGAAATCGTCTCCTGTTACCCCAGACCCCCCCAGTACTCGGGAAGGTTAGTCCCGTCTGGCTAAGCCCGGTAAAGGTGGGTTTTGTTAACTTGCAATTTGACGTTCGACAGTTTCCTACAATTTTTCACTCTGTAAATACCGTAGGTACAAGTTCTAAATGTGTAAATAGCTAAACATAGTGTGCTATTCAAACGAAAAGCAAATGAAATGAAAATATACCAAGAGAAATATGTACCTATGTATATTTGGGTCATTAGTAGAACTTTTAAGACCGGGCACAGAAGTCCCGTGGACCCGGTGTTCGTCTCCTATGTTTCACCTACGGAAACCTTGCTAGTCACAAAAATGACAAGTTACTAAAACCCACCACAAATGACTACCTATTTACTTACCTATCCTTCGATAAATTCCGACTGGTTGTTCGTCTTCTATTTGCTCAATAAATATTCCAAACATATGTTTGGCTTAGCAAGTGTTATATAAGATGTTAGTTAGAGGATGGTTTGCCTATTCTCATAAGCTAAACACATGCTTGAATTATTTATGTAGGTAATTTATGTAATAGTTACATTGGACTGGCCATCAAAATCCCAAGGCGGAAAAGTTATTATCAATCGCTGGATTAAGTAGGTACTTCATATACGGTAAACCTTTGGATAACGAAAATATGGGACACTGTAGGTACCTACTAACTGTATAGATAGGGACAGGATAGTGCACTTGCGGAACAAACAAAAAAAAAATCCTAATTTCTTTTTTCTCCTTTTTGATGCTTATGGGATAAATGATTAGGTAGGTACCTACTTTAAGTTGGCAACGAATGAAAACCCCCGGCATATTTGATCTGTGATATTGTGAATCCCCTGTATAGTTGTAAAGGTATATTTTCTTCAATTTTCCCTTAAAGTCAATATTCGTGTGGGTGCACCTGGAAAATGTAAATGTTGTGTACCAACTTGTATATAAGCAGTACCTACACCTTCTCCGTAAGCCGCAAGGTCTTCTTATGCTCAGATTCTTCTCATCCGTCATATCTATGAAAGAAGTATCAGATGTTATTTGTATTAAGTAAGGGTACCTATAGGTGTCATGGACCTGTGCTAAATTATAGCCTTAGACCTTTGGTGGATTCTTTTGGTGGAAACGCCCTTTCTTCGCCCCGCTTAAATGTTTAGGTATATTTTTTGTGACAAAACACAAATGAGGTGTCATGTACCTCTACCCATGTACCTTTCCACCCATGTGTTCCATGGTGTAAAAATCTACCTATACTTATAAATGTACCTGTAAAAGGTATGGAGAAATCTCCAATACCAAGTGCTCGTTGGTACTAAAGACTGTAGAATACTGTTTGCTTACTTTTCGAAGGGTTCATTTCTAAAATTTCCTGTGAAATATACCCATGTATTTCAGAACAAGTATAAGGATACAACAGTTTCCTTGTCACAAAGGGTCGATTTGTAGCTGTAAAGTCGTCTGCATTGTTTGAAGTCACCCTAAGAAACGTAGACAAACAGCATTTGAATTCACAGCGTTAATTGTCCCCGAATAACCGCAATCGTATCCATCTATAGCTACACCTTTCTGTGTCATTAAGACGAATGCCAAAAAAAGTTTATAATATAATGGACCTTTGATAAGGTTGAAAATCACATCTTACTACTACTGTCAACCTGTAGTGTTGCTACGCTACCTACACACCTCCTTTACTTAAGTAGGTAGATCCATAGATAAGCAGGAATCAAACAATCATTGTGTTAAAAAACAAGCTTTTGTTGACTGAAATAGGATTATGATAAGGTATAGGTACCTACTTTATCGATAGATACCTATCTAGTATCTACATAGTGTTGACGTATTTATTTACCTATAGATAGAGATTACAAGTGTTCGGGGCTCGATTGGGTTTAGCGGGCATAGATGGTACCTATTATCTAATAACTAGACATGCAGCCTGCAAAGCTAGGTATAGGGATATAGGTAGGTAGTGATCCAAAATGTGAACTGGAACTGGTGCGTGCTTACACTGTGATATACCTACCTATACAATAACGGTTTCAACATTCACTAAAAATTAAAATAAAGGTGTACAGTTTTAATGTGTACGACTGAGAAAAATTGAAAGTTGAAAAAATCTCACTTTTTCTTCTCCGAAATTTGCTGCAGGGGCCAAAGATCCAATAGGACAAAAGTCCCTGTGCAATGGCACCAAATGATTTTGCATTTTCCACTTGTTGTGAAGATGCTAGATTAGATTAGGCTATAAAAGCAAGCGTTGCTGTTGGCATCAGTTGTATCATTCGTGTCACCAAAATGCGTTTCATCGTGGTATCGGCAGCGCTCGCGCTTTGGGTCGCAGCAGTGGATTCTGCCATAACAGGCAACGGAGTCAACCTGCAGCCGTCCTACTACAACGGCGGGAATGTTCAATTTGGTTGGGACCTCATGCGCCAGTACAACAAAATCCGAACTGTCCGCATTGAAATCGAGCCGGACGTCAACATCGAAACGGCCAAGAACTGGATACGGGGTGCTGCTGGGAATGGGCTCAACATCATCGCGACGTACCACAAGTATACTATCCTGGGCTCGGACGACGAGGGGGAGCTGATGAACGCGGCGTACTGGTGGGCCAACAACTGGGCCAACCTCAACTCTGCTGGCCCCATCACCATCAACATGATCAACGAATGGGGCTCGCACAACCTCTCCCCTGGCAGAGTCGCTGACCTGTACAACAGGGCTATTGATATTGTCCGTGGATCAGGATACCAGGTAATTTTTTCCTCGCGGGATGGGCTATGAGCGCTTCTCCCCAGCGGTGTCCCTCCCCCTAACAATAGCACGACGTTAATTCCCTTCGTCTGTATAGGCGAGAGTACCTAGACACAAGACAGAGTATGTAAATAAGAGAACGGTAGGGGGGTGGAATTATATTCTCAAGGAGTTAAACACTCCAGGAATCTCGTTGGGAATCTCATTGGAATCTTTATGAAATCTCAGAGAATCTTTGGAAATTTTTGGAGTCGTTAACCCTTCGGGATGCATCTTTCCACGAATCTCGTTGAGAATCTCAGGAAATCTTAGGAAATCTTCATGCAGTCTCAGGCAATCTCAAGCAATCTCTGGAGTGGTTACCCCCTCGGATATTCTGTAAGTTTCTGAACGTTCGTTTCCATTTTAGGGAACGATCATCATTGACGCCCCAGGGTACGGTCAAGAGACAGCGGTTCTGGCTTCAGCAGTGAAAGGCCAAACTGAGAACGGAGCACGCATCAACGACGGCAACATCCAGCTCTCGGTTCACGTCTACCCCAACGGCTGGAACCAGGGCCTGAACCACAACCTGCAGGAGTCGGACCTGGACGACCTGGCGAGCGCAGGCCGGCCTTGCATCATCGGCGAGTTCGGATATGACCCTGCAGGCCCTGTCAACTGGCAGGGGGTGGTCAACAAGGCCAAGTCCCTGGGATGGCCGGTACTCGGCTGGAGCTGGAACGGTGACGGTGGCGGCATGAACATGGTCCAGCCTTCATGGGCTGCGGACGGTGGTGCTGGCTCCTTCTCACCATCTCCGTATTTCGATGTTGTGTATTCCTTACTTTAAGAATTTTTATACAATAAATTGTTAGTCGTAAAAATGGTGTAAATAGCGACAACTCGGTCTTATCAGCTGCAGCTGCCATGAATATGAGAAAGCTCCAGTATAGGCGTTCCCCAGTGAAAAATATTAAGGAGAAAAATTGTTGTTCATTAGGTTCACCCTTGCTATCACAAAGTACCCACGGAAACTGTTACGCTTTGTTACCGTAAGTATTCATAGAAATAAGAGGGCAGAGTTTTGGATTTGAGCTGGGAGTTGCTGCCCTCTATCTGAAAAGGCCCAAAATAATTTAATGTCCTGCGCGTTACCATATACCTTCCCTCTGCTGAGACTCCTATGGAACTCCATAGGAGTTTCTTTTGAACTCCTTCAGGCAGCGCTGTACTTCACTTCTTCACTATTAGGTGCCCCACAGAAACTGTCTGTAGACCTTAAAACTGTGGTCTGCATGCCTGCTATAGTAGGGGGTTGGTGATAAGCCTAACAAACCATGGTGCTCAGCTGCCAGCATGGACTATGCGCAGCTACTATATAGGTATGTACCTATATGTAACTTTACCTACCAACAATAAGCGATGGGAACAAGTTTTAAGTAGGTTCCCAGTAACCACATTTCACATGAGCCTAGATATACCTAAGTACCGATCAGGACTGGGATTGGATTGAGTTCATCTGTAGATGTCTATAGGTCACAAATTCATAACAGAGACTATATACCTAGCTGACGGTTGGGGGGACAAGCCCAGCAACTAGACCGTTTCAAGAACTATATCCATTCTGCTCAGCTGGTAGCACTACCAAATACCAGCTCCCCGGCCATCGAGTAAACGATGGGGACCTACAGTTTTAGGTGGGTTCCGAACCACCACAGCCTCGATATACATTTCACTTGACATGTTGAACATATCAGAGGTGAATGCCGAGCAGAAAAACTTTTTGGTAGGATCGGGATCGAACCGGTGTGACCCGGCTCTCACTGCTCCTCAAAAGTGACCATTTAGTCCACTCGGCTTTCGAGGCCTTTTAACAGAGACTAACTGAAGCCGATTTCAGACCCCTATATATTATTGTTACCTAGTAAGTAGGTAGATACAATAATAAAACCCTTTACCTAGGTATAAGTTTATAAATAGGTACTTTGGTGTACCAAATTTGAAGAAAATCAGTTGAACTGCATTGTTTGTTGGTCGATGATAAGACGGAGGAATCACCATCCAAACGCAATAGACTGTCCGCCCAAAAATAATATAGGTTGCGGTACATAAAGGTGTAAGAATAATGGGTAACACCCTCCCCCAGCGTCCGACCCTGCCCACCCCAATAACCCTTTGCCCAAATTCTTTGTAATCGATTGTACAGACAGGTGTGTGTTCCCGCCAAAAGACCTGAGACAGCCAGCAGACGCGATAGTCAATATTATCTTTGGGATCTTTCCGACTTCGATCATCAAACTCTTGATTCTGTTTTTGTTTGAAATAGTTGGCCCGACCGCCCTTGAGGTTGATAGACAGTGTTTTTATTGGAGGCTATCGCGATATTGGCCTTGACTATTAGGTAGCTTATTGCCCTTACTTCTCTCCGTATTTTTATAGATCAGTTAGATCAATTATAGATTGTTAATTAATTACTAAATAATAAAAATTGAGAATACCTATCCTATACACTATCTTAGAAAGATTAGAAAGGTTTAGGGGTTCGGAACTCTTCCCCCTCCATGCACACTTGATGTCCACTATAGGCCCCCCCCCCCCCAAAAAAATTGTTAGAACTTAGAACTTTACCCAGCACCTGAAAAGCTGTGACAGTCGAGTCTTCTTTAGAAGAACACTGAGAGCATCTCTATTGAAATGTATATTGAATGTATGGTGGTTCGGACCCCACCAAAAACTGTAGGTCCCCATCGTTTTAACACTATGGCTGGGAAGTTGAAAATTGGTATTGCTGACACGATGGATAATTCTTGAAAAGTGGTATTTTCCCTTTTTAGTCAGCTTTTCCCTCCTATACCCTCTACTTTATTAACCCAACACCTGCGTCTTCTTCCAGAAAAAGAATCCATTCAAAAATAATAATATTCTATCAAGAAAAATTTTTTTAGTAACGTCCAAATTTTAAAGTGTCAAATTTCCAAATTTTGCGTAAAAAATGGAGGGCTTTGTGAAAACTCTGAAAAATTCTTCAACGTTTGTGGCTCTTGAAGTTGTGATAATATTGTGGCTCGTTGTATCACTATTTTTAACTTTCGTCAATTCCCTCACCGAAATTCTGAAAACTTTGCTAAAACCAATTGTTTACGTTCGTGAGTACCCTGAAATCTTAGTTTCCTATCTACCTACCTAATATTTGTGTCTAGTTAACGCAATGTACCTATACCTATACCATACCCATGTATCTATAGCGTGGCATGTGGCAACCATCCATACCTACTTATAGTCCAAGTCAGGCTGGGAGCATACCGATAAGTCATAATTTCTTGCAAATTTAGGGCTGATCAAAACTTCTTCTTGATCAGGGAAATATCTGCTCAGGGTCGGATTGGCATTTTTAGCGTATGGTAGGGTATGGAACCCAAATCCGGATCGGTGTCAACTGAAAATCTTCAAGAAATTATGACTAATCGGTATGCCTGCCTGACTTGGACTGTAGAGTGACTTTCACATTTTTGAAAACTATACGAATTGTTTTCCAGTGGTAATAACGGCTGTGATTCGCCCTGACATAATTCAAAGTGCGGCAACAACAATCGCTGTGACTCCAGTTCCAGACTTATTCTCCACGCTGAGGCAATTGACCGTTGGAGTTATCAATGAAATGTCTGGTCTCGTGAAGAGCACCTACACTGCTGTGTCCCACCCAACTTTCTACTTGCGTGCAGTGCGGTGACTTCGCATTGACTCGCTGACACTGAATTTTGGTGGTACTTAAGGCTTCAATCTTTCCCCGTACCAAACTATCTAGGTACATACCTACCAAGGCCGTATACCTAGGAAAATATTTCGGGGGGGGGGGGGGGGGGGGGGGTTCAGGTACCTAGGTAGCACGAAACTATATTTTCTCCTTCAAAACTTAATTCTCTCTAGTGTAAAGCCATGTAGTTTCGGGGGGGTTCTAACCCCCCTAACCCCCCCCCCCCCTGGGTACGGCCTTGATACCTACTATAAACGAGGAATGGGTAGGGCTATAGCGCTACGGTTCTTTTTGTTGCTTTTTTTTAAATTCCTTTATGCCCTATAGGTTTCCCCGCTAATTTCACGAGGAAGGAAAACCTCTACCTACATAAAATACTTAACCACTTAAAACTTTCATAATCCTGAAAGTTTTTATAAGGTCATTAAAAAGATGGCTGAAGTATAACCATCAAGATTTAGCTTTGAGGGCCGCACGGCGTCGCACTTGGGCCCCCCAGGTTGAATATGAATTTGCTGTATGAGTCGAGGAATTTCTTTGAGGTTCAGGCAGACTGCCTGGGCCCAGCCCGTACCCAAACAAACAGGGAGGGTGTCTGTCAGACCTGAAGCCTCCTATGTCAACAATGCGTCTTAGACATGAAGGCGCGTCTCTCCGGCTCTGGAGAGGAGGACGAGTGGGAGGGTGATGGGGTTTTTTCTGTGTGGTCAACGTGCTCTGGAATTCCAAAGGGTGATTTTTAAATTTCTTTTTGAGGGGTAGTTATAGGCACATTATCTTGGGTGTAAGCAGACAGCCCGGAATGAAGGGAGGGGAGGGGGAGAGAAATTTTCATCTCACCATTCCTAGGGATGTGCTCGAGAATTAATTATATTCTACCACATATTCTACTTTTTCAAATTAAATTTTCCATTGGGGGAACAGGGTTCACTTCTACCTGTTTTTGTAGAAGTAGGTACTCGTTAAATAGGTACCTAATAATAGTAGCTGTATTATAGGGTGTATAGAAGAACCTATACCTAAATTTGCCTGGTATACCTTAGGTTATAGGTTCCTTCCCTCCACTATGGGTTCTCTAGGTCCTAATAATGTAATGTGGACATACCTACATAGTGGGCTTCTCCAAAAAAGGTTAGGTAGTACCTTTCTTGGTTAAAAACCCCAATCCAACTCTATCACTGACAGAGCGCGCATTCTAGTCCGGGAGAATAGCCTAATCGTAATCCTAATCGAAGTCAGCAATTACAACGTCACATTCGAAAACATCTGACAAACTTTTTTTCACGTGGACCTTATAATTAGAAGACCAACCTACAGTTACGGAAACATGTGCTGACGTAAATACTGAACTTTGGTTCATGTCCTGATCGAGCTTGTAGGTCTTCAGGGAGGCTCTGCAGCAGTATATCTGTCTAAGTCTGTCTATGGGGTGGCTCCTAGTCCCACGTCCCATACGTTCCTTCGTGGCCTTTTCCAAATTGAGTACTAGGAGCCTGTTAAAGATGAACCCTCCCCTTGTCCTGAAGCTCCGGCTGTGTTCCACATCAACTCAAGCTGAGTGGTACATGGCAGAGATGTCTGTGTGAGGAGGATTTGTTGCACAGCCATCGCTTTCAAAGCCTGAACCTTCATAAAACGATAGACAGAGTAGAGAGGGGCTGGGGGACTGGGGAGGATTAGAAACAGTTGCGCTCTTGCTGCAAGGTATTTAGGTAGGTATACAGATACTATCCTGATAATACTGAAGGACAGCTGGACGATAAAAACGAAAAGTTGATTTTAAATTTTTGGTTCGATAGTGAGTGAGGAAGGACAGAAGGACGGCCTCCTTCCCTTAGTAACTTCCCCACTCCCTTAGCATTCGATATGAGTAAGTGTTCATCTTTACTAATGAGGATATCGAATGGCAGGGAGCTTGAGGAAGTTGTCATTCTAACACGTCATTTGTCTAAAACGGTCAAAAACATACATCTGTCTTCGCGCTCACACCCTAATCGCCCGGAATGCCCTGCTGCTCACCCTGCTGCCATTCAACCCAGCGTCCCACACCCTCCCGCAACCCCGGGCCTCGTGCCCTCATGGTCATCACATGAAAAATGTGACCGAGGGGGTAACCACTCCAGAGATCCCTAGAGATTCCCTGAGATTCCATAAAGATTTCCAAAGATTTCCAACGATATACATAGAAAGATGAACCCCAAAGTGGTAATAACCACTCCAAAAAATTCCAAGTTTCCCTGAGATTTCATAAAGATTTCCAGTGATTCACAACGAGATTCCCAACGAGAAGTTAACCCCTCGAATGTGACCCATTTCAGGCCGCCTCATAGTGCCCAAGCGGTCTGACACTGACTTGTGTCCTGAGAGGTCTAAGTTATTCGAATCACGGCGGAAGCAAGTTTCTCACTTAAGGCTCAGGTACACGCCGACCAATGAAAGATGGACCTATAGGTACGTGTCGGGGACAGTCCTGACAATTTGAGTTATGTGGCTTCGGCCCACTTTTGTCCAGCTTCAGCTTAGTCCTCTTCAGCTTCGGCCTACTCCGCTGGACCCTGAAAAATATTCAGTTAATTACATCTAATACATTTTGATGTGTTGCAGGTAAAGCAAAGGTGACTCCTGAACACAGATGAAACGTGTCTTCACAGCTCACAAGTCACTGAGACAAGCTGCTCGGTGGTGAGTCACTTTTGACAGCACTATTTATATTTCATCACAATGGGAGCATTACAGAGTGTGCCAGCAAAAAATTGATTTTATCTGAAAGCTGACTAAAATTATTATATAACATTATCAAAGTAATTTTGACAATGTGGAGTGCATAGGATCCCGTTAGCTTACCTGTGGTAGGTGTCAGGCCCGTATCCAGAAAGCGGTCATGGGGGGGGGGGGGGGGGGGTTAGTGTCAAGGGGGGGGGTTTAGCCTATATTTTTTTTGCTTCGCGTTGGCATTACCATGTTAATTTTTCGTTCATGGGAGGGGTTTAACCCCCCCCCCCCCCCCCCCCATGGAGATACGGCTATGGTAAGTGTATAGGTTTAGGTTAAAAAAAAATTACTAGGGACGCACTTTATTTTTTTCGAGTTGTTTCCGCTCTTGGGAACTCCAAAATTTTGAAATCACAGCTAACCTATACAAAACTTTCTCTGTTTGTCTGTCTTACTCACGGACCCATATACATTGGGAGAAAATAAGACACATACATAAGAACCCCTGCCTGCCATCCTGTAGAACTCATAATGTTTTTCGTTAGTAGACAGGTGAGAGTATTGAGACGTTACACCTTTCACTTCAGCCTTGTGCCAAAAACTCACTTCCCAAGGTATAGCAAACAAATTTTTAAAGTACACATTTTCAACTTTTGAGTTTGAGAAGAGCCTCCTTCAAAATATATGACGATAATACAGTACAATAACAAACGTTATCGGTAATGATTTACACGATAGCCGATAGTCAGAGTAGTGCACTGAGCTGTGAAGTATAGGAGGGCAGTGGATCAAGCCCGAACTTTCTGAGATTTTTTTGGGGGGAATCTTGTCTCGCTAGGCCATGAGGAGGGCTGTAGAACCAAGAGGTTTTGTCCCTTATAGGAAATAAATATTTGGTTCAAAGGCTGAGATCTTTTTATTCGTCCTATATGCGCTAGTGATGCACGATGCAAGAACAAGAACAAGAAACGGCATTTCTTGTTCTTGTTCTCGCAAAGCGACTCTTGCTCTTGTTCTTGCAGTAAAAATCCTATATTGTTCTTGTTCTTGCAGTAGAAATCATTTCTTGCTCTTGTTCTTGTTCTTGCTGCGAGACTCTTGCATATACACATGGAATTTTCTAATGGCCATTTCAAGTGCAATCTATTGTCGCATAGTCTGCAGAGTTGTTCGCACAAGATATGGACTGCAATCCATGAATGAAGCTTTGGAAAAAAAACTGCCTGGGTTTATGCAAGACTCTTGCGAGAACTCTTGCAAGAGTTCTTGTTCTTGCAAGTCACTTCTTGTTCTTGTTTTTGCAGCCAAAATCAACTCTTGTTCTTGCTCTTGTTCTTGTTCTTGCATGAATGAAGTGCAAGACAAGAAATTTTCGTGCATCACTACTATGCGCATTTCATGATCTCTTCATCGGTGGGCCTCTCGTGGCTTCGGGCGATGACAGTGCGGGTCTCGGGCAATGAATGGGGTGACCCCCGCGTGACCTCGCACTCTCGCACATTCGTTACTCCGTGCCTGAAAGGCTTGCGTCAGCAGAAGCAAGGATGCCGAGGGGATTTAGGAAATTTGTGAGGTGTAAGCCCCCTATTGTTGAGCCTAGAACTGACGGCTGTCACCCGGGACGTTGGACCACTTAGCGCCCATTCACGCACTCAAGATCTGCGGACGGACTCTATTGTTTTCAGTTTCCATTTGGCCTGGATACTTCTGAATGCTTTGCTAAGATGTGTGTACTATACCTAAGATCCCAACCTAGAATCGAAATTAAATAAAGGGTCCGACAATGGTCGCACTTGACTTTCTCGCAATTTTTACGCCAGCGGTATCGAAAATTTTGATTTTTTTTTTACGTAATTTATTTTTTTTGGGACCAAAATTTAAACTTTTTCTAAAAAATTTTTTGCCATACACTGGACAATAATTTTAGGCACCTACTCACCGGATTTCAAACATATCCGTCAAATGGTGAAGTGTCGTTCGACGCGCAAAGTACGTGTTTTCTATTTTCCATGTCACGGCCTTAATTTTCAAGTAATTGAAAATTTATTGAAAATGACCTTGAAGCATCTATCTGAGACCATTTTCACCAATTTTCAAGGAAATCTGTCGATTAGGGTTGTTGCAAATCCGTCTTAACCAATCAAAAACGTGATTTCCATTTTTGGAAAATTTTCCTATGATATGCCAATATTGGCCATAATTATTATGTTGGATAAATTTCGTTCGGTAAAACATGAAACTAGGTTAAAGTACACATCCCTACCAATTTTTATTGAAATCGGTCGAATAGTGCTACCGGAGTGACGACCAACGCGTTTGGGCCAAAACTGGGCCAAGTTATTGGCCCACCTCCATATGATTGTAAATGACCTAAAAGCATCTATTCAGAAACACTTTCGCAAATGTTCAAGGTTCCAACTTGATATACGTAGCTTCCAACCCTTCTTAACTGTCAAAAAACACGATTTTTTGCCTTTTTTTGACCATAGCAGGCGCAATTTTTGAGTTATCAAAATTTATCAAAAAACATGTCCAGATATTTACATTAGGTACCTACATACCGAATTTGAGCGAAATCGGACGAACGGTGTGACGTCCAGTTGCGCGAGAGAGTGACGTACGTACGTACGTACGTACGTCGGACGGACATTTTTTAAAAACCACTTTTTTGGACTCGGGGGACCTCCAGGATCATGGGAAACCCAAAATCTCAAAATCGAAATTTTGCACGAAGACATAACTTTCTCAGCCCATGTATTACATACGGGCGAGAAAGTAAAAACTTAGCCAAAGAAGGAAAAGGCTCACGTTTTGCCCGATTTTTCTGAATTTGACTATCGCTACAGTACCTACAAAGGCGGATCCAGACTAATTCTTGGAGGGGGGGGGGGGGGGGGGGATTTCTCGAACCTTCCAGGCCACGTACGAGATTTTGGAAGTGAAACTACTAATGCACGTGCAGCCATACTCCATACTCGGGATAGGTCCTGGCAAAATTTAATTTGTTTTTAAAAATTCTGGAGACCCATTGATGAAGTATAGTTCTTAGAAGTCGGGATAGCGAGGGACTGAGGGAGAAAACATCTTTTTGACCGTCTGGTGGGCCACCCTGTAATTTCCTTTGGTCATCAAAATCCTCAAAGACATTTCTCACCCACTTTTATGTTCTGCCACTGAAAAAGGCATTAGGACCTTTGGTTTTTGGAGTGTTGCATGTCAAATGGAGGTTATAGCATGTGACGATCCTCTGAAATGTATAAAAGGCACAGGATTGTGGGATTGGACTATGGGAAACAAAATATTTTTAGAATGAAAAGGAACCATTGCTCGGGTAGACAGCTTGGCTCCAGGCCTTTATACCTACTCTCCACAATATGCCTTTCATAAAGAATTCTTTCATTCGAAGAGTGCATGAAGAGCCTATATAGATGCCTTTACTCTATCTAATAGTATATAGAGATTTTTTTTTAACCGACTTCTGATTCTGTAACATTCCTAAGTCATTCAGTTGCAGTTCGTGCCTTATTTGTGATCTGTGTGCGACGATATAGGATGGCTTTCTGCAGTTAGTTATCGTGCACATAAAGTTAATAAATTTATCTTCCCAATAGTAGCTGAAGACTTTATCTTCCCGTAGTTCCCATTAAAAGTTCACTGCTAAGGTTACGATAAGGGCGCTATCGGCAGGATGGTGAAAGGCACCAATTTTTCTTATCGGGAGGATAACGCTATAGTGAACTTTTAGGGGACACTATAGAACACTTTAGGAACTAGTCAAATCCACCTTAAATCTTCCACCAAATATACTAAATAGGTATACTTACAAATTCAGTAGTATAAGTAATTAGTTACCAAACACGTTTCCAAAATAAAATTTATTGCTCTAGGAACGTGAATGAGTATATTATGAGGCTGTAACAATAAATAATAAATAATTAATAATAATCAGGTAGGTAATTGGTTTTTGGAGTGGAGGATTAACTGCATGCTATCGCATGAAGTGAAACATCTTCCCATTTTCTTGGAGGATGAAATTCGCGGAATATTTGTTGTTATGTTGTTGTTATTAGTGTTGTTGTTTGCTGCGGGTGTTTGTGTTGCAAACTTAGCAAGTTATCTTTTCACACGGCCAACCCCTTCATTACCATCAACCCTTATTTCTACCCCGTCTCATTATTCTACCCTTATACAGGGTCTCTATATAGGTACCCTACCTTTTTCTTTATCTACAGATTATATAAAATATATATATTAGGTATAGGTACTTTTAATTATAGATAATGCTATAGATTCACTTTACCAGTAGCAATTCGAGTAAGTAGGTATACAGGACCAAATTTGGTGTAGAAAAAGTTGAATTTTAAAAACCGCACAATGAAAGCATTCTTCCGTACCTATACACGAGGGGTTAACCATTCCAGGAATCTCATTATGAATCTCGTTGGGAATCATTGGAAATCTTGATGAAATCTCAGGGAATCTTGGTAATTTTTTGGAGTGGTCATCCCTTCGGGGTTCATCTTTCTATGAATATCGTTGGGAATCTTTGGAAATCTTTATGGAATCTCAAGGAATCTCTGGAGTGGTTACACCCTGTCGCTATGTACGTATAACCCACTGCTGGTAAATCAGTGGCGTCCAGAGGATGGCACATACAGGTACCTATATGCTGATTATAACACTGCATGCTTGGAGTGCCTGGAATGGTGGTAACCTGCTGTCTTGTGTGTGCCTATATATTTTCTTGACACCCATGGGATAGGAGTATGACGTGGGGGGCCGAGCACGAATGAGGGGGGAGATCCCGCCAAGCTGGAAAACGCGGCCTGGGATGAGTCAGCACCTCACTCAATGCAACAATGGCCAATGGTTACAATAACGTATTGACATGTTAAATGTAGCTTTTAATCAGGCTCAACACGGCCCTCGACCAGGTTCACAACTATTCCCATCTTAATCGGAAAATCCCTTGCTGCCTTGGTACTCAACGTGCTTTGGAATTTTTTTCCGCGCTTTAATTTTTATCTGAGCTTTATTATTGTACTGAACAGTGTTGTCTACAGATTAGGTACTGAGGGATTCAGGTATGAGGTACTTATCTATACAACTGTGGATGAGGCCTCACTAACACTGTTGATCTGACTGAGGCCAATCTCGGTATAGGTATATACCTACCAGCAATTTTCTGTTGGCAGCATGGTGCTTATAACAGGTAGGCAGGAACAGAGGTATCTCTCCGATAGGAGACACTATACTATAGTGTAGTTTAGAAAAGTGGTGAAATCCAGCCTATACAAACAAGAAATGGAACCAAAAGTTATTTCTCGATAGAGTGTGTTTTAGAGTAGGTATGTACCTAGGTATGGGGTCATAAATTACAAATGGAGAAAAGTCGGTGAGGTACGGGACGATCCGAACTGTCAAGAGCCTGAAAGAAAGTGTTAGGTAAAGAATAACGCCTTAATTTACAAGGGGTGTTGAAAATCAAACGCTATGAATGGCTCCTTTCTACTGCGTCCATTGTCTGCTCACAACAAGACCACGTCTGCTAGCTATTTTGTAAGCATTTAGTCATTCCTCGTTCTTCATATACTTATACTTCTACACATCTCATCCCAAATTTCTATATAAGGGTGCTTTTATCTTTTAGGGAAGTAGTATAATATAGTATGCGTCATGCTGCTGTAGCTTATAGCGAGGTAAATGGAAGTAGGTATAATGCCTGTTACGGAGGTATGACGGAGGTCGGAGGTATTCTCTAAAAAAAGTATTATCTAACATATACATACTAGAGTATTACAGTACATCTACAGGGAGGTATCTTAAATGGAGGTACCTATTACATCTTATAGGGGTGTATTATTTTTTTTACGGAAGCATTAAGGGCCACCATACATTCTCGACGAACTCCGCCAAAACCACTGTGCGAAAGTAAATATTCGACAAAAGTAATGTTTACATTTTAGTACCACCGGAGACTGGTAATTGCAATATCGTATCGGTTGTGTCTACTCTAAAAGCTAAACATAGTGTGCTATTTGAACGCGAAACGAACGAGTGAAAGTATGACACTATGTTTAGCTTTTACAGGAGAAAAAGTAGAGAAATGGTGTTGCAATTACGAACTTCCGTAAGTGAAATAAAAATTGTCAACATGTAACATGGCGGCGGTAAAAATTACAAACATTTATCAAGCTTTTCTACTAAATGTGACGATAAAATCATACTGTTTTAATCCGAAACGTTACAAAAAAAATATTTCGCGTGAGGTAGTGTTGTGTTTTCACGATCTGTCAAAAAAACATGTGGACTGGTAGTTGACTGTTTAAAATCGCTCCTGTGGGCTTATTACTCCATTTCATGCAAAAATACAACACTACCTCACGACAAAGAGTCTCAGGTTTACATCCCCCTATAAACACTTTTCACTCGCCCTGTAACTTCGGAGTAGGGCTTGAAGTACGTAGCATTGCGAACCAAATGGGTATATTTCCCCTTAAGTATCTTAACATAGAGATAACCTATAGGTAATATATCTTACAGAGGGAGGAATAGGTATTTTCCGAGGGGTTAACCACTTCAGGAATCTCGTTGGGAATCTTAGGCAATCATTGGAAATCTTTATGATGTATCAGGGAATTTTGGAAATTTCTGGGTAATTAATCCTTCGGTGTGCATCTTTCCACGAATCTCGTTGAGAATCTCAGGAAATCTTTGGAAATCTTCATGCGTGTATTACAATACATCGTATATCTACGGGTATAGGTATACATAGCCGTATCTACGGGGGGGTTTGGGGGTTAATTAACATGGTAACGCCAACGTGAAGCAAAAAAAAAATACAGGAAACCCCCCCCCCCCCCCCCCCCCCATGACCTTGTTGTGGATACGGGCCTAGGTAGGTTAATCATCATAAATGAAAAGATGCCCATACTTAGGCTGGACTAAAGCTGGATTAAATTTTTTGGTGATACAGGGAAAATTCACTGCTTCTGAAAATATCAATGATGATCTTGACGATAATGGAGACCACAACAACAAAGTAATGACAATAGTTTGTGTACATTGATGAAGCCAGAGAATGGATGAATGGGCGGGTAAGAATGAGATAGGCCGGAGATCACTTAAGCGATGGTCTAGGTGAGGAGATGACAGCTGGACAAAAGGATGGAAAAAACTGTGATTGATCCTAAAAATAAGTAGGGGTGATGGAGGATTGACAATACGCCCGTCAGTCTGTCACTCCGCTCTGACGGACTGCAAGTGCCATGCAGTATTTATAAATGACTTCGACCCTCCCAGACCCTCGCCACTCAGCTTCACAAAACCTCCCAAACGTTCAAAAACCCTCAAAATTATGTCGCCAAATTTTTTAAAGACACAAAATTCGATAATTTTCGCAGGCGGCCATCCCAGCTTATAGTGAGTTTTCTCCTGTTGCTCTTAAGGGTCCGCTATACCTGACGGTGCATTTTTTGCCGCCCATAAGATTAACATTGCGAGCGGCGATTCATTTTCAAGGTTTACCCTTGGTTGGAAAGACACAAAATTTTGCCTGTACCTAGCCCTAACAATGTTCTAGGTCGTGTTCGAAGCAGATTTCCCATTTTTTTTACTGGTTTTCGAGATACAGCACTTTTCTTGAGGTATGCGATGCTAGCATTTGCAAAACAGTTGCAATAAAAGAAACCAGTGAGAAATTGGGAAATCTGCTTCGAACACTCCCTAGAACATTGTTAGGGCTAGGTACAGGCAAAATTTTGTGTCTTTCCAACCAAGGGTAAACCTTGAAAATGAATCGCCGCTCGCAATGTTAATCTTATGGGCGGCAAAAAATGCATCGTCAGGTATATAGCGTCCTCTTAAGACCAAAATAAAGCAACCTTCTCCTCGGTTACCTCATCGTTGGAAGACCTCCCAAGTAAAAGGATAATTTACATAAGTGTACCTACCTGTATTGCTTACCTAAGTATCTAAGTACCTTAGGTACCTACAGGTCTTAAAAGTTGGCTGTAGGGACGAGATGAATGCGTTGTAGTTCAGAAGTATGTTACCGAGGGGTTAACCACTCGTTGGGAATCTCGTTGGGAATCATTAGAAATCTTTATGAAATCTCAGGGAATCTTGGAATTTTTTGGGTAGACAACAATCCCTGCCCGTTTCCCACCCGAACGAGTCGAATAAGGTATGAAAGTTATTGTTATTGCTAACGCACGGATTCACTAACGATAAGATCAGGGTGCTATCGTCAGGATGGTGAAAGCCGTTAACTTTTTTTTAGCGATAGGATAGCGCTATCGTGTACACGATAGTCTTCACGTTAAACTGGTGAAATTCAGCCTTAACGGCCACCATACATTCTCGACGAACTCCGCCAAAACCACTGTGCGAAAGTAAATATTCGACAAAACTAATGTTTACATTTTAGTACAACCGGAGACTGGTAATTGCAATATCGTATTGACTGTGTCTACTCTAAAAGCTAAACATAGTGTGCTATTTGAACGCGAAACGAACGAGTAAAAGTAGGACACTATGTTTAGCTTTTACAGGAGAAAAGTAGAGAAATGCTGTTGAAATTACCCACTTCCGTAAGTGAAATAAAAATTGCCAAAATGCAACATGGCTACGGTAAATAGTACAAACATTTGTCAAGCTTTTCTACTAAATGTGACGATAAAATCATACTGTTTTAGTCCGAATCGTTACAAAAAAATATTTCGCGTGAGGTAGTGTTGTGTTTTCGCGATCTGTCAAAAAACATGTGGGCTGGTAGTTGACTGTTTAAAATCGCTCCTGTGGGCTTATTACTCCATTTCATGCAAAAATACAACACTACCTCACGACAAAGAGTCTCAGGTTTACATCCCCCTATAAACACTTTCCACTCACCCTGTAACTTCGGAGTAGGGCTTGAAGTACTTAGCATTGCGAACCAAGTACATGTAGTCGAAAATAGCGAATGTATATTCAGCCTTAATCTACAAAAGGGTTGAGATATTTGCATAGTAGCTAGGTGTGCGATGGAAATACGAGACGAAAGCAAAGGGCAAAACTTTGCTCATGATATTCAAGGCGAGAGCTGATAAAAATACTCATCTCTCTCCATGTGAATCCTAGCTTCAAGCAACAGATGAGATTTTGAATAATGTTGATTTTGAAATTCAAATTCGGACTCATTTGCTTCAGGACCTACAGACAGCCCTTCATATTTCCAACAGTCGCTGAGTCTGTGGTTTTTATATGCATGGGACTTTCTTCTTCTTGCAAAGTCTCGAAATGGCTGGTATAGCAGGTATAAAATAAGGCAGTGAATTACTATTAGCTAGAATACACTGATTAGAGCAATGAGCGAGGGGGTAACCACTCCAGAGATTCCTTGAGATTCCACTGAGATTCCATAAAGATTTCCAAAGATTCCAAACGATATTCATAGAAAGATGAACACCGAAGGGGTAACCACTCCAAAAAATTAAAAGCTTCCTCGAGATTTCATAAAGATTTCCAATGATTCCCAACGAGATTCCCAACGAGTGGTTAACCCCTCGGGAATGAGCTATCAAGAAGGATGACCCAAGGTTTAGTCCCGACTGCATGGCCCTTCCTCGGCCCTGGGTTATACCCAGTCTCACTAGGCAGATACCTGGCTTCCACCAGCTGGAGAAAAAACTCGACTGCCAGGAGTGATTCTGAAGAAATCACCCCGTTGTGCAAAGAGGTGGCGAAAGGTGGGACCAGTCTTGTCCCTCCTATTTAGGAGTTTCGGTACTGTCAGTTAACTAAACTGCTCAGAAACTTCTAAAATTTCAGTGGGAAATTTTGGACATCACATAGACCGGATTTGAAAGCATCAGTCGAACGGTACAGTGCGCTTACCTTTCGAATTCCTTTCTATATCGAAACGAATAAAGAAATTTTCATATTTATCGGACCTGCAGGTGTATTCCCTTTCTCGAACGCCAGCAAACCCACCCAACTAATACCTTCATAATTTATTGTAAGAAGAACTGTTCTCCGTATATTGCATCATGGCGTGCCTTATCTTCTTACAATAAATTTTGAAGGTGTTAGTTGGGTGGGTTTGCTGGCGTTCGAGAAAGGGAATACACCTGCGGGTGTGGGTCCTATATTTATATTACACATCAATACCTGTCTCCTAGATATAGGTACCTATGTACCTAAGTATAATGTTGGCTATACTTTTGGAACCTTACCGAGGGGCGGGAAGGGGGGGGAGGTAAAGTAAATATATAGGAAAGACATGTGAATTTATTTTGAATTGAAGAGGTTATAGTTGGAAGAGCATTGTGAGGATAACGCCTCTGGGACCGCTCACCCCTCTGCGCATCGTATACTGGCTTATTTCATGGGCCACCGGCCATGTGCCAATTGTGGGCTCTATCCATCCTTTCGGCTTCTGCTAAATTGAACATGGGTTGATCCCCTGATCAAACTGATGATGTAATAATTTTGATGGGCACGGACTCCCCTTCTAAAAATGGTAGAATAACATTTTCTCTTTTGCTTGTTAGAAGCTTCATATCGAGGGGTGGAACCAACAACAATAGTCTATAGTGCTATTGTTAGGATGTTAGGTATAGGAATCTGTCAGAAAATCGTTAACATAAATTTCTCCAACTTTCTGGTGTCAGAATTCGTCGGGAAAAAATTCATCCATTGGATAATTACAATAGTTGACTACTTCAACGGCTTCTTGCATTCTTCGTTGCAAATCGAATAAATATGATATCTATCAGGATCAACCACTCCTGCAGGTGTATTCCCTTTCTCGAACGCCAGAAAACCCACCCAACTAACACCTTCCAAATTTATTGTAAGAAGATAAGGCACGCCATGATGCAATATACGGGGAACAGTTCTTCTTACAATAAATTTTGAAGGTGTTGGTTGGGTGGGTTTGCTGGCGTTCGAGAAAGGGAATACACCTGCTGGTCTATTCCCCTTCTCTGAACGCTGACTTAAAACGACCTAAATGGATATATGTTTAACATTAGGAGCTTACACGATTTTAAAAACCTATAAAACCTCATCTTTACTTAAATTATACTGGCGCGGTACTTAGTGAATATTTGATGTGTGATTTTATAGCTCCAAAAGGCGTTATATTGGCATAACGTTACCGCACAAAACAAACGATGAGCGGCGCTGCTTTCAGCTGGTTACGTTGCAGTAAAGAGCCGTGTAAATATTGTGCAACTCGGTGTTCACTGGGGAGGGGTGGGTTTTCAAAGGAGGCTTGAGGATAATGCTCGCAGAACGCCTTATTGCCAATTAATTGTTGAATGGATGGAGCTATTGTGTGGTGAACAAACAACGCGGTAGGTTGCCACAACCCTCTTTCTCCCCTTGCGTGACCCGCGCATGCGTGAGTAGGGTTGTGAGTTGCAGGGTGGTGTGTCAGAACTGAACTTATCGAATGGCAAAGCATGGGTCTCCCCTCCATGCTCAACTGCTGAACAAGCCGCTAACGACTTGACAGCAGTTCTTATACATTCTTATTGTGGCCAAATTTGGCTAAATTTGGACGTACCTACATTTTTCTGAAATTTGCACGTGCATTTTTTTTAAGTTTGCACGTTTATAATTTAAAATTTGCATTTTTTCGAATTTGCACGTGCATTTTTCTCAAACTTGCACGTGCAATTTCAAATCTGCACGTGTGTTTTTTGGAATTTCACGTGAATTTTTTTGAATTTGCTCACGCAGTTTTTTAAATTTTCATGTGCACTTTTAGGTAGATTTCGAAGAAAAATCTACCTATTGTAGTCGTACCAGTAGTCTCACTTTTGAAAAATTTCTTCACAGTTATTCTTTTTATGACCCCTGGATCCCAAAACCACCATCAGTTCAAAAGTTTATATATATACATATATCTTTTTTTTTTTTTTTTTTTTTTTTTTTTTTTTTTTTTTTTTTTAACGCGCGACGTTCAGAGAACATATGCGCCGATGAGTTGGTTGTTACATTTTTTTGGCCGAAGCCGAATATGAGTGGGCCGAAGCCAGTTTAGTAGTGGGCCGAAGCCAATACATCCATGTCGGAAGTGGAAAATTTTTCCGTTCCGCCGGGATTCGAACCCGGACCTCTCAGGACACAAAGCGGACCCCTTGACCACTATATATATATCTATATATATATATATCTATATATATATATATCTATATATATATATATATATATATCATTTTCACTTCCTTGTGAACACGCTAGCAGCCGTATTTTTGAAAAATAATTGGTTTTGACTATTTAATAAAATATAAGGGACTAAAATCTCGGTCGAGTTCGTTAATGGGGGAAATCGGACCAAGGGGGGGGAAATGGGGGGACTTTTTCGAAATCTGGTTTTTTGTCCATAACTCCCTTAATATTGCAAGTAATGAAACGAAAATTTATCTGAGGGACGTCTAACAGTACTACCTACAACTTTTCTTTGTAACGTTTTTTGATCCCACCCTTAATGGTTGAATAGGGGTGGAAAAAGAGGGTTTTGCGCACAAAAAAATTCATAACTTGTGTCCTAGGGGTGTTATCGAGTTCTTTTGTTTTGTAATGTATTTGCCTCAATATTACCTACAACTTTTGTCTGAAAAAGATTTTCGTCCGACGCACCGTTTAGGCAGGGGGTGGGGGGTTGAATTTTCAAAACGTCATAACTCACTTATTTAGTGAGATATTGAGTTTTATCTTTCTGCTATGAGTTTCTATTAATAATATCTACAACTTTTGTCTGAAAAAGTTTTTTGTAAAATCACTTTCATTTTCTTGTTGAGGGGGGGGGGGTGAAATTTCAAAACTCAATTCCTCCGCTTGTTATTGTGTTATCGAGTTCTTTTGTTTTGTAATGCATTTGCCTCAATATTACCTACAACTTTTGTCTGAAAAAGTTTTTCGTCCGACGCACCGTTTAGGCAGGGGGTGGGGGGTTGAATTTTCAAAACGTTATAACTCACTTATTTGGTGAGATATTGAGTTTTATCTTTTTGCTATGAGTTTATATTAATAATATCTACAACTTTTGTCTGAAAAAGTTTTTTGTAAAATCACTTTCATTTTCTTGTTAAGGGGGGGGGGGGGGTGAAATTTCAAAACTCAATTCCTCCGTTTGTTATTGTAGATAATGCAATTGGATCAACTGAAAATCTTCTTATCCGTCTTTCTAAATGATTTTAGACTGCTTTTAGTTGATGGAAGTTATCTTCGAAATCTACCTACGCCTTTCGGGGCTGCCGAAAGGGATTTTTTTATTTGAACCTGTATTTTTCAAGGGGCTACTTATACCTATGTTATTTTTTAAGCAACCATCCCACCGCACCGTACCATGATGAAGGCGTACTGATCCAATGAAATTGACAAGTGAGCAGCGCAATTAGCAGGCAGGACGTTAGCGATACACAGGAGGACGTAATGACTCTTCAATCAGAACAAGATATTCCCAGCAGCGCGGGCGGCGCCTCTGCCAAAGTACACAACTCAGTTCCTGCCATTCGGGACGAGGCCAAAAAAAACAGTCCACTCTCAACGGGTCAGCTAATGCCAAATCTCGCACAGCCTCTCCCGGGACCTACTCACGCTCCCCCCTAACCTTGTTCCCGGGGTCAATACCTTTTCTTGGAGACGTGCAAATTGGCTTGACGGGTGAATTAGGGTAGTCAGCAGTCAGCTGATCATGGTGAACCAAACGATATTTAAATATTTTTGGTTGTTCATCACAAGTTTGCTTACTTTGCTCATTTTTATAACATACTGGAGAATTTAGGAGGAGGGACCATTGGGCCAGGGCCTTGTCCTACAGACGGAGAGATAATAAAGTACCTAAATTACAAACATAAGGTGCTGTGAAATAATAAGAAGAATAATGTACGCAAGTGCTTAAATATTTTTCAGGATCGCTCCCATAGTCTTTGAAATAATTCTGCTGTCCTAAAGTTTCATGGCATTTGGAATTTTTATCAGCCAATAAATAACATACTGGAGAATTTAGGAGGAGGGACCAGTATAGACCAGGGCCCCGTTCTTCAGATAAACTGAGAGATAATAAAGTAAATTACAAACATAAGGTGCTGTAAAAGAATAAGGAAGAAAGTGCGCGAGTGCTAAAATATGCCTTACGTGTAGGTACCTACCTATAATATTGGTCCCTAATCGAAAAGAAGGGATTTTCAGAATTGTTCGCAGTTGGTGCTATGTCGGAAAAACGTTCGATACTCAAAACTTCAAAAAAATTTAACCTTTCTAAAAAGTACGCCAACATATCACAGAAAGGTTCTATACCAAAACGGAGGTGACACACGCATGTGACGCAACTCAATCGAAAAGTTTAGTGAACCTGAAGGAGCTGAGGGGCTCAGGTGACGACGAATTCCCACAATATCCACACCTTGCAGAAATTTTACAGGAATGGTCTATTATTTGTAACTGGCGCACCGCTGTTTGCTGCCCGCGGAGGTTCATCCCCAGAAGAATGCCAGAAGGGTAGAAGATCCCGACCACCCACTGCGAGTCTGTGAAGAACAGTAATGCGAATGCACCTTACCCTCGCCAACCCCTATTTTACCAATAAAAGAGTGAAAATTTGGAAATTGATGACTGTTTCTTGTTTTTAAGGTTTTGTTCTGTTTGTGAGCAACCACACAATCGTGTTTGTTTACGTTTTTTTATGCACACTTTATGAGGAAACTACTGGATATGTATAGGTACCTATGTCCTGAAATATAAATATGTCTGTTTTTTAACCCCCGAAATGAAGAGGCTATGTTGTGATTTTACGATCCCGTGATTTTCGTCAACGAAAAAAGGGTCCAAAATTAGCCGATTGTGAAATCACAACATACTTAGCCTGTTAATTTATGACGTTAAAAAGACACATTATATTTCAGAAAATTTAAATAGGTATCCAATAGTGTCTATGTGTAGAAAAAAACGTCAGCTATAGAAATAGTTTGACGGACCTGACTACCTACTCCTTTTATTTCTCTTTTTTCCACGTCCTCTGAAAAATTTTGTATGCTCCAGTCATGGACGTAATCTGGGGGGGGCAAGGGGGCACGCGCCCCCCCTGAAATGTTTCAGGGGGGGCACTGCCCCCCCTGAAATCTGTCTCCTCGGATGAAGTGAATTTGAAATAAAAGGGTCCGACAATGGTCGCACTTGACTTTCTCGCAATTTTTACGCCAGCGGCATCGAAAAGTTTGATTTTTTTTAAGTCAATTCTTTTTTTGGCCAGAATTTTACCTTCTTCTGAAAAATATTTTGCAACACGCTGGACAACAATTCTAGACACCTGTGTACCGAATTCAAACATAATATCCGTCAAACAGTGATGTGTCATTCGACGCGCAAAGTACATATGTTTCCTATTTTGCATGTCACGGTCTTAATTTTCACGTAATTGAAAATTTATTGAAAACGTCCTCGAAGCATCTCTCTGAGACCACTTTCACCAATTTTTAAGAAAATCCGTCGATTAGCGTTGGTGCAAATGTGACCTAACCAATCACAAACGTGACTTCCATTTTTGGAAAATTTTCCTACGATAATGTCAATATTGGCCATAATTATTACGTTAGAAAATTTCGTTCGGTAAAACTTCAAACAAGGTTAAAGTACACCTTCCTACCAATTTCTAATGAAATCGGTTGAACAGTGCCACCGGAGTGATGACCAACACGTTTTGGCCAAAACCGTGCCAAGTTATTAGCCCACCTCCAAATGGTTGTAACTGACCTAAAAACATCTGTTCAAAAACACTTTTACAAATTTTCAAGGTTCCAACTTGATATAGATAGCCTCCAGCCCTTCCTAACTGTCAAAAAACACGATTTTTTGCCTTTTTTTGACAATAGCAGGCGCAATTTTTGAGTTATCAAAATTTATCAAAAAACATGTCTACATTAGGATTAGGTACCTACATACCGAATTTGAGCAAAATCGGATGAACCCTACCGACTATTGGCTTGCTTGAACCTTGCCCCCCCTGAAAAAAAATGAGATTACGCGCCTGGCTCCAGTTCTATTTACATATAGCCTGACCTCCAATTGGCTTAGACCCCTTCGCTTACGGATGGGGGCTCGGACGAGGTTACAGACGGGGAAGGAGACGTGGTCGTTGGCTTGTGAGCTGTTGTCGAGCCCTCTTGAAGTTGATTGATGAAGAAGGTGCGCGACGATGCGCAGCTTGCCTCTATGATTTTCAAACCGGCACCGGTTAACAGACTTCAAAGTTCATTCACCAAGCCACGTGTTTGTTATTTTTACCGTCGGTACGGCGACAAAACATTGTTTTCTTGCAAATCCAGTTCAGCCCTCTCGGCGTAACCAATGTTTTCCACTATAGTGTAAACTTACCAACTTTCCTTTGACAAATATTCTTCAAAACGAAAAATAAAAATTTATCTTGTTTATATTTTTGGGTACAAAGAAATTTTATTTTATCAAAAATTCAAAATATTTCCACCAATTGCCAAATGGAATCAATTTTTGATACGAGAAACTTTTTGGGTGTCTCCGAATTCATCCCTAATCAGCTGTATTTTGCCGTCTGCCGAAACATCCCCTGCTCTACAGATATCGCGGGGACCGACGACACTACTTTTTTCACTATAGACAATGAACTAGTGTACACTAACTATTACGGCGATTTTGGGCCTTTAAATATTCTGGGTAAGTAGGTAGGTACCTACTGTAATTTCTTGTCACAATAATCTTTCTATGTAGCTAACTGTAGATGATTAAGGGTCCGCTATACCTGACGGTGCATCTTTTGCCGCCCATAAGATTAACATTGCGAGCGGCGATTCATTTTCAAGGTGTACCCTTGGTTGGAAAGACACAAAATTTTGCCTGTACCTAGCCCTAACAATGTTCTAGGGAGCGTTCGAAGCAGATTTCTCATTTTTTTACTGGTTTTTGAGATACAGCACTTTTCTTGAGGTATGCGATGCTAGCATTTGCAAAACAGTTGCAATAAAAGAAACCAGTGAGAAATTGGGAAATCTGCATCGAACACTCTCTATAGAACATTGTTAGCGCTAGGTACAGGCAAAATTTTGTGTCTTTCCAACCAAGGGTAAACCTTGAAAATGAATCGCCGCTCGCAATGTTAATCTTATGGGCGGCAAAAAATGCATCGTCAGGTATAGCGTCCTCTTAACTGTTTGTTATAGAGAGCCTAAATACACCTGAAACTGTAGGGCCCCATCGTATAGGTACTAACACGGTGGCTGGGAGCTGGTAGGGTAGGGTATACGGCACTAAACCCACCATTAGTCACTAATATTTGTTTTATTTTTAGCGTTGTACAAGTTCTGCGAGTTGCTGTTAGAGAAGCTGGGGCATTACGGTGGTGAAGCATGGTTCAAACTGTATGAAAGTTCAATTTTCTTTAACGGTTGCAAGGCTAAGAAGTTGTGTGACAAATATACTCGGCACAAGGCGATCGTACTTTACACCTCCACCAGTAATGAGAAGAGGGCAAACGCTGCTTTACTTATTGGATCTTTTGCAATTATTTACATGGGCTACAGGTAAAATAAACACAAACCGTATCCACGGGGGGGGGGGGGGTTAGGGGGTTAAACCCCCTCCATGAGCGGAAAATTAACATGGTAATGCCTACGTGAAGCAAAAAAATATAGGCGAAACCTCCCCCCCCCCCCCCATGACCGCTTTCTGGATACGGGCCTGCCAAGGGCCTATAGGCTCTTCAACGATTTTTCTGAGACGAATCAATGGTTCGCTGACAACTTGACGAAAGGAGGCTCGATATTTTGAATAACCCCCCCTTTTTGCACTTCAGTCCCTGCCTAGTGAACAGGATTTTGAACCCAAACGTGCTACCCTATCGCAACTTCCAAGACGCGGTCCTGGGACTGTCGGCCTACACTGTATCCATAAAGGACTGCCTGGACGGAGTCTTTAACGCCGCTGTCTTCGGCTTCTTTGATTTCAATGACTTTAATTATGAAGAATTTATCTACTACGACCAGAGGAAGCACGGCCAGGTAAGTATATACCTACTCGCAGTCTGGTTTAGGGTGGTTCGGAACCCACCTAAAACCGTAGGTCCCCATCGTCCCCATAGTTCTTGTCCTCCCCACCCCTCTACTGCTAAACGCTTTACTCTATAGGTCAACTGGATCCTTCCTGACAAACTGGTAGCACTACCTGGCCCTGTCAGCTGTTGCCCAGCAAGAGACCCTATGCAATACGTGAATTACTTCAAAATGAGAAATGTATCGGACATTATAGCCCTCAACGGATTAGAGTACGACCCTGCATGGTAAGTGTCCCACCAGTCTATACAAAAAAAAAAAAAAAAAAAAAAAATGAAATTGAGGATTGAACGAACCTTCCTACCTACTCTACCTATCCTACCTACCTAACCTAATTGACATACCTGTGAGCCCAACTCTCGCCAATTCGTTTTGTTTGTTTGTCTTGTTTGTTTGTTTAGCGTTAAAGCCGTCACAACTACTTACTTTCTAACCTATTACCTATATACTTTCCATACCAACATGGGCAGGGGCGCCATCTTGGGGGGGCAGGGTCCAGTTTGCCCCCCCCCCCCCCCCCCGGAAATTTGGGGGACAATTATTTTTATCATGTCAAATATTTGGCGTTAACTTCATTATCACGTAAAAAGAGCAAAAAATAAATAAATAATAATTTTCGCTGATTAATTAAGTCCAGATTGCCGATAAGATTGCTGATAAGAGTGATAAGTAAATTGAATATCTAATGTTTACAACTTCTTGCCCCCCCCCCCCCCCCCCCCGGATTATCAAAATCTGGCGCCCCTGAACATGGGTAGGTACATATTCTTCGTAATTCCAGCTTTGAAAACAACGGGATACGACACCATTGCTTGTACATAGCCCAGGCGGAAGTTCCAACGATGTGCGATATAAGGGAGTTCTTCAACATAGTGGAGTGTGCGTCAGGAGCCGTCGCTGTGCATTGCAAGGTACTCTTAGTTTAAAAGCACCGGTTCGATCTCGATTGTATCAAAATTTTTGTGATCGGCATTCATACCTCTGCTGGATAATTTTTCTATTTTTACTCCGTAACTGAATGGCATTTTAAGATTTTCGAATAGAACCTAATCACAACCTTTTCAGGCTGGTCTTGGCAGAACTGGGACAGTGATAGCCGCGTACCTGATTAAACACTACAAGATGTCAGCCCGTGAAGCTATCTCCTGGGTTCGAATATGCAGGCCGGGGTCTGTGATTGGCAACCAACAAAAATGGCTGGAATGTAAAGAACGGGAATTTATCAACATGGGAAACTGCTTCAGGTAATTTTCCAAATCTGCCCTCCGCTCCCTAACGCCCAGGGAAACTACGTAAGGTAATTTTCCTTATATGTGCTGTCCAACCCCTAACACCCAGGGAAGCGTCTTCAGGCAATTTTCCTTTATATTCCCTCCGCTCCTTAACACCTAGGGAAACTTCACGTAATTTTTCCTATTAGCTCTCCAGTCTTTAACCTTTAACACCCAGGGAATCTGCTATACAATAGATAATTTTCCCATTGGGCCCTCCAGCCTCTAACACCCAGATATACTTCATCAGGTAATTTTCCCTGTATACTTATCTGCTTTTCAGTCCATCTATAACATACCCAAGGACTATATTCAGCGTCTGCATGCATGGAAGTTAAAAAAGAAAAGAATTTTTCTCTTCTTAAAACTGCATGCTTTCTTTAAAAAATGTGTTTTACTTCTTTTTCAGAGATCAACACTACGGGGACTGCAACAAAATTCTGTGCCATTCGCAAGGGATATACAACTACTGCATTCCATCTCACAACGTCTAAAAGGGAGACAAACATCTATATAACCCACTCAAATTTCAGCATTAAACTAAAATCGATAGTGAGAATAATACTCATTTTTAGTTCCCTCTTATAAGTGGCAGTATAGATACTATACAATACGTCCCTCGCTGAGTGTGAGGGAAATCGGCTCTAGATACATGCACTATAAACTGTTCTACAGATTAAGAAAAGGTCTCGGAAAAACATTTTTGCAAAAAAAAAAACTTTTTTGCAGTTGGTCCTAATTATTTACCTATATAGGCACTTACAGGTATTACCTACATATACAAGGATGTACCATGCAGGTGAGAAATTAAAAAATGGTGGGGTTGTTTTTTGAACAAATACAATAATAGCTAAGCGCGAGAGAATTGACACTGCGCCGGATTGGAAACAACATGTGAGTGGTAATTGCGTTGTTATTGTAATGGCGCTCAAAAACAAAAATAAAGGATGAAATGAATTGTGAAAATTGCTACTCATTTTGCCAATTCGCCGCATTTCCTAGTTCAGTTATCAATCATCGAAAAGTTTAATTTATCTAAAACGACGGGCTTTGTTTACACTGAAAACAAGAGCGGACATGGCGGGACAGAGCGACTTTTCATCGCAGAGCTGCGGTTGTGTTCAACTGTCGCTACTAAGTACAATCAGCGGAACGCCACTGCAACGTTATTGCAATGTGTCAAAAAACGTCTTACACCACTGCCAGAAAGATCTATATTTCAAAACTTCTGATACGCGTTGCACGCATTGGCGGCAGAGGGGGGGTGCCCCCAGGAGTTGACTGTGCACCCCCCAGAAAGTTTAAAAAAAAATCATAAAAAACGTCATTATAACGGTGTAGGAGTAAATTTAGCGTAAGATGGTAGACGAAAAATATTCAGTCCTCTCCCGAAATAGGATCTAAACACATGTAGGTACCCCCGAGGAAAGTGGTCTTCCGCCGCCAATGTTGCACGCAGTACACTCGAAAGTTGTTAGGCGAACGATTCGAATGTAATATTGCAGGAAACTAATATGCGAGATTCTATACCGAGGTATAGAATAATGTTTCTACGTACCACGGTTTCTCCGAAAAAATTGCAAAATTGCGTGTACTAGGTAGCAAGTTGCGAGAGTATTTTACTTTGTCCAAAGACACCAGTCCTTCTGGCAAGAATTGTATGTTTTTTTAATACCCTAGAAATATCGGTTCACAGCCAACCCATAACCCATGTGTTCTATATAGCCGAAATCCGCCGTAATCAAGGAATAATGCAAACGAGGAACGTGCATATTGACCTCGAGGAACCGTCGCAGGTTCGTAAACTCTTGATTCAAGATTAATTTGTCGCAAATTGGTCGAGCTCTGACGGCGGGACTGTGTAAATATTTGCAGAATCAAGAGGGAATGATACCTACCTTATTTTGATATAACTAGTCATGTAAATTACAAATGGTCGCTGGTCGCTCACAACTGCCGTCGGCCACTGCTAAATGCTCCCATCATACAGCATTTACTTTGTACATCAACCATTTAATATCGTTTCATTCAGTTTTCTGTGTGATTAGCCTGCTGCAATGGAACAGGCGTCCGGTTTTTCTAGGCCAGTGAAGTGAGGTTCGTATCCCAGCCGGTCAAAAATTTCCCTTCATCAGTAGCTTATCTTGGGAAAAAAAATAGTTTTAAATTTCTTGCAGATTTTACAGACAGATTCAACCTCCCTTCCGCCGTAATTTTTTTACCAGCGAGTGTCCCACGAAGGGTCCAAAGGCTGAGATGTGTTGTGACAGCCCCAAATGACAAGCGCATTCTACGCGTCCCGGGAGAACGACAGTCGAGACGGACATAACACTACGTCCAAATGAGGATCTATTGTCACCCAACCGAACCTGTACGTCTTCAAATACCAGCAATGTATGCAAGCTCACACCCCTAACTAGTCTTGATTTGGGACCTTATTTCCCAGTAGGTATCTTGTGGTTTTTATTTCTCCTATATAGGTGCAGGGCGCTCCTACATGTACCTAGGTATACATATATTTAAGGTAAGCCAAGGTACCTATAGTGGTTTTCCTAGCTTCTTACTTCTTACCAAGATAGGTACCAAGAAAGGATTCAAACCTGCGGCTTCTACGACTAAGCCAGACGCCTTTCCCATCGGCCACTGTGCCACAGTATAGACGCAAACGTATCGTCCACATCCCAAATATTTTTAAAAAAATAACGCCACTCAAAACCAGGAAAAGAATCTATTTTTACAAGCTGTCGTAATTTGTCGTAGCTAGATTTATTTTGGTTTGATGAGCTTTGGATCTATAGGAAGAGAGAGGTATTCTTTTAAATTGAACTCATTAGCAGGGACCATCCATCATTGCAGCTGACAATGCCCAACAATCTGCCTAACAGTGAAATCACACCTCACGTTTTGACGTAAGCTGTTACGTCTCGATTTATTCCCAGACGAAAAAGAAACTCAACCAAAGAGTCGTCTCCAAATTGTCACAAACGTATAGTTGTATCATGAAGCCACAGTTTCCAACGGAACTTCCCATATATACAGTTGTCTAGCCGTCCTAGGACGTTCCTTCTACTGTTCCCGTGAAACTTCCCGGACGCTTTGTGGAAGGTTCAAATACATTAAAAGAACTTGAAATGTACCTACTGATAGTGGAAGTTTCCCGCGCATGGTTAGCGTACGGTTCTAGTACCTTCCAAGAACTGTTAATATCAGCCTTAGCCCCCGATTACACCTTACAATTTCCAATCCAAATATGATCATAAAAAAATATGATCAAGAAAAATTGTAAGGTGTAAAGTGAATTGAGTCAATTATGATACAATTTGTATCGGCCGGTACAAATTGTATCATAACTGCTGCGACTACCTTCCTCTAGGCTGCGATGTGTTTGTTGTTGTTGGGTTAGTCCGTTAAAAATGGCGGCTGAGGTAAGTGGAATGGAAATGACCCGTATTTTAATAGAAAATGTGGAGGAGTCCGAATTTCTTATAACGATGAATTGAATGAATATAGCAGAAATAATTTAACCTAAAACGGTTCAAAAAAGGACCCTAAAAATCTTCAAAATTCTATTTTTTTACCATGTCAAGTTGGCGTCACTGCTAAACATGATCCTATTTTTATTGTAAAGTGTATTACAGTTTTTCTAAAATTTTTATGATGCTAAAAAAATAGGATCATATATTTATTGTAAGGTGTAATCGGACCCTTAGTTGTAACTTCACTCTGGGACCCTTGGAGGACGGTCCTTGTACCGTCCATCAGTAACAATTGGGTACGCTATTTGAAAGGAAACGCTCCTTGGAAGCTTGGACTGTTCATGAACCGTCCTAGAACCTTCCGTGGTTATACGGGTAACTACAATACCACCATTGGCCGTGGCTGCCTAAGACCTTTCACAGTAGAAATTTTACGATCGAACGAGAGAAATGGTGTTGCAATTACCGGTCTCTATCGAGTATCCATACTTCCTTCTACAGGTATTTTATATAGTGGGTTCCGAAAGAGTTGCTCGCAATGTCTTTAGACAAGGATTCTTCATTTATTCCGAAATGTAAGTAGGCACATATAGGTACATACCTACAAATTTTTCTCTGGCATCGGCAGCCATGGACGCACAACAGCAACAGCCGGACATCATGTCTCCATTCAGTGAAGGGCTACGGTTTTCTCGTTTTTATCCCATTTATATTTTTCTTTTGTCTTCTCTGACAAGGTACAGCATATTTAAGGGCGTATGTTCTGCTTTGAAGTTCCTAGTAATGGCTTTCAATCTTGTCTTGACGAGAATGGGAACATTTCATGCCACGATATCCGCCATTGCTTGAAGATGTTGTTCAGCTTAGCCGTGTCCGACATCTGGTCGTGATCCTTGTTGAGCAGGAAAGCACTTGAGCGCCATCGAGCAGCTAAAATAACACGGAGTGCGGCTGCGGGGAGACCTGGAGAGATCCTTCACGCCGCGTCGTGGACCTGCAATGACAGCCATGAGCTAGTAGATCGTGCTCTGCTCTCTGCCTTCGGGCGTACCAAGGAAACCTCTTCCTTAAAAGCCGCCATTTTGAATTTTCCCCTTAAATTTGACCGTCGGGGACGCAGCGGCGTAGGTACTAAACCTTTTTTTGACCTTTGCCACTTTAATATAAAAGGTGAGAGACAATAGACTGGGGCAGAAAAGGGAGTGCTCCGAGGGGTTAGCCACTCGTTGGGAATCTTGTTGGGAATCATTGGAAATCTTTATGAAATATCAGGGAATCTTGGAATTTTTTGGAGTCGTTACCCCTTCGAGGTTCATTTTTCAATATGAATATCGTTGAGAATCTTTGGAAATCATTATGGAATCTCTGGGAATCTCTGGAGTATGGTTACCCCCTCGGAGCGCTCCGAAGCCAGTCCATGTCATTAACAGAAAATACTAGGTACTTACGCCTGGGTTTGAACCCAGACTTCTATAGGACTTTGGATATACTTTGACCGCTCGGTCACTGAGAGGCGCAGCTACGATGAATACCTATACCAGTCCATTGTGTGCAGCTACAGGAAGCAGGGAGGAGACGTCTACAACAATATGAGAGAGATCACAATGTCGCCCGTTTACGAAATAGACACTGCTCTGATTAAAAGGCAATTACTCGGGTGATCAATTGGGTTGTTTAAAAACGAACGACAGTTCTGGGCACTAAATCAGGGGACCCCCGTATCGTGTCCCGTTGTTGTTACCACCGATTAGTCAACCAAATGCACATTTCACGTCGTTATTTATGCCTCGCTGCTCACCACGTCGTTAATTTATTTAACTGCGGGAACAAAAACCCACAAATCCGCACCCCGCTCTCAAATTTAAATAATTACTGCACACTATTAGACAGGTAAAAATAAATTATAAGTTTGTATGCCGAACTTTGCGTTGCGTATTCTTGATAAGCAGTGAATAAACTCAGGTATACTCTCACAAGGAAGATAAGGAACTTTTCGATTTTTACGAGTAGTTTTGGCGCAAATCAGTTATAGAGCGAGCCACGCGCTCTTATTTTCTTTAGCCTTTTGGGGGAATTTTTAGCGGTTATATTGGCACCAGTGGTTGTTTGTCCAGAGCGGGAACTATACTGAACGAGGTAACGGTTTTTTGCATTCTGAATATTGTATACTTATATGTACGATGCCATACACGCAGGTATAGGTAAGGGTAGTTCCTACTATACTATTTATAGGAACGAGTTAAATAGGTATATCGCACCTCCTCCCAACAAATTTCTTATAATCAGCGGCTGCAAAGGCGAGCGGCGGAAAGTTTTGATAACTTTTCCGACGCAGCTTTAAACTGGTTAGGGGCCAACTCAGAAAGAACTAACTGAAAAGGTTTGCAAGATTATTTTTGAATATTTCTGATGCTTCATATAACCTTTTTCTTTCTATATACAGAACTATACCTTCCCTTCCTATAGTAGAACGGTCGAAGGATAGAAGGAACACTTCCGCACGGGGGTAGGTATGGCAGCATATGGGATCGATCGAGCTGCCCTTCAGTAAACACTGTGAAAGTAATTAGCACCCTCTCGACAAAGTTCGTCCCTCCCTCCCCTTCAGGTGAGGGTGGGAGGGGTCTTCATTAGAGCCTGTGTGTTTTCTCACCAAACACGCTTCGCCGGACGCTTCAGGTAACGGCGTTGGAGCGGATGACGTCGCCCTCGGGCCCTGCTGCCCCCGCCCTTTATCGCCCTACGTCCCCCTATACAAAGTTTCCCCCCATTTGGCCTTTATACTGGTTGCTGCTGAATTACCAGTCTCTTGTACGATAGGTGGTAAAAAAGGCAAAAATTTTGTTTTCGGTTATTGGCAGATTTGGGTTATAAGATGATCTCGTAGCAGAACAGTACCGCACTTACAACCCAGGGGTACCACTGGACAAGGGTGGGTCGGGAAAGAAGAAGGCACAAATTTTGACCCTCCAAATTCTCAGTAGTTCTACGTAGGTACCTTAGGTATAGGTATACATAATAATAATATGTACCTATACCTTATATGAAGTTAAGAAACAAAAAGTTAAAAATAAAAGTAAAAATTAAAAAATTAGTTGAAACTTATTTGAGTCTGGGGTATAGGTACATTATACCTACATAATATAAGTACCTTTAGGTATAATTCATAAGCCAATTAATTTTTTTTTTAACTTTTAATCAGAATGTGTGTTTTATAGAAAGTTTTGCTTGATATGGAAGGTCCGTACGTAAGTTTTACCGTCTGTGGTTTTCCTTTAACGAACAAGCGGGAATTTATGACATTTAAAAATGTCTCTACAAATCATACCTATAACTACTTACCCGACACTGCCCATTGAAATCAGTCGTATATATACATAATATAAAAGCTAAGGCCCCAGAGTCAAGACATGCGGCCTAAAATTACCTACTGCAGGCATTAAGAATTTAAACAGTCGCAGGGGCATTTATTGAATTTCTAGCAACTTGCCGATGAAGCTAAGCTCCCCTCATTCAGTTCCGAGAAGTCGGCTTGTAAACACCATAGGGATGTAAACACCAACACAGCAGCAGCAGCAGCAGCAGGACGAGCTTCCCGCCTTCTCCGAATACACATGCTACATCATTCCCTTCCAGGAGTTACAAAATACTCTAGTATCTCTTTATAACGACCGTCGGGGAACCGAATTCCCTTGCTATAGAGTTCACTAAAGAGAGGGTGACATTGTGAGTTAGGGGTTGTCAAGGGACCGTTCGTTATAGAGAGGTGTTCGTTATAGAGAGTGACAGCTATACGACTCAACATTGGTGCGATATTTAAGTATGTAGTGGAATACTAAACACTTGTTTGGCTAACTGATTGACATTACGGGTTTTTGTCAAGCAAAAATTTACCCACGCGACCTGATTAGGTACCTTGTGTCCACGCTCTACGCTCTGTACCTATATACGGGCATGTCGGTAGATATCCGAACAGTCTCCAAAGTTGAGTTGGAGTTGGAGCCCCCTAACAAAATTACAGAACTTCTTGTATTTTCAGGTATACAAAATTCCAAAAATATCATGCACCTGATGCATGTTACCCCACGTGACTTCCCTATCTCCTCATCTATCTGCTGAGTAGTATCTGAAAAAAATCTAGTTACGTGCCTGCAGAATAAGTGTTCTCAAAAAATACCTAGAGTAGAAATAAAAACAAATTAAAATGCTGACGCCACCCAGTTAACTTCTAACTGAACCCTTTGCTGTTGCCGTCTTCCACCACAGCGAAGTGTGCACCATAAAACTGAAATTTTATCTGACCTCAGAAAAACAACAAAGGATCCTTAACAAAAAGGAAAGCCCGGCGTGGAAGGGTGAAGGGGTGGAAGCTGCAATGCCCGCCGCCCGCCGCCCTCCCGCCCCCCGGCACAAAGAGCCACCGCTCGCCGCCGCCGCGGCAGCGATACCGCGCGCTTGTTGATGTTCGGGCTTACCCGCTCATTTCAATGAGAATACACCCACCCCCTATCTTCTTCAGCATTCCGATTCAAAGCTCAAGCAATCCTTTCCTATTCGAAAAAATCGGCGGCACTGTATTGTCAACTTGGCTTCATATTTGCATAATCCGAAGCAATCTGCCGGGATATGTAGTTATGGCCCATTTCAGCGCGGTTTCAAATTAAGCTCTGAACGAAGAGGGTGGAAAAATAAAATGGGATTGGGACGAATAATAAGGTGGAAAAACCGATACTGTTGGTGGGAGTGCTGGCGAACCTACAGGTACTCCAGTTATATAGGTACGTAGCTAAGTACTTACCGAGGAGTAACCACTCCAGAGATTCCAAAGATTTACAAAGATTCCCATTCCCAACTATATTCATAGAAAGATGAACCCTAAAGGGGTAAGTAACCACTCCAAAAAATTCCAAGATTCCCTGAGATTCCATAAAGATTTATAATGATTCCCAACGAGTGGTTAACCACTCGGTACTTACTTAACATCTATCTTCTGTTCTTATATACTTAGTAGGTACCTACTACTGAAAAACCAAACTGAAAGGAATATTATAGCTCTAAGAGCTGCAAATTAGGTTTATATCTAAAAAGTGGGGCGTCTTAACCATGGACGAGGAAGACGTTGAGGTTATTTGTAGATTAGCCGTAGAGGATAAATCAGGGTGAGTCCCTCAATTGACGCCCCATTGGACTCCGCCTCGAGTCGTTGCACACTACAAACATCACACGGCCGCCGTTCAAGCCGTTCATCGTCACCAAGTGAGGCGTGCCCGTGCCGTCGATGAGGTGGTGACGGGCGACGGCGACGGCACCAGACAGAGCGGACACCAGACGTCCAGTCACCGAGGCGCTTTTGGGGAGTAGCGGTGTGACAAAAGAAGTAAAGGAAGATGTGTACCTATAGCTAAATTTCTTTATAGCGAACAACTTTACTTGGTTCCTTGTCATGTCGCTATAGAGAGAGACTACTGTACATTTAATTGACTCTGTTGGGGGCCACCTACCCTGAGGTCAGTTTTAGGTAGGTACTCCCATCTACATGCATAATTTAAGGTAAATGCGTGAAGGTATAGGTACCTGATCACCCGCCCCACAACCCTCCTTCGTATAAGAGGTATATAGGTAGAGTGACGGGGAGCAGGCGTGGCTAATACCGAAAGGGAACTTATTATGACTTTTTGACGGGCAAAACATCCCAATTTAACACCTTGTATAATCTTAATTTATTATGTTGTGATCCCTGTCATCCCTCTATTCCTCCTTCCATGTTCATTTTGTTATTTATCGGCTCATTTGGACTTCCCACTTTTCTGTGTGCGAGAAGCTGAGGAAGCTGCCTTTCCGTATTGGTCTGTAAGGATATGGGTGCATGGGTCCACAAACTTAGGTACTTACTACATAATAGCCGTATATCCACGCGGGGGTAGGTAGGTCTATTATATAGGTAGGTAGGTTGGTATAGGTAGATTAGCACCTATAGGATGCATGGAAATTTTTCCAGGAAAGAAGACCTAAGTACTTAAGTATTGAATTTTCAATTTAATAAATAAAGAATAATGCCTGTATTATTTCTTTCTTATATACCTACGCAGGGGAGAGTCTGCTCCGAAATAATGCCTATAAGTATTAATCGAACCAAGAGAAAATGTAAGAAAGACGAAAAAGGCACCACTAGAAGAAAAAACTTCTATCGAATAATTATTATTGTAAACGGCTTGGTGACAGGAAAACTGCTTTAATGATTCTTCTTTGTTAAAATGAAGTCTTGTTAGAATCAACATCCATTATCATTGTGGGAAAAGGAAACGGGAGACAAAAGACAGAGCGAGGGCTCATTTCCGGGCCCAGGAGCTTTTCATCAAAGGGGGACTGGGAAAACAATGGGAATGGGTATAGGGGAAGTCAGCGTCCTCGTTCCAGGGCACGGGTTTTCCACCAATGGCAGACGCTCAGCCCCACCATTGATTTCCAGCACTCCAGCAGCCATTTTAGTATTCATCTGTTGGTTTTCTCACCGAAATCCTGGATTTGGTTTCAACAACTCTCTTCACTCTCTCAGTGGCTGCCCCTATGCTGCCTCCTAATTAGTGTTCGGAGAATGAAATCCTATAGCGTTCTTCCAATCCCTTTCGGCTCTTTGCAACCTTTCTCAATTCTATATGAATGATCTTCTTTTGCTGCTAGTTATTTACAGTTTCTTTCCGACGAAGTGAACTAGTCCTCAAATACCTACCTTACCTACCCAAAGTAGGCACTTTATAGATGGCTCAGTGTAAGCATATAGGGTTGGTATATAATGGGTCTTCGGATGTGGTATAGGTATACATATCACTACGTTATAATCACATTCCAGAAGCTGTGTCCCGTTAAACGCCCAGGGTGTCAGCCCTACGTTGGGCGCCACTTTAGTTAGAACTACCTTAGACGCTGCAATCGATCAAAAAGTAATACTACCTGATTAAGTACTTACCCGGCCCTCCCTATATACACCTCTCATAAAGAGGAAGAGTTTAGACTCTATATAGAAAGTCTGTCCAAAAGTGGATGAAGATGAAGAAATCTTAAAAGTTGCATTTTCCTTATTATTTACAGATTGGTAAGTACTTATGTACACCTTACTCAATCAAGTAGGTATACTTACCTACCTACCAGCGTTGTTCATATATAGCTCTAATATACCTATATAGAAAGACAGGCAAGAGTATCCGCAGGGCCACTATACTTATACAATCTACGTCTTATACTTATAACTAACATGCAGCATGCTTTATTTCAATTAGGTTCCGATAGCTAACACTCCCAGGGTGTCCTTGGTGTTGCTTGTTTCCTCTGAAGCTGGTGTGCCCCTGGTGATGATTGAATGGGTGCAGCAGCGGTTATTGTCGGTTGTCGTCGGATGAGTGACGTGAAGTGGGTTCGCAAGGTCGGTGGTCCACGTCCAGCCCGAAGACAACCGCCATCTTACTCATACAATTCGTTGAGGGCCGCAACATTACAATTTCACACTTAACACTTCTGAGAAACGTATAGAGAGAGTTGAATTTGAGTGTAGCATACGCTGTCCGATTGAATAAACTGCCGGTTTCCTTCACAGAACTGAGTCCAAACTGTATTAGGTACTGTCCACTACAGCACGAAGGGGAACTTTTCTCGGAAAAAGTTGCCTTTAATCGGTTCCCTACCTATATCGTGCCTATGGAATGACATATCTGCCTGTGTGCACTACAGGGGGGTCAACATATTATAGGTGCCTACCTATATAGCTGAAATCAGTTGCTTAATGCGTCTTCTAATATTCTATAGACAACTTTTTCTAGATCACTATAGAAGACTCCATAGCTCCTCCAGTGACAGAAGTTGTGGTGCAGCGGACATCTGGGCCTCTTCACCGCACAATGGCCCCACTTGGAACCTTGGAAAAACATTCCCAACGCCCTCGAGAGGTGGGGTACGCAGTGCTCGGTGCCTATATACCAAACCATCCTCCACGGACTGTCTCAGAGGTCTCATCCGAGACAAGCGTCTCGGCTCTAAATTCAAAATTATTCCGTATTTTTTCTTTTTAACTGCCGAAATTATAATTTCGGTCAAATTTTTTGTTGACACTACAACCTGTTAATTTCGACCGTTATTAAAAAGATGTAGATATATATGTATATATACCTATAGGTATTATATTTCAGAACATTTAAATATCCAATGGTTTCCTCTTAAAGTGTGCAGAAATAACGTAACCAAATAACGAATATACCTATATCGTATGTTCGGTCTTAGCCAGAGAAGTCCGGTGTAGGTAAACTGCATGGGAATGAAGTCCTCCTCCCTCCTTCCTCCCGTCTGAAGTTCGATTTCATAAGCATGCATGCACTAACCTTCCGTTAAATTTAACCGAGAATTTAACCGTAGGTTAGTAGTAGTAGAAGTTAACCGTATACATGCATACATTAGTTTTATCCATCTCCTATGGCTTATGCCATTCGATGCCAAGTTTTCCTTTTTTATGACAAAGCGCTCACAAAGTAAAGGAAAGCACGGGCGTTTTTTACGATCTGAGCAGAGAACAAGAATCCAAAAGTCTTTTTGTGAAGCGTAATCTCAAGAGAAGAATAAACAGTTGGTATTGTCGTTTCATTTCAGACAGTTTATACAGCACTCCCATTCGGAGGTAGGACTCACAGTGTTATTTTTCTTATAAAGAAGATTTTCTGGAATGTTTTAAAGTTGATTACAAATGCAAATAGAAAACCTTTTTTCCAATTTAGACCCGACCCTTTTCATCTCCTCTTTTCCCTTCAAAGGTTTCTCCACTTTTGCTCAGCCATCTCCATCGCCTACCTACCACACCATATTTAATTTGAGCCTGTGGATTTATGGTAGGTAAGTATAGATATTTTTTATATACCTTTACTATAAACAGTGTAGTTAAGTAAGGAGGTGTAGGTACTACTGGATAGTAACCATAGTAACTATAGTCCAAGTCAGGCTAGGAGCGTACCGATTACTCATAATTTCTTGCAAATCTAGGGCTGATCAAAACTTCTTCTTGATCAGGGAAATATCTGCTCAGGGTCGGATGGGCATTTTTAGCGTATGGTAGGATATGGAACTCAAATCCGGATCGGCGTCAACTGAAAATCTTCAAGAAATTATGACTAATCGGTATGCTCCCAGCCAGACTTGGACTACCTATAGTAACTAAAGTAGGATAGTTATCTGAAAAAATCGATAAAGTTTTTGCAAGCGGAGTATAGGTATAGTTAAGGAGCCAATTTCGGGAAAACCTCAACTAAATTTGAACCCAACTTCAAACCAAGGTTGCTCCCATACCCCTAAATTCACAGAAAGTCACATGGGAATTTTTGAAACGACTAATCCTTCCGAATATGCTAACGCTAACCCCTTCAGTTTTTGCATATACGAAAAGTCTTGTCACCCTGTTGGTTGTGTAGTCCAAGTCGGACTGGGAGCATACCGATTATTCATAATTGCTTGAAGATTTTCAGTTGACGCCGATCCGGATTTGGGTTCCATATCCTACCATACGCTAAAAATGCCAATCCGATCCTGAGCAGATATTTCCCTGATCAAGAAGAAGTTTTGATCAGCCCTAGATTTGCAAGAAGTTATGAGTAATCGGTACGCTCCTAGCCTGACTTGGACTATAGTACCATGCACTGCGATAATCCGGCCGGATTTCAAACTTTCGGGCCGATGAGTCGGGAAATTGAAGGTTCGGGAGCAGTGAAGCCCTATATAGCTACAGTCGTTTGCAGTCCCGCAAGACGGGTTGATTCGCTGAATTAAAATGGCGGACGGGTGGGAAAACAGCAGCTGCTTTACCGACGTCGAAGCTGTCATACTCAGACCCTGCAGCTATAGGTATTATACCTATACCCCATTTTTTACCCCGAACGCGGCCATATAATTTCTGTGGAACTCTTTTATACCAGAGGGTTAGGTACAATACTTTTATTTTGAAAAAAGTTGTCGGTAATACCTATTACCTATACCTAATCACCTATCTGAATCAGTGAGAAGAGGTTTAGAAAAAGGGGGGGGGGGGGGGGGGGGGGTCAAAAGGTTGAAATTAAAATGAGGAAGAATTTGGGACTGGAAACAACAAGAGAGGTTCAGAACTGCCCAGCAGTAAATTGCACCCTTTTACACCAGAGAGTTTTCCACCCTGAATTTTTTTTCAGAAACTTTGTGAAAATATCTTCTGCAATTAATATACATTTGGAAATGTACCACGACCTTTGCGATTCCCAGTTCCCACCGAATTTAATCTAAGTAGGTTTCAAATGAAGCGAATTACCCCTTGAGCGTTTGATTCGCAGATCGAGGAAAGAAGAGACCGAAACAAAAAAGACTTAAGAGGGGGTGAGGGTAGGGGGTGGGTATGTCTCTCATTAGCCGTGAGAAGCCGCAGATGCCACAGCAGCAGCAGCGACTGAAACTCCGCGAGAGGGTGAGGGGTGACTCCCCAACTTTTCTATCTTCTACCCTGGATCCTGAAGGCTCATTTTAACAATCAGCAGTTTTAGTTCCTTTTCATTTCACATGATGGCCGATGTTAGCCAACCACCAAACTCGGTTAAGAGGAAAACTCCGAGTTTCTCGGAAATTTAACATGGTAAACATGGGAGATAATCTCCAGTTTTCTCTTAACTGGGCATGGTGGGACGCACCCTAAATAGGAGAAAATTAAGAACAACCTTTCGAACTGATTGTTACCTGGTCATAGCATAATATTCCGGGAAGGCACGTGATTTCAACCAAGCGGTTGGTTCTAACTGAGTAAGCAATTTACTATAAATTTTTTAGGTCAATCGCGGGGTCAGGAAATAGCTGTTGATGCGCTAAGTTGCAGCTGGCGTTTCAAGTTCAAAGAAGTGACTGAAAGAAGACAGAGATCCCGTCAGCAGCGCTGAGGGCTGGCAAGCGGCGGCAAGGCGGTCTGCTCTATTAGCACTACTTGCACCCAAACATTTTTTATCCTCGAAGTCGATCAAAGTGAGCTGAGATTGCTGACAAATTTCACATCGCACCATTCCAGTGCCCTTGGCTTTACAGATGCGAGATTTAGATGCCTTAGGCTGGATTTCACCACTTTAACGTGAAGACTATCGTGTACACGATAGCGCTATCGTATCGGTAAAAAATGTTAACGGCTTTCACCATGCACCGTTACCGTTTCGTTAGCTTTCGAGTGGATTTTCCGTGCGTCAGCGAAAACGATAATTTTCATACCTGCGACTCATTTGGTTTAGTCAAATGTAGTCTAATCAACATTTTAACTTCGTTCTCCGAAAAAATAGGGGTTTTTTCAAGTTTGTTTCCACTTTTAGATTGAAATTGTTGAAATAAATTTGACGTAAACAAAGCAGGAGAATTCTGTTGACACAACAAAACCTAACGAGAGGATGTCTGCTTTTTCGAATCGATAGCTATTCGAACGTTAAAAGGCAAAAAGGCACTATCGTGAGGTTGTGAAATTCAGCCCAAGACAGGCAGGAAGACAGATGTACCTGATGGTACTAGATACCTGAGAGAGGCTGCATGCATGATAATAAGTTAGATGATTGTTAACGTCTGCGTTCTTGCTAAATTTCCGGCACCCAAACATACCTGCATATATAAGAAAAGTATAGATACCTACTAAAAGTTCCCCTTCCACCCCTAGCCATGGCTCGCTGATTCAGGGTGTGGAATGGGGAGATCCCGGCGCAGGGGCTCCCCCCCCCCCCCCCCCCCCCCTGGTGCGTCAATTTTCCTAGGTGTAGGTTCGTTGTACATTACATTAAAGAGTTTAGGTAGGTAAGTAGATAAAACTGTTCCAGAAGGTAACATAGGTATCACCTTTCTGGCTCCAATTCCAACCCAAACAGTCTATCCTTCAATCATCTTCTTCTTCTGAAATACGGAGGCCATGAACACATAACTGTCAACCAACACAAGCCAGACAGCAATCAAAGTTTTCATTTAACGGCAATGGCGCCTATAAAATGTGAGCTCATTGCTGACTGCACTGGGCTCTGCTTCTCAGATCTCTCGTTATCGTGCTTTAGCAGCTTTAGCTGACCGTAAACTACGGCGCCTCGTATATATGAAAATTCGAACAGGCAACCAAAGTTCTAATTAGTAATCACACACATCTTGGGGCTTAACTGAATACCTACACATTTTGCTACATTTTTTTCGATCAGTTTTTGAAGACACTGTTGGATATTTAAATGTTCTGAATTACCTACAGTACTTAGGTATATGGTTTTCTAACGACTGAAATTAACTGGCTATGTTGTGATTTTACAATTTTTGTCAATAAAAAATTTGTACAAAATTAACCAATCGTATTCAGTCTTATAGACCAAAAAATTTGACACAATACTCTTATGGGTTGGTCGTTGGTCAATATTCACTTAAATGTCAGTGAGCTAATCCCTTTTTAACTAGAGTTATATTTAACTGAAGATCGTCAAACTCGCTCTTATTCAACAAACTCATGAAGTTCTTTAGTCGATCTTAGGTATATTTATAGTGGGTGCTGCCTAATGGACCCGTTCGTCTACCTCGTAAGACTACCTCCTGAAACCTATACCTAAATTGCCAGAAGAAGGGTATAGGATTCGGTGAGGTTCTAATATATAGGTTCGTATTTTGGTACGTATAAGGTTTAAACCATTTTACTTTTCAAATTTTATAATCTACAGTTTTTCCATAAAATTGTACAACAGGTATAAGTAGGTACATTTCCCGATGCAATCCATTTTTAAACTAAAAATTCGATAAAATTTCTTACAATCTTCGATTTAAGTTTTGAAAATATAACAAATGAGATCTTGAGTTGAACTTCATGAAGGTAAAAGGCGAGGTAAATTACCGTACCTGGGTAAGGGTATAGTAAGGGTAACTAGAGGTGGAACAAGACTTGTGAGAATTTTGCTCATGTTGAGGGCTACCCACACAGCCATTTGTTTATGTTTTTTCTCGAACATTTTTTGAGGAAACTGTTGTTCTGAAATATATTGTCTCTTTTTAACGTCCAAAACTAACTGGCTGCTTTGTGATTTTATAATCGAGTAATTATAAGTCACTATAGATCATGATATCACAACATCGCCAGTTTTTCCGACGCTCAAGACACACTATATTTCAGAACATTGCCTTCAAAAAACCGTCGGAGAAAACGTAAACAAATAAGTAGAAAATGTATATTTCATCTTAACGCCACGCACTTTCCATTGGGAAAATTGAACGTAGGTATCTAAAATGTGACCGGTTCTTTATATAATAGGGAACATTTTTCATTCACCCATTGCCTTCGTGCCGGTGTGTATTTTTGCGACCTAGTGGCTGAATTACTTCTGAAAAAGTGTATCGCTGACTAAACTGCAAGGATTATCTCTGATTAGATCCGTCTGCCTTCGCAAGAACTGTTGACGGCAGCTTCCGGTGCGGCGTATCCGCTCAGAGGCCGCAACTGAGGGCAGCGAGGGCGCTTCATGTAACGCTCTCTACGTCCAGATGGACCCTACGTCCATATGGCCTCTGTTACCTGTCCAAAGCTCTAAGCTTGACGCGTTAGTATCCAAAACGAACGTCCGCAGCCAGAAATGTTACAGCTTCCGAAAAGGTGAGCAACTGTCTCATTGAATGATGAGAAAATGCTATACCGACCCCCCGACAAATGCTTCACTGAAGTGGAAAATTAAACCGTCTCGTTTTCTTTAGATGACAGTCTCTATTAACCACTGATACCCCACAAGTCATAATCACGAAATATTCCACAATGACTTCCATGTCAAGGGTGGGGTTTCGCGTTTTTTCTACGAAAAGGAGAGGGGGAGAGGGTAAAGGGACTTGAATTTTGTATGTCATAAAATATCTATAGTCCATTTTTGACGAATAATTTTTCCTATACTCCCAGGGGGAAGTGGGGAAATTACCAATTTTCCTTATGGGGGGAAAAAGGGGTGCTGTGGTTTGCGGAAGACAAGAGTGAACCTGAGTTTTCCCAAAATACACACTACGTGTTTATGTAAAGGTGAAGTAAACCCGGCGGGAAACCCCCAAGAATTTTTAGAGAGGGGGTACCCCATACCTAATACCGAACACAGGCCGAAGCCGAGAAGTGTAGTGATAACAAGTCGAAGAGGAAAGATTGCCTGCGCTCGAACCCTGACCATTAAGGACACGAACTGATTGGTGCACAAACCAAACGTAAAAGCCAAAGCACCTGTACTATTTTAGGTAGGATATTTCGAGCTGGCAAGTTGCACACGTTATGGAGGTTACGGCAATGCGATCAACGTGCTGATGGATTCTACACAAAGCGCTCAACCATAAGCTATTTCTGGAACTGAACTCAGCCGTACACGCGACTCCGCTCCTATGGCCACTGAAAAATCAAGCAATTCGACGACATATCCCCCATTGGAACGACTGCATATAAATTCTACAAATTCTTATGGAAAATATGCAAATTTATATTATAGATTTTCCCATTTGGGAATTATTGCGACTGGGGGGAAAATTGATTTTGGATTTCGCTCTCTAGTAGCTATTACTGTCTCTCTAACTACTTGAAGGGCCCAAAAAAGGGACCTAATGGGGGAAATCGTGAAAATCGAAATTGGCCAGAAATTGAGAGACCCCCCCGATAAATGGCCAGAAACAGGATTTAAATTTATTCCTGTAGAAGTTCATAGAAGAGAGGGGCTGAGGGAAATTTGGGCTATTTGGTTCTATAATCAGGTACAGGCACTTGAATGAGAGCAACGACAGCTTCACCAAGAACTCCTAAAAAATGAAAAACCTTTCTTCCAAAAATTCATGAACAAGGGTACCTTATTTTTTATTATTTTTTATTTATTTTATAGGGTATATAGGGACGAGTTAATAAATGAGCCGTTGGGGTAATGACTAATTACATAAAATTCAAACAAGTGCTTTACTGCTCATGTATACATATTGTGCTAGGTAGTGCCGTGCGGTGGTGCATCCAAACTGCATCCAGTGTTTTTCTAGCAGAATTACCAGCCCCATGCAACATCTGGCCAGTCCTGAGCCTTTTATCCAAACAATGCAGCCCCCATATGCACTGCAATTTATACACCCCATGCACGATAGGCCGAGGGCGCAAACATTTTTTAGGCTTGTACATTTTTGTTTACTTGTTGGTTTCCGGATGATCCCTCATTATTCTGAGAACTTGACGTTTAGTTTTGGGATTTTACTTTGCTGAAGTAGTGGTTTGTTATATCTACGTGCATGATTTATTCGACGATCAAGGCTTGAAGTTATAGCAAGACCTAAGGTCCTTTGAATGGTTAAGGTTTCCTCACATGGACATGACGGTAGGTCTGTTTATTGCTGTCCCAGTCCCAGAAAGTCATGATTTATTAAAGGGGTGAAGACGACAAACCTGTCACTTCCATGCAAACGAGGAATCTCTGGGATGATATACCTTGCGCCTAAAACCTTCATGTGAGCTTCAGTTTTGAATAGCCTTTCCTTTTGGCTTTTGATTCTTGTAGGTACCAACAATTATCGAACTTTCGCTATTCCTACAAGATGCCTCTTTTCCTGGGGATTAAAGCTATATCACAAAATTTTAAACGCTAAAGGGCTGTGATTCTGCAGGAATTTCGTTTGATCCTCTTTCTTTTTCGGAAGAATTCTGCAGAAACACACGAAAACTGAATTGGACCATCTACTTACAAATAAAATCAGTCGGATCGTTAAATATAAGCTGACGTCAGTAGGACTTGTGCGAGAGGTCGCAGGTTTCTTGCTGTTGGTGGTAATAGGCGTGAGCGTAGGCTGAGGGGCGGTAGGACGGTACGGCAGCCCCTGGCACCCCGGAGGGCAGACCGGCAGGGGAGCCGCCACCTCGGTACGGGACACCGGGCGGAGAAGCTGGCACTGACGTCCGGAAAGACGTCAACTGGCAGCTGGGGGCATCGAAAAGCTCCCGGAAGCCAGCGGCCTCTTCGGCGTACCAAGGATTGTGCCGCACCTTGCGAAGGAAGAAAAGAGTGATGAATTTTAGCGTTAAAACGAAGAACTGTGGTGTGCATGCTCACTCATCCCTTAGTGTGGAAAAGAACCATGGTAGCTGTGTAATTTCGAATTTCATGCTGCTGAAACATTTCCTTACGGTACTGGTAGGTAGGTACTAGAGGCTAGCCATGTACCTTGCCTTGCTTAGCATAAATGTTATAGGTACAGGTACCTATACCCAAAGGTATCGGCTAATTTAGAGAACAAGGACCGAAGATATATGCATGTGAAAACTCCTGTTGCATGGTGACGATAATAAAAGCAACCTATAAGAACATGAAAATCTCTGAAATTTTTGAGACAGTATAGACCACTCAGGACAGTGATGAAAAAATGAAAATGAAAATACACTAATATCCGCTAGATAAAATGTAGGCATATTGGGAACATACCTGGCTAGGGGGTGGTGGAGAGATGTCCTCCTGCATGGGGGTGCCATACCCGCAGTACGCCTCCCGCGTCGGCCCCAGGCTATCAGCCGAGAAGGCAGCGTGCCCCCCGTGCCCTCCGTGCCCTCCATGGGACCCATGCCCCCCGTGAGCCCCATGTCCATCCAGGTTAACACCCTGGTCCAGCGGGTCCAGGGCCACACCACCCAGGATCTGCGGCTTCACATCGTACCTTCGCATACAATCCCTAGACTCACTTGGCTCCCTCTTGGGCTTGATGTCCAAACCCTTCTTGAGTGTCACATCACAACCGAGCACTTTTTCGTCCAGCCTCTTCCCAAGATCACCGTTCTGCCGCTTGATCGCTTCTTCTTTCTCCTTGAGGGCATCCTTCTTCTTAAACCGCCGTCTCCGCCGCAAGTAGGAACCGTTATCGAACATATTGTAGGAATCGGGATCGAGCGTCCAGTAGCTGCCTTTCCCTGGTTTTTTGTCATCGCGCGGCACTTTCACAAAGCACTCGTTGAGGCTGAGGTTGTGGCGAATGGAATTCTGCCAGCCCTGCTTGTTCTCACGGTAATATGGGAATCGTTCCATAATAAACTGGTAAATGCCATTGAGGGTGATTTTCTTTTCTGGGGCGTTCTGGATGGCCATGGCGATGAGGGCGATATAGGAGTAGGGTGGTTTGACCATGTCCTTGACACCCCCATGGTGGAGCTGCTGCTGATGGAGAGGATAAGCGGAGGCCGCGTAGCCATAGCGAGAGTACTGGTCGTAGGCGTAGGGGCCTCCAGCCATGTGGTGCGCGGGGGGCATGCTGCTGGGGTAGCCCGGCGGGGTGGCGGGATGCCGATAGTACGCGTTCTGGTCCCCAAAAAGTGTGTGCATGGTCATCGGGCCTGAACAACCACAAACAATAATGTGCAATCATTAATGCAAGTATAATACAGTAATAATAGGAATGTGGTTAATATAGTGTAAAGAATTCCTTTATCTGTACAAATATTAAAAAAAGAAAAATTAAAGAAAGGGACCTATATTAGGTCCTCTTGCTTTCAAATTAAAACTACCTAGGATCTACTAGTAATAGACTTGCTACCTATTAGAGCTGAAAGTGCTGAAATAACTCGCTATCTACCCGATAGTGGCTTATAATTTTTGTAAGGAAAGATGAGAACCTATTGGGTATACCTATACCTAGGTAATTAGATATGTACCTACCTAAGTATAGCTATAGTAATTTATGCTTCTACGTAAACTCATCCCTACCTTAGAAAATACTGGGTGATTAGGATTGGAAAATTTCCAAAATTTTCAGTTTTCATCTCAAAATGGGCCCCTACCTAGGTATATGTAGGTATAGGTGGGTAAACTACACTTACCTACAACCTAGGTACTTATTTATTTGACAGAGGTAAGCCAGCATATTAATTCGTTCAAGTTCAGGCGATCTGTATCACCGTCGGACCTATTGGGGCAAGATTTCTCTGCGTCTGACGCCTGTCAAAATTCCCCAAAAAGATGTCCAGAAAGGTGCCATTTTTTCCTGTATTTATTGGTACTTCTTTACTGCAAAAAGGTATAAATTTGTAACAGTAGGTACTTATCGAGACAAAATGTCTTATTCACGCAAAACACTTGGAAAACACAAAGTACGGATATTTAAAACAGAGAGTAGAGGTGACTTACTTTGCTAATTTGCGGAAAGTAGGATTAAGTGGATGACCATGGCTGCGGCACCCCGACCACCAGCAACACCCCGCGCGACACTCGACACCCACGCACCTTAAAACACGGTCACAGGACAACACAGGGTCAAAAACCGCCGTCCAAAAGCTTCAAAAAAACAAAAATATTTACACGACCTTGATAAAAAAAACAAAAGTTAGGTCTTGGGCCGCGAAATGTTTATTCTGAGAGATTATCCGTTCACAAGTCGTCGTATCGCGTCTTATTATGAAACATAACAGATACGTTTACTCAATGAGAGAGAGAAAACAGTTTAGCCGGTGGTTTGTTTCTTTAGAGCGGTTGAGAAAATAGCTTCGACGGGGGCGGGTCTCCGCCTCCATGCACCAACGAACTGCGCCCAAGGGCTCCGCCTTACAACGGCACAACTCGCTTTCTGCTTGCTGTCTGCCCCACTTCAATTAGTCAGGGCCGCAGCAGGTATAGTGTACAGTGACGTTAGATTAATGGATAGGGTGCGTCGATTGATTCTGCCATTAAAAAATCTCTCAAAAATTCCTAACTCAACCGCGAGGGGTGAACAATTTTTTTGGAGTGGTTACCCCTTCGGGGTTCATATTTCTATGAATATCGTTGGGAATCTTTGGAAATCTTTATGGAATCTCAGGGAATCTCAAGGATATCTCCGTCGCTCAACCGTAAAGCAGTATCATAACTTCATATAGGTAGGTAGGTACCTATACCTACCTACATGTACCTACCTTGCGGAAATTAGACATAATCATGCAGTGGTTTAGGAAGGTTTTTGAGACATTGCAGTTATCTTTGAACGAGCACTTAGGTATTCATTTTTTGCACGTGCACATGTGCATATTTATTTGCACATGCCGTTCACGTGCATTTTTCTTTGTAGGTAGGTAGGTACCTTACCTACCTATACTTAACTACACACGTGTATTTTTGCAAGTTCAATTTACGAGCATTTTTTGCATATGCGTAATGGACATTCACTTTTTGCACGTGCCTACGTTCAGTTTATTCCACCTGCACGTGTTAAAATTTTCTGCACATGTAAGTAAACGTGCATTTTTTCCCCATGCACATGTGCATTTTTTGCCAGCGCATTATTTTTCACACGCATTATCATGCGTGGTCTGGAAGGTTCGGGAAATTCCCTTGCTCCTCCATACCTATAGGTATAGTCCGCTGACCGGCCGCCGTAGCGGTATATAGGTTACCTACCTACTATAGAATTTCTAGATCAGTGCATACCTTAGTGTAAAATTTCATTGGAAAGAAGAAAAACAACAGCAACTGACGCTGACGCAAAACAATGCTTGTTTTGTCAGCGCCTTTTGACGTCAAAAATTCAAAAGGGAGGACCTCTAAAATTTGCGATTCTACGGTTATACCTAACTATATAGGTAGGTACCTACCTATACGCAGGTTGGGGGGTCGTCCTCACCCACCTTCCTATTGAAAAATCGTCTACCTAGGTCCTAGGTACATTTCCTTCATGTAAAACAAACATTAAAAAGTACCTACTTAGCTACTTACTAATGAAATTCAAATGGCATATACTCCAGGCCTAATGACCGAAAATTAATTATCAAATTATGAAATAAATCAACAACAATTTCCACTTATTCCCGTCTTCCATTAACCACTTAATTCGGAAATTTTAAAAGCAAGACCGCAACGAATTCCCCCGGTTTCCAGGATCGACTTCATACAATGTGTACGCAATGCTCGTTATAAAAGTGACGTTTCAAGCAATGATCCTGAAACAGTAAGGATTTCTTAGAATAAAGAGGGGGACAGTTTCCAGCGGGACACCTCACTGAGTCGCTGAGGTGTTCATTATCGGACGACAGAAAAAAAATGAACAATTTTCACTGTCCGAAATTACCCTCTCTCACCCTACCCTACTACCCTTCTGTACCTTCTTCTAGGGCCGCCTCTTCGTTTCTTAACTCCGTGCCTTCTGGTATAAAAATTGGTCCTTCGACCCATGACATGACGTGACATAGAATAGGTACCCTTCTTACAAATAGATACCTACCAATAAAGCATGAATAAAGAACAAGAATGCAGTTTACTGGTCTCCATTTTTTCCTTCATTATCACCCGCAAATATTACGAACACAAATATGAGCCATCCATGGGTATGTACCTACAGGTAGAGGTTTTATGGGGGGGGAATCATCCCCTCCATGATTCACCGAATCTCGCGGTTGTAGTGTAAAGATCGAGGGAGAGGAAGAGGCAGCAAAAAACGCCGTAACGATTTTCCTGTACCTACTCGTGAAAACGAATAGCTGTTCTGGGGGAAATATTATTGGAAAAATTAAAAATCTTGTGACCGAGCGAGCGAATCGAGTGAGAAGGAAATTTAAGGTATGCTAGGTACCCTTTTGCTAAATTGAGAGGGGTGCGCCTTCATGTCGACTGTTTTTTCTTTTATCAGGTGTGAACGCTGGTTGAGCAGAGTACCACGCGGGAGTTTGACCTATAGAAAGGGACTCGACTGGCTTCGTGACTGCAATGTGGACTGGCTGGCTTCGTCACTGCTGTGTGGGCTGGCTTGATGGTAACGGGAGGGGTCTGATTCACCGGGATTGGCCCCTGTGACTCCGGGGCTGGGCCCTCGGCACTTCAAAGCTCGACCTCACTAGACACAGTATGCCCCATGCAGGAGTTGCCCCCACCACGCCGTTCGGCTTAAGGACCAAACTGAAACTAGCCCCCAGTCGGATAGTTTTTAGGAAACTTGGAAGGAACGGCTGTACCTGTTCTCATTCCATTTCGCCCGGTTGAGTTTATCCAGGGAAATTCCTCTGAGTGAAACCATGTAAAATGATATGACCAAAATTCCATCGGAAAATAAATTTGATTTAATTTGATACCTACCTACCTGTTTTGCTTTATAGGTTTCCGAAGTGAGCTTTAAGTGTACAGGTATAGGTAAATAAATACTCATCCGAGGGGGTAACCACTCCAGAGATTCCTTGAGATTCCCTGAGATTCTAAAAAGATTTCCAAAGATTCCCAACGATATTTATATATAAAATGATGAACCCCGGAGGGGTAACCCCACTCGAAAAATTTTCCAAGATTCCCTGAGATTTCATAAAGATTTCCAATGATTCCCAACGAGATTCCACACGAGTGGTTACCCCCTCGTACTCATCTGTCACTCTCTGCAAAGACACTCTCTATAACGAAAACCTGTCCATAATGAATGAACGCTACAGTCCAGACTCATTTTGAAGCCCTATCTATAGCTCATCTCTCTCCTCTATAAGGAGCAACTTCACATGCTCTCTTGACTGCATGTCGCTATAGAGAGAGACAAGAAGGCTCCTATTCCCCTCTCTCCCTACTAATAAGTACCTAACCACGATGAGAGAATAATAAACGAGAGGTGCCTCTCAGTGGCCGAGTGGTTAAGGGGACCGCTTTGTGTCGTGAGAGGTCCGGGTTCGAATCCCGGCGGAACGGAAAAATTTTCCGCTTCCGACATGGATGTATTGGCTTCGGCCCACTCGTATTCGGCTTCGGCCACTTCATCTTCGGCTTCGGCCAGAAACTTCTAACAAACCAACTCGTCGGCGCATATGTTCTCTGAACGTCGCGCGTTAAATAAAAAAAAAAAAAATCCCTTTCGGCAGCCCCGAAAGGCGTAGGTAGATTTCGAAGATTACAATTGAATTTAACGAGTAAAGTTTGAAATAAAAAGAAGAAAAACATCTGTATCCATTTTATTTTAGACAGTTAGACAACCTAACAAACCCTAGAGGTGCCAACTGAACAAAACATAAAAAGCGGGAAAACGAAGAGTTTGAAAGTTCTTTCTTCGTAATACTCCCTCTGAACTTGAGAACATCTTCGTTAGTGCAGCCCCAGCATCGGCAGTAGGTCCACAGGTCAGGCCCTCAAACCTGACGACTCAGTCAGCATCTTCAGTCGATGAGAAGGTAGCCCCTTTGTCAAGTAGTCAGCTAACTGATCCCGTCCAGACACTTGCCTGACGTCGAAGTCTCCCTTCAGATGTCGCTCCCTTATGTAGTGATATCTCACATCGACATGCTTAGAGCGTCGGTAGAACTCGCCCTCATTTTTCGCAAGGCGAACTGCTCCTGCATTGTCCACGAACAGCACAGACTTGACTGTGCATCCATAAATATCGTTCAGCAGCCTTTTGAGCCATATAATCTGCTTTGCAGCTTCACTGGCAGCGATGTACTCAGCTTCGGTAGTTGACAATGCCACGCAGTCTTGCTTTGTAGAGAACCAACTTATTGCTCCTCCCGCAAACATGCAAAGAACGCCAGAACGAGACTTTCTGTCTTCCTCATCTCCTGCATGATCTGCGTCACTGTAACAATGAAGTAGTCTTTCCCCTTTCTTGTACTCTAAGGCATAGTCCATTGTGCCCTTTAAGTACCGTAGGATCCTTTTAACTTCAGCCCAGTTCTTCTCACTTGGATTGTTAACATGTTGAGCAGCCATGTTTACAGCATAACTGATGTCAGGACGTGTATTTGTCAAATAGAGGAGACTTCCAACAGCCTCCCTGTACGGCACCTCTGCTGCTAGTGCTGTGTCAGCTGCGTCCTTACTTCCCTTTCCGCACTCCGTTGGTGTGAGGACTGGATTGCAGTCTGACATCCGGTACCGATGAAGGATACTTTCAATATACGACTTCTGACTCAGTAAAATGGCCGTCTCAGTCCTCTGAATCTCAACTCCTAAGTAACATTCAGGCTCGGTCACTTTTAGCTTGAACTCACTTTCTAATTGCTCGATCAATTCAGAAACTTCTTTCTCGTCTGAGCCAGCAACGAGGCCATCATCTACATAAATCACTAAAATCAGCTTCTTTCCTTTTCTGTTTCTTACCAACAGGCATGGATCTGCACAGCTTTTCTTAAAACCTTGCTCCAACAGAAAGTCAATCAAGCGCTTGTACCAACATCTTGGACTCTGTTTCAAACCATACAAACTGCGCTTGAGTTTCCAGACTTGGCCTGAGTTGTTGTCAAACCCTTCTGGTTGCTTTACATAGATTTCCTCATCTAACTTGGCATATAAGAAAGCAGTTTTCACATCAAACTGTTTCAATTTCATGTTTTCTTGCACGGCAACATTTAACAGTGCTCTTATAGTATCAAATCTTGCCACAGGACTGAAGGTTTCGTCATAGTCTATGCCCTGTTTCTGTGCAAAGCCTTTCGCTACAAGGCGTGCCTTATAGATCCCCTGTGGATATTTCCTCCTTAAGACCCACCTTACGCCGATTGCCTTTTTATTACATGGTAATGTTGTTACCTCATAGACGTCATTTTCCTGAAGAGAAGACATCTCCTCGTTCATGGCTGCTTGCCAATGAAACCAGTCAGGCCCTCTTACAGCATCATTATACGTCAAAAGAGTACCTTGAGCTAGTAAAACGTAGTCTTGAAGATAGGTTGGCAGACGCACCTGTCTTCGATCCGTCGAAGACTCGGTAGCGCTCCCTCTGGCTCCAGCGGTGGTCACGTCATCGCTGTCGTCAACTGTATCCAAGGACTCAGCGGCGCTGTCTCCAACTCCGTCAGCAGCGGTAGTCTCATCATCGCTGTCACCAACAGTGTCTTCTGTGGACGGAGTCTCGGTTGCGCTCCCTCCAGCGTCAGGCAGACGCACCTGTCTTCGATCCATCGAAGACTCGGTAGCGCTCCCTCTAGCTTCATCAGCAGCAATGATCACGTCACTGCTGTCAACAACTTCCTTGTCGGAGACTGTGTCCTCGATGGAGTGCATGTAGCGGTCCTTGAAGGTGACATCACGACTCGTCAGCACGTTGGTACCGTTGAAGACGCGGAATCCGTCCCGCTCATCACAGTAGCCGACAAAAAACCCAGGGACCGCCTTGGCTGACCATTTTGTACGTTTCTTTTTGGGAATATGTACAAAGCATTCTGCTCCAAACGGACGAAAGTGGTTAATCGGTGCGGGGTCCTTACCGAACCAAAGTTCATACGGTGCCTTCCCCGCAACAACGGTAGGACCTGTTCGGTTAATGACATGACAGGCCGTGTTCACAGCTTCAGCCCACAAGGTCTTGGGCAGACCACTCCCGTGCAGCATCGTACGAGCACTTTCAACTAGAGTTCGCATTTCACGTTCAATACACCCGTTCTCTTCGGGTGTGTAAGGCATCACAGTACGCATTGTGATACCTTCCTGACGTAGCAAAGTCTTTACCTCATTGTTTACAAATTCAGTGCCACCATCACTCATGAAGGTCTTTACAACATGCCCAGTAGTCTTCACTTCGGCGAGAAAGTCTTTCAGACGAGCCACAACGTCACTCTTGTTTTTCAAGAAAAACACCCGCCGAAACTTCGTGTAGTGGTCCTTGAAGGCGAGAAAATAGCGAGAACCGCCTAAAGATTGCTCCTCCATGGGCCCGCATACATCTGCGCTTATGATTTCACCTGGCTCCTTCGCATGAACCTTCCTGGTCCGGTAGGTGGCACGGTGCTGCTTGCCCAGCACACATGCCGAACAGAAAACACTATCTTGCTTCACCTTGACGCCCCTGTCACGAAGAACACTAGCCACATGCTTCTTATACTGGTGGGCTAATTTTTCATGCCACTCTTGAATCGTATACACAACATGTGCTTCAGCATCAGGTAATACCACATCTAGGTCCAACTCGAACAGTCCATTGAGTCGCTGGCCAAATAATTGTGGTCTATTGTTGTACAAAAACACACATTTGTCTTTATCCGATTTAAATGTGAAGTTTTTGTCGTTAGCAGTGCCGACAGAAAACAGATTCCGCCCGATTTCCGGCACATGCCACACATTTTCAATTGTTTTGATCAGTTTGCGTGGTCCCACATACGTGTTAACTCGAATGCGACCTTGACCATATGCCCAAATGATGGCATTGTTTCCTACACGCACAGGCAATGGGTTTTCAAAGTTTTCGTAGGTTTCGAACCATTCCTGATTCTTGGCCATATGATGATTTGCCCCACTGTCTGCAATGAACTGCCTTCGTTCACGGTTGGCCTTCGGGCCATCAGCCACATAACAAAAGAACTGCTCACTGCCACTCTTAGACTCAGGTTTTTCTTCCCCCTTAAACTTTGATTTCTTTTTCGGACATTTTGATGCATAATGATTGTCACCACAAATAAAACACTTTATAACCTTCGAGCTGCTGGCTTCTGGCTTCTTCTTGAAATCACTAGTCTTCTTCTGCGTTACACACCGCAGGGCAACACCATCATTGACCTCTTTTCCTGGTAAACGCATTTCAATCAGCCTCAACCTTTCCATCAGCAAGGTTATATTCCGGTCTTTCACGGGAATAGACTCCCATACAGATTTGAACTCGAAGTAATCCTTTGGTAGTGTACTCATTACTCGAGCCATCAAAAGCACCTCTGGAAGTTCAACTTGTGCTTGTTTTTGCAATTCAGAATTGACATCAGCAAAAATTCGTTGTAGTCGAGCGATGTAGGTCGCGATTACTTCATTCTCCGCCATTGTCGCAGTAAAAAACATTTCCAAAACACTATCCAATCTTTGATTAGAACTTTGTTCATAAATGGAAAGCAATTTCGCCCAAACCGCGGCGCCGTCCAGACACGTGGCGGTGAGTTCAACATTTGCGTCGTCCATATTTGCCACGAGAAGTACCTGACACAGGGCATCTTTCTTGTTGTAGTCCTTTACAGCTTTTTCGAAATCCTGGTCACTCTGACCTTCGCCCTTAACTGGAAGTTTCTCGACACCGACGGCAATGTCGTAGACGTCATGGTGACGTAGTAGAAGGGCGACTTGCCGCTTCCATCGCACCCAAGATGAAGCCCCGTCCAACTTGTGCAAATGTACTTTTAAATCCATTGTACTTTCAAAAATTCAACGCGTTCTTGGCCCATAACCAATTGAATTTAACGAGTAAAGTTTGAAATAAAAAGAAGAAAAACATCTGTATCCATTTTATTTTAGACAGTTAGACAACCTAACAAACCCTAGAGGTGCCAACTGAACAAAACATAAAAAGCGGGAAAACGAAGAGTTTGAAAGTTCTTTCTTCGTAATAATTACTTCCATCAACTAGAAGCAGTCTAAAATCATTTAGAAAGACGGATAAGAAGATTTTCAGTTGATCCAATTGCATTATCTACAATAACAAACGGAGGAATTGAGTTTTGAAATTTCACCCCCCCCCCCCCCCCCCCCTTTACAAGAAAATGAAAGTGATTTTACAGTTTTCAGACAAATGTTGTAGATATTATTAATAGAAACTCATAGCAAAAAGAGTAAACTCAATATCTCACCAAATAAATGAGTTATGACGTTTTGAAAATTCAACCCCCCACCCCCTGCCTAAACGGTGCGTCGGACGAAAAACTTGTTCAGACAAAAGTTGTAGGTAATATTGAGGCAAATGCATTACAAAACAAAAGAACTCGATAACACAATAACAAACGGAGGAATTGAGTTTTGAAATTTCACCCCCCCCCCCCCCCCCCCCTTAACAAGAAAATGAAAGTGATTTTACAAAACACTTTTTCAGACAAAAGTTGTAGATATTATTAATAGAAACTCATAGCAAAAAGAATAAACTCAATATCTCACCAAATAAGTGAGTTATGACGTTTTGAAAATTCAACCCCCCACCCCCTGTCTAAACGGTTCGTCGGACGAAAAACTTTTTCAGATAAAAGTTGTAGGTAATATTGAGGCAAATGCATTACAAAACAAAAGAACTCGATAACACCCCTAGGACACAAGTTATGAATTTTTTTGTGCGCAAAACCCTCTTTTTCCACCCCTATTCAACCATTAAGGGTGGGATCAAAAAACGTTACTAAGAAAAGTTGTAGGCAGTACTGTTAGACGACCCTCAGAGAAAACTACGTTTCATTAGTTGCAATATTAAGGGAGTTATGGCCAAAAAGCCAGATTTAGAAAAAGTCCCCCCATTTCCCCCCCCCTTGGTCCGATTTCCCCCATTAACGAACTCGACCGAGATTTTAGTCCCTTATATTTTATTAAATAGTCAAAACCAATTATTTTTCAAAAATACGGCTGCTAGCGTGTTCACAAGGAAGTGAAAATGAATTCAAAAACTTTTGAACTGATGGTGGTTTTGGGATCCAGGGGTCATAAAAAGAAGAACTGTGAAGAAATTTTTCAAAAGTGAGACTACTGGTACGACTACAATAGGTAGATTTTTCTTCGAAATCTACCTAAAATAAATAAATAAAATAAATATAAGATAAGATAAGATATAAGATATAAGATATAATAAGATATAATAAGATATACAATAAATAAAATAAAATAAAATAAACGAGAGGTAGGTACCTAGGTATATTTTTCCAATTCAAATAGGTACATTCTGTTCTTGTAACTATGAACACAGTCCGCCAATGATATAGCTAAAATAACAGAATAAAATATTAAGAGCTACCGTGAGCGCTGGCACCTCAACAGAGCGTATTCGCATATTGAAAGGTCATCAAAGTGACAGGCCAGTTAGCTCTGACAGGGCATGGCCCTTATCATAACACTCCAGCCAAGCAGCAGTTTCAATACCGAAATGAATTCAGGATGGGGTGGGGACACGGCTAGGGCGCAGACAAGGGGGCTTTGTTATGCTGGCTCACTGTGACGAGCAGGGGCGGATTGCACCTTCAGGGATAGATATCTATATCAAGTTAATAAAGATATATCGATGGATCTATCCGAGATCTAACAAGACCATAATAAAGACCGAACACAGCCCTACTAACCAGGACTTTATTATTCCTTCCAATGTCCCAGTTATTTCTTGGATTACAGTTGTTTGCTTCCCTAACGCTTACTTTTTATATGGCTGTTTTTTGAGGGCGTCTACACAGTCGTGTTTGTTTTGTTTGTTTATGTTATTATCTGCACATTTTATGAGGAAACTGTTGGATATTTAAATGTTCTGAAATATAATGTCTTTTTAACGGCCGAAATTAACCGGCTGTGTGGTGATTTTACGATCGAGATAAAAAATTTGCCCGAAATTAATCGAGTAGCCTGTAAATTTTGGCCGTCGTAAGTCATAACATTTATATCCAGTTGTTTCCTCATAAAGTGTGCAGAAAAAACGTATAAACAAGTAGCGAATGTATGTTCAGTCTTAAGGGAAAATGGGAAATCTCGAAGACCACTCACAAAGTTAATATGGGCCCCAGAAATAGGTAAGGTACATCACCAGCTAAATTTTCATGAAATACAATTTGGTGATAAGTATGAAGTGCAGGTTTCGCGTAGGAAGGTAAGACACCTTCCACAGGGAGTTTACGACCTATTGCTTTTTCTGTAGCCATCAAACTGATGACTGAAATATTTACCCCCCCCCCCCCCCCCCATCAGGATTTAGTGGGGGGGTCCTGCACCCCCTTTAAGGACCCTTCTAACAATTTTCCCCATTCAATTGATCTTGCGGTTAGGGGAGAGATCCAACTTCCCCCAATGTCTAATCCAATATGGGGCTTCTCCCGTTGTTTGTCCCCCGCCCCTAAAGAGGTATGATGTGTATTGTGGGAGGGAGGGTGTCCACACCCATTGCTAGCCCATTTCCACGGGCAGTTAAGAATATATAGGGGTGTCAGCTCCCTAGAGGGCTTTTTCCGGCGTTAAAAATCAACACTGGGGCTATTCACATCACCCCCAATAGCTATAATAGAGTAGGTGACACAACAAAATTAAATTCTGTGGTGCTACTGCCCTAGGAGAGCCGAGGCTGATTTGGTGAGAATCACGCCCCAGTTGAGTTTTTCGAAGGCCGATGGAGGGTTAGGCCCAGAAGGACACAGGGTTCCAGCTTTCGTGACCTCTGTTCGGCGGAATGTCTGTCGGCGAAGTGTCCGGGCACCGTACACAAGGGGGTTTTTCGGTCAGAATGACGTCCCAGTCAGTTTTTTCCCCCCCGAGCGGTGCGAAGCTATAAATGGAAATATTTCTTTTTGAAAGAATTATTTTGAATATTTTGAGATATGGTCCTAACAAACCAAAAATCGGTAAGTACTTTTTGTGACGTTACGATACACTGAAAAAAATGGCCAACAAGAAATGCCTTGTTGATGAAATCTTGTTGTTTCTAATAGAAACTTCTATTTGAAGTAGAAAGAAAAATCTTGTTAAGCAGTGCCGTGTTGACACAATAAGCATCTTTTTGGGTTAGTGAGGGAAATCTGCTTAAAATCGAGTTTAAAAAAATCCAATTAGATTACTCTCATTGCGATAATGAGGTAACCGTTCCAATAAGATGGACCCCTGTGCTCCAAGAAGACGCGGTGTCGCCGTAGAAACAGATCGTCTTATTGACCTCTCAATAAGAATATGTTTCCGTGGTGAAGAGGCACTCTCACGGCTGCAATGACATGGGCTATACGCGGTAAATAGTCTGTCTTATTGACTTCTCAACAAGACGATCATTCCGTGGTAAACAGTCAACCTTGCCACTGCACTAACATGGTCTGTCCGTGGTAATGACACCGTCTTTCAAATTCAGTGACGCTTTCTTGTTGGCCTCGTGACGTCACAACAAAGACAGCCTTTCTGTGGTAAAGAGAGAGTCTAATTGAGTATGAGACGTATGATGTTTCCAGTGAGACGTGCTCTCTGTGGCAAATAGAATTGGTTCGCGCGGGTAATTTAAAAGTTCAAAAAGTCTGATTGGAAAGAATTTAATTCCATAATTTCTACAAGGCAAAATATGTCGCTGGTTTATAAGAAATATTAACTTGTAGGGTCATTTCTGTTAAGGAAGTAATTTAAGAGGTGAATTTAGTCGAAAATAAGCAGTTCCTTGAATATAGGAAGGAAATGAAATAATTGCATGTGGAATGGCATTATTGACATTGTCACATCGTATAGGATGTTGGAAAATCCAATAGGAAATTGGGGGTCACTTCGAAAATTCCGAATAGTAGGTAGGTAGGTACGCCTACATCACCAACAAGTAGTGTACCTACCTATACCTATACTGATTTTTAAGAAACTGCTAAAAGATTATTTCTTCAAAAACGTTTTTTATAGTCCAGGTGAATTTCTAAACATGTAATTTTAGCTGGAAATCCAGGCGTTTTATACTTTAACCCTTTCTTTTAGGAGGGACAAGGTATAAAAAAATAACTGATGTAGGTACCCTACTGGGCCTGTATAGCCTGCACGCATGCAGTTTTCCGCTGCTTCTATACTGCAGCACCCCCCGTCCCCCCATCCCTTGCCTCCACTAAGAAAACAGGTGATATGAAGCCCACATGAAACTTCATAGTTCATAGGTCACTGCCCCCTACCAATATTTGTTTGGTTCTGACCTCGGCTATGTGACGCAAAGAGATTTCTTGTTGTATAGCAAGAAATCGTGTTACAAGAAATAGATGGAAAATAAGCTGATGCGTCATGAAAAAGGTTGTGTGTGACGCAAAGAGATTTCTTGTAAAGTCTTATTGGTGTGGGAAGATTTCCTGTTGTGTAGCAAGGAATCGTGTTACTCGAAATAGATGAAAAAAATCTACCTTAATGGAATAAGAATGACTTGTTAGATTCTCCTTTAATTTTGCTGGGTCAGGGCAATTTCAAAAAACCTGGTTGGATTACGAAGAATCCCTTATCAGCTGAACAAGGCGTTCTTTCTGATTCTCTAGATTTCTTGTTGTGGGAGCGTCTTTCTCACTGTAGGGAAATATGGCAAAATCGCGCGGGATACTGTCAGTTGCGACTGATCACGGACTGTGAAGTTGTTAAACGGTACCTAGGTATGTGAATTTTTTGTTTGTGTTGAAGTGCAGTCCTAGAACATAATGGAAGTGAAAGATATTCGGTGCTGCATCGGATACGGTGACGCGGCGGATGTTTTCATTGGTAAGTACCAAAGTAATACAATATTTACCAATTTCATCATTAAGTCTAACCACACATGTGCCTTAATAGGCTTCGGCCCAATGAGAAAGGCTTTGTGGACTACTTAACAGTCCCCTGGCCTTATAATCAAAATGAAATAAATACAATTCTGTTGATGTTTTTTTATGCCCATTTTGTTGAGAAATTGTTGGATATTTCAACTGGTTTCTGGAATTACCTATTCTATTACTAAAATACTTGGGTTCTGAGAAATTAAAATTTTAAAACAAATAATTTTCCAAAAATTTCTTCATAACCTATTGTGAAATGGACGTAAAAGAAAAACACGCGTAAAATTTTGTTAAAAAAAGGCCGAATACTAACTAGGTACTTGTTATTCTGTTTCCAGCTACGAATTGACTTTGAGGCGGCTTACCCCACGCTCACTAATGCTGTGAACGAGAGATACCCTGAGTTCAAACAGCGTGCAGTGGCTCTCGCCAGTAACCGTCTTGACTACGGACCAAAATCAGGGCGATCCTTACCGAGTTGGAATGTAAGTGTGTTAAGGGTCTCCTGTAGCTGATGATTCATTACTGCCGCCAATAAGTTTAAAGTTCCGAGCGGCGAGCAGACCCTTAAGCATATTTCTTGCCAAGTTTACAAACGTATAGACTTAAAGTGGCGTCGTCAAGTTGGTAGCAACCTATACTGTTGGCACAAGGTAATTCAAATTAAGGGTCACCACATGCACAGTTGTGTTTCTTTATATTTTTTATCTCTGCCTGTAGGTGTGCAATAAGGTAAATAGTGAAATAAATGGTCCAATGGTCGCACAAAGTAGCTTGCCTTTATGCCTTCCACTGTGAAATGCTGCTTTCTTAATGGAAATTGCTTGCTTATTTATTGATCATTTTTATCTTTGCAGTGGGTGAAGACTGAAGACACATCCGACCTTGCCGCCTTCAAATTGCTCCCTTCCCTCGTGGACTACGGTTGGACAGTAAGGGGAGAGAAAGGAATATGGAAGGCCACCAGGTCGGAGTCACTTATTATTGTGATTTTACAGTCGAGTTCTTTATATCAGTCAAATATTTGTCCAAATTTACTCGATCGTAACACCACTATAGCCCAGTATAGTTTCGAATAAGAAGAGACCTAAGTAGGTACCTATATTATATTCCATAACAAATAAATATCGAAGAGTTTCCCCAGTAAATAATCATGAAGAAACACACACGAAAATAATGTGCCATCACTCGAAGGTAATACTCTATTTTTTCAATAATTGTTCTATTCATTTTGCAGTTTGTCAATAAATATGTCAGCCGATATAATTGATATCTTGTTTGGTTTGTACAGGTGACTGCACGTGCATCTGCTTGGGAAAATGCCTCGCACAACCAACGACCCTGTGGGGGTCGAACCCCCACCCTCACCCTCTGAGGCCTCGCTATTATATTCTTATAGTACACTACGATCTGCTCAAACGACTCGCAGTTGATTGGTGTGTATCTATAGGCATAAGTAACGGTGCACAGGCTACTGAGAGAGTGAGGGTGAGGGTTCAGCTACTACCATTCTGGTTGCACGGGGATGAGGTATTCTTAGGGCCGGCCCTAAGAATACCTACAGCCGCAACCAGTATGGTAGTACGAGGCCTTGTTGACACAAGCAGATGAACTGCCAGCAACCAATAGATTTCCTTTCAGTGCAGTAAGAAAATCTACGTAGGGCTATGAGAAAGCTTACTAGGGCCAATGAGAAAGCTACTAGGGCCAGTGAGAAAGGTACCAGGGCCAATGAGAAAGCTACTACGGCCAATGAGAAAGCTACTTGGGGCCAGTGAGGAAGGTTATTGAGGCGAGGAGAAAGCTACTACGAGCCAATGAGGAAGGTTATTGAGGCAGTGAGAAAGCTACTTGAAGGAAAGGGACAAAAGCAAGAAATCTACTGGAGGCACCAAGAACATCTCTTTAAGTTGACAGGGTAGTCTGCCAAATTCAGCTAGCCCATCTTTTCAGGCTGAACAGCTAGTCGGTCGCTACTAACTAGACTCTCTGTTACACCTATATACGTCACCTGCCACTGTTAGCAAGACGTTCTCTCCAAAGCAGCCAGTCTGCCTTTCATTGCTGGCGAGACGTTCTCTATCCCCCAAGCAGTTTGCTTTGCACCATTGGCAAGGTGTTCTCTCACAGCCAAATAGAAGGTCTGACTAACTTCGTCTCAGCTGAACACATACAGCAAGCAGTTCTGTAACCGCCACTTCGGAGACCTGTATGCCATGTCTCGACAGTTTGCAACAATGGAATAGATGCTCTGTCTCGAATCGAACGATTTCTCGTGGTCTTTTTTTTCTTATTGGAAAAAGGTCTCGTTGCTTCAAACAGAAGAGTTTAACAAGAAATTTCTTGATGCGTTAGCAATGCTGATCGTGAAGTCACAATTTCAGTCAGGAATTCTGCAGTGGCACAACAAGATATTTTTCTCAGTGTACCTCCCATAAGGAGTTACACAGTACAAATCCTCCCCGAAACGTTGGGATCACAAAGTTTGACAGCAACGTGTGAGAGATGAATTGAAGAGGAATCGGGGAACCTCTCCCCCTACCCTCCCCCAGCCTGGGGCAGGAAGTGAAGAGAGGGGGAAGGGGAAAGCAATTTCCCATCTTGTTGTGATAGGCTCAGCCTGCAGGCTGTCAGCAGACGGCACCCCCACACCCCCTGTACACCATCAGATCCCTATCCTATCTATAGTGAAGCGTCAGATACCTATCCTGTCTATGGCAGTAGTGGTGCATCGAAATACAGTGGACTTTCTCTATAATGATCGAGATGAGACCAATAATATAATAATAGCTGAGGGTTGGGGGGGACAAGCCCAGCAACTATAGACCGTTTTCAAGTACTATCCATTGTGCTCAGCTGGCAGCACTACCAAATACCAGCTCCCCAGCCATCGAGTAAACGATGGGGACCTACAGTTTTAGGTGGGTTCCGAACCACCACAGCCTCGATATACATTTCACTTGACATGCTGAACATATCAGAGGTGAATGCCGATCAGAAAAACTTTTTGGTAGGATCGGGATCGAACCGGTGTGACCCAGATCTCACTGCTCCTCAAAAGTCGACCATTTAGTCCACTCGGCTATGGGACCAAGTAAATTTGTTCGCTACGAAAAAGAGTTAGGTTGGATTTAGCTAATTTCGGAATGGAATTTACCCGAATTTTTTTCTGTAAGTTAAACAAGGTTGCCATGGGTTGCTAGGGAAATAAAATTCCGACTTTATTTACCTTAGCAACGCATGGCAACCTTGTTTAACTTACAGAAAAAAATTCGGGTAAATTCCATTCCGAAATTAGCTAAATCCAGCCTTAAATGTAGAGACAGTTTCAAATGAGCCAGGACGTACATACGGATTCTCCAGATGAAGCTTGATAAGGTGACATCGGAGTGATGATTTCTTCAAGAAGTGCGTGACTTTTGGAAAACCTATACCTTCTTCGACTACACGCGGGCATGGGTTCGAGAAATCTCAGCGAACTCCCGAAATAAAAATCACAAATCTTTTCCCAGACGGAGTGGACAGGTATTTGGAGCGATCTTCTGCAGCTGTTGCTGTCTGCCTGCGCTGCTAAGCCCGCGTGATGCATCGCTTGGGGCCGACAAAGCACCCGAGCCCTCCCGAACACCACTACCCCTTCTTCAGAGCAAGACGAATGGCGACCTGTCCATGAGGCAAACGCGGAACTACTGTTTCATGCCACCGACAAACACCCGCGTTCCCGCGGCACTTCCTCCCCCAGGCATGATGTATGGGTCCCCGCACCCGATGGGGCAGAGTGTGAGTTATTTAGGAGGGGGATTAGGACGTCCGGACGATGAGCAGGAATTAGGAAGGTAAATACTGAGACGAGACACCGACGCACTCAAACAATAATCCTAGGAAGTCGGGACTTAACCTAATTCATGATGGTGAAGCGGAAACCTTGTGTGTAGTTCAAAACCATTTTCAACTTTTTCTTTTTTTTTTCACGGAAGCTTTTGAAACCTCTTACAAATGATACTCCCTGACCAGACAGCTGAGTCGCAATGGTGCGCTAACACAGGCGCACAGGATTTCCTACTGACTTGCGCGTAGTGATCTATAGTCCCTCAGACGTGGTTTATCTGTTTTGTCTCCGATTTGAAAAGATAATCTGGAAACTGTTAAGGCTGTATATACATTCTCGACGAACTCCACCAAAACCACTGTGCGAAAGTAAATATTCGACAAAACTAATGTTTACATATCCGTGCTGTCGGAGACTGGTAATTGCAATATCGTATTGGTTGTGTCTACTCTAAAAGCTAAACATAGTGTGCTATTTGAACGCGAAAAGAGCGAGTGAAAGTAGGACACTATGTTTAGCTTTTATACGAGAAAAAGTAGAGAAATGGTGTTGCAATTACCCACTTCCGTAAGTGAAATAAAAGTGACATGGCGTCTTGAAATAGTATTACCAATATTTATCAAGCTTTACTACTAAATGTGACGATAAAATCATACATGTTTTAGTCCGTTCCGCGTGAGGTAGTGTTGTGTGTTCGCAATCTGTCAAAAAAACATGTGGACTGGTAGTTGACTGTTTAAAACCGCTCCTGTGGGCTTATAACTCCATTTCATGCAAAAATACAACACTACCTCACGACAAAGTGTCTCAGGTTTATATCCCCCTATAAACACTTTTCACTCGCCCTGTAACTTCGGAGTAGGGCTTGAAGTACGTAGCATTGCGAATCAAATACGTGTAGTCAACCTTAAGAAGTATCAAAACAAAGAGTCCTACGCACTGGCTGGAACCTAATAAAGCACCAGTCTCTACTCTATCTGAACCAGCTGTATGGTCTAGAAGCGAGCCGTACTTTTTGATGAAAAAGCAGCCTTGTTTCTCAAACTCGCTTAAGCGAGAAACTGGAATTATCTCACAAGTGAAAGTGATCTCACTTTGGTTAACCTCACCACCCTTACCCCACGTGCTTTTAAAAAACCTTTAAGAGGACGCTATACCTGACGATGCATTTTTTGCCGCCCATAAGATTAACATTGCGAGCGGCGATTCATTTTCAAGGTTTACCCTTGGTTGGAAAGACACAAAATTTTGCCTGTACCTAGCCCTAACAATGTTCTAGGGAGTGTTCGAAGCAGATTTCTCAATTTCTCACTAGTTTCTTTTATTGCAACTGTTTTGCAAATGCATTTTGCATCGCATACCTCAAGAAAAGTGCTGTATCTCGAAAACCAGTAAAAAACTGGGAAATCTGCTTCGAACACTCCCTAGAACATTGTTAAGGCTAGGTACAGGCAAAATTTTGTGTCTTTTCAACCAAGGGTAAACCTTGAAAATGAATCGCCGCTCGCAATGTTAATCTTATGCGCGGCAAAAAATGCACCGTCAGGTATAGCGGACCCTTAAGCAGGAGCATAAAACCACTCATGAAATTTCGTAAAAACCATACAGTATTTATTTACATAAAGATACAGCAAGTACTTGACTGAGATAAAATGCATTTTTTTAAGGTGAAAAATTATTATTACTACCTTGTTAACCAACATTCACTGATAATATTTAGTGGAGACCATAGATACAAGCCGCACCACCAGACTTTCCAACTACCTTAAGATTTGCCGTAGCTGGAAAAACCGATACTAAACTGGGAATTACTGTTACTGATCGATTTTTGCCCTCCAGCAGCTCTATTGCGATCTTCGTATTAAGCGCGATAACCGCGAACTACTTTCCATGCTATTCTCCCTATACTTCCGTGGTAACTTCGTGATCATGCGAGACAAAAAGATCCGTAATAGAGCTGCGGGAATAACCTAACCTACGAAGGCTGTTGCTATAGTTAAAAATAAAATAACAACTTCTTCAACGTTTTGCTGATGGTCCGGCTTATATGTCGAGGTTCCTTGTAAGTTGCTTAGTGTACATTCAGAGAATACTAGACATTAGTGAAAAAAGTCTCACCAGTTAAAGAAATTGTCTCCTTTTAGCACACAAGTACTTTACATTACTTGTGAGTCAATCAACTACTAATTGGCGCCACTGGAGCTATATCATTACTTTGTCTTGTGATACCCAATACATGGCTATTCGAACTGTGATGAAAAAAACCTAAGTCTATTCTAAGAAGAATAAACTACTAACATGTACTAACGAGGCTGCAAACACTAAAATTGTAGCCAGTTATGAGTCTCCACCGAACCAAAAAAAAAAGATTTTAGAAAAAATATCTAGTTTTCAGAAATTTTGAAAATTTTGATTAGTAACGAAAGGTACACTTTTAGCTTGAAAAAAGTACAAAATAATATATGTGTAGTAATGAAGGGGAAATACTGAAATTCTTTAATTAAAGCAAGGTCTGAAATTCCATAAAACTGGAATATTGTAAATAAGGTAATAAGGGTGGAGACTGCTCTTAAAGCTCTCGCCGTCAATTTTTAGAGCAAGAAAATGAGACGGTGCGTCGGCATTACTCTCCACAGGATAAGGGTACCTACTTTTGTCAGCAGTCTTTACCCATCAAAACTTTGGTCAGTCAAGAAGTTCAGAAGAAATTAGGACAAACTACACTACAAACTGTGAAAGAAACGTCTTACTATGAAGCTTAAATTACACGCAAGGGAAAAATTAAATCGCACCTACTGGCTTAGCCTGACCGGCAGAAGGCCGAAGGTCTCGACTCCAAGGATGGATTTAGCTAATATCGGAATGGAATCTACCCGAATTATTTTCTGTAAGTTAAACAAGGTTGCCATGCGTTGCTAAGGTAAATTAAGTCGGAATTTTGTTTCCCTAGCAACCCATGGCAACCTTGTTTAACTTACAGAAAGGAATTCGGGTAAATTCCATTCCGAAATTGGCTAAATCCAGCCCAAGTCGTTCCCATGACAACATAATTAGCAGCAACACTCATCTAAATACTTTAAAAGGTGCCACTAGGGATTAGGGACACTGCAGATTATAGATCATCCACTTACTTGAAGTGTACTAACCCTCAGTAAGAAAAAAGTGTCATCTTATTTTGTTGCCAGCGATGTTAAACAGAGTAGACTGGACTTTGTTTTCAAGATGGCTCATCCTGAACCATCAAATGTTTCTGCATCCACATAAACATGGCATGATTGGAGAGGGCTGTCACCCAAAAATAACCTTAACAGGTCTAGTCCCCTACTTTTATTGTACAGTACTTGATGATAGGGCAGGGCACAAGACGCAGGTCCGGAAATCTACTGATAGCCGACAGGTCCGCTGCGTACAAGTGCTTCCCAAGACCCTCACATGTACGCGAAGTTAAACCTGCAAACAATTGAAAATGTTGACAAATGAAGACTGGTCCTAATGATTTCAGTGCAGCAGTATGCTTTTGAGGCCTGACTGCACGAGGCCTAAACACACAATCGTGTTTTTTTACGTTTTTTTATGCACCCTTTATCAGGAAACTATTGGCTATTTAAATGTTCTGAAATATAATATGTCTTTGTCACTTCATAAATTATGAGGCTATGTTGTGATTTTACGATCGGGTGATTTTTGTCAACAAAAAAAAAAATTGTTCGAAATTAATATTTACCTGCTCAATGTCTGAGGCAGTGAGGAGATGATTGGGCCATAGCCGGCCGCGTTGTCATAGAGCTCACACAGTGGAGCCGCTACTAGCTTGTAGTTCTTAGGTACGGCAAAAAACGCTGAAATACAAAACAACACATTTAACATTTGCAAAGAAACCGGTAGTTATTTACAATGAATACAGTAATTGCACCACGTTACATGCACAGTTTATAAACACCCCTCACACGGCAACTACCCTACTAAGGATTTCACCACTACACTATAGTGTCTCCTATCGAACAGATTAAGAGGACGCTATACCTGACGATGCATTTTTTGCCGCCCATAAGATTAACATTGCGAGTGGCGATTCATTTTCAAGGTTTACCCTTGGTTGGAAAGACACAAAATTTTGCCTGTACCTAGCCCTAACAATGTTCTAGGGAGTGTTCGAAGCACATTTCCCAATTTCTCACTGGTTTCTTTGATTGCAACTGTTTTGCAAATGCTAGCATCACATACCTCAAGAAAAGTGCTGTATCTCGAAAACCAGTAAAAAAATGGGAAATCTGCTTCGAACACTCCCTAGAACATTGTTAGGGCTAGGTAGAGGCAAAATTTTGTGTCTTTCCAACCAAGGGTAAACTTTGAAAATGAATCGCCGCTCGCAATGTTAATCTAATGGGCGGCAAAAAATGCACCGTCAGGTATAGCGGACCCTTAATCATTTCAAGTCACTATTTGACTATTTTCTAGTATTAGAGACCGTGTGAGTGGTGCTTTAGAGTAACCATTATATCAAAAACTTACAACAAAAAGTACAAACTAATTAAAATTAAGGTACGAAGGTAGACATAAGAGGGAAATGCCTAGGAAATCAATTGAATCTCAACTCTTCTGTCTACTTCCTGGTTACAGTTAGTGGTAGCATTTCTCATTTTAGACATGACCAAAAAATAATGAGGCACTGGAAAATTGACTAATCATTTAAAGCTAGCTACCAGTAACTTCCGTACAACACAAAATATTCCAACAGCTTACTAGAAGACCCAGAATATTGCTATAATATTTTCTATACTATATAATACTTTCTTGAGATATTTTACAACATAGGCAGACATTAGAACTTTATAGAGATGGGTCAGAAAGCTTTCTGAGGCATTGCAGAATAAAATGCTAGCAATATTTTGTGTCATACGGGTTGAAAGTCTGTTTATTTCTTAAGGGGAGGCTGACAGGTTTTTCTGTAATAAATATGTACCTGTCAGGTGGTATTACTTCCCCCATACCTGGGAGCTGCCCCTTATGGACACTGTACAAAAACAATGAAATATTAAACTGCCTTGGGAGAAATTATTAATTACCTAACTATGCCCACACAAAGCTGTTTTGTTGACGTTTTTTATGGCCAATTTTCTGAGGAAACTTTTGAACTTTTTAAAGCGACATATTAAATTTCAGAATAAATAAATATCCAAACTGTTTCCTAAAAAGAATTGGCATTAAAAAAATCAATAAACAGCACTGAGGATGTCACAATATGCTGTGAATAAAGGGGAACTTCAACGCTTCCTGAAACAATGATAACCCTAGGAAAAATCCTTAGGAAAAACAAACGAAAATGTGTTTATAAACACAAAGAAAACTTGGAAACTATTGGGAAACTCCTCGGGAAATCATTTTAATATCACAAACTAGCACGGAAACAAGAACTAAGACAAGAACTACCTAAGCAGTTAAATTCATACATAAATAACTAGTTGATGATGTCAAAATGATTTATAATATTCCAGAGCTTATAATTTCTTCCTAGTTTCTAAGTTTTTTTTTTTTTTTTTTTAATTTCCAGCCTAAGGGTGAACTCTAGGTAGGTACCTGCGACAAGTGTGTCGAAATACATCAATATTTTTTGATCTATTACCTAAAGAAGCGAAAAGTCAAACTAGCCTGGACCACAGGGGGACGCCTCAGTTTGGTTTTTTGTAAAAAGGACGCGGGACGTTGTGGAAAAAAAATCAAATGAATATAAATCCTACAGTCTATCCTGGCAGCAATGCTTTTATTCTTAGTACGAGTGATATTTCCAACAAACACATGTTTTTCTCAATAATCGAAAAAAAAATTCAACACATTATGCGCCTATTATTCGTTCTTGATTTGCGATTTTTGCTCCTAAAACGAAATGTATACCATGCAGAAGGCAACCTAAGTAAATCATCATGCAATATATGTAAATGGGGGGGAGGGGGTCCCTAATGCTGCAATAGTAACAAGTCGTATAGGAAATTATGAAATGAGGAAATTACCTTCTTTATAGATTCCTAGGTTAACAGGCTTCGAAAAAAATACCCTATTATTAGAAAAGTCTGTTTGTTTAAGTTTTTTATGCACACTTTATAAGGAAACTATTGGGTATTTAAATGTTCTGAAATGTAATATATCTTTTTAACGTCATAAATAATTATGAGTCTACGTTGTGATTTTACTATCGAGTGATTCACCAAAAAACAAATTGTCCAAAATTAACTGATCGTGAAATCACAACATAGCCTCATAATTTATGACGTTGAAAAGAGATATTATACTTCAGAACATACAAATATTCAATAGTTTCCTCATAAAGTGCGCATAAAAAACGTAAACACGATCGTGTGGTCGCTCTTAAGTGCATCTTGCTGTATCGTAGAAAAACAGGAGCTAGCCAGCTATGGAAAATAACACGCTTCCCAAATGCACAGAGTCAACACTGTCCACCGATAACAAGCAGTTACAGTACATTACTTAAGTAGTCAAGTATAAAAAAAAACTATTCTGACAGCCTAGCAAAGTCCAAAGCCACCACTAAAAATCTGTGGCTGACTCACCCATGTAAAACTGGTTAAAAAGCAGAAAGTTGCTTAAAAAATTATTTAAGTTTTTGGCCGACTTCTAGAAGCCACAGTCTCGTTTATAGCTAACCGAATTTCTTTACATAAATTTACTTTTTTATCATCAATTAACAAAATTTAAGTTTCCACATATTTTTTCTCTTTGATTTTTACAGTTGAAGAAAATAATTTTAAAAAAAAAACAGGTCATCATTTGTGGCTACACAATAATTTTTTTTTTTGAAATCACTGCACTTCAATGTAGGTAGGTAGGTACATGGGTTTTTTAAGAAACGCAGAAAAATGCGTCTTCACATAGATTCCTCTAAATACCTAGCCTATGCTGCCATGGGAGATTCCCCTAAAAAGGACCCAAAACCTAACATTTGGATGTTGCTTGTATAAGGAAGGTACAGGTTTAAACATATTTTTTTCGAACGTTCCGGCCATATGGTTCCAGCAATAATTTATTTCCTATCTAAGAGGCTACATCGCGCTACTAAAAAAACAAAAGAATTATTAAAGATCAACCATGGCCCATGAGCAGAATTTTCCCACCCCAAGTAAGTAATAGGTAAATGAAGAGCTATGTAAGGAAATAATGAATCACGAAATATTACTTAAGAGCAGTTTCCACACGTAACCATGAACACCTAACTCAAAAGAACGATAAAAATATACATGTACAACATAGGTAGATTCGTAAAACCGAAATTTTGTATCGACCATGAGCCACGGTGTTCCACAGTTGCAAAGAAATAAATTTTCTAAGAAAGGCATGTATGTCTTGAGCTGTGTGAAGGCTGCTCTTAAATCAAGGCTATGAGAGTCGTCAAAATAATTAGAGGGGTGGACATACACGCGTTAAATGGCCAGCTCAGATATTTCCGTTAACACATCACTTACACCAAGCAGCGCCCAGAAAACACCAGCTTGTTGCTTTCTTTCCGCACCACTTGGTGTTAAGGGGGACTATACATTTTCCGCGAACTCCACCAAAACCACTGTGCGAAAGTAAATATTCGACAAAACTAATGTTTACGAATTAGTAGACTGGAGACTGGTAATTGCAATATCGCCATTGGTTGTGTCTACTCTAAAAGCAAACATAGTGTGCTATTCGAACGCGAAACGAACGAGTGAAAGTAGGACACTATGTTTAGCTTTTACAGGAGAAAAAGTAGAGAAATGGTGTTGCAATTACCCACTTCCGTAAGTGAAATAAAAAATTGTCAACAGCATAATGGCGTCGTGAAATAGTAAAACCATACATCAAGCGCTTCTTACTAAATGTGACGGTAAAATCTACATGTATTAGTCCGAAAGTTAAAAAAAAATATTCCGCGTGAGGTAGCGTGGGGTTATCGCGATCTGTCAAAAAAACATGCGGACTGGTAGTTGACTGTTTAAAACCGCTCCTGTGGGCTTATTACTCCATTTCATGCAAAATAGGTACAACGCTGCCTCACGACAAAGAGTCTCAGGTTTATATCCCTCAATAAACACCTTTGACTTGCCCTGTAACTTCGGAGGAGGACTTGAGGTAAGTAGCATTGCAAACCAAGTACGTGTATTTCCCCTTAATGCCCTAGTGGTGCCTTGAAGAACGGGAATACCACCCTGTGGGACTCACAAGAGTTCGAACATGCCACGCCATTTAGCCTACTGTATTGCTGAAGCAGTTAAAGTAGGATTTCATGTGAATTCTTGGACCACTCCACTGACCAGGCCATTTGGTCTGTACCTCACCATACCAAATGCTGTCCACTAAGCACAACCCGTACACAAGTATGTATTGGAGGTTGAAAAATTACTATAGGGCAAGCTTTCCCAAAAGAAGTTTTCCATTCCGATAACTTCCCATTCGAAAATCTAGCATAGTTTTGCGTGGGAAAGTCTGCCTCATAGCAGCGAAACCTATTTGAGCAAAAGGAGAGTTTCTAAATAGCAGATTAATGTGAAACATCATGAAGGGTGGCTATTAAAGTCTTCAATCTCTGTAATGTGGGTGTAACTTTGGGGAAAAAACTTGAATGGCCACCGTGACAGTTAGAAGTCTCTTTAAGGGTAGATTTCACCAATAACGTATTCCCTTCTGCGTAAACTATTATTAAAAAAATTTAAATTCGTTTTTTTGTGAAAGTTTACTGAACAGAGGCATGTCTCATGAAATCGACCGTAACTCCCCTTTCCCTTCCGGCTCCTGCAGGCCTCTTTTCTAGAAGTGACCCTGCGGTGCCTTTCACACAGAAACATCATCCCTGCAAACGACCCTAAACTTAAAATAAACCTTTTCGCACAAACGAGCGACACAAAAAATATTACAAACTACCTTAAAACTATTTCTTAAACTAGTAAATAAATAACATGAGACAATCGTACCCTTCTCGGCGAGCTGGATGAGGTAGAGGCGCTTGTGTTCCTTGGGTTTGGTGATGTGGGCTGGAATGTAAGGGTACTGCGGAGGCTCGAAGTTTGGGCGCCACCAGTTCCCGATCACGTCCTCCACGTTCCAGTCCTGTTTGATGCCGTCCTGCCGCCCTAGTGTCTGCAACAGCCGTCCCTTACAACCTCACATTCTTCTGCACCACACACAAGACGAACGCCTATAAACTTACATGCCAAACTAAAGGGTATTAGAGACGATCTTTTCCCGTTCCCTAAAAAATTAGAATTGTGATAATTTTTTTAACCCGTCCCCGACACACTTGTTAATGGGAATTTTGCTCAACAAAACATTTACCGTTTCAGTATGGAACAAATGGAATCTAAGGACTAAGCATCAGTCTGCAGGCAGACAGTACTCCGTGATGATTAAGGCTGGATTTAGCTAATTTCGGAATGGAACGTACCCGAATTTTTTTCTGTAAGCTAAACAAGGTTGTCACGCGTTGCTAGGGAAATAAGATGCCGACTTTATTTACCTAGCAGCCTTGTTTAACTTACAGAAAAAATTCGGGCAAATTCCATTCCGAAATTAGCTAAATCCAGCCTAAGTCAAATCGAGTGCGGCAAATGTTTTTTGACTATCACCAATGCAGTGCTCTTTTTACCCGTTGAGCACCTGTTGGATACAGTCCAGGTGAACAAGAACAAAATGTCCGACCAACGTACTGGTGAGTATATAGTCGCCGGCCGAAAAGGAGACCAAAATGGCAGATGGCAGCGGAGGGGTGGGTACCCCCTCTACGTGGCACCAGTACCTATGAGGCTGAGCTGCGAGCCACACTAGCCTACGCTAAGCATCGGCTATAAATAGATTTTGCCTGTATATCGTGTGATATAGCCAATAGTGTGGGTCGCAGCTCAGCCTCATAGGTACTGGTGCCACGTAGAGGGGGTACCCACCCCTCCGCTGCCATCTGCCATTTTGGTCTCCTTTTCGGCCGGCGACTATACCTACTATAGCCACGGGGAGTACTCCGGTATGTGTTCAATCCAAAACCGACAATGGGGGGACCTACTAGCAGGTAAGCATAAAATTATAACACTATACATAAAAAAGAGTTATTTTTTTAAGTGCACTGAAATACGTGTAGACCCACTTTCCAATTACATAGTCATGGTTTTGCAGGTCCATAGAACAGATGTACACCCACTTTCAAATTACATAATCACGGTTTCTGCAGGCGCATGGACAAGTCGTACAGAATTTTGAGTTCCGTCCGTTTTGTTTCGTCAACATACAGCATCGTACCTTCAGTCTTAAGTACAACAAGAACTTCCGAAGAATACAACAAAATGGAAGTTTTTTACCAGATATCTCACAGAAAAGGCTAAAAAAAAACCATACCTACATACTTAACTAATGAGAATTATTACGAAATTATGTACCAAAGAACGGTATCAAGCTCCAGGTTTTTATGGTAGGAGGCTATTGTGAGACTTCAAAACTAATAATGTAAATATGTTAATTTCAAAGAAACTTTTCGACTCCTCGAAATTTTAACGTCCTAAGCACATAACTGGTCTTTCGGGATTTGAAAATGGGTATTACCTATGGTTACTTCATCGTTCTTGAATTTTGTATTCACATTGGCAGTTCCGAAGTCGTCAAGTAACCATAGGCTATTTTTTTAACACAATACCCATTTTATATTATTTAAAGACGCAGTTCTCTCCTAAGACCTGTAAGGAAAAGAACACTGCTGACATCGTTAGGAGTTTGTTTCTAAACACTACACTCCAATATCATCTCAACTAATTAATTTTCAGGTTGATAAAAATGCAAGTAGATAGAAACTTTTAAGCAATGTACAACAATATCAACTGAAGGAAATGAATACAGAAAGTGTTCACAATTTAATATTACTTTTACTTATGAGTGAAAATTAAAAACAATTTGTTAGCACACTAATTTCCAATAAATCTCGGAAACTACCGGAAGCTGTGTTGCAACTACCAAGAAGGTCAGTTTATCCCACTCAGGTGTTACATCTTAGTTCTTAACAAACAAACAAAAAGAGGTTTCCCAACAGTTTCCCAGTTTTAGTGTAAACAAAAATGTAAACAAATTGTTTCCATTTTCACTCATATCGATATAATTTTAAAATTTCTACATAAGGAAAGATTTTTTTTCACCCAAACATTTTTAGTCATTGCGTTGATCCATACAGCGAATAAAAAGCTACAGCAATTTACAAGAATTACAGTAATCTATTAATTGTAATACAAAGTGACATACCTCTGTGAGAAGTCTCTTCAGCCCCTCTACTTCATCCTCTCCAGGCTTCAGCTCTCCTCCTGGTCTAAACACATCAAAATAAAATTAATCCAATATTATTTCTAATTCGCTTTTCAAAAAATTCAATGTTGACTAAATAAATTAAGATTTTTACGCAATAATGACTCATGTTGTGATGTTAAGTTCGAGTAATTTCTAAACAAATGTTTCATTTATATTTTTATTAAGGGTCCGCTATAGCTGACGGTGGATTTTTTGCCGCCCATAAGATTAACATTGCGAGCGGCAATTCATTTTCAAGGTTTACCCTTGGTTGGAAAGACACAAAATTTTGCCTGTACCTAGCCCTAACAATGTTCTAGGGAGTGTTCGAAGCAGATTTCCCAATTTCTCACTGGTTTCTTTTATTGCAACTGTTTCGCAAATGCTAGCATCGCATACCTCAAGAAAAGTACTGTATCTCGAAAACCAGTAAAAAAAATGGGAAATCTGCTTCGAACACTCCCTAGAACATTGTTAGGGCTAGGTACAGGCAAAATTTTGTGTCTTTCCAACCAAGGGCACAATAGAAAATGAATCGCCGCTCCCAATGTTAATCTTATGGGCGGCAAAAAATGCACCGTCAGGTATAGCGGACCCTTAAGAAGACATACAATCTTTCAGAACAGTCTCCTCAAAAAATGGGAAGAAGAAACATTCTGGTGCCACGTCTTTTTAACCCTTAATTCATATAAGGAATTACTTACAACTTAAAGAACGTAGTGCCCAGCTGTAGAAACAAAACATGGGGCAGGCCGTGTTCATGGACAAGGAGAACACCTTCTACGCTGCGACGCATCCCGATCTTATCAAACTCTTCCCGCATGCGCTGGAAGCGAGCCGCGACCGATGGGTCCTTCTCGAACAAGGGGTCCTTTGTTCCGAATGTGTAGTTTGTCAACTGATACCTGAAACAAAAATCCGTTAAAAAAAAGTGACAAGAAAGCTTTCACCAGGGCGATTTAGCCGAGTGGCCCTAGAAGTGTCTTTATGAACCGATGGGACCCGGCTATTGAGGCTGTTCCAGGAGCCCTATTATGGATCTTTTCACGCGTGATCACGCAGTTATCACGAAAACATAGGGAACATACACCTATGATTCTTTTTATGTCGCGTCCACATCATCGCCTAATCACAAATCTAACCTTGTTGCACAAGTGTTCCGCCCACATTCAGGTACTTTCGGGATAAAATAGAGTAATCACTGGCAAAACAGACAATGCAAACACAGGTGAACCACTACTGAACAGTGTTAGGGTTGATGCTGTGAAGATGCTATAAGGTGGGTCAAGTTGTGGCCGGACCAAAAATAGAATATTTAGCCTTTAACACTTGCGACATTCAATCAAACCTATGTAATCTTTGGTACAACAACTACAAAATGAAACTGATGGGTTATTTCAACAAAATTTCATACCTTTTAAAGCCGACATTGTATAAATTTAAATTCAATAAGCCGCCATTTTTGGCATAATGAGAGCGGCGACCTTATGATACTTACAAATTAATGGTTTTATTGACAGGCAGAACAACTGGAGGCATTTGGTACAAGTCGCCTTTGACTTTCGGCCATCCTGATTTCACTGCTAGAGCCATTTTTATCACAAAACCAATATGAAAGGAGAAATTAAGATTTTTTCAACAAAGTGTACGTCCTTCTGTAATGCAAAATGGACTCTACACAGAAACTAACTACACTAGTCATGTATGCATTCAGTCAATTATTAGACTAATGTCTCTGTATTTATTTATTTATTTAATTACATTTATATTAATTATTATTAAAAATATTTTTATTACACCTGATTTCTGAATTTTGCACCATAAAGTCACCATCCCTTCTTCAGCAGTGCTTCAGCAGTTATTCTTGTGCCACGTCAAAATGCATGTCAAAATGGCGGCTTGTAAACAATAACAAATAGGTGGATTTATTTTTTCAGTTAATAATAATTTTGCGTTTATAGTATTTGGTACTATGGCTCAGATGCGTGTATCAAAAAAGCCTGGTGTAAGAAAAGGCCCAGCTTCGGTCCGCAGTTTCGATATTCTTGAGCTAAAAGCCGCGTTAGCCCCTATGTTGACACCGATTACAAGCTCAATCAGTGCTTTGAACGAGACAGTAGCCACTCTAGTAAATGCCTGGAACCGGGATGAGAAGAGAAATTTTGTGTCTGACTTCAACTCTGCAAGTATTACTGCAGATATGATCGCTGCTGATACGCACAGACTTTCCAAAAATTACTCTGCTTTAAAAGACCAAGTCAGCAGTTACCAGCAAACTCTAAATAAAATTAATGAGAAATTGGCTACTGTAGAAAAGCTACTTGCGACCATGGTTAAGAGACAAGCCAAGATGAGAAACGTTGATCCAACAGTGCTGGATGTTTTTCAGCAGTTTGAGCAGTATCTGGCCAATATTCGAGGAGAGCAGACGTCTAAGTATGTACCTCCTAGATAGGTCTGGTTGGCAGAATCCTGCGATTAATGGTGTAAAAACTAAACTTTAGTTACACATCTTTTTGCGTCTTCCGTCTAGAAGCGATCCCTAGGTAAGTAGGTACCTACTTATTTAAAAATTAATACTGTGAATTGTTACTAGGTATAATATATTTTTCATTATTTCAGTTATTCAGAAAGCACTGTGACTCAGGGAGAGGAAGCGTGCAACACTCTTGATACGGGCCCAATGCAAGTGCTGACTCTAAATGGAGAGGAGGACTACCCTTTGGGGTCCTGGCTTGGAAATCCCAGCGTTCCAAAAGCCCGCGTTCGTTGCCCACTCCGGCCAGAGTAAGACAAATTAGTCTTTTCCTTATATTTTTGTGATAGTTTCTACTAATAGATAATTTACTGTCAAATATACCATGTTATATTTTTGGCGCAAGCTAGTTGATAGATAAATGGAACTTCGTCAGCTATTTTTTGATTTTAAAAAGACATACGTATAATATTTTAGTACAAATAAATATCCTGAGGAGCATGTGTTGGAAACCGGAAATATCTGGAACATCTGGTTTGTCTAGAAAACTTCTAGCTTATCAGGTTACCAAATTATAACGTTTAATTTTTATTCCAGTGACCTGATATACATCAACACAAAATGTACAACTCCAGAGAAAATGGCGCTGACTCTCCTCGATTATCTGTTCTCCAAAGAAATTCTTGCCATGTCAAACTTGTCGGGGAAAAGCAAGCTCGGGAAAAAGAAACTGGATCCGTTAATGATTTACGGTATTAAGTGCCACCTAATGCATATTTTTGCCATAACGGAAAAACAGTGGGAGAAGATAAAGCTGAATATTGATTCCAAGTGCCGAACTGCCTGGAAGAAGAGAAGGCTCACTCCAGAGTTTTGTATTTCATTGAGGGAAGAGGTTTGTGCTTTTTTTAAAATATCAATCATTGTTTAATAATTACATTTAACTATTTTCTGTCGTTAAAAAGTCATATTATTACTTATATTTCAGAATAAACACACAACATTGAGAAACCCCCGATAACAATGTACTTATCTACAGCCTGAACAGAATAAGTTCTTGTCTCTTTCAGCTTTACCCCGATGACTCACAGTCCAGAGACTCCTTGCCAGACTACAGCAACAGCTTGGCGCTGCGTGACGACGTGGAGCGGCCGAAGACGCGCGTGATCCGCACTCTGCAGGGTGACATCGAGGTGTTGGCCGCGGACCAGGTCTTGCGCTTCCAGGACTTACACAACATCCACGTCCTTGATGGGGACCACATCTTGCCGGTTAGTACAAATGCGGGTATTGCCACATCGGAGATGATGAAATGGCTTTTCTTATGTAACGTGCTTCCATAATATTTTTGCCTTTGAAAACAGACGTGTTTCATTATTTTTTCTTGGTACTTCTTTTGTTCTGATATACTCGTACATCCTAGTAGTTATACCTGACGGTGCATTTTTTTCCGCCCATAAGATTAACATTGCGAGCAGCGATTCATTTTCAAGGTTTACCCTTGGTTGGAAAGACACAAAATTTTGCCTGTACCTAGCCCTAACAATGTTCTAGGGAGTGTTCGAAGCAGATTTCCCACTTTTTTACTGGTTTTCGAGATACAGCACTTTTCTTGAGGTATGCGATGCTAGCATTTGCAAAACAGTTGCAATAGAAGAAACCAGTGAGAAATTGGGAAATCTGCTTCAAACACTCCCTAGAACAGGTACAGGCAAAATTTTGTGTCTTTCCAACCAAGAGTAAACCTTGAAAATGAATCGCCGCTCGTAATGTTAATCTTATGGGCGGCAAAAAATGCATCGTCAGGTATAGCGTCCTCTTAATTGGATTGGATTAATTGGATTAACAGTCAGGTTGTCCAATAATCACCGTATTGTTAAATGGTTTCTGCCCATCAGTTTCTTCAGAAGCGTCTCATTTGTGTGCTATATCGATCCATGCCATGTATGAGGGAGGCCTTTCGAAAACCTGCCAATAATTTGAGTTTTACTGAAGACTAGTACAGATCGTAGTCTAGTCGTAGTCGTGACTAATGCTATGATTATCGCAGACTTGTTAGCCTTGAAAGGTGTAAGTTATTGTTCAAAACAGTTCGGTAAATTTTATTTTTATGTTGAAAAGCTATCCTTTGAAGGTCAGTGTTCAAATCGAACCTAAAACGAACATACAATAGTAATATAACGTATTATGTGGTAATGCATCCAATTATTAGCTCCATAAACGAGTTATAAATCACTCATTGTGGTTACATTCATATTGGCGTTGGTAATCAAAAACCAGACAAAGGGAAAAAGCCATGGGTTTTTACGGCACGTGCAGTATCGTGAAATTATTTGACACATTAGATGACTATTAAATGAGTGTGCCCATTAGCCATTCAGTATAATAATTGCATTAGCTAAGTTCATGAAGCGGGTATGTTTCGAATACTGTGCTCCGGATTTTACCTCCTATGTTACTTCTGTTGTGGTCAGATATTCGTGGCTGCTAACGTTAGTATGCTGTTATTCCATATGCAACTCTTCTTACTCAATCAAACCGTGTTGAATCGTAGCTTCCGTGAAGTTGTTCCATACCTAGAGGTAATCATTACCTCTATTACCTTGTTTATGATCCCAGTAACTTTAGGCGGATTTCTCTCTATTTTTTTCTCATCCGTAAAAGACGAACAGGGTCGAACCCAGTGCTTGTTTGTCGAATATTCTATCGACTCATTTTCATTCTACAGTCAGATTTAAAGGAAAATCTAGGTCAGTGAAATGCTTTTACCAGTCTATCTTAACGGTTAGATAAATTGTGTAATATCACAATTACGTAGGTTATCGCAACGATTAGAGGATGGTTTACTTCTTTCCATAAGTTCAACATATGCTTGGAATATTTATACTATCTTCCCGTTGAGTTGGACTGATGAAGTCGATGTTAACCCTAAAAATAACACCGGTCTTACAGGATCCTACACTGGTGTACCATGATGGCTCTGGCGAAATTGACATTCTGGTTCAAATACTGGCGGTATCACACCCTGTGGTAGTTGGGAGGGTGCCAGAACACCCGTTACCGAAACATTCGTACAATGCCCGTAGCACCGTGCTTTTAGCCACGACACCTGAGCCTCTAGTACCCAGCCTGCGTACGTCACCTGTGTGGTCCGCGCGCAGCCGCGTTGTGGTGGTGCTGCAGCGCGGTGCCGATGTCCGCGCATGGCTGCACGCACTGTGGAGGTGGACGCGGGCTGTCGATGTGGTTGCCATGGTGATCGGAGACTCGCCCGAGTTCTACACCTGGTTCCCGTACCAGCCACAGGAGTGTTCCAATGTTACGACAATCACCAAACTGAACAGTTCAGATCTTTACCCTTTAAAGATAGGCCCACACCTTAGCAATTGTCCCTTGGTGGCAGTAACAACGAATTTTTCTTCAATAGTAATTGATAATAGTCATGGACTGGAGCCAAGGATTTATCACGATCTAGCCGACCAAGTGGGCATGAAAGCGACTTATTCGAGTCTCCCTGAAGGAGAGCTCGTTTGGTTCTCTTTTAATTCAAAAGGGGAGTTGGTCAATGCTTTAAAGATGCTGTGGGAAAATGACGTTGACATAGTATTCAGCAATATGGGTAGGACTGGACACCTCGAGCCCTACGCGGATTTCCTTACCCCTCACACTACCGATCTCTTCGTCTTCTACGTCCCAGGACCGCGACCTCTACCATTCGCCACTGCCATCTTCCGCGTATTCCCACCCGAAACCTGGCTGGCTGTCGCTACCGCAAGCTGTGTGGTATTTCTCACCTTGACCATCATTCTCGCTTTAGATCTCGGTATTTTCCGTTTACCTTTCCTGCAGACCATCGCACTCTCTCTTAGCCTTCCTACTAACCTCTCCAGCTCAAGAGCTTTTCAGACATTTGCAGTGGTCACTTACATCTACAGCATGCACATCACCACAGCCTATCAGGCCTCTCTCATCATCTCGTTGTCGGACGTTCCTCGTGAAAAACCTATAAAAACGATTGAGGATTTAGCAGACTCTGGGTTACCTGTTGAATTTCTGAACAGCCTGAAAGATGGTATTGCCGTATTATCCGATAACCCTCACATTGCGGCTCTAAATCGCCCGGGGAAAGCTATCTACTCGCCCCGTTTGCGCTTGGAGCGAGTAGCCGAAGGGCTGAACGCTCTTCTTGGTCCAAAGCTCGCTTACAGTTTTATGATGAACATGGATCAGAATTTTTACTACGACAGTTTTGGGCGCCCTTTCATTCTTTCTCTGGTGAAGGAACCCCTTTTCTTCTCGAGGCTAAACTTTTTGATCTCGAAGGGACATCCCCTGAAACCTGTACTAGACCGTTACACTCAATATCTGATCGAAGCAGGCTTACCCAATCAATACATACGTGAACTAACGAAGCCACCGATATTTGCGCTGCGTCACAGGGAGCCTTTCTCGCTGGAAACTGTGGCTGGCTCTTTCATCTTGTATTTAGTGTTGGTCGTGGTGTGCCTCGTAGTATTCTTTGCGGAGATCTCGCTTCATACATGTATGAAAATGAAAGGCCGAAGGAAGCACGCTACGGAAAGGCCACCAGTAACAAGACGAATAAGGTTAGCCCGAGCTATTGTTTAGTCCCTTTTGGTTGGACGTGGGAAATCACATGTTGACTTAGTTGTCGGAAAAAACGTAAACAAACAGTAAATTTACATTCTTCTTCTAACCACCGTCGGGTTTTCTTTCAGATCATTAGTTCCGATGGAGAAGACGGAGAGGGTGGAATTCCATTAAGCAGATGCTCGGAGCAAAGTCATCTCGCCATCGTGGCAGAAGACGCTGATCTCACTTCTGCTGACACTGTCAGTTTTGTGATGGAGCCGATGCTGGAGGTACTCACTGAGGGAGGACCCCATATTTCTGAACAGGGCGGACTGTCGCAAGAACGGTAGTTAAGAATGGAAGCAACAAAGTGCAGTTGCCAACAGGAAAGGTCAGTGTCTGCCTCTGTAGTCCACCCCATGCTTGGGTGAGAGTAACTTCAACCATTGTTCTAACAAAATTATTTTTTGTTCGGAAGAGGAAGTAGACTTAAGAAGAAGGGGTCACAATTATTGGAAAGAGTTCTGCAATAGGTAGGTACGTAAATTTTTACTATTTAAAGACTAAGAAATGAGCATAAGTTTATTACAAATGAGGATTTATTTAGTGCTGGCAATTATAAGACAACCGAATTCTAGTGCGTAGAAAATAACAGTTGTTTCCGTAGTCAAAGCAAAGCAATCACCAATATTGTATACTTACCTAAGTACATTATAACATGATAAGGTAGTTGCACGTCAAATAAATCAGTCGATAATGACTTTTGTGTTGATATTTGTCAGTTACAATTTACCAATGTTTTTTTCAGTGGGAGTAGACAAATGATGCAATAATTAGGAGCAGGTAGAAAATAGCGCTGCTGTCTTACTTTTAGAATATTGCCTAAATTAGCTACTGCTCGTTTCACTAATGGAGTGATTACGTGATGCACACTTAGCTGTGATTACCACTGGGCCTATGGCTCACCTACCTAATTGTATAAGCAATCCACTCTTCGGTTATAACCTGAATCTGGTGACACTACCATTCACTTGAGTTTTGTCAGAGTTCATGAAAACCATGCTTCTTCCCGTTCAGCTCCTTTTACTTCAACAAACCACTTTGTGGGATGGCCTCAAAGATGTCGCTTCTTACCTCCAGGTAATTTTATACAATCTTTGGCGTAGTATTGTTTACGGGTTCTGAATGATAAGACCATCTTGAAAGTGAAAGTTATCTATACTCGATAGAGCATCACCGTTCTGTTGTTCATAATATTTGTTCTGTGATTATTAAGAAAGGAGAAGTAATGGGAAAACTCTCCTCCAGGGTCCCACACTGATCTATCATGACGGAAGTGGCGATATCGAAGCTGTCGTTCAAAGCCTGACACCCTCACGAGCTGTGATTGTCGCCAGAGTCCCCGAACGTCCGTCTTCAAACTTTCAGCGCACTCCCCGCAGCACGGTGCTGCTAGCAAAAAGCCCGGAGCCCCTGATACCCAGCCTGCGAGCGTGGCCCCTGTGGTCCGCACGCAGCCGCGTTGTGGTGGTCGTAGAGCGCGGTGCCGATGTCCGCGCATGGCTGCACGCCCTGTGGAGGTGGACGCGGGCTGTCGATGTTGTCGTCATGGTGATCGGAGACTCGCCCGAGTTCTACACCTGGTTCCCGTACCAGCCACTGGAGTGTTCCAATGTTACAACCATCACCAAGCTGAACAGTTCTGATCTCTACCCTATCAAAACAGGTCCACCCCTTAATAACTGCCCCCTAGTGGCGGTTACATCAAAATTGTCGGCCATCGTTATAGATGATTTCAATGGACTTGAACCACGACTTTATCAAGACCTCGCTCGTAAACTCCACTTGAGTGCAACCTATGCCCGCCTCCCTGAACACACAGTAGTGTGGGAGTTTTTAAATGACGAGGGGAAGGCAGTGAATGGTCTTAAAATGTTATGGGAAAATGAAATTGATATTTTATTTAGCAACATGGCGAGAAGTCTGCGAACAGAACGCTATGCTGATTTTCTGGTGGCTCACACAACTGATCCATACATTTTCTACGTCCCGGGACCGCGTCCCATGTCTCGTGCTTCCGCCATTTATCGCGCCTTCTCACCTAACGCGTGGGTCGCCGTACTGTTCGCTAGCTCAGTAATTTTTTTTGTCTTGTCGGTAATATCCTTGCTAGAGGGTGGTGGCATCCGATACGCTGCCTTGGAGACAGTGGCCATCTCTCTGGGAGTTCCGTCACATCTTCCCGCCTCCAGGATCTTGCAGATGTTCGCGTTGACCGCCTACATCTACAGTATGCATATCACAACAGCCTATCAATCTTCTTTCATCATCTTCTTATCAGATGTCCCACGTGAGAAGCCAATCAAGACTTTGGAAGAGTTGGCAATGACTAACTTGACGATAGAGTTCCATTCGGCGCACAGGGAAGCCATCACTGCACTGTCCAACAATCCGATCATTGCCACTCTGAATCGCCCACAAAGATCGATATATTCCTATTATCTCGATTTAGAGTTAGTGGCTGCTGGTAAAAACGCCCTGCTGGGCCCGAAACTAGCCTTCACTTTCTCGCTAGGAATTTACCGGGACCTTTACTACGATGAATTTGAGCACCCTCTTGTTCAGTCCCTTCCTAAAGAACCCATTTTCTTTGAGGGGATGTGCTTCTTTACGTCAAAAGGGCATCCGCTGCAGCCCTTGCTGGACCGGTATACCTTGTACCTTATCGAAGCAGGGTTACCCCTGCATTATATCAATGAACTGTCGAAGCCACCAGTCCCTGTGAAGCGGCACCGGGAGCCTTTCAGCTTACGAACTGTTGAGGGCCCGTTCATCTTGTATTCAGCCATGCTGTTGGTTTGTTTCACGGCATTCTTCACAGAATTAGCAGTTCACGTTTGGAAAAATTGAATTAGACGTTTTCGCTCCCATTTGCGTTTGGTTTTTTTCTCAGTGAAAGATAGGGGCTCAAACACCATCAAGGCTATAGTTTTAGGTAGATTTCGAAGAAAAATCTACCTATTGTAGTCTTACCAGTAGTCTCACTTTTGAAAAATTTCTTCACAGTTCTTTTTATTACCCCTGGATCCCAAAACCACCGTCAGTTCAAAAGTATATATATCATTTTCACTTTCTTGTGAACATGCTAGGAGCCGTATTTTTGAAAAATAAGTGGTTTTGACTGTTTAATAAAATATAAGGGTCGGTCGAGTTAATGGGGGACTTTTTCGAAATCTGGTTTTTTCGCCAAATCTCCCTTAATATTACAACTAATGAAACGTAGTTTTCTCTGAGGGTCGTCTAACAGTACTACCTACAACTTTTCTTAGTAACGTTTTTTGATTCCACCCTTAATGGTTAAATAAAGGTGGAAAAACAGGGGTTGAAGCACAAAAAAATTCATAACTTCTGTCCTAGGGGGTGCTAGTATTACCTACAACTTTTGTCTGAAAAAGTTTTTTGTCCGACGCACCATTTAGGCAGGGGGTTGGGGTTGAATTTTCAAAACGTCATAACTTACTTATTTGGTGAGATATCGAGTTTATTCTTTTTGATATAAGTTTCTATTAATAATATCTACAACTTTTGTGTAAAAACGTTTTTTGTAAAATCACTTTCATTTTCTTGTTAGGGGGGAGTGAAATTTCAAAACTCAATTCCTCCGTTGTTATTGTAGAGAATGTATTTGGGTCAACTGAAAATCTTCTTAACCGTATTTCTAAATGATTTTAGACTGCTTTTAGTGGATGGAAGTAATCTTCGAAATCTACCTACGCCTTTCGGGGCTGCCGATAGGAATTTTTTAACTATTTTTTCGATCCTTACAATGACCCAGTTCTACCTGACTGTTACTTACTTAATGGTTTTCTGTGATGTTAAAACTCGTAGGTATTAATGTTTCATTCATGCGGATCTGATTGGAGATTACAGGAATAAAAAGCTGATAGATAAAACCCAATAGCTAAAAGCTAATAGTTTCCATTTTTTAGCAGTTGCGGCTTCAGAAATATGGACGGTATAATGAGCCGCCATTAGACAGCGACAACATGGGTGGGACTCACGCAGTTTCTGCCTATTGTGGTTTGAATACTCCCGCGTAGGGACACATTAGCAGGCTTTTAACTAATCGTAATTATGGGCAGTTGGACAACAAAAAACAAACAGCATTCTTCTAGCGGTGTCCCAATCTTTCACACCTACAGCAGTGAACACGATGCTACTTCTTCCATTACTGGTCTTTAACCAGACTGTACTGAGTTGGGGTTTAAAGGAAGTTACTCCGTATCTGCAGGTAGAAACTTTCCAATTATTTTCTCTGATGATAGGTACCTAGGTCCCTACCTAAGTTTCTTTTAATATTCTGGCGCAGGCGTTTCCCGAGCAGATCTGTCCTAGCAGCGCAACTTTTAACAAAAGAGTGCTGTCTGTAGCCGTCCGACGAAGTGATGTAAGATTGACAGTAGCAGTAGCCAAGACATTTTGATATCGATGGCTTGATTGTACACGCAGGGTCCAACGCTGGTCTACCACGATGGAAGCAGTTTCGTTGACTTGGTGGTTCAGACTCTATCATCTTCACATCCTCTGATAGTCGTCAAAGCACCTCAGCGACCATCTCCAGAATACCTTCCCACTCCCCTTAGCACGGTGCTGCTATCAAAAAGCCCGGAGCCCCTGATACCCAGCCTGCGAGCGTGGCCCCTGTGGTCCGCACGTAGCCGCGTTGTGGTGGTCGTAGAGCGCGGTGCCGATGTCCGCGCATGGCTGCACGCACTGTGGAGGTGGACGCGGGCTGTCGATGTTGTCGTCATGGTGATCGGAGACTCGCCCGAGTTCTACACCTGGTTCCCGTACCAGCCACAGGAGTGTTCCAATGTTACGACAGTCACCAAACTGAAAAGTTCTGATCTTTACCCTGTAAAAATAGGTCCTCATCTGAATAATTGCCCCTTGGCGGCCGTGACTTCGCGATTATCAATAATTGTGATTAACGAAGAAAGAGGCCTGGAACCACGTATTTTGCACGATCTAGCCGATAAAGTAGGCATGGTCGTGACTTATTATCGGCTTCCTAGAGGGGTATACGTGTGGGCTACATTAGATGAGCAAGGGGAACCGAAGGATGGGATGAAGCTCCTTTGGGACAACAAGGTGGATGTGATGTTTAGTAACATAGCGAGGTCATCCCTAGTAATGCCCTACGCGGACTTCGTGACTGATCACACCGTTGATCCTTTCGTTTGGTTTGTACCGGGACCTCGACCGGCTTCCTCTGCCACCGCCATATACCGAGCCTTCGCGCCAAAAGCTTGGATCTTCGTCCTGACCGCCTGTTCTGTTATCATTCTCGCCCTGTCAATAATCTCCTTTGCGGAGAAAGGTACAGCTCACTTCGCATTCTTGGAGACAGTCGCTATCACCCTAAGCCTGCCGTCGAAACTTCCCTGTTCCAAAGGTTTCCAGTTAATTGCGGTGGCAGGTTACTTGTACAGTATGCACGTCACTACTGCCTTTCAGTCCTCTTTAATTATCTTCTTATCAGATACCGTCCGTGAGAAGCCTTTAAAAACTTTAGAAGACTTGGCTGAAAGCGATCTGAATATGGAATTCCATGAAGTACATGAGGAACCCATTATTGGCCTATCTGAAAATCCCCTCATAGCAGCCCTGATTCGCCCCGGCAGAGTAAGGTTTATGCCAACATTGGAACTGCCTGAAGTGGCCCAAGGACAGTACGCTCTGCTGGGTCCCAAACTCGCCTTCACTGCTTTGGTCTCATATGAGGCAAATAGGTACACCGATAAGTCTGGGCACCCTTTAGTTATAAGTCTAAAGGAGCCACTGTTTTCATCGGGAATATGCTTCTACGTGTCCAAAGGACACCCCCTGCAGCCTGCATTTGACCACCACACTCTCCAGCTTGTGGAAGCAGGCATGCCGCAACATTACGTCAAAGACCTGGTCAGAGCTCCTTCAGCTGCAACTCGAGAACGGGTGCCCTTCAGTATGAAAACCGTTGAAGGAACTTTTATCGTGTATATAGCACTGCTAATGGTTTCTTCAGCAACTTTTTTGATGGAGTTGACGGTGTACGCTTGCTGTAAGCCCAGAACCGCTAGCCACAATTCCCCAGCCAAGCAGCGCCTGATCAGAAGAAGATTACATACAAGACTCTACAGGTTAGTCTGCTGTCTGCTTTATTTCTTTCGTAGTTTATTTCATTGTTTAGAACCTGTTTTGGCAGTCCAGTGTCCACTCCCACAAGAGCTGACGTCTGGGCTTCACCGCTGTTGCGTTAAACCCTAAAGACTGTTCATCCTTACGTACCCAACTCTTTGACGCTTTTTGTTAACCTACTCTCAGTGTATCTACACTGCACCGGTGCAGTAAAACTAGTGTACGCAAGCCAGAGCGTGGTCATTATCGAAAATTAAGCACTACATTAATTTCCAAGACCGCAGCATTCTATTCTACTATCTATGTCCGATGTAGGCTCACAAGGTAATGTCCTTCTCATGGGTGTGTCTATCCTGTTTAAACCGATACATGTTTTCCAGGACACTTGCTCGTGTTGGTGGCCCGGCAGTCGCCGAAACAGGACCTCTGTGAGAAATGCTGGAACCAGGTGGCATCTTGTCAAACCTTTTCTTCTCAGGTACCTCGTTCTCCTGGTCACGTCGCGCCGTGGACCAAAGAGTACATATTGTGTTACCTATAGCTTCTAGAATGTTACGTCCCGGACTCACTGGCGCTTCTATTTTATGTTTGCGTTCTGTGTACGCTCTACCAGTGCTGGGTTACTTCTGGCAATGATTTTTTGAAAAACCCCATCCACATTAAGGTGAAATAAGCTGATGTTAATCTTAAATTTCTGTTTAATGCATTATTTTGCTCTAAAAATGTAGGTATCTCCTTTTTTAACATAAGAAACTAGTCAACATGTTGGGATTTGACAGTATTACAAAACTAAAGAATCTGCTCGTCCATTTTTTGTAACAGTTCCTCCATCGTGTAGATTTCTTTCAATTCTGCGACATGAGGCTCAGGGTAATGTTCAGCGGATATCTCAGCAGTCGTTTCATTCAAAGACGAAGCAAACTTTTCCAGCGGTGTTTGCTCGAAACTGTTTGAAGGGTCGTTGAGATCAGACGAGGAGAGGTCTAGAATTTCAGGGGGAAGATCTAAAGGTGGAGACACGACTGGAAGTGCGGTCGCTTTTTCCGGAGAAGGTGGCACCACTGGATCATCCAAGGATTTCTCTTCTTCCTTCTCTGCTGTACTTCTAACGTACCGCAGGAATTTTTTTGTTTTTGGATCCTTGACGCCAAACTCTGCGAATATTTCCACCAGTGGCCGGGTTAGGTCCTTCGCAGCATCTTTCATCTGTAATATTTACGAAATGTAAGAATAAATAGTGAAAAGACACCTGGTTGATGACTCTCAAGACTCAAATGTCGTCAAATTCAAGTAGTTTCCGAAACGACTATGAGTCTGAAAAATAAGTGTGTTGAGGATAAAGATTGGTGATTCATATTTTTTCGCCAACTTCAGACCTGTGTAACTCATCGTGGAAGCAGACTTTAGTCAATCACAAGCCGACAAACAATCTGAATCCGGCCCATCTGAACCACGTTTTTGGCTGTTTTCTTAATTCAAATTCCTTTCGAAGAGATTTAAATTACCACCCTGCTGCCACTTCTCTAATTTACCCTTAACGACTGTACATAACACGGACGTACCGTATTCATGGTAACTCGGTTGATGAGACTCTCAGCCTCAGGAGGGTGGGAATGGTTGGGGTTCGTGATTTCCAGTTCTGTGGTCTCTGTGGTTTTGGCGGTCGCCTTGCAGCTGTTGACATTGCATCGCCAGTATAAGTTAGGCCCGACGCTACGGACGACATTCTGCCTGTAGACGTAGCCGTCCCGCACGATCATTGCTTTGTTCCTCGCGGAAGGCACCACTTGATAGTCGAGGCCCACTACACAAAATTTAAAAAGTTTATGTTATTATAAAGCCTATCTGTTTGCACTGGCAGAGTAGGGTCATTTCAGTGGGGTAAAAACATAAGCGACACCAGAATGGTTTATTCTGAATTTTTCTAGGAACCATTCGGATATTTTTGTTCTGAAATATAATATACCTACTTTTTAACGTTCGAATGTAATTTCTTAAGTAGGAATGTTCAGATGGATTTTACTAAAAAAGATTTTCCAGCTGATACTCGGATTATGCTTGCAGATACAATGCTGCTTGTTTACATTTCATAAGGCGACTTTCACAACTCCAGTTTAACGGTTAGACAATAAATATACCAAGCTAAGTTTAGCTTGCTTCACTGGTGCCACCTCTCGAGGGAACTACTGGACATTTATTTGCTCTGAAGTAGAGCATACTTACTTACCTGATTTTTTTGCCGAAAATTGTAAAATCGCAAAGCAATAGAACTAATTACTGAATGACATATTTTTTTTATTAACAAATAAATATCCAACAGGGTTATTAAAAAAATATTGCATCAGTATATTTAGGATTTCATACCTCGTATAGACTGCTTGGTCCGGCGGGACCCCAATTTCGGCTGTCTCTTTCGGCCCCGGAGGTTTTTGACGTAGCTGATGTATTTCTCAGGGTTCTTTTGAATTCCCAGTGATGCCACAATTACACTGGCTGGTTCTTTGCTATTCTGAGCCATAGTAGAAAGCTGTAAAAACACATTGAAAACATGAGTAAACTTGTTGGATACTGCATGAAATCAGGGGCGTCATTTGGCCCTCTTGGGGGGGGGGGGGGGCACTTGCCCCCCCCCCTAAGAGGGCTGTTGCCCCCCCCCCAAGAAGGCTGTTGCCCCTCCCCCCCCCCCCCCCCAAGAACGATTTAAAAAATTACATTTTCAGTGTAAAACGTAAAAAAAATAAAAATAATTATAGGATGATTTACCTACCTACCAATGAGTTACATACTGTGTTTTGAAAGGTGCCCTATATGCCCTAGATACCTATTATAAATAGGTACCTATGGGTATAGGTAAATAGGTATAAATTGTAGTGACTAGTGATGCACGAAAAGTTGGAGCAAAACCTTGTTTGGTTGCAAAAACAAGAACTATAAAATAGTGATTTGTAAGGGAATTTATCGGAAGAATTCGTTTGGGGCCTATATATGTTCTGAAGAGGCCTACACAAACTTCCAACGTAATAAATAATTAGTGAATTTAAAGTTCTTTCTGCAAAATGGAGATTTTACAGAGTTAAGTGAAATTTTCGGCTCGCTCGCTCGCAGACTATTTGCTTTCGTGTGGTTTCTCTCCCGCGTAGTGGGGTTTAACCGTTAACGGAGTATGGTGGGACGCACCGTAAGTTTGTATAGTGACTACTTGCCCCCCCCCCCCCCCCCCCCCCCAAGTGTAAAAGTGTCACTAGTGCAACATCTTCATCGAACACTTATCGAACTGAGCAGGCAGCCACCCTATGAGTTGGCTGAGGCTACTTCCCCCACTGTTGCATGTACTCTGGTGCCTTCGTATCTTTTTTTCACATAAAAAAAGATGGCTGGGGGGATGGTGTTTGGTACCAGTACTAGGTGAGACCGACAAGAAGGAGAGAACTTATAATGGCTGAGGGTTGGGGGGGACAAGCCCAGCAACTAGACCGTTTTCAAGTACTATTTATTTTGCTCAGCTGGCAGCACTACCAAATACCAGCTCCCCAGCCAATGCCAGCCATCGAGTAAACGATGGGGACCTACAGTTTTGGGTGGGTTCCGAACCACCACAGCCTCGATATACATTTCACTCGTCATGCTGAACATATCAGAGGTGAATGCTGAGCAGAAAAACTTTTTGGTAGGATCGGGATCGAACCGGTGTGACCCGGGTCTCACTGCTCCTCAAAAGTCGACCATTTAGTCCACTCGGCTATCGAGGCCAGGAGAGAACTTACCTGAAACATTAACTTCTTCTCTCTGATGTAGTCATAACGCTGAGGATGGTTGTGCTCTTCTTTATTGGTGCGGAAGAGACCACTGAGGCCGTACAGACTCGCTTTGACAGGGCAGCCGGCCATGGTGCACAGCCAACAGGAGGTGGAATATCTCTCACTCTTGCTTTTCCGGCGATAGAGGTGTCCGTTATGAATCAGAAGAACGCCACCATGTCCGCTTTCCAGTATTTCAACCTCGTCATTTTCTTCCGGGGGTTGACTGACGACTGCAGACAAGCTTCCTTCGGAAAACTCTTCAGTGCTTGAATGCGGTTCATTTTGAGTGTTCAGTACACCCGTGAGTACACAGATGGGTTCATGTACGATCTGAAGAAACTCGACAGGCAACCCTGACTCTCCAGACATTGCGTCAGCGGAAGGTGAACCTGACGGTGGAAATTTTATGAGTTTTTAATGTGTTATTGTTATACGAGAACTGAAATATGAAGGTTTACTCACCCTGTCGAACCTTCTCGCCTGACTTCCCACCTCCTGCTATAAGTACCAACGTATGAACAGCTGGGGGAAAAATACAACACAATTTTTCGATTTTCTGAGTCCCACCACAAAAAAGTGACAACTTGTATTTCCAACCGGGCAGGTCTTTCAAAGGATGGACATTTTTCTGGACTATATATTTTCTAATATTTCTTTAAGAAAATCGACAACGATTGGTTATTATTAATTATTGCCTGTTAATAAGCAGGTACAAATCAAAAGGTGCGCTCATCAAAGCAATGTAAACATGATGTCACTCTCAGCCAATTTACTTCAGGGCCGGTCTCGTAGTCCTTATATAGTGAGATATTTGAGCCACTCCAACCACTACCGTTGCCGTTGGAGACTTGATCCTTAGTTATAGTTCACAGAAAAACAAGAGAGGTTGCCACACCAAATATTCACTTGGCTCTGGCCAGTAACCTGTTTCTTCATTTAATGTTTATGCTTTCGGGCCACCGGTATGGGCCAGTAACTTAAAAAAGGAAAAAAATCGTTAAAAAATGTACCTAGGTACCTCATAATGCTGGTAGTAAAATAGGGAAGTTTGTAACTCACTAATGAGAGGTTAACCACTCGTTGGGAATCATTGAAAATCTTTATGAAATCTCAGCAAATCTTGGAATTTTTTGGAGTGGTTACCCCTTCGGGGTTCATTTTTCTATGAATATCGTTGGGAATGTTTGGAAATCTTTATGGAATCTCAGGGAATCTCTGGAGTGATTACCCCCTCGCTCATTAATGAGATATCTCATTACAGTGCGAACGAGAACATTCCATTTTCCTGTGCCTTTCTTATCAGCCACAAACGTTTGCGTTGCATGTGGGATGCGGCTTGTTCGGGGTGGACTCCCAAGTGTTTAGTTAAAGTTTTGGATGGTCCGTCTTTTCTGGCTTTGATTCGTCGCCCGCATGTCCCGCATTCAGCCCATTCCTCTTCTCTGTTCAAATAAAAGAAGTCGTAGATGGGTGGTCGACGGGAGTTGTAAACATATTCTGAAAATTAGTCCAGTTTTGGTGAATTACCAGTCCCCACTCTTAGTAAAAAACTCCTTGGCGCTATAGCCCTAAAGGGGCCTGGGCATAGGCGTAGGAAGGGGGGTCTGGGGGGGGGCTTAACCCCCCCAAGAAACCGTTTAGCCACCCCCAGGATTTTTCGGACCTATACACATAACGTCACATAAAGTAATGCCCACCCCCCTAGGTGAGGAGAAGGTCTGGGGGGCTTCCCCCCCCCCCCCCCCCCCCCCAGGTTTTACGCCTATGGCCCTGGGGTTTACTGACTTTACGCCAAGTAATTTTTAACACATTTTTTCTGACGAAAATCGCGACATATCATATTAGCTTTTGACGTTAAAAGACACACAACAATTCAGAAAAAGTATCAACAGTCTCCAGCATTGTGTCTACAGCCGTAAATCTTCTAACCTTCTTTAAGAGGAACCTGGTCAGTAGGTATCTAGAAAACATTGAGATTAATTTAGAGTTTTGGAGCTGAAGTGCAAGTTAGTGTATACCTAACGTTGTATTACGATGATTAGGCATCTTCGAACGGAGTCTGAAACAAACTGAATTTATCGGCGTAGAAACGACTAAAAGACCACATCTGTTTCCTTCTTTGGGCCAGCCAGAACTCTTTCCTTTCCTGATGTATCTTGTTCTCCTGCGGGTGACAGCTTTTCAGATGTGCCGTCAAGCTCTTGGACGCCCCGTCTTTGCGTGCTTTTATAACCTTGTTACACGTAAGGCAAGTTGCCCGCTCTTCTTCTTTCTCAAGGATGTAATAATCGTAGATAGGCATTCGGGTAGGGTCGTAATTATAACCTGAAACAAGTTTCAATGATGCATGCAATGTTAGTAAAAATATGTTCTTGATGCAAGTTAGCAGGTAAATAAATATCTAGTCACTATAACTACCTATACAGAGTTTAGACGAACAGGTCTTAATAAATAAGCACAATTTTTTATTGTGTAGTTTTAATAACTTTTAATAATATTTTAAACACAATACAATCACGCACGCTGTGAAGTTCAAAGAACATTAGGTGACTATGTAAAAACCTCCCTGTCTACGGTAAAATTTCACTAATCTCCGTAAAATCTCCATATTTCCTAATTGTTTATTACGTTTGTAGGCCCCTCCAGAGCGTAGGCCCTACGGTATAGCTTATTTAGCTTAATGGTTAATCCAGCACTGCTTGGAACTGATTTCAACCCAGCACTCGTAATCCAAAGTGACGGTAAATTCTAAAAAAAACTACCGTAGACAGAGATTAACGCACAATGTTACGAAGAAGCAAATAAAACAATTCGGGTTTGAATGAGAAATACTTTTTGGCGAAAGGTGAGATCAAAGGAACTTTAGGTATTTGGCCCACTCAGGGGAACGCCAGCCAGGATGTAGGTAGGTAGGTATGTATTCAGTTCAGTGGAGCTGACAACAAACTGACGTTGGCGTTGGATGGGCCAAAACACAAATAATTATGAATTTTTAAAGAATGAATTATGGAATTATTACAGTATGAATTATGTGAAAAACAATCACTCAGTGAGGTACCAAGGGGTTGAAAATAGGGTGGGTCTTAGCCCACATCTCAGCCAGACGATCAGCATTTTCTTGTTTCTTGATTAAATACTGGTCGTAGACGTCGCGGTGTAGGCGGGCAAGATGCTTCACTAGATCCCGAGTACGGGTCTTGCCTGCCCTGTACGTCAGGTTCCGGCAACAGGTGGTGCAGGTCGCTAGGGGCTCAAATTCTTTCAAGGAGAAGAACAAAAATATGGCGTCGTCCCGGGGCCGTAAGTTGCTTCGTACTGAAAAAATAAGAATGCAATCTGTGAGAGGATTTGTAGATCGATAGGGCGATAGGATCGATTATCTAACCATAAAAACCAAAAACTTAAATTTAAGAAACGCCTCGTGATTTTTCCATAAGCTTGATTGGGATTTGGATTTTTTTTACCTGTGTTTTTTTTAACAATAGGTACTGTATTCCCTTTGTTCCTTTGGGGTTATAGAACCGATGTTAGAAGTGCAGACCCTCGAGAAGTCAGTCGGAAGACCACATCCGTTTATGATTTAATAAATTTAATAAAATACCCAGTAAGTAGGCACATAGTCAGTGGAACTGAAACCCATATTGGTCTTTAAAAGAGTTCAAATTAAGAAGTTCCCACTGCTGCTTCGCCACCATATACTCATTAAACTCGATCTTATGGCGGGCAAGATGGCGGATCATAGAACTGGTGCCCCCTGCGCAGCGGTTAAGCAGAGCCCCGCACGTCTTGCACTTTGCCTTCTCTTCGTCAGTCTCATAGTAACGCCACACCAGCGCACGACGCTTTGTTTGAGCTGCAAGTTATGTTTGATTAAAATATACCATGTTCATACACACACGTGGCATTAGAATGATCTCAACATGCTTTTTAACGTCACAAAAAGTCAACTAAGTGATGATTTTACGATGGAGTACTTTCAGATAATTTTTATCCATCACTTAAACAGCTGACTACTAAATTCCTCATGTTAAAAATACATTACTTATTATACATTATTTAACAGTTTTCTCAGCAAAAGAGAACTATAGGTAGGTACCTACATACCGAATTACCTGTAAATGAGACTACCTACCTACCTACCTACTTCCTAAATATGCTCAGACTGGTTCTACATACTAGGTAGACTAGTGTACTGGTTCAACAGTTTTTAATCAAATTTTCTTTGAGTACGGTGAGCCAGGTACGTATAGGTACAATATTTTTCAACACAAAAGCAAATCAGTGATGAGCGTATTAGCTGACAGAAGAGCAGAAAATGGAATCATTCTAATACTGAGATTATAGTTCTAAATCTCCTACTCTTCTACCATCAATTTATAAGTAGATAAAAGGCACGGTGGTATTACCCTTTGAAGTATAAAAAATGAATCATTTTCAAGTTGAATTAACTAAAAAAAATCAACAAAACCGAAGTCACCAAACCTCCGCAGCAATCCTTTGCTGTTTCACTAGCCATCTCTTCCGCGTTGTTTATAATTTAGCATAAATTAAATTTAAATAAATTAATTGGGCAAAAAAATGTCCTAGCTAAACTTTTAAAGTTAAAAGGACGGTACGCACTTCTATTGTATAGGTAAAATGCACAACTGGCAACAAAATGGTCCAATTTCAGTGGAAACTTGTAAAGATTTATTTGTTTTGAAAATACCTTTTTAACGTCACAAGCTAGCTAATTACGACCGAGCGATCTTTCTAACGGTAAAATGAAATATTACATTTCAGAACAAATACTTAAATATCTAACAATTTCCCCAGAAAATGGACGTAAGAAAACATCAAGGTGGCAGGCACCAGTTCCTTAACGTAAAGTTAAATATTATAAATTTACCATCCCGAAAAAGGAGCCGAAAACGATCTTGCCATTCTTGCCGTACAAATCCACTAGCTCACGTTACGTTACGACAAGGCGCTATCGGCAGAATGGTGAAAGGCAGCAACTTTAATCTGGAGGGTGACATTATATAGTACACGATAGGAACTGGGTAAATCCACCCCTATAGGGGGACGTGAGAGATCAGTAAAAGGGAGGCTGAGGAGGTTCGGCAGCGCTGAGCCACTGACTCTGGATTCTCCGGCTGCTGTCCGAATTGGCTCTATTTTTGTTGTCGATGAATACAGCATACAGGTCAGGATGCTTGCGCTGCAAGTGTTTGATCATTCCGCTGGTGGTGCCGCGGTACGCCACAGTTGCGAAACATGTGCGGCACAATGACCGGCTTGTACCATGGTCCAAAGAGTAGAACTCCCATACGAGCGCTCGTTTCCGACTGCCTACTGAAAAACACAAAAACTAGTTTTACAGGAAAAAAAACTCCATGGCGAATACTGGGTCCTACCTTTCGAGATCTCTTCCCCCAGCCGGTGATTGCCTGACACCCACTAGGCCTGGGTAAGTTTTTTACATGGAAAAATAATGAGAGCTCAGGACTCGTTACAGTTCAGTGTACAGGAATAATGTATGATAACTGATAAACCGCCGACTAAGGCTGAATTTCACCACTTTCTTATAGTATCAGATAGTGTCTCCTAACGAACGGATTTACGTTATCGTATGTCTAGCTTACGACAAGTGCCTTGCTTTTGCACTTATTTCTCTGCGATCGCAGTTGTCGTAAGGTAAACATACGATAACGAAAAACCGTTCGTTAAATCCTCTCGTTATGAGACACTATCGGATACTATAAGAAAGTGGTGAAATCCAGCCTAAGTCGGTGGCGCAGTGTCGAAGTGCAAACAGGGGAAGCAGCTTTGACACAAAAAATACTTCTTTCGGGACCAGCAGAAGCTCGCCTATTTATTTTACCACAATTTCTTTAAAAAACTATGATTTAAAAATAAAATCAGCAAAAGGAAATGTTGGGAACGTTCCGACGCGTTGGCGTTTTTGCTTCTGCCACTCTTTCTTCAATAAGTCGTGTCCGGCAGCCTCTTTCGGGTGCTTCATCCTTAGGTGTCTCTCCAAATTCTTGGCGGGTCCGGACCTATGCGCTCTGACAACAGCTTGGCATAGAAAACACTCGGCTTGCTGTTCATCCCTGTCGTATGAGAATAAGTCGTAGATAGGCATTCGCTTTGGGTCGAAGGGATAATCTGAAGAGAGTGTCATGATTAAATAATGGTCAATTCTTAAGGGCCACCATACATTCACTATTTTTTCACGTTCCGATTAAAAACATTGTGAGAAAACTATTGGATGTTTAAATATTCGGAAATATAATGTCTTTTTAACGTCATTGTCATTACTCATGAGGCTATGTTGTGATTTTTGTCAACAAAAAAATTGTCCAAAATTAACCGATCGTGAAATCACAACATAGCCTCATGAGTAATGACGTTAAAAAGACATATTACCTATATTTCAGAATATTTAAATATCCAGTAATTCTCACAAAGTCTGAAATCATACGCCAACTTTACGCCAGAAACTAGTTAACGAAGCTGTGGCTTGACAATCGAGTAATTTTTGACAAATCTGACCCAAAAAAATCACTCGACAGAAGTTAGTTAGGTACATCGTTTTTAAAAACTGTGGTCATAAAAGGTGTCCAACTAGCATGAATGGGAATACAACATTCATTGCAAAACAGTGAGAGATATACAATTGTATATTTCACATTACTTACATACTATAACAAAAATGCATTCTTTCTTAATTTCTCTTCTACAATTAAATTTAAATGGCAACAACCAGAGAATAAAGCTCAAGGCTCCTGCATAACATCCATTTCCATTTTTTTAACTGTTGAGTTGGACAGAAATTGACAGAATATGAGGGCCCTCCAAATGAATGGACGATGTGATGCGAAGTGATGTAAAGTGATATGCTATATATATGAAGCACTGGCTAAAATTATATTTTATTTACATTTTCCGACGGCTAAGGGTGGCATTCACTAGTTCCATATCGTCCAGATTAAGTTAGTAAAATTTACCTTCCCGAAAAAGTAGCCGAAAAGTTTATCTTGCCGTTAAAAAACCACTATCTAATGTTAAGATAAGAGCAGGATGATGAAAGGCACCAACTTCTCTTTTCGGGAGGATAACGCTAAAGTGAACTTTAAGAACTGGTGAAATCCAGCCTTAATCCACTAGCAAACATTTTATTCAATTCAGTGAATTTCGCAACGCTAGTCTTGTAAAGAAGAATTACCTACCTTTTTATCTCATTATCAAAATAACAAAAGCATATGAAAAGAACAATAAATTCGCTCCCTATCTGGCGGATATTAACATAATATGTACACTAACAGAAGGTGCCAGTTACACCGGTTACATAAAAGTAGTTGCACACACAATTGTAAAATGAAGGGTTGGACCAAGATGGACAAATTCCAGATGTTGTCTCATAAGGTCTCACGGTGATGTCAGATTACGATAGACAATCAGTCTGATTCGAAATCAAGAGCTCTGATTGTTCAGGGTGACCAGACGGCTACTTCAGACCTCTAACAAAACAAAATAATTTTCCAACATACTTTCAAGAATTTTGGACAAAAAGGCATTGTTCATTGTTTTCAATTATCATTATTAAGCCGGAACAGACACTACTGTTTGTTGCTGAACTTGGCTATTTAGGTATAGGTATGTTCTGAAATATCAAATGTTTGTCCAACGTCAGAAAATTGACATGAAAGACGTGGACAAACAGTATTCTGTGGACAGACTTAAAGAATGTCAAACCTACCTATAGCCAATTTTTTTAAGCAATTTATTTTCCTACCGATTCAGCCGTATGTTTCAAACATGACTAACTGTCTATCTTTGAGCCAGGCGAGACGCATTTCTTCGGCCTTGACAAACTCCTCCGGGTGCCTCTTGAGGTGTCTCTTCACGTAGACGGTCCCCCAGCCCCGCTTATTGGTGAACGTCTCTCCACAAATCTGGCACGTCGCTGTTTCCAAGCTGAGGTCTACTTCAAAATATTGCCAGAGAGGCACGCGGCGTCGCAGATGTCGATGCAAGGAATTGCCCCTACGCCCTGCAACATGCATCGTGTTAGTCCACACTAATCTAACAGAAGCTTTCATTGGACTGCCATTCCCCATTTTTCTCACTTAAAAATATATGAGGTTATTTATTAGATGATACACCCCCCGCAGTTAGATGGAAACCAGGTTAAAGTTGATTAATTCAAGCTCGTTCTCGCCATATAAATTTGAGATTAACCTCCAGTTCGTATGTTTTCGTGTTTTCCTATATTAGCAGAAATCACATTGGTTTTGTTTTCACCGCTAAATTGTGAAGTTGGTCACTTGATTTATTTGAAAACTAATGGCAGGAACGAGCCTTTTCATTGAAGTCCCCCTCCGTCCCACTGACATAATGGCCCATCAGCCCTTCTTCTGACAGGATCTGAACCAGAAAAGCAGAAAGCAATGGACGAAAATTGAAGTAGCAGGCAGTGGATTAGGAGCAATAGAGTCAAATGACTTGAAGAGGGCTAGTGCTCATGAGAATTAAAATAGCTTTACGTCACCATTTCCAGCTCTCGGTATAATGACTGACTGGTAGCCATTCATATAACCATTTCTCAGTCGCTGTAGCTAAATTATTTCACCAGCTTGAAATTAAGTTTAATAAAAGGTAAGCACAAGAAGCATGGAGACAATTTTTCTTTCAAGTGGCGAACATTTTCAGCACTGAGAAATTCACAACTGGGAGGAAATGAACAGCCACCTTTTGACTCAAATTCAAAATATTTTTCTTTAAAACCTTTTACACGAAACTCCACACAGAAACTAAGGTAAAAACAAGACAGGATAGAGAGAAGCCTTGAGACTTTGCCACTTCATCTTGAGTTCCTCGGCCAATTTGTTGTACTCTGGATGCAGGCGCATGTGTCTGTACAAGATACTATTCCCGTGGCCCTTCTTCGCCTTCAGTATTTTCCGACAAACTTTACACGAGGCAATGCCAGTCAAAGGATCGTGCATATAGAAGTCCCAGATGGGCACTCGCTTTGGATTGAAGGAGTACGAATCTCCTGAAAAATAATCAAGTCAAAATATTAAGAGTTAATACACACGTGGCAGCAAAATGATTCTTCCCCCCACTTTTTAAGGAAATGGTTTGGATATTTAAATGTTATAAAATATAACGTCAGAAATCAACTGGCTATGTTGTGATTTTACGATCAAATGATTTTGAAAATCCAACAGTTTCCTCAAAAAACGGCGGGACAAAAAGATAAACAGCAGGATCATGTGGTGACCCTTAACCCATTAAGAATAAAAAGTGACCCAAAAATTTCAAAGCACAGGAGGACCTTAAAACCAACAGGTGCAAATACAGTGTATAATAATGGCACATAATAAAAAGGTACAAAAAAATGAGATTCTAAAATTTTTAGTTTCATACCTTACGTTAAAGAAAATTAAATAAAAAAGTTATATTAAACACAGGGGAAGGAGGTATTAGGAACTACTTAGTAGGGATTTACTACGAATATAACGTCTTACAAGGTTAAGTATGTGAATAGAATTAGTTTTTTCATTCAAAGGTTACAGTTTTAAGAGGAGATCGCTACTCAAAAATTATACTAATGCTGAAGCTCTATAGTAGCACCATTCTAAAAGACGATACGTATACTTCCATAAATACAAAAGCGGTTAGAGCTATATCGCTACCTTACATCTAGCAGTCGTTAATTGAACAAAAGTAAAAAAAAACTAAAATAAAAAATCAGCAAAAGCTGTATGTGGCACAGGTCGTATGGGTAGAAAATCCTGATCATGAGGAAGTACGGTAAACTGAGGAGATAATTCTTAATTTGAGTAAAAGTAATAAACGTTGTGAGAATTACGTTTGAGCTTGCGATTGGTTGCAATCACTCACGAACATGAGTATACGAAGGTAAAGCTATCATTTGTCACTGATTATCAAACTACTACAAACTGAGTAACACAATCAGCAGACAAATTTTTCTGTCAGCATTTTCTTCCCAAAACTAATGGAAAGGATTGAATTTGGCACACTCGAATTTTTTAGTTATAAACTTTGAGCACTTTACAGACTCCAAACTGTGCTTTCAATGTTTCAAAAAAAAAGGTAAACCTTCTTTCGCTTGAAGGGATATTTCCGTTCCTCCGTGATCCTGACAAAAAAAAACCAAGGACACAGACGACCTAAACTACCGGCGATTTCCTAGGCTCAGAGCTAGGCTGCGGCAGATCCTTCGTGGGGAGAGCGGCGAGGGCGGCGTGGAGCGGGGAGTAGGGAAATGGGAGGAGAGGGAGCGGCCACGACGACCGCACTTTGCGCCTCTGCCCAGTGGATGAGGTGATGCCGTGGAACGCCAGCAGGTGATACTTGACGGAGCGGGTTCCTGTTCGCGGGCTCGCTCGATACACTCTCCCGCAAAGCCGACACGTCGACGCGTTCTCGTCACAATCGAAGTAGAAATACGTCCAAACTTTTGAAAGTTTTTTCATTTCTGAAACAAGGGATTCAGTGAGTTAATAAGTCGGAAATAGCCCCGCGAGCAGAGTCAGTTTGTGTTACCTTGACATGCTGTTAGGTTACTCACCTTTCCGTTTTTACCGATCAACATTATTTATCTTATACATCCAGCTCCTTACTGACCAGGGTGCCCAAGTTAGAGGCAGGACACCACTGGTTATTGATTTTCTACCATTATCAAAGATGGTATTGCAACAATTAACCACGGATGGTTATTGAGACCCACTATAGACATCCATGATCCCAACAGAAAATCTGCGCTACCGGGATTCGAACCCAGGACCCTCCGATTACAGGTCCTGTGTTTGACCCGACTACGGAGGGCCGCATTATTACAGCAAGAGTCAACTTATAATAAAGCTGTCATTTTTTATAAAAACGTCGCAGCATTTTGACTTTTTATTTTATAGTCAATATATGGGTAAAATACCTAATTAATCCACAAAGCCATTCTAGCCATATACAACTCTGGAAAACAATACTTGTAAATTATAGAAGAGTACAATTTTGTACACGACAGCAGTGTAGGTACACGTCACTTTTTCATTTTGGGGAAAGCACGAATGTAGGCACTTAAAACCTAAAGAACACAATTATTCTAAGCTAAAAGGAGCAATTATAAGCTACGTAGGTAGGTTCAGGAAAAGACACGACACAAGAATGAAGCATTAAACTTCTTCTCTACTATAAAAATACACGTCAACAACTTAAACGACCCAGTGGCGCAGAACCAAAAATTTCCTTTTCTGTTCATTGATTTCGAAGGGGTTCGAACCCCAAAAATAACTACCTGGGTGCTCCACTGACAGACTATGGCAACTTAGGGATATCTGTCTACTTTTCTTAGCTTCTTAAATATAATATGCACTTTTAACGTCAGACATTGCCTACATAAGTTTTTACTTAGCTACCAAGTGATTTCTGGTATTTTTTGGCCCAATCACTCGACTGATAAATCTGACGTTAAAAATGCGATCCAGAACGAATACATGTCCACAAACAATAGAATACTTACAAACAAAAATGGCTTTAAAGCAAGAAAAGTTACAGTTTATATGGCCTCAAATCAAACATTATTACAGTCTTCTCGGCTAACTACTCTACTAAGGGGTGATTTGATCAGAATCACGATTCGTAGTTTTCGGTTTTTCCAGGGTAAAGGTGTAATTCCTGCGTCCTGAGCCGTGGAATCCGATGCCATGCGTGCAGAGCATATGGTACTTGACTGAAGCGGTCCCAGTGCGAGGGCTAGCTTTGTACGTCCGTCCACACAGTTTACACATAGACTTATTCCGGTCACAGTCAAACACGAAGTATCCCCAAATGTCAGACAATGATTTCAACGGTCGAGATTTATCTGAAAAAAATATTTATACCTTTAAGCATCAGGTTAAATAACCTAGTAAGCACTTTAACTAAAGCCCACACCACACTTATCCGAAAGTTAAGATACTTACAGTCAGTCGTGACGCATCATTGAGACCAAGAACAAATTTAAACGAGAACAGTTAAACAGAAAACGGCAGACATTGGGTTATTTTTAAAACACACTACTTATGAATATCGTTTAGTCCCTTTCAGATACCACAGAAATAGAAAAAACAAATAGTTTATTTACATTATTTCGTTTCCACATAATGTAACACCAACACAATATGAACAAAACGGCCCAAAGATAACAAGAGATAACGAGGAACAGTTTAAATATTTCAGACGTAGATAGTAGAGGTTCTCCGCAGTAGAAAAATAAATCCCACTTTCAAATGTCTTCACGAACTTTAAGACGGCATTTGTTTGTTTTTTCCGACCACTTTTTTAGGACACTGTTAGATATTTAAATTTTCTGAAATATATCTTCTAAACGTCAGAAATTAACTATCTTGTGATTTTACGATGGAGTGATTTCAGTGACCGAAATTATCCGATAGTAAAACGAGTTCATTTCTGACGTTAAAGAGATACATTATACTTCAAAACATTTAAATATCCAACAGTATCCTCAAAAAATGGTCCAAAAAAAACGAACTCAACCGTGAGACAGCCATAGTCGACAGAACTTTCTTTTTACTTTGTAACAGACCGCTACTGAAAGGATGACACTGACCTTGTTCCGGTGTATATACCTAGTGTACAGACTCACGAAAGACGAGACTTCCTTCCGGATAGAGGACTCACATTTCCTGGGTACCCCTGGGGAGCTGGTATTTGGTAGTGCTGCCAGCTGAGCACAATGGATAGTTCTTGAAACGGTCTAGTTGCTGGGCTTGTCCCCCCCCAACCCTCAGCTCCTGGGAACCTGATCCAAGCTGCACCTCTTCTCTTTCCCAACATCGTCGACAGGAGACTAGAAAAACCTAATAATACACAACAAGTAGTTACTTTCTAGTTAATTTTAGACGTGTTTAAAACTGGATTCTGTTATAGTTATCCCTGTAACCCGTAGATAGCCCTGCAGTCATCACTAAAACTAACTAATCCAGTCGTAACTACGATCTAGTGTTCCTCTTCTTATTGCTCTGCTCGACCTCATGATAAAGTACAATGCCATTTCCGTACAAAATCCATTAATAGTAGAATCCCAAAGATAAACGTAACACCTGTTCAATAAGTCAGGGCTAGTATGAGTTACTAATAAAAACGCTCCTTTTGATTCAAATCTAGTAGAATGAACAAACATCCAAACAAAATATGGTGATATACCTGGGCGAGAAGTAGGTGGGTGCTGGCCAAATAGGTAGGTAGGTAAGCTGGTTCGTGGGATGTGGGCATAATGAATAGGTAGCGCGTAGGCCGCGTTCAGATCTTGATATCAAGGCTCTTGTACCTGGTAACCCGGAGGTAGCTACATACTATTTCCCTTTCCAGTAAAGTTTCAAAGCCTGTGGACAAAAATATAAAATTTTTAGTCATGTTTTGGTCGGTAGGTGCCGACATAATCGGTACCAACTTCAGTAGCCCAAGCCACTTATCAGTAGGTACCTAACTCCTAACCGCACTAAAATAGAAAAGGCAATTCCTAGAAAAAAATTCTACAGTACCTGGAACTGAAGGTTTTTTAAGAGGCACGATGAGGATATTACTGTCTCCAAAAAACATTCTTTATTTTGATATTTTGCCATTTTTGCGTGTTTTGCGCTTGCTTGGGTATCGTCCATTTTTAACCAATGCCAACATGACGGTTAAAACATAAGTGGCAGCAGAAAGATATTTTCTGACTTTCTCCATTGATGAAATAAGCTAAACACGTATTTTCAAGAAAAATTTTATATATTTTTTATTTTAAAATATAACATTAATTTGTGAAAATAAACAAGAAAAATCTTGGCGGCACTTCTTGTATTACCCTTCACAGTCGTGTCAGCAGAATAATTATGTTGGCTGCGTTGTTTTACAAATGGCCGTATAAACAAAATAAAAATACAAATTTCTTTTGCGTTCTTGGAATAAAAAAATGAGTCTACTAAAGTCAGGCATATCTCTGCTCGTTAAAGTTCCACTAAATGCAAGAATACCTATCCTAGTTCAAAATGTGAATTGCCTTGCTTGTAAACAGCGATGGGCTTCAACGAAAACCCCCACCGATGGTGGAGGGTATGATGTTTACTATGGAGCCCTGACCCCACACATCAAAGGGGTTAAAATGTTCTCTCTTACGACGAGTGCAGCAGGACTCATCGCTCAGCCTGTTCTCTATCAGCAGGTTTCATCCTTTGGCGGTGGCATGCCGATGATTATCGCTCTTGGATCATTTGTCGGGTTTTTCACATTTCTTACGCCTCTTTTGCTTCATTCGATTACAAAGAAGTACGTTACAAAGATAACGTACTCTCCGGAGGATGGATGTTACTCTGCCACAACATATACGTTTTTCCTCCGACCACGAACGGTGATTATGCTGGTTATATCTTTGGATTAATAGAAGTTAGTTACACGATATTTACCGGTACTTTGTAGAGAAATATCCTATGAAACGCACCCCATTGTACCTTGTTAACAGATGTTGAGTCTTGTGAATAATTATTGATACTGTGAATAACTGAATACGTCCTTGAAGTATTTAGTGGAGTTGTTAGAATTCTCGATAGTCAGCTATCTGCGTTGTCTGAAATTACTATTATTTTGTACAATGTGGACGTTTTGTTTTTCTAGGTAAAGTTCCGCCCCGAAGATGTAGACGTCCCTGATATTCCCGGAATGTTCACGTCGTTCCACGTAAAAGGTCAACCCATGTTTGTTGACCCTCGCCTGTTTGAAAACACTCACCACTATGCCAAGATTATGGGATACGACAAACCAATAGATTTCAAACTGGGAGAGATTTCAGACGAACCAAATCCCAAGAAAGATTAAACCTTCGTTACGTTGGTTGGAAAGCGCACTGTAGGAATACCAAGCCTACTCGGCTGTCATTCTACTACCAAGAGCCCCTTTTAATACTGTCTAGTTTGGTATAATTACTTGATACGTAGGTGCTTAATATTTTCAAACTGTAAATGTTCCCCTTCTATTCCTGTTCTACTGGAGCCTCTTTATGAAGGTGCATTCACACCCACCATAGTAGGTAACTACCTACCGAATTTAGTAAAGATATAATGTGTAAATAAGATGCTATGCAAGTTTTGCAACCCCTTTTTCTACGTAGCAATATAGTGCAGTTAATTCGAGGGTGGGATTTATCGTGTTGAACTCGGAAGAAAATCAGTCCATTGCGGAGTGTGGTGGAATCTACGTACAATTTCCGAGATGCCAGTGCCATTTGTTTACACCAGCTCCATGGTACTCCACCATGATCGAACGAGTTACCATGAGTGTCTGGGTACCACCCAGTTATATTTTTATTTTGGTAATAGTGGACTGTATATATTTTAATGGAGTTTTGTAGGTATACCTACTAATGGGAAATATGAATCACAACTTACCCTCGTTGACCGTAAAGGTGCATAGGACAATTAGGTTCGTAGGGTAGGTATAATGATAATGTAGAAATAAGGGAGGATATGGGAAATACAACAGAGATAATCAGTGGAAAGGACGAACCAACTCGCAGTGTTCCTCTTAAGTATTCCGGTATGGATGTCACGAGAATAAGCACTCGAAAATATCCTAATCAAAACACGGCTTACTAAGCCTGATAGAATAATTATAGCCGCAGTATTATATTGTCGCGGGAGCCTCTGTACCTACGTCTAATAGCGAGGGCGGTACACCGAGCACTGAAGTAACAACAACGCCCGTAGCGCTACTTATCGGTACATTATACAACTAACAATAATAATGAATTAATATCAAAGTTATGTTCGAACTCCGACATCCCGACCACCATGATTGACCAAGGGAAATCATTGATTAAAGAGTAAGAACATGCAGTTAATAAAAGAATAGTGAATAGATAATCAAATAATAATGGGTTAAGATTAGTGAATATTGAGCATGAATAGGTTAATGAATAATGAGATGAATGTAAATATTAAAACATTATAACCATTATATAAAAAAAAAAAAGGATATTATAATAGATTAGTAATTAATAATTAACCTAAGAACTTGCTACTTAAGCGTGCACAATTGGGATTAAATATGGATGCTTGGAATTTTTGGGGAGAGGGGCGTTCTCTAACCTACCACCAACTCGCACCAGTCCAGAGTTTGGGTCCACATAGGGAGTAAGGGATCGCAAATGTTTAGGAACTTTGCTCCCATTGTACAGTTCAGGAAAATATGCCATCTGAACCTTTAGTAGTATTTTCTCCATAGCTGCCTGAAGCTCGCTAACGGTAAGAGGACCATTGTTCCGAGGAGTACCATTTGTTTTGGCTTTCGCATTGTTTATAAATCTTCTCGCCCAAGCGAGAACGCGTTTTAATTTCAATAAGGAGCTGAATTTCTCAAATAGCTCGTGGTCTAAGCACGGTGCAGCGTCGGTGCAAACCAATGCAGTTTTTCTTAACTCGGGCAACTCTGAGGGCTGCACTGATGTAGGCTCAATAGATGGCCACTCAATCGGTTCTTTCTGTAAGAATTCAGGACCTGCCCACCACAGCTGGTTTTCAACCATCGCGGAAGGGTTTAAACCGCGGGATGCCGGATCAGCACAATTATTTTCCGAATTAACATGCCTCCATTGTTCCACATCGGTCACACTAAGAATGTGGGACACTCGATTCCCAACAAATAACTGCAATTTGTGCGGGGGAATCCTTAACCAGGATAGGAGAATGGTCGAGTCAGTGCAAAAAATAGTTTCTGCGATGGGGAGGTTCGCCAGTCTGGGCAGAACACTTTTGTACAAATCGACGAGTAATTTTGCTGACTGAAGCTCTACTCGGGGTATGGTCAATTGTGGCTTTGAGGGGTTAACACGCCCCGTAGCACGAATCAAGTATATTCCAACTTGCTTTTCCTGTACGCAACGCAAGTAAATGCAGGCAGCATGAGCAACAGCTGACCCGTCACAAAATCCAATCAGTTCAAGTCGACTGCATGAAAATACTGGAATGTATCTAGGAATTTTCAGTAGTTGCAGTTTCGGCATTTCCTGTGAGTAATGACTCCATTCTTCACAGAGCGAGGTGGGGAACCTATCGTCCCATCCCAAATCACTTTCCCAGAGTCTCTTAATAAAGGCTCGAATAGCGACTGTGATTGGCGTTAAAAGTCCCTTGATATCGAAGAGACGTGCGGCATAGCCGAGGACACTTCTCTTAGTCATTGATCCATCGAATTCTCGAATATTATATCGAAAATCATCACTGGATGGGCTCCAACATAGTCCTAAAATCTTCAAGGTGGCGTTCTGGTCACCGAAATCAATATCTTCGCAGTGCTCAGACGGCAGATCACTAGTAAGCTCAGAATTGGCGCTAGCGAATTTGCGCAGCTCAAAGCCGCCCCTTTTCATCAAGTCAATTAACTCATTCTTTGCTTCACACGCAATCTCTATACTGGGGTAAGAACATGCCAGGTCATCTACGTAGATCTGATTCTGCAAAGCATGAGAAGCGAGAGGGTAGGCTGTACCATCGTCCTCTACTAACTGCTGGATGGTTCTTTGGGCTAGGTACCCACTTGGAACCATGCCAAATGTAACTCTCGTCAAGGCGAATTCTTGAATTTCCTCCAACGCGGAAGGTCGCCATAAAATGTGCTGGAACTTCCAATCGTCCTGATCGACAAGAACCGAATTGTACATTCGCTTTACATCACATACGAATGGTACAGGCTGAAATCGGAATGACAGTAACACATCGAAAATATCTGAGTGCAGCGACGGTCCACACAACAGCTGCTCATTGAGTGAGTAGCCGTGGATATCCGGGCTACTCGCATTGAAGACGGGCCGAACCTTCGTAGTGGTTGAACTTTTCACCACAGCGTGATGAATTAATTTATATTCGACTGCATTTTCAGCAGGCACCATCATTCCTGTCTTACGATATTCGTCGAAGAATTCATTGTATAATTTCGAAACTTCCGGCGTTTTCTCGAGCTTTTGCTCCAACTTTTCGTAAGCCTTTTTCGGGGAATACTTATTTGCACAGAGCTCAGTAACGTCTGAACGAAACGGTAACTTGACTACATAACGCCCATCTGGGTCACGCTTAGTGGTCTCTTTATAAAATGTCTCAGCTGCCTGTTCTTCAGGACTTAATATAGGTACTTCGGGAAACTCCTCTAGTTTCCACATTTTCTCTACAGCACGGGTAAGAGTGTCATCTACTGATAGCAATGAAGTAGTTTGCAGGATACTGGCATCTGCACTACCTACGAGGACATATCCCAGTGAAGTGTACTGAGCTACCAAGCTGTTGGTTACGTTGACTATAGGACGTTCAGCTGACAGAATTTGGGCATAAACTTCTGCTCCTAACAACATATCAACAGGCCCTGGTCTTCCCCAAGATGGGTCCGCGAGTGGAAGGTCTGTTGTCTGTGAGATGGCTTCCTCACTCACTAAGCAACTTGGCAAATCGTTGCATATTTTTGGTAACACCAATGCTGAAACGTTGAATCTCTGATGACTGAATCGTGATTCACAATGAAGATTGACCTTTCCCTTTGAAGAGGTGGTACCTGAGATTCCATTGACTATTGTGCGATCGCACGTACGTGCACATCCAAGTTTTTGTACGGCTCGCTCAGTGATAAAATTGAGATGTGAGCCTGAATCTACAACACCCCTAATTAGAACAGGACAGTTAGAGGTATCCCGGACCTCAATGATAACAGTAGCAAGTAACGCTTGAGCATTCCTTGAGTTGCATGATAGGGCTTGCGTATTCAGCGAATTATTACTTGGCTGGTCGCCAGAGTTCCGCGTGTGATTAAGGCTGGGTGCACCATGCACCTTTATCTCGGCATTTTCGTTTGGACTGAAGCTTCTTTGTCCTTTGCACAACAATGAATTATGATCACCACCGCAGGTTCTACAGCTGAATCTAAAAGTACAGTTGCCTTTGTGCGCCTTTAGGCACTTATAGCATAAATGCTTTCCCTTTGCACAAGCATATCTTTCTTCCACAGGAATGGTTTTAAATTTCTCGCACTGGTAAATAAAATGATCACCAGAACAATAACCACACTTTTTCTGTGAAGGAGAAGTAGTGTCGTCCTTGATGAGAAGTGCAGACTTGGCGAAATAAGGTTTTCTGATGGGAACTGACTTTACACCGTCAGGCTTAAGAGTTTCCTTAGCATCCCTTTTAGTATTCAAGGAAGCGATGTCATTCAGATCTGACATTTGAATTTGATCCTTAAGAAATTTTAGAAGATCTGCAAGGGTAGGAATCTTCGTGCTATCTTCAAGCGATCGTTCGTAGGCCATACGGAGCCTTTTCTCCAACTTCGAGTAGAGAATTTGGAACAATAAAAAATCTCCTAAGTCCTCCATCTCCACTTTCTTAACGGAAGAAACAGTATTCTGGAAATGATTGACAAGACTGGCTAATTCTGCTGGCTTGTGGTTGCCGGGCAGAGAATCGTAGTTCAGTAGGCTGGTAACATGTTTACTGGCCTGCCGACGAGGATTTCGGTAATGAGAAATCAATGCTTCTTTAGCAAGTGGGTAATTTTCCGCTGATATAGGTAAAAATCCAGAAATGATTGCTTTTGCATCTTCTGACAATGCATTGGATAGATAATGAAACTTCAAGATTGCATTTAGGCTAGGATTTTTATCCACAAGAGATTCAAATAATCCCCAAAAATATTCAAATTCATCCGCTGAGAATTTGGGAAGCTCAATTGGCTTTAGGTAACTTCGGACAGCGTCTTGACCTGCCACTGGCTGAGAGGGAGCTGTGGGAGGAGCTTGACCATTTTGGAGTTTAGCTTGAGCAGTAATCGCTGCTGTATTGATGAAATCCACACAATCCGCAAACTCTTTCTGAAGATCATCCTCGAGAGGGATTTTCTGGCTCTTCCTAACCGAACTGTTATACAGAAAACATTGATTTTCCACCTTATCCCAAGTAGGCTGATAAGATACATCTACTCGCTTTGCTTTAGAGAGGATCTCCCTAGCATGAGTTTCCACGTTTAGCTCTTTGATTTGTGCTACAACTTCACGAACTCTTCGCACGAGGTACTGTCTCTGCTCAGACAGAGCCTGCGCATTTGGACCTTCCTTTGAAGGACCTTCGTCACACATCCTGGACTAGGTAGGTATAGTTAGTTACCAATGACAATAAACCCATAAATAGAGATAACAATTCTTAGAGATTACGAATCCCACGCAATTATGCCGACAGCGACCAAGCAAACTTGGCAGCGGCCCAACGATAAGAAAGTATAGTGTCAGCAAAACCTGCCTGACGTTTGAGGCAAAATGCTCAATTCCTGATGCTCGACTTTTTACCTCAATGTATAAGGAATAAAATAGAGTATATCGATAATACAAGCTAAGAAGACGGGTTCACCCATGCACATTCTATAGGAAGGCAAATCTTCTTAGTCTGGAGTCCGAACGAACCCCTCAATATTAATTCAATAATTAATTAATTAAATAATTTGACCAGTTCAATATCTGGCTCGTAAGGACCTTTTGTCTGGGTACCACCCAGTTATATTTTTATTTTGGTAATAGTGGACTGTATATATTTTAATGGAGTTTTGTAGGTATACCTACTAATGGGAAATATGAATCACAACTTACCCTCGTTGACCGTAAAGGTGCATAGGACAATTAGGTTCGTAGGGTAGGTATAATGATAATGTAGAAATAAGGGAGGATATGGGAAATACAACAGAGATAATCAGTGGAAAGGACGAACCAACTCGCAGTGTTCCTCTTAAGTATTCCGGTATGGATGTCACGAGAATAAGCACTCGAAAATATCCTAATCAAAACACGGCTTACTAAGCCTGATAGAATAATTATAGCCGCAGTATTATATTGTCGCGGGAGCCTCTGTACCTACGTCTAATAGCGAGGGCGGTACACCGAGCACTGAAGTAACAACAACGCCCGTAGCGCTACTTATCGGTACATTATACAACTAACAATAATAATGAATTAATATCAAAGTTATGTTCGAACTCCGACAATGAGTTTAGCTACTGTTGAGAACGGCACTTTCGGGAATCTTGTGTTGGCAGCTTTGCCCTAGTCCCCAGTCAATTATGTACCTGTTATCCTTGGCAAATCTAAGAATTGGAGTTCCCCATTCATTAAAATTAAATTATTATTACAGCATGATAGACGATTTTTTTTTCTAAAATATACCGCCTTAACCTCTTGCTACGTAAGTAGGCAACTACCAGAAATAGGTACCTAAGTAGCTGCATCTGCAGTACCTATATACCTATACACCTAATGGAGAAATGGGGGGGTTGTAAGCCATTATGGTAGAGACAAAAGGAGAAATTTGAACCGGTTACACTGCCGCCAGATTCCCGCCAAAAATGAAAAGGTAGGAAATACATTTTAAATATGAATATATGGACACTAAATATAAAATTTACAATAAAAATATTTTTATTTAAAAATAAAAATATGGAAAACTATGTAAACTGTCTATTTTTTAGTTATTACTTAGAATTTTTAAATTTTGTGTTGGCATCGTTGTTTCCCTCGTCCACACCCTCGTCAATCGATGCTTTGCGTTGGTTGGATTTTCCATCAGCTAACTCGCTAATTTTCCAGTACAATCCACAATATGGAGAAATTTAGGACAGTTCCCGTTGATTTCAACGCTATTGAGGGGAGGTACATGGATCTAGTGCAAGATAATACCTTTACGCGTTCTGAAATGGAGTAAGTATCCTTGTTTTTTGTTGGTACTACGCAGAGTCCTTTCTTAACATGGAGGGTGGGAGCCGCTGTCAGTGCTGTCGTGTGGCATCCTCATTTATATAAAGGGTCCGGCAACAGTCGCACTTACCTTTCTCGCCCCATATGATTTTTTTATGCGGGTGTAATTTTTAAGCAATCCAAAATCTGTTGAAAAAGACCCACAAGCATCTCCTGAGATTACTGACTCTACGCATTTCAAAATGGTGGATTTATTAATTTTCAAAAATTTTGAAGTTCCGTAACTCGCTCATTTTGGAAAATTCCGAAATGGTTCACTAGAGATATTTTTTCGCCTCTACACTGGCTAAATGTTTGCCTAAAAAAGAATTACGAAAAAGCAAAGTCCACTCACGGACTTTGCCTGAAAATGAAAGTGAAAAAAAAGTGGGATTTCAGAAAAACTTTCTGGGAAGAAGTTTTAGGTAGCAAAGAGACAAACGAAAAAGTCTCATAAACCAAGTCCGAATTGTTAAAAATAGAAGAATTATGAGTGATTGAAAAACTAAAAAACTTGTAAAATTTTCCGACCGTCCCGACCAAAATTTTGAAAACTCAAAATTAGGCTTTTTGGAATCAGGATGGCTTGAAACGTCTAATGAAATCAAAATCTCAAAATCGCCCTTTGACGAAAAATTTCATCTGTCCCCTTTCGCGTACCCTAACCTTACTAACTCTACGCGGTACAGGTTCTGTGATGGCGAGAAAGAGACGGGTGGTTTCTCTCTGCCTGAACGGTACGTCGGCCGAAAAACAGTATTTTACAAAAGTTTTTAGTAAGTAGGTGATATAAAGACAACTTTCATAGCTAAAAGAAATAAATCTATCTCATACCTACCTACTAACGACGTTATGAATGACCCCAACCAAAGTTTTTGACAAAAGTTGTAGGAAACACTGTTAGACAACTCAGGAAAGAATAATAATTTCACTATTATCAAGAATAAGGGGGTAATAGCCAAATTTTGATGTTTCCAAAAACCCTCCCCATTTGCACCCCCTTTGTCCGATTTTCCATTTCACGAACTTAACCTAGACTATGAGTTATCTTCTTGCTATGGATGCAGTAACAGCGTCTAATTGCAATTATAAATGCTTAAAAAATTTAATTAAAACAAGTTTCTAACACACAAACCCTATGGCGGGAAGCTCAATGTGCTAGTAAGGACTTCGGTTTCATGTACTGCTCTTACAGAGGACCCACCCCGCTCACAAAATTATTCTCAATTTTTCAGGAGCATTCTTCGGGAGAGGCGAAAGCTCGTGGAGAAAGTAAATAAACCCCAACCTGAAAGGGCTGATTGTGAACAGATAATATCCCACGAACAAGACTTTTTGATTCGACTTGGCGTCAGGCGAGCTGTAAGAAACCTTGTCATATAAGTTTTTTTAGTCACCAACATTATGATTTTATAAAGATTGGAACTATACTCCACGCGCATCTTGGATGATAGTAAATTCAGACTTATCGAAGGGTGGTTAGGCTATCGATATGTGAATTGTCGTTGCTAAACTCTTTTAGATCATTGTGACCCTACTTCTCAAGTCTACTTCTGGTTCTGAACAATAAATAATGTTGGGAACCCTCTGTTTTTTGAAAACAATGTGTGAAGTTACTGTCATCCAAGATGCGCTTGGAGTATAGTTGGGAAGCAAAACCCAAACTCAGATAGACACTGACAGAGCAAGTGAACCCTGACCGTCTCTGAAGGACAGCCTCGATGAAATTATTATTTCCTTGCGCTGTCTGCCTTAGAGCTTCTTAGGATGGATGGCCGCGGAGGTAATCCTTGGTATAGTATCGCCACCCTGACCTGCCTGGCCCTAGGGCATTCTGCACTGTTCGCTGTTCACAGAATGCCCTCGGGCCAGGCAGGTCAGGGTGGCGATACTATAACTGACTCTTGCAGTGCTCATGTCTGACAGCAGAAAACAGGATACAGTGGTGAGCTGTATGTGGGGGCAAGACCAAACTCACTACAATGGCATGGCTGGCCTTGTCTCACCAGTGAAACTAATCTTCGAGATCTGTCCTCCCCTTCGCCTTTTACCAACACATGTTTTACGTTTTTTTTAGAGAAAACCTCAGAGAATCCCAAACACAGAAACTGATTTCGCGATCCTGGACACCACTAAGTTGTTTTTCAGAAACTTACTGGTGACGTACCGAGAGGATTACGAACTGTGGATGAGTTTTTTTTCTTTCTGCAAAAGATTCAAGTTGGGGGGCTGTGGAAGCGAGTTGTTGGAGGCGTTTACTATCATTCACGGGGAAAAACCAAGTGTTTGGAGTTATGCTTTTGAGTGGGAGGAGAAGATGTCGAACATGAGAGACTGTCGGCCATGGTTAAGCCGGGGCATTGTGTAAGTATGCGTGACTATTATTAAGGGCGAAATTAACTGGCTATGTTATGATTTCCGCCTTAAGACAACATATTATATTTCAGAACATTTAAATATCCAACAGTGTCCTCAAACAATATTCGGAAAAGGAGTAAACAAATAGCGGAAATTTTCGTCTCCCGTCAAACCTGACTTGTACAGCCAAACGAAAAGCTTAGTCGGTGGGCTACATCCCCTGTCTACCTAATTTATGTATCTTTGATGTTTCAGGAAGCACCCCGCTAACATTGATCTTAATGAGATGTTCATAAAGCATGAGCTGGATTACTGTAAAGGAGCTATTGATGCTATGTTGAAGAAGAACAATTTAAATTCTAGCACTGATAGTAAAACGGTACTGGGCGGGAGGGATGCGCAAGATTGCTACGAAAAAGCCAAGATGATCGTCTCTGACTTTCAGTTTTACTTCCGCTTATATCACTTAGTGAAAGAGTACCCATTCGTACTCACTTTCCAAGAAACTATTCTTAGGTAAGTTATTCTGCCTCGCATACTTCTTGTACCGGTTCCCGATAGAGACCGGTAATTTCTCTCGTTCGATAGTATTTTTTCTTCCGTGAAAGCTAATCATAGTCCTACTGTCAATCATTTGTTTTGCGTTCGAATAGCACACAATGTTTAGCTTTTAGAGCGGCTACGGCAAATGGTGCTATTGCAATTATCAGTCTCATTCAGTACCGTAACTCAAGAATCATTTATTTATAAGGATATTTCATACGCATGTCTATATATGAGAGATGACGTCAGCTGTTCGACCGCCTTCTTTGCTTTTGACGCCTGATTTGTTTTTAAATTATTGTTGCAATAGCAACAACGGCATCAACCAATACGGCGGTCGAATCGTTCGAACAGCTGACGTCATTCGCCAACCGGACCTATTCCAAACCCCAAATGAAATATCCTTATAAATAAATGATTCTTGCCGTAACTTCTTGCTGGTCAATTGTTTCGAAATTTTGTAGTCTCCCTGCTCTATATTGTCATATCTAGTGTTATTTCCCCAGAAATTTTTTTAGCAGAAATTTATTAAACTGACTTTTGGTTAGTTACTTAAGGCTGAATTTCACCAGTTTACCGTGAAGACTATCGTGTACACGATAGCGCTATCGTACCAGTAAAAAATGTAACCGGCTTTCACCATGCACCGTTACCGTTTCGTTAGCCTTTGAGTGGATTTTCCGTGCGTTAGCAAAACGATAATTTTCATACCTGCGACTCATTTGGTGTAGTCTAATCAACATTTTAACTTCTTTCTCCGAAAAAATAGCGTTTTTTTTTACGTTTATTTCCGTTTTTAGCTTGAAATTGTTGAAATAAATTTGACGTAAACAAAGCAGGCGAATTCTATTGACATAACAAAACCTAACGTGAGGATGTCTGCTTTTTCGAATCGATAGCTATTTGAACGTTAAAAGGCACTATCGTGAGGTGGTGAAATTCAGCCTAAAGTACTTGCTTGAGGGTGCGTCCCACCATACTCGGTTAACGTTAAACTCCAGTTAAAGTCCAATTATTACACGGTAAAAACTGACTTTAAGTGGAGTTTAACCGAGTATGGTCGGACTGAATCACCAAAGATCAGTAGGTAATCCCACCAAATCGAAGTGTGAGGCTTCATCCCACCATACTCGGTTAGCTGTTAAACTCCAGTTAAATTCGGTTTTTACCGTGCAATAATTGGACTTTAACTGGAGTCTAACATTAACCGAGTATGGTGGGACGAAGCTTAAGTCAGTGTGTTATTTTTGGCATTTCAAACATTGTGAAGTAACAATTATGAATTTTTGATTTCTTTATGTTCTTATAAAAGATTTTTTTATTACCACCCGAGGCCCCTGAGGGACAAACGAGTGGCTATTTGTGAGTTTTAAATCATTAGAGTTTGAGTCATGTTACAGTTTTGAGAATAGGCCGATGGTCTGGGTGAAAGCAATGATTGCGTTGACTGCCGTGGGTTCATCTCCCAGAGCTTTTATGAGAGTGGCGGGGACCTAAGAATTATATTATGTATTCAATACTAGTATATTATGATAGAGTGTCTTCTCAATGAATGATGCGCATCACACATTTTATTCTACAGTACACGCCTAAAATATAGGTTTTGTGCCAATACTCAGATTTTTTAAATTTTCAGGGACCTTCTAGAACGTTTTCCAGAGTCAGAGGATGTTCAGGATATCCATGCGCGCTTACCGATGGAAAACGTTTCATTTTTTCCGCCTGAAAAAGATGATGAAGGAAAGGTAAGCTTCTGAATGCGGTGTTTTTTTTTAGAGCCACTGTGAGAACTGGTTGAAATGTGTACTGTAGGATCGGCTAACGTTTCTCGATATACAGATGTTTGCACGGCCAGAGGAGGTCATTGGCTGCGCTGAAAGCGAAACATATTCTATTCGCAGCCATATTTTTTCACTGCGAATAGCACACTATGTTTAGCTTTTAGAGTTGCCAGTGGTCTCCAGTGTTTCATCTGAAAGATAGTAGGTACCTAGTTGATAGAATAATGTTACTAGATTTTTTCTGAATAATTAGCATGGTAACGTCAGAGGAAGTCTGTCGAAATAAATTATAAAATCATACGAAATCACATCTACCTAATGGCACCTCTACCCAGCCATGGTGAAGATGTCGTAAGTAAATACCTATATTTTATCCGGAAATTGCAACACCATATTGTCGCGACGTTGTTCTCCTTGTTTCCATGGTAACGACGCGTTGAAAATCGAACAGGTTAGGTTAGGTTACCTAAATTACAAGAAAAAGCTACCAACCAACCTAAATACAGAGGCAGGATAGTAGGAATCATGTAGTTAGATTACCATCATATGCGGTAACTTGCTATGTACCACTGACAAGGTAAAAGAGCCTTCATATACGTGAAACATTCTCAGCTACAAACCATCTCCCATCTCCTGAAAACTAACTTCAAAACAGGGGATCTATTTCTTACCCATAATGCATTATGTATTTTAACAGATATGGCGGTAAATGCCAGCAAATGTAACATTTTATTTCATAATAAAATTGTTTGCGTATGTAATTGTGTTTATGGACACTACTTATATACAAACAGGTACTATCGACACCATATTCACCGCCTTCAATATGTGGCGCAGTTTCACAAAGTCGACGCAACATCGTCCTCAACTGCCTTCTATATTCTTGTTTCTTGCTTGTAAACACAAACACTGGCACGACTTCAACAAGGCATTGCCCTGCTTAGTTCTGTAAACTCCCACATAATTTTTTTTTTTTTTTTTTTTTTTATAGGGTTAATCGCCAGTCCCTCGAGGGGTTCACGCGAATACTTGTGGGGAAAGAAATAAGTTACAGTTGTGGGAGTAGGGCAGTTTGGGAAAGAAAGGTTAAAAGATTTTGAATGGAAGTGACATCATCTGCTAGTATTGTGGGGAGAGATTGGCCTTTGAGGGATTGACGGCTGGGCCCGTATAGGGGACATTCAAGAAGGATGTGTAACACCGTCAGAGGGGTGTTACATTGAGTGCATTGTGTGGGGTTCTCCCGAGCCATGAGGTACCCGTGGGTGAGCCGGGTATGTCCAATGCGGAGGCGAGCGATCGCCACCTCCTCCCTTCTGTGGGGCAGACATGCTGATGCCCACTCTCCAATTTTTGGTTTAATTGGTTTGAGTTTAACGGTTTGAGTCTCTGGGGTGTCCCAGGAGAGTTGCCACATGTCACGCATGGTCTTTTTGGCAAGCGCCTTAAGATCCTGCGTTGTTGTCACACAAAAGGGAGGGGAGACGAGGGTGGTAGCCTCTTTGGCCGCGGTGTCAGCTGCTTCATTACCAGCAATACCGCTGTGGGATGGAACCCACACAAATTTAAGGGCGCGTGGGTAAGTAATTTGAGCGAGTTGGGTGCGAATAGCATGTAAAAGAGTGCTGTTGGGGTATGTGCGGCGGAGAGACTGAAGTGAGCTGAGGCTATCTGTAATAATTATGGCTTTCGGAATAGACGTGTGATTGATATACAGGAGACATTGGTAGATTGCAAAGAGTTCGGCGGTGTAGACAGAAGTGGAAGGTAACAGCGGGAATAGGTGCATCTCACCCAGTGTCCAAAAGGCCGCACCCACCCTGTTCCCGACTTTTGAGCCATCGGTGTAAAAGTGGCACCATTCGGGTGCAGCATATGGAGCGAGGATACATGTGAAATGAGTGAGTACAACAGGAGGGGGTGTGGAATGTTTGGGTAGCGTAGTGAGCTGAGTAATAGGTACAGGCGGGGGATGCGTCCACGGGTGTTGCAGACGGGGGTAAGAAAGAGAGGGAACTATGGGAAGTTTCATTTCCGCTACTAGGGGCTGCACCCTGTAACCTAGTGGTTTTGATGCGCGTGGGCGTGAGTCATAGCGACGATGCAACAGAGTATCGTTGAGTACCTGGTTTACATGGTGGGAGGGGGTGTCCAGCACGCTTATGTAGTATGCAAGCATTAGCTGGTTACGCCTGTACAGTAAGGGAGGTTCGTTGGCCTCGACACAGATGCTAACAACCGGGCTGGAGCGAAACGCTCCGGTGCAGAGGCGGAGGCCAATGTGGTGAACGGTGTCGAGGTTTTTCAAGAGTGAGTGGAGGGCAGAACCATAAACCTGACACCCATAGTCTATTTTGGACCGAACAAGGGTGCGATAGAGCATCAGGAGGGTCTTCCGATCTGCTCCCCAGTTAAGATTACTTACTGCCTTGAGGACATTCATAGCAGTCAGACAGTTAGTTCTAAGCTTCAGTATGTGCTCGGTCCAAGTTAAGCGCTTGTCGAATATTAGGCCTAAAAATCGATGCGATCTTTTAACCTCTAGTTGGCGATCACCCAAATGCAAGATAGGGTCAGTTTTGCATTTCCTTTTTCTGCAAAAGTGGACGACCACTGTTTTTTCCACTGAGAATGAAAAACCTGTAGCGTCGGACCAACGTTGCAAAGCAGTGAGGGCAGTGGTAAGTTTGTGCTCAATCGTCGGGAGATCTCTGTTACGATAAAATATGCCCAAGTCATCGACAAAGAGGCAGGTTAACAGGTCCGGTGGGATGTGTTCGGTGACAGAGTTGATGGCGATATTAAAAAGTGTCCCGCTGAGGGGGGAGCCTTGTTGAAGTGAGTTATCCAGGAGTTTGGGCTGCGAGATTACATCCCCACAGCGAACCGAGATTATACGTGAAGTTAGCAGGTGTTGTATAAAAATTGGTAGGTGGCCCCTAAAGCCCCACTCGTGTAGGGTTTTAATAATTAACGGTCTCCACGTTGCATCGTACGCCTTGGCCACGTCAAACATAACGCCAACAGTGTGCATTTGCCTGAGAAAACCATCTTGGATGTAAGAGCTTACTCGGACTAGATGGTCTATAGTGCCATGGCCCTTTCGAGCCCCACACTGGACGTCTGACAGCAATGACCATTGTGTTAAGCACCACGTTAATCGAGCATTCACCATTCTTTCAAATATTTTTTGAAGGCAGTTCGTAAGGGCTATAGGTCGGAATGACTCAGGAGTATCTTTGGGTTTACCCGGTTTGGGGATAGGGACCAGAAGTGAATGATGCCAACTAGTTGGAAAGCAATGTTCTACCCATATATGGTTATAAAGATTAAGCAGGTAAGAGGTTAACCCCCCATTGAGGTGTTTGACGAGATCATAGGGGATGGTGTCGGGTCCAGGGGCAGTATTGGTACACTGCTTTAAGCTGTCTTCAAGTTCATAAAAGGAGAAAGCGGAGTTATAGGCCGGCGTCGGTCCACAAATTTCAGTGAAATTGAAACGTTCAGAATCTAAACGCCTTTTATTTAGTCGCCTGTTGAGTGGGATGATATCGTCACTTGAGACTGATGAAAAATGGTCCGCAAAGGCTGAAGCAATATCCTGTGGGGAGGTAATGACCTTGTGTCCCTGAGTGAGAGGCGTGATTCTGACTGTATGGCGACCCCTAATTCGGCGTATGTGTTGCCAAATATCATGAGCGGTAGAGGCACAGGTAAGCGAGCTGACGTAGTCACGCCAGCTAGTCCTCCTTGCTTCTTTTAAGGTTCTTCTCGTCTTTGCTTCCATACATTTAAGCTTAATAATGTTTTCAGTAGTAGGTAACCGTTTGACAACGTGATAAAGTCGTCTACGTTCCCGTACAGCCTTAGCGCACTCTTCATTCCACCACGGAAGTTTCCTATTAAGAGTCGGAACTGTTCGGACAAAGGCAGAGTTGGCAGCATCAACAATATTCTGTGTAAATTGTGCTAAGGCTGTATCCACATCTGTAGGAACAGAAGGTGGGGGAGGTTGGAGAAGAGACTGATAAAGTGGCCAGCGTTCTTTCTCCATCTTCCAACGAGCAGTGCCCACTGTTGGGGGCATAGGCGGTAGATATGTGAGAAATACAGGGTGGTGGTCACTGCCCCGCCTATCTGGGCTGACACTCCATGTCAGATCAGCCGCAAGACGATCCTGACACAGGGTCAGGTCAACAGCCGACACAGTTCCGTGAGTTGAAAAATGTGTTGGGGTGCCATCGTTAAGGAGTTGGCAGGGATGTGTCCGCACAATTTGTTCAATGAATTTACCCCGGTAATCACTAGTGCGCCGCCCAAAATCCCATAAGGGGCTATGGGCATTGAGGTCGCCCCCGACGATATATGGCGGCGGCAACTGCACCAGCAAATTTTCGATCTCACCTGGTAATAGTTGATAGTTCGGAGGGATATAGACCGAGCAAATTGTGATACGCTGGCTTAGGGTGGTTTGGATAGCTACCGCTTGTAATTGAGTGTTTAAAGGGACTGTTGTCGCCGGGAGATGATCTGCCAGGAAAATTGCCACACCACCGTGGGCTCGCGACTGGGGGGCGTACGGAGCATCCATGCGGAAGACTTGATAACCTTGGAGGCCCATCTTATGTGAAGGGTGGCGATGAGGAATTAAATGGGTTTCTTGCAGTAGAAAACACAGTGGGGATAATTCGGCACATAACATTCGTACTTCTTCCAGTCGCGTAAAATAGCCATTAACATTCCATTGTATTATATTATGTCTGATCGTCATGGTCATCATCATATATATCAAACACATTGTCGTCACTAACAGTAGTTAGGGCGTGAAATTGATTACAAGAAGAGCGAGAGCCATCGATATCCATCTCGTCATTGTTAACGGGTCGTGTATTGTTACGAGCTCTTTGTGGGACTGTTTGCCAGCCAGGTTGATATTGGGTGTTAGGGATAGATGAGGTACCTGGGGTTTGAGGTTCCTGTGACAAGGTTTGGATCTGGGCATTTATCGACTGAGAGGGGGCGGTAGGTGCCGCAATACCTGGTGGGAGTATGCCATGGTTGCTAAGGGTAGTGAGGATCACATTCATCTTTGACATCAGGTGACTCATTTGTGAGGAAAGGTTTTGAAAGGATACCATTAGACTGGAACAGTTTTTGCAATTGTCTTTCGTATTATGCTCCGGTTGTAACTGCGATGGCGGCTGTCGCACCCGAATGGGGGGTGTGCGCGTCTGTATGACAGGTGTGGCAGAATGATTCTTCTGCTGTAGAGGTGGCTGGCTTATCAAACGTTGATTGTTCTTAGGCACAGTTTTTTCGGCGTACGTTGCTGTTCGGAACGTGTTGACGTGACGTAGGGGTGGCAACGGAGGGAACACTGACCGATTTGGAGATGGTTCTTGCACATTGTTCTCAGTGTTATAAGATTTCTTGGTCTGTTCTTGTTCTCTGGCGGCGTCACGGAGAATTGTCCGTTTTTCAAGAAAAACTGGACAGCTTGGGTCCCACGCGGTGTGTTTGCCACTACATGAGGCGCACTTAATTGGTCTTTCACATGGAGTGTCCGCCAAAACTTCGTGGGATGTAGCACAACGTGGGCAAATCCGGGGTTTGTTGCAGGGTAGCATATGGCCATAGGCCAAACACTGGTGGCACTTCAGCGGTTTCTTGTATAGCGGGTACACTTTGTAGCTGACGTATAAGACGGTAACGTCAGGGGGGCGTATGTGGGAGGAGAAGGTTAGGATATAGGATGGTGGTCTGGGAGAGTCACCTTCTGTTTTTGATAAACGCTTCACCTCAATTACTCCCTGCGGACCTAGTTCCTCCAAAAACTCTTCCTTAGTGAACCCTTGGAGGGCGCGGCACCTGACTACCCCTCTAGCATTGTTTAGTGTTGGGTGTTCAACGACTTTCACATTTATCCCATTCCCCAGGGACGTCAGAGTTTTCAACGTAGGTACTGTTCTTTTAGGTACCTGGACAAGGACAGTACCCGTGCGCAACATTTTGAGGGAAATAGGGTTCCCTGAGATAATTTTAATGACCGCTTTATTGATGAGAAATGGCGAAGTCCCAGAAAGAGTCTCTGATTCCTTAGCATTTTTAATTAGCATAAATACATTTGGGAGTTCAGTGGGGTTATCTGTTAGATCTGGCTCTTCATTTTGGGGCTCAGGTGAGTTATCTGTTAGATTGGGCTCGTCACTTTCAGACGTGGGAGACAGCGGTTTTTTGCGTTTCGAGGTAGACATCATTAGTGGTTTGTAAAGTATCTAAGTAGCCATGCAATTGCAAGGGAAAACCAAGTAAAAAGTAAACAAAATAGTAAATTCACAATGGAATGATAAGGTAATTGAGCTGTAGTGTGATAAGTTAAGTATGGGATAACACAACGTCACACAGAACTGCAGGTTGCGCGAACAAGATCGACTGGCACCGACGGAGTCCGGGCATGCACTGCACATGCATGCATGCACATCCCACATAAATACATTTTGCAATGAACTACTTTTGAAACACAACAGCACATCCTAACTCATTTCTAAAACCAGCCAAAAAAGGCAAAAGGAAAATGGAAAACCTTGAAAGCCGGTGTTTTCAGCACTCACTTGTTTACTTTTCAATTTCAATAAACATAAACAATTTTCAATTTCAGAACGCCAACCTAAGTTTTCTGTTACGGAGGTTCCGACAATATGTTTTGGCGACAATATGGTTTGCAATTTCCATATAAATACAGAGCTTAGTTGTGTTTACAAACGGACAAAGTTGCGTCGACTTTGTGAAACTGCGTCATGGTGTCGATAGTACCTGTTTCATATAGTTCCGTAGCCGTAAGTTGAGACGTAAATATTTTTTCAGGACATAAAACGCACGATGAAGGACAGGGTGAAAATGTCGGTGAAGAAATATAATGATGCTTTGCTTGAACTGCCGACACAGAAAATGTGGAATTTCTATTTGGATTTTGTAATTTCACTCCAGGGCAACACGCGGCTGGATTCCTACATTTTGCTCAAGCGAAAACTGTGGAAAGCGGCAGTCGAAGGTTGGTACCGCGCCATTGTTGTCTCTCTCATTGGTTGGGGCTACACGTTAGGAATGGGTGATACCCAAAAAGAAAAAAATCAAGGAATATAAGTATTTGAAGGGAAAAAAAAATTTAAGGGCGACCCCACTATCGTGTTTGTTTATTGTTTTTCCACTATGGCACTTTTGGATATTTAAATGTTCTGAAATATAATAGGTATGTCTTCTTAAGGCGGAATACACAAACCTACTTGTAATGGTAACTACTTCAAGACATTCTCCAAAGTTACAGGGTGAGTCAAAGGCGTTTATAGGGGGGTGTAAACCTGAGACTTTGTCGTGAGGCTATGTTGTATTTTTGCATGAAATAGAGTTATAAGCCCACAGTCAAATACCAGTAAACTTGTTTTTTGGCAGATCGCGAAAACAAAACACTACCTCACGCGGAATATTTTTTTTAACGTTTCGGACTAAAACATGTAGAATTTATCGTCACATTTAGTAGATATTTTTGTACTTTTCACCGTCGCCATGTTCTTTGTTGATAAAGGTTTAGTTCACTTATGGAAGTGGTTAATTGCGATGCCATTTTTCTCGTTCGATAGTATTTTTTCTCCCGTAAAAGCTAAACATAGTTTCATACTGTCTAGTCACATAGTGTGCTATTCGAACGCGAAACAGTGACTTTGAATAGGACACTATTTCACTGAAGAACGAATTTGAAATGTCAGTTTTTCATTTGTCTGTCGAATATTGCATAGTGGTTTTGGTGGAGTTCGTCGAGAATGTATGGTGTCCAGAACGTCAGAAATTTATTGGTATTTTGTAATTTTAAGGTCGAGTGATTTGTCATAACTAAAATTTGTCCAAAATTAACCAGTCGTAAAATCGCAGTATAGCCAGTTAATTTCTGACGTTAAAAAGGCATATTATATTTCAGATTATTTATATCCAACAGTTTCCTTATGAAATGGTAGGGGATCATTCTGCTGCCACATGTTTCACGATAGTGTATTCCGTCTTAACGGTGTGATATTCGTGTTTCAGCCGCCATCGACGCTAACAAGCTGGAGGCTCGGCACTACGTCTCATACATCAAGTTCCTGAAGTCGGACGAAAAACGTCACCAGGCTCAGAGGCTGGTGAATTTAGGGACGATCGCACATCCCGGCTGCGTTGACCTTTGGTATGAGCGCATTGCGTTTCATTTGAGGCGCATGGACGAGGAAGAAGCCATGGCGGCATTTAACGAAGCCAACGAAGCCCTCGGCAGACACGCTTCTGCATCCGATCTCTTCCGCATTTGGCAAATGGTTTGTGGTCTTATAAGTTAATAAGTCTGTCCACACAATCCTGTTTGCTGACGATTTATTGTCCCTGTTTTTTGAAGACCTATAACTTGGAAAATTCTACTCCGCAGATGTTAAGAGCCATAATGGCTTTATCAGATAGCCGCGCAGAGGAATTGTATTTCAGAGGAATGAGGATGCGGGATGATCTGGGGGAGCTGCTAAAGCCCATGTACCTTAAGTGGGTTGTTCTGATGGAAGGGATTAGTGCGGCGAGGAGGCTGTTGGACAACCCTATCATTACAACACCTCCCTGCCTCGAGTTCTTCATGAAATTGGCCCACTATGAAAAATTGCAAACGGATATGTGCAAGAAGTCTATCAGACTGTGCTATGAGACTGCTCTACGCCATTTTGGGGACACTCATGCAGGTATTTACCCTCGCAAACAGAAAACCACATGAGCAAGACTCAGAAGCTCTGATAGGTGTGGAGGGCATAGTCTGGGAAAGTATGGCAAGCCTATTCACTTAGTGTTTTTGTTGATTTTTTTTCATGGCAATTTCCTATGGAAACTAATTGATCTGAATTATAATTTGTCATTTTAACATCAATCTAAAGGTGGTCTACGCAGTCGTGTTTGTTTACGTTTTTTCTGTACATTTTACGTGGATATTTAAATGTTCTGTTGTTCTTTACGATCGGCGAACTTTACGATCGGCGATTTTTGCCAACAAAAAATTTTTTCGACATTGTGAAATCACAACAGAGCCTGTTAAAAATAAATATGATATTTCAGAACATTTAAATATCCAATTGTTACCTCATAGGTACAAATATGTCTTGATGCAAACAAATCTTTTTTACTTTCTCGCCCGTATGTAATACATGGGCTGAGAAAGTTATGTTATCGTGCGAAATTTTGGTTTTGAGATTTTCATTGCAAAAGGCGTTTCAGAGGTCCTAGATCACAATAAAAGTGGGTTTTAGGTCATGTCCGTCCGACGTACGTACGTGTGTTTATCTGTAGCGCGGCTAGAGGTCACACCAATCAACCGATTTGGCTCAAATTTGGAATATGTGTGTCTAAAATCAGTACCGAGATACATTTTTAATATAATTTTGATAACTCAAAAATTACGTCCACCATTGTCAAAAAAGTGTCAAAATAAATTAAAAATCGTGTTTTTGATTACTCGGAACGCTTTTGACAGTAGATTTATCAAATTAGAACATTCAAATTTGGCAGTTGTGTTCCCAGATAGATGTTTCAGGATCATTTTCATTTTTTTTAGATGGGCCGAAAAATTGGGCCCAAATTGGCCCATACGTGAAAACCTTGGCTCCAAGAACAGTATTCGCCGGAATTTTTCAAAAATCAATGATCTTGTGCTAAATAACATTACATTTGTTGAAGAACTTTTCAATCGATTCAAAATTGCGGTCGATATACCTAGGCCAAAAATGTCAAAAAGTGGAAAAAACGAAAATCGCGTTTTTGATTGGTCGGAACGGATTTGACAGTACACTAACGGAGCGATAATCTTGAAAATTGGTAAACGTGATCTTAGATAGATGTTTAAGACTCAATTTCAACAGAATTTTGATTTTCCAAAAATTACTGTCTTTCTAAATAAAAGAATAACCAAGTAGTTTGCCCGTAAGCTGAAACTTCACCGTTCAATGGATATGCTTGAAATTCGGTATGCATATGCATAATATTATTGCCTAGGGGTGTGCAAAATATCTTTGTAAGCAAATCACAATTTTGGCCAAAAAATAATAATTACATAAAAAATCAAATTTTTCGTTTTTCAGTAGCGCCAAAAATGCGAGAAAGTCAAGTGCGACCATTTATTTACTAACTGATCTTTTTTTGGCAGTTATAAAGTGTGAAGGGGATTAAGCTAGGTAATAATAATAATAATAATAGCTGAGGGATGGGGGGACAAGCCCAGCAACAAGACCGTTTTCAAGAACTATCCATTGTGCTCAGCTGGCAGCACTACCAAATACCAGCTCCCCAGCCTACAGTTTTAGGTGGGTTCCGAACCACCACAGCCTCGATATACATTTCACATATCAGAGGTGAATGCCGATCAGAAAAACTTTTTGGTAGGATCGGGATCAAACCGGTGTGACCCGGCTCTCACTGCTCTTCAAAAGTCGACCATTTGTCCACTGGGCTATCGAGGCTGTTATTAAGCTAGGTAAATGATAGTAGAATGTTGTTTACTTGTAATAATTCGATGACTATGTTATTTTCAGAGGTATGGCGGGAGTATATACAATTCGAGGTGAGCCACGGCGATGGATACAAGGTAATCCCCTTGTATGAAAATGCTAGTAGACGGCTCCGCCCAGAACAGATGGACCATCTTGAAAATGCCTTCCCGCGGGACAGAGTATACATGTACCAACAAGGAAATATATAAACTGAAGGAAATTTCTACAGAGCTACACTACCTACTCTGTGGTGTCTAACGCGGAAGGACGAAGGACGCGTGTGTTTGGTGTTTGGTGTTTGATGTGCCTATACGGCTGAATATACAATCGCTATTTTTTCACGTTCCGACTTCAAACTTTGTGAGAAAACTATATATTGGATATTTAATTATTCTGATGTCTCCTTAACGTCATTCATGAGGCTATGTTGTGATTTCACGATCGGTTAATTTTGGACAATTTTTTTTTGTGAAAAAAAAAAATCACTCGATCGTAAAATCACAACATAGCCTCATCAGTATACCTAGTGACGTTATAAAGACATAGATTATATTTCAGATTCAGAATATTTAAATATCCAATAGTTTTCTCACAAAAATTGAAATCGGAACGTAAAAAAATAGGAATGTATGTTGTATGTATGTTACACCTATTATATACTATAGGTAATTTCGAAAAGTAATTGGTATTTGCCAAAAGATATTTAACGGAATGTGGTAATTATTTAAATGATAAATTTACTTGCCTACGCCAAAATTTTTTTTAAAAATATTGAAATTCGCTTCGGAAATTGCAACGTCTCGTCAACATGAATATATGCCGTTCTAATTCTACAGACAGCGAATGCTGACGAGGCAATCAACTATCACGCCAGCTGCTTCGTATGTAGGCACCCACCAGGCTCGCTGGGTAGTATACAGAATTGCATACTTAGCTTATGCCGCATAAGTTACATTGGATGGACTCCACGCAACAACGCACTAACTAGCCACAAATTAGTTGGGGGGACCGGATGTCGTCCACTTAAGTACCTACATTATTTTCCTTCTTTCCTCGCACTACCTTTTGGCCATTGTTTCGCGTGTAAGTGGATTATAGTTGTTGTAGGTACCTAGCTATACCTAGTATCTAGTTAGGTACCTACCTATTCGTATAAGTAGGACCTACCTAAGTAGCTGTAGATATGTACCTAGGTTCCTCTTATTTTTAAGTAGGACCTACCTAAGTAGCTGTAGATATGTACCTAGGTTCCTCTTATCTATCTATATTATAAGATTGAACGGTACTGACACACTCACTCACTCACTCACTGACTGATTTATCATAATTCATTTTCTTCGCTCCTAATTGCCCGATCGCAATGAAACTTTTTGCAGGTTGTAGGGGGTCCCAAACGGAGTTGAACGGGGGGTAAGCGATCCCCGTCAGCAATTTCTGAGTCAGCAAAAAATCGAAATCAAAATTTTGAGCCGTCCTATTTATTGAGTCAGCGCGACGGTACTTGCAGGGTAGAGTGCCCCAATGGCCCCCATGACGAATATGATGTGAATTCGCGGAAAATCTAATTAGCCAGGGTCGTAGCCAGGGTCATCCGAAGGTCATGACACTTTTCATTTATTGAGCCACGCGGACGGCAGTCGCAGGGTACAGAGGCCTGGTGGCCCCAGTGGCGAATATAGTGCGAAATGGGGGAAATTCAAATTAGCCAGGGCCGTAGGCAGGATTAACCGAGTTCGATGACCGCGTGTTGTTTATAAACGGATCGTTACGATGGTCACAGCGTGGTCTCTATTGTTGGTACCAGTGACGAATATGGAGAAACCACCGGAATGGACGCATTATTCAGGGGCGTAGCCAGGATGAAAAAAGTTCGGACTTTTCATTTATTGAGCCAGGGGGGCGGCAGTCACAGGGTACAGAGGCCTGGTGGCCCCAGTGACGAATATAGTGCGAAATGGGGGAAATTCGAATTAGCCAGGGCCGTAGGCAGGATTAACCGAGTTCGATGACCGAGTGTTGTTTATGGACGGATCGTTACGATGGTCACAGGGTGGTCTCTACTATTGGTACCAGTGACGAATATGGAAAAACCACCGGAATGGACGCATTATTCAGGGGCGTAGCCAGGATGAAAAAAGTTCGGACTTTTCATTTATTGAGCCAGGGGGGCGGCAGTCGCAGAGTATATTGCCCTACTGACCCTCATGAGGAATATGTTTAGAAGTGGTGGAAATTCCAATTAGCCAGGGCCGTAGCCAGGGCACCCCAGATTGTGCACATTCTGTTCATCAACCGATCGTCATGATATTCACTAGGTGCAATATACTGGTGGTACTAATGAAGAATATGTGACGAAATAACAAGAAGTGCGCATTAATCAGGGGCGTCACCAGGATTGGTAAATTATTTATGGACGTAGCAGGACGGGAGTCGGAGGGTGTAGTGCCGGAGTGACCCCGAGGAAGAATATGTTGCGGAAAGTGGCGCAAATTCAAGGAAGCCAGGGCAGCATCCAGGATTACGAAACATTGTGCGATACATGATGTTGATGCACCGGACGTTGTCACTGTAACGAGGTGCTCTCTACTGGTGGTACTAACGTGGAATACGTTTGGTACTAACGTGGAATACGTTAAAGCAGAAGCGTGTACGAGTTTAACTGAGGCGTAGCCAGGTTGGGAAAGTTCTGACTTCTCATTTTTCGACCTAGCTGGACGGAAGTAGGAGCATGTAGTGCCCCAATGGTCCTAATGAAGAAAAGGCGGAAATTTTATGGAAATACGTGGTAGGCGGATCTGGCGGATCATAATTTATTAAAAAAACATGTCCAGATATTTACATTAGGTACTTACCTACATATAGAATTTGAGCAAAATCGGATGTACGGCGACAGACTGTCGTACGTACGTACGTCGGATGGACATTTTTTAAAAACCACTTTTTTGGACTCGTGGGACCTCCAGGATCATGGGAAACCCAAAATCTTAAAATAAAAATTTTGCACCACGACATAACTTTTTCAGCACATGTATTACATACGGGCGAGAAAGTAAGAAGACAGGAAGGTCGCTATGTATATTTCTCATGGTATGGTGACAATTCTCAGAGTGAAAAATCTAACTATAGGAAAAAGCAAACGCAACAATCTGAACAGTCAGGAATTACTAATAAAAAAACGTAGAGATCTCGGCCAAAAAACCATTCCAGTGACACCTTCACAGTGCCAAACTCCTAAAAAGCGCGGTCGTCCTAAGTTGTCTAATCTAACCCGAGAGCAACAGCTAACCGAAGCAAGCAAACGTTACGCTAAACAAAATCCAGAGGTACACAAAAAAGCGGTAGCTAAATATACAAAAACCAAACCGGAAATTCACAGACAAGCAGCAGCTAAGTATGAGAAACAAAACCCACAGGTCAATAGGCAAGCATTAGCTAAATATGTCAAACAAAACCCACAGGTCCATCGCCAAGCTGCAGCTAAGTATCAGAAAGACAAGTCAGAGGCTCATAGGAAAGCAGTCGCTAAGTACCCCAAAACGAAAACAGACGAGACGCGTAACCGAAGGAAGGTGAAGACACTTTCCGTGACTAAGGGTGCAGGTTTTGACTACGATCCTTTATGCAATTACTCCAGTAATAAATCTATGGAAATTGGGGAAATGAGTGTGATTTGCAGTCACTGTGGCGCTAAAAGGTGGAAGCAAGAATCTACAGGACTGTGTTGTCATTTAGGAAAAGTAGCCATACCCCATTTGCTTCCTCCCCCACCTCCTTTAAATGAAATAATTCTAGGTACTCACCTTTACTCCAAGGAAGTTAGGAGTCAAATAAGGGTTTACAACTCAGCTTTCCAAATGACATCTTTCGCGGCAAATGTTGTTCATCAAGGTAACTTCCCAACCACTTTTAAAGTTCAGGGTCAAGTATATATCATTTAATTGGGTCACCATACCCATCTCCCGGAGAGCAACCGAAATTTTTACAAATTTACTTTTTTGGTGAAACTGATGACGAAGCCCTCGCGAGGCAGTCACACATGCCTAACACGAATATTTTAGTCATAAAAGAATTGCAGGACATGTTACACACATATAACCCTTATGTTAAAGATTTTTAAGTAGCCAAAGAGTTTTGCCATAACAATGCTGACAATTACAATCTGGTTATTTTCAGTGATCGGAAACCAAGCGAGGAACATGTAGGGAGATACAATGCACCTACGACCAATGAAATAGCAGTAGTGTTATTGGTAGGCGAACAATATGGGAAACGCGATATTGTGTTGCATAGTAGGGACGAAAAACTGCATCGCATATGTGAACTTCACCGTAGTTATGACCCTCTGCAGTAGGTATGTATTATGTTTTCCCCGAGGTGCGGACGGTTATAAGATTGGCATGCCTCTGGCCAAAGGGAAAGGTAGTATCTCTGCAACTCAATTTTATTCATACAGATTAATGATTCGGGTAGGGCAAATAAACCATCTTCATTACTTCGGTTCCTTATTTAACCAGTATTGTACAGATATGTACGCTAAAATCGAAAGTGAGAGACTAAATTTCATAAGATTCAATCAAAACAAACTAAGGGCAGAAAGCTATATCCACTTACAAGACGCAATTGCCAAAGACACTGACGTAGGGGAACTTGGAAAATTAGTAATTTTGCCATCGAGTTTCACGGGGAGTAACAGGTACTTTTTTGAAAAAACCCAAGATGGTTTAACGTTTTGTAGGCATTATGGGAAACCGCAGTTATTTATCACCTTTACAACAAACCCTAACTGGCCAGAAATTTCAAGTGAATTATTTCACGGGCGAAATGCGACACATAGACCAGACGTCGTTGCTCGTGTCTTTCACCTCAAACTTATGGCGATAAAGACTCACGTACCTACTTGAATGTTTATGTGGTGCATGTGGTCACGATGGAAAAAGTTCCGACTTTTTATTTATTGATGACTTGGTTGGATGGGAGTCGGAGGGTATAGCACCCCAATAGCCCCAATGACGAATATGATGGGAAATGGCGCAAATTCAAGTTAGGCAGGGCCCTATCCAGGATTATGCAATATTGTGCAATTCATGTCGTTTGTGCACCGATCGTAATGATGGTCACAGGTTGCCATCTACTGGTCGTACTATTGATGAATATGGGAAAAGTACCCGAATGTACGTGATAAATAGGGGAGTAGCCAGGATGGAAAGTTCCGAAGTGTCATTTATTGACGAAGCCGGACGGTATTCGGAGGCTGCTGTGTCCCCATTGCCGCAGTGAAGAATGCGAGGAAAAGAAACGGAAATATGGGGTAGCCAGGGACGTAACGACAATGAGAAATGTGCAGACTGTTTATGTATTGAGGCAATCGGACGGGAGTCTCAGGGTATAGTGCCCAATAGCCCCAATGACGAAAATGTTGCACAAAGGAGCAAATTCCAATTATCCAGGGCAGTAGCCACGCTAGCTCGGATTGCAGGGATACTGCTTATTAACTGGCCACCATCATATTTACCAGGTGTATTGTACTGGTGGTGCAAACGAGGAATGTGTGACAAAAATAACAGGAAGTAGGCGTTAACCAGGGGCGTACCCATGATGGAAAAGTTTACATTATCAATTTATTGAATTTGCTGAACAGGCAGCAACAGGATGTGGTACCGTAATGTTCTCGGTGAAGAAAATGCAATGAAATTCCGAAAATTCAGGTAAGACAGGGTCGTACCCAGGATTCAAATTTGTCGAGACGTCTCACTATTTATTTAGCCAGGCGGAAGGTAGGCATAGGGTATATTGCTACAATGCCCCCATGACGAATATTTGATAATACGGTGGCAAATCCAATTCGCAATGGATCCTGTACCCAGGATAACTCATATTGTGCAAAAACTGACGCCGCTGAACAGTGGCACCGATAATTTCAGGAACGGCGGTGCTGCTGGGGCGGCGGCGGACAAACACAAGACGCCGAGCGGCGCGAAGCGCCGCGAGGCGGCTTGTTTTTTATATGTTGAAACCTACCTAAGACGAATATATCATTATTTCGTAACCAGAAACTCAGTACCTAGTAGGTACCTAATTCCATCCTTTCAGTCACAGGTGACTACTTATAGGTAGGTAGGTAGGTACTTAGGTACGTGACGTTTCTATGAAATGTTACCTACCCAAGAAGACAGGTACCTACTTAAATATAGGTACCTACAACTGTCGACGATTGAACAGAAAGAATTGTTATCCGAAGATGCTATGCAACCCCTTTACTACGTAGCAATACAGTGCAGTTAATTCGAGGGTGGGAAAACTGATAACCGGGAGATTTATCGTGTTGAACTCGGAAGAAAAACAGTACATTGCGGAGTGTGGTGGAATCTACGTACAATTTCCGAGATGCCAGTGCCATTTGTTTACACCAGCTCCATGGTACTCCACAATGATCGAACGAGTTACCATGAGTTTAGCTACTGTTGAGAACGGCACTTTCAGGAATCATGTGTTGGCAGCTTTGCCCTAGTCCCCAGTCAATTATGTACCTGTTATCCTTGGCAAATCTAAGAATTGGAGTTCCCCATTCATTAAAATTAAATTATTATTACAGCTTGATAGACGATTTTTTTTTCTAAAATATACCGCCTTAACCTCTTGCTACGTAAGTAGGCAACTACCAGAAATAGGTACCTAAGTAGCTGCATCTGCAGTACCTATATACCTATACACCTAATGGAGAAATGGGGGGGTTGTAAGCCATTATGGTAGAGACAAAAGGAGAAATTTGAACCGGTTACACTGCCGCCAGATTCCCGCCAAAAATGAAAAGGTAGGAAATACATTTTAAATATGAATATATGGACACTAAATATAAAATTTACAATAAAAATATTTTTATTTAAAAAGAAAGATATGGAAAACTATGTAAACTGTCTATTTTTTAGTTATTACTTAGAATTTTTAAATTTTGTGTTGGCATCGTTGTTTCCCTCGTCCACACCCTCGTCAATCGATGCTTTGCGTTGGTTGGATTTCCCATCAGCTAACTCGCTAATTTTCCAGTACAATCCACAATATGGAGAAATTTAGGACAGTTCCCGTTGATTTCAACGCTATTGAGGGAAGGTACATGGATCTAGTGCAAGATAATACCTTTTCGCGTTCTGAAATGGAGTAAGTATCCTTGTTTTTTGTTGGTACTACGCAGAGTCCTTTCTTAACATGGAGGGTGGGAGCCGCTGTCAGTGCTGTCGTGTGGCATCCTCATTTATATAAAGGGTCCGGCAACAGTCGCACATAACTTTCTCGCCCCATATGATTTTTTTATGCGGGTGTAATTTTTAAGCAATCCAAAATCTGTGGAAAAAGACCCACAAGCATCTCCTGAGATTACTGACTACGCATTTCAAAATGGTGGACTTACTAATTTTCAAAAATTTTGAAGTTCCGTAACTCGCTCATTTTGGAAAATTCCGAAATGGTTCACTAGAGATATTTTTTCGCCTCTACACTGGCTAAATGTTTGCCTAAAAAAGAATTACGAAAAAGCAAAAAAAAATTCTCAAAATTTCATTAGTCCACTCACGGACTCTGCCTGAAAATGAAAGTGAAAAAAAAGTGGGATTTCAGAAAAACTTTCTGGGAAGAAGTTTTAGGTAGCAAAGAGACAAACGAAAAAGTCTCATAAACCAAGTCCGAATTGTTAAAAATAGAAGAATTATGAGTGATTGAAAAACTAAAAAACTTGTAAAATTTTCCGACCGTCCCGACCAAAATTTTGAAAACTCAAAATTAGGCTTTTTGGAATCAGGATGGCTTGAAACGTCTAATGAAATCAAAATCTCAAAATCGCCCTTTGACGAAAAATTTCATCTGTCCCCTTTCGCGTACCCTAACCTTACTAACTCTACGCGGTACAGGTTCTGTGATGGCGAGAAAGAGACGGGTGGTATCTCTCTGCCTGAACGGTAGGTACGTCGGCCGAAAAACAGTATTTTACAAAAGTTTTTAGTAAGTACTTAGGTGATATAAAGACAACTTTCATAGCTAAAAGAAATAAATCTATCTCATACCTACTAACGACGTTATGAATGACCCCCAAAAGTTGTAGGAAACACTGTTAGACAACTCAGAAAAGAATAAAAATTTCACTATTATCAAGAATAAGGGGGTAATAGCCAAATTTTGATGTTTCCAAAAACCCTCCCCATTTGCACCCCCTTTGTCCGATTTTCCCATTACACAAACTTAACCGAGACTATGAGTTATCTTCTTGCTATGGATGCAGTAACAGCGTCTAATTGCAATTATAAATGCTTAAAAAAATTAATTAAAACAAGTTTCTAACACACAAACCCTATGGCAGGAAGCTCAGTGTGCTAGTAAGGACTTCGGTTTCATGTACTGCTTTTACAGAGGACCCACCCCGCTCACAAAATTATTCTCTATTTTTCAGGAGCATTCTTCGGGAGAGGCGAAAGCTCGTGGAGAAAGTAAATAAGCCCCAACCTGAAAGGGCTGATTGTGAACAGATAATATCCCACGAACAAGACTTTTTGATTCGACTTGGCGTCAGGCGAGCTGTAAGAAACCATGTCACCTTGTCATATAAGTTTTTTTAGTCACCGACATTATGATTTTATAAAGATTGGAACTACTTATACTCCACGCGCATCTTGGATGATAGTAAATTCGGACTTATCGAAGGATGGATAGGCTACAGATATGTGAATTGTCGTTGTTAAACTCTTTTCCAGCCGCGAGTTGCCCTGCAGTGAAATTATAAAATCCAAGTAGCAATTCCACATTTTTTGTGTGGGCACTACAAGCAGAGCATCATGATATTTCATCTCCGACATTTTCACCCTGTCCTTTATCGTGCGTTTTATGTCCTGAAACAATATTTACGTCTCAACTTACGGCTACGGAACTATATGAAACAGGTACTATCGACACCATGACGCAGTTTCACAAAGTCGACGCAACTTTGTCCGTTTGTAAACACAAGTAAGCTCTGTATTTATATGGAAATTGCAAACCATATTGTCGCCACAACATATTGTCGCAACCTTCGTAACAGAAAACTTAGGTTGGTGTTCTGAAATTGAAAATTGTTTATGTTTATTGAAATTGAAAAGTAAACGAGTGAGTGCTAAAAACGCCGGCTTTCTAGGTTTTCCATTTTCCTTTTGCCTTTTTTGACTGGTTTTAAAAATGAGTTAGGATGTGCTGTTGTGTTTCAAAAGTAGTTCATTGCGAAATGTATTTATTTGGAACAGGGAGGGAGTTTACAGAACTAAGCAGGGCAATGCCTTGTTGCTCTTAAGAGCATTAAGTCTGACTCTAGCTTAGGAAAGCACTGAAAGGTTTCACCCAGGCACTGGAAAGCAGTGACAGATCTTATTTCGGCTCCTGAGAGCACTGTCAGGTCCCCCTATGGCCTCGGAAATGTATAGCAGGTCGCCGGCGAGGTATGTCTGGTCTCATCTTGGCTCTGGAGAGCCCTGTCAGGTTATACTGTGGCTCTGGAAAGCCATGCCAGGTCTTATTTCGGCTCTACGAGCGATGGCAGGCTGCACTGTGCCTCTGAAAAGCCATGCCAGGTCTCATTTCGGCTCTGGAGATTGATGACACGTTGCACAGTGCCTCTGGAGAGCCCTGTCAGGTGTTACTGCGGCTGTGAAGCAGTATGACAGGTCTTGTTCTGGCTCGTAAGTGACCTTAAATTGACCTCTAGAGCCAAATTGAGACCAGGCATTGCTTTCCAGAGGCCCAGTGCAGCCTGACAGTGCTCTCAAGAGCCACAGTAAAACCTGTTATAGGTCTCCAAAGCCACTGTGAGACCTGATATAGCTTTCCGGAGCCACAGTGCAACCACTCATCGCTCTCCAGAGCCAAAATGAAACTTGTCACGGTTCTCCAGAGGCACTGTGCAACGTGTCATCAATCTCCAGAGCCGAAATGAGACCTGGCATGGCTTTCCAGAGCCACAGTATAACCTGACAGGGCTCTCCAGAGCCAAGATAAGACCAGACATACCTCGCCGGCGACCTGCTATACATTTCCGAGGCCATAGGGGGACCTGACAGTGCTCTCAGGAGCCGAAATAAGATCTGTCACTGCTTTCCAGTGCCTAGGTGAAACCTTTCAGTGCTTTCCTAAGCTAGAGTCAGACTTAATGCTCTTAAGAGCATTAGTTTAGAGCAGTGGCTCTCAAACTTTTTGGCTGGCGGAACCAAATTTAGTCGGAAATTCTTTGGTGGAACCTTAAACATTGGATCGTCGATTTCACAGGTTTTTTAGGAAATAACAACCATTACCATTGAAATCGTTATTTAATGAGAATAGAAATATTTCACGATATGTCATATTAATGCATACATTTTTCTATTTCAATTTTTCTAAACTAAACTAAATTTGTATTCCCTGAAGCACGGAGAAGGTTTCGCGGAACCCCGGCAAGGCTTCGCGGAACCAAATGGTTCCGCGGAACACAGTTTGAGAACCACTGGTTTAGAGCATTAGTGAACCTGTTATTGCTCCTTAAGGGCCAGTTTAGGCTATGTTTCTGCCCTGGAGAGTAGTATAAGGTCACACACCCTGCCAAAGGAGAAGCGGTAGACTGGTAGGGGAGTACAGGATTGTAATTTTCTGTCAAGTTAGCGTTCTGGACGCTTTTATTACTTACATTTTGTACCACTGATTCATTCCATTTACGGAACAGTAGTAGTGTTTGTCTGGGTACCACCCAGTTATATTTTTATTTTGGTAATAGTGGACTGTATATATTTTAATGGAGTTTTGTAGGTATACCTACTAATGGGAAATATGAATCACAACTTACCCTCGTTGACCGTAAAGGTGCATAGGACAATTAGGTTCGTAGGGTAGGTATAATGATAATGTAGAAATAAGGGAGGATATGGGAAATACAACAGAGATAATCAGTGGAAAGGACGAACCAACTCGCAGTGTTCCTCTTAAGTATTCCAGTATGGATGTCACGAGAATAAGCACTCGAAAATATCCTCAATCAAACACGGCTTACTAAGCCTGATAGAATAATTATAGCCGCAGTATTATATTGTCGCGGGAGCCTCTGTACCTACGTCTAATAGCGAGGGCGGTACACAGAGAACTGAAGTAACAACAACGCCCGTAGCGCTACTTATCGGTACATTATACAACTAACAATAATAATGAATTAATATCAAAGTTATGTTCGAACTCCGACATCCCGACCACCATGATTGACCAAGGGAAATCATTGATTAAAGAGTAAGAACATGCAGTTAATAAAGAATAGTGAATAGATAATCAGATAATAATGGGTTAAGATTAGTGAATATTGAGCATGAATAGGTTAATGAATAATGAGATGAATGTAAATAGTAAAACATTATACCCATGATATAAAAACAAAGGATATTATAATAGATTAGTAATTAATAATTAACTTAAGAACGTGCTACTTAAGCGTGCACAATCGGGATTAAATATGGATGCTTGGAATTTTTGGGGAGAGGGGCGTTCTCTAACCTACCACCAACTCGCACCAGTCCAGAGTTTGGGTCCACATAGGGAGTAAGGGATCGCAAATGTTTAGGAACTTTGCTCCCATTGTACAGTTCAGGAAAATGTGCCATCTGAACCTTTAGTAGTATTTTCTCCATAGCTGCCTGAAGCTCGCTAACGGTAAGAGGACCATTGGTCCGAGGAGTACCATTTGTTTTGGCTTTCGCATTGTTTATAAATCTTCTCGCCCAAGCGAGAACGCGTTTTAATTTCAATAAGGAGCTGAATTTCTCAAATAGCTCGTGGTCTAAGCACGGTGCAGCGTCGGTGCAAACCAATGCAGTTTTTCTTAACTCGGGCAACTCTGAGGGCTGCACTGATGTAGGCTCAATAGATGGCCACTCAATCGGTTCTTTCTGCAGAAATTCAGGACCTGCCCACCACAGATGGGCAGAAGGGTTTAAACCGCGGGATGCCGGATCAGCACAATTATTTTCCGAATTAACATGCCTCCATTGTTCCACATCGGTCACACTAAGAATGTGGGACACTCGATTCCCAACAAATAATTGCAATTTGTGCGGGGGAATCCTTAACCAGGATAGGAGAATGGTCGAGTCAGTGCAAAAAATAGTTTCTGCGATGGGGAGGTTCGCCAGTCTGGGCAGAACACTCTTGTACAAATCGACGAGTAATTTTGCTGACTGAAGCTCTACTCGGGGTATGGTCAATTGTGGCTTTGAGGGGTTAACACGCCCCTTAGCACGAATCAAGTATATTCCAACTTGCTTTTCCTGTACGCAACGCAAGTAAATGCAGGCAGCATGAGCAACAGCTGACCCGTCACAAAATCCAATCAGTTCCAGTCGAATGCATGAAAATACTGGAATGTATCTAGGAATTTTCAGTAGTTGCAGTTTCGGCATTTCCTGTGAGTAATGACTCCATTCTTCACAGAGCGAGGTGGGGAACCTATCGTCCCATCCCAAATCACTTTCCCAGAGTCTCTTAATAAAGGCTCGAATAGCGACTGTGATTGGCGTTAAAAGTCCCTTGATATCGAAGAGACGTGCAGCATAGCCGAGGACACTTCTCTTAGTCATTGATCCATCGAATTCTCGAACATTATATCGAAAATCGTCACTGGATGGGCTCCAACATAATCCTAAAATCTTCAAGGTGGCGTTCTGGTCACCGAAATCAATATCTTCGCAGTGCTCAGACGGCAGATCACTAGTAAGCTCAGAATTGGCGCTAGCAAATTTGCGCAGCTCAAAGCCGCCCCTTTTCATCAAGTCAATTAACTCATTCTTTGCTTCACACGCAGTCTCTATACTGGGGTAAGAACATGCCAGGTCATCTACGTAGATCTGATTCTGCAAAGCATGAGAAGCGAGAGGGTAGGCTGTACCATCGTCCTCTACTAACTGCTGGATGGTTCTTTGGGCTAGGTACCCACTTGGAACCATGCCAAATGTAACTCTCGTCAAGGCGAATTCTTGAATTTCCTCCAACGCGGAGGGTCGCCACAAAATGTGCTGGAACTTCCAATCGTCCTGATCGACAAGAACCGAATTGTACATTCGCTTTACATCGCATACGAATGGTACAGGCTGAAATCGGAACGACAGTAACACGTCAAAAATGTCAGAGTGCAGCGACGGTCCACACAACAGCTGCTCATTGAGTGAGTAGCCGTGGATATCCGGGCTACTCGCATTGAAGACGGGCCGAACCTTCGTAGTGGTTGAACTTTTCACCACAGCATGATGAATTAATTTATATTCGACTGCATTTTCAGCAGGCACCATCATTCCTGTCTTACGATATTCGTCGAAGAATTCATTGTACAATTTCGAAACTTCCGGCGTTTTCTCGAGCTTTTGCTCCAACTTTTCGTAAGCCTTTTTCGGGGGATACTTGTTTGCATGGAGTTCAGTAACGTCTGAACGAAACGGTAACTTGACTACATAACGCCCATCTGGGTCACGCTTAGTGGTCTCTTTATAAAATGTCTCAGCTGCCTGTTCTTCAGGACTTAATATAGGTACTTCGGGAAACTCCTCTAGTTTCCACATTTTCTCTACAGCACGGGTAAGAGTGTCATCTACTGATAGCAATGAAGTAGTTTGCAGGATACTGGCATCTGCACTACCTACGAGAACATATCCCAGTGAAGTGTACTGAGCTACCAAGCTGTTGGTTACGTTGACTATAGGACGTTCAGCTGACAGAATTTGGGCATAGACTTCTGCTCCTAACAACATATCAACAGGCCCTGGTCTTCCCCAAGATGGGTCCGCGAGTGGAAGGTCTGTTGTCTGTGAGATGGCTTCCTCACTCACTAAGCAACTAGGCAAATCGTTGCATATTTTTGGTAACACCAATGCTGAAACGTTGAATCTCTGATGACTGAATCGTGATTCACAATTAAGATTAACCTTTCCCTTTGAAGAGGTGGTACCTGAGATTCCATTAACTATTGTGCGATCGCACGTACGTGCACATCCAAGTTTTTGTACGGCCCGCTCAGTGATAAAATTGAGATGTGAGCCTGAATCTACAACACCCCTAATTAGAACAGGACAGTTAGAGGTATCCCGGACCTCAATGATAACAGTAGCAAGTAACGCTTGAGCATTCCTTGAGTTGCAAGATAGGGCTTGCGTATTCAGCGAATTACTTGGCTGGTCGCCAGAGTTCCGCGTCTGGTTAAGGTTGGGTGCACCATGCACCTTTATCTCGGCATTTTCGTTTGGACTGAAGCTTCTTTGTCCTTTGCACAACAATGAATTATGATCACCACCGCAGGTTCTACAGCTGAATCTAAAAGTACAGTTGCCTTTGTGCGCCTTTAGGCACTTATAGCATAAATGCTTTCCCTTTGCACAAGCATACCTTTCTTCCACAGGAATGGTTTTAAATTTCTCACACTGGTAAATAAAATGATCACCAGAACAATAACTACACTTTTTCAGTGAAGGAGAAGTAGTGTCGTCCTTGATGAGAAGTGCAGACTTAGCGAAAGGTTTTCTGATGGGAACTGACTTTACACCGTCAGACTTAAGAGTTTCCTTAGCATCCCTTTTAGTATTCAGGGAAGCGATGTCATTCAGATCTGACATTTGAATTTGATCCTTAAGAAATTTTAGAAGATCTGCAAGGGTAGGAATCTTCCTGCTATCTTCAAGCGATCGTTCGTAGGCCATACGGAGCCTTTTCTCCAACTTCGAGTAGAGAATTTGGAACAATAAAAAATCTCCTAAGTCCTCCATCTCCACTTTCTTAACGGAAGAAACAGTATTCTGGAAATGATTGACAAGACTGGCTAATTCTGCTGGCTTGTGGTTGCCGGGCAGAGAATCGTAGTTCAGTAGGCTGGTAACATGCTTACTGGCCTGCCGACGAGGATTTCGGTAATGAGAAATCAATGCTTCTTTAGCAAGTGGGTAATTTTCCGCTGATATGGGTAAAAATCCCGAAATGATTGCTTTTGCATCTTCTGACAATGCATTGGATAGATAATGAAACTTCAAGATTGCATTTAGGCTAGGATTTTTATCCACAAGAGATTCAAATAATCCCCAAAAATATTCAAATTCATCAGCTGAGAATTTGGGAAGCTCAATTGGCTTTAGGTAACTTCGGACAGCGTCTTGACCTGCCACTGGCTGAGAGGGAGCTGTGGGAGGAGCTTGACCATTTTGGAGTTTAGCTTGAGCAGTAATCGCTGCTGTATTGATGAAATCCACACAATCCGCAAACTCTTTCTGAAGATCATCCTCGAGAGGGATTTTCTGGCTCTTCCTAACCGAACTGTTATACAGAAAACATTGATTTTCCACCTTATCCCAAGTAGGCTGATAAGATACATCTACTCGCTTTGCTTTAGAGAGGATCTCCCTAGCATGAGTTTCCACGTTTAGCTCTTTGATTTGTGCTACAACTTCACGAACTCTGCGCACGAGGTACTGTCTCTGCTCAGACAGAGCCTTCGCATTTGGACCTTCCTTTGAAGGACCTTCGTCACACATCCTGGACTAGGTAGGTATAGTTAGTTACCAATGACAATAAACCCATAAATAGAGGTAACAATTCTTAGAGATTACGAATCCCACGCAATTATGCCGACAGCGACCAAGCAAACTTGGCAGCGGCCCAACGATAAGAAAGTACAGTGTCAGCAAACCTGCCTGACGTTTGAGGCAAAATGCTCAATTCCTGATGCTCGACTTTTTACCTCAATGTATAAGGAATAAAATAGAGTATATCGATAATACAAGCTAAGAAGACGGGTTCACCCATGCACATTCTATAGGAAGGCAAATCTTCTTAGTCTGGAGTCCGAACGAACCCCTCAATATTAATTCAATAATTAATTAATTAAATAATTTGACCAGTTCAATATCTGGCTCGTAAGGACCTTTTGTCTGGGTACCACCCAGTTATATTTTTATTTTGGTAATAGTGGACTGTATATATTTTAATGGAGTTTTGTAGGTATACCTACTAATGGGAAATATGAATCACAACTTACCCTCGTTGACCGTAAAGGTGCATAGGACAATTAGGTTCGTAGGGTAGGTATAATGATAATGTAGAAATAAGGGAGGATATGGGAAATACAACAGAGATAATCAGTGGAAAGGACGAACCAACTCGCAGTGTTCCTCTTAAGTATTCCAGTATGGATGTCACGAGAATAAGCACTCGAAAATATCCTCAATCAAACACGGCTTACTAAGCCTGATAGAATAATTATAGCCGCAGTATTATATTGTCGCGGGAGCCTCTGTACCTACGTCTAATAGCGAGGGCGGTACACAGAGAACTGAAGTAACAACAACGCCCGTAGCGCTACTTATCGGTACATTATACAACTAACAATAATAATGAATTAATATCAAAGTTATGTTCGAACTCCGACAGTGTTTATATAGATGAAAATACCAAAATTTGAAGAAATTCCTTTCGGTATGCCCGATAGCGATAGGATTTTTACTAAATTTATATTGATCCATCAAGTGCAGTGCAAAATCATGAAGAATGTAGAATAAGACCATTTTCAGTTGTTTCCGACTCATTCCCTCCAATAATAACGGAGATATTGCGATCTGGAATTTCAACCCCCACCCTTGACAGAAAGTGATTTCACGAACAACTTTTTTAGACAAAAGTTATAGACAATAATAACTCAATTTTAAAACAAAAAGAAATAAATTGATATCTTACCAACTGAGGGAGTTACGGCGTTTTGAAATTACGACCCTCCACCCACTGCGATAAAGGTTACTTCGGACGAAAAACTTTACAAGACAAAAGTTGTAGATAATATTAAGACAAATTCATAGCAACAAGAAAAAACTCAATATCATACTTACTAAGCAAGTTCTGGGGTAACTTTTCGCCCATTTCAAAATTTGAGGGGTGATTTAAGGCCCAGAAGCCCCCCAATTTGGTGCCTTACTATAAGATTTGGAGTTTAACGGTGAATTTTTACTCTGATTGGTGTTTGTACCTTTTGGGCTGATTTTCGGCACAATTTGAGATACTTGCCAAATTTTGGATTGCGTCTTAAGGGTAGAAAGCCCCAACCGAAGTGCCTTATTTCTTGATTTTCATACTAGGGTATGCCCCCTATCGTTCACAGGTGAAATTTATCGTTCCCTCGTTCGTCCTGACGAATTTTTCAAAATTTTCAACCCCGTCTTAAGGGATGAAAGCCCCAACCAAAGTGTCTTATTTTTTGATTTTTCTATACTAGGGCGCGGCCCCTATCGTTTGCAGGTGAAATTTTTTATCCACTCGTTCGACAGATTTTTCCGGTCTCCACCGATTTTGGATTGCGTCTTAAGGGTAGAAAGCCCCAACCGAAGTGTCTTATTTCCTGGTTTTTATATACTGGGGCATGCCCCCTATCTTCTGAAGGGGAAATTTTTCGTCCTCCCGTTCGACAGATTTTTCCGAATATTTCACGATTTAAAAAATTTGTAGCCCCCAAAAGCCCCAACGGCGGACAGTAAGACTCAGGTTTCCTGAAACTACCAGAGCCTCCCCATCGCTCCACAGGCTCAAACCTTTTCCTGCCCTTCGTCAAGAACAGACCCCCTCAGCCCCCGGTCTATAGGTAGGTAAGTAGGCAACTACCAGAAATAGGTACCTACTTACCTAAGTAGCTGTATCTGCAGTACCTATATATACACCTAATGGGGGGGGGGGTGTAAGCCATTATGGTAGATATTATTAGCAAAAGCTATAAGTGGTCAGGTAGACAGATGGACCGGCGACCTGTTATCTTAGAGCCAGCTGTATCACGATTACTGCAACTTCCTTTCACAAAAGGAGAAATTTGAACCGGTTACACTGCCGCCAGATTCCCGCCAAAAATGAAAAGGTAGGAAATACATTTTAAATATGAATATATGAACACTAAATATAAAATTTACAATAAAAATATTTTTATTTAAAAAGAAAAAAAAGAAAACTATGTAAACTGTCAATTTTTTAGTTATTAGAATTTTTAGAATTTTGTGTTGGCATCGCTGTTTCCCTCGCCCACACCCTCGTCAATCGATCGATGCTTTGCTTTGGTTGGATTTTCCATCAGCTAACTCGCTAATTTTTCAGTAAAATCCACAATATGGAGAGATTTAGGACAGTTCCCGTTGATTTCAACGCTATTGAGGGGAGGTACATGGATCTAGTGCAAGATAATACCTTTACGCGTTCTGAAATGGAGTAAGTATCCTTGTTTTTTGTTGGCACTACGCAGCGTCCTTTCTTAACATGGAGGGTGGGAGCCGCTGTCAGTGCTGTCGTGTGGCATCCTCATTAAAATAAAGGGTCCGGCAACAGTCGCACTTAACTTTCTCGCCCCATATGATTTTTTTTTCCGGGCGTAATTTTTAAGCAATCCAAAATCTGTGGAAAATGACCCACAAGCATCTCCTGAAATTACTGACTCTACGCATTTCAAAATGGTGGATTTATTAATTTTCAAAAATTTTGAAGTTCCGTAACTCGCTCATTTTGGAAAATTCCGAAATGGTTCACTAGACTCTAGTGAACCATTTCGGAATATATAAAAAATATCTCTAGTGACTAGAGATATTTTTTGCCTCTACACTGGCTAAATGTTTGTCTAAAAAAGAATTACGAAAAAGCAAAGTCCACTCACGGACTCTGCCTGAAAATGAAAGTGAAAAAAAAGTGGGATTTCAGAAAAACTTTCTGGGAAGAAGTTTTAGGTAGCAAAGAGACAAACGAAAAAGTCTCATAAACCAAGTCCGAATTGTTAAAAATAGAAACACAGACCGTTACCGAACACGTAACCTAGACTATGAGTTATCTTCTTTCTATGGATGCAGTAACAGCGTCTAATTGCAATTATAAATGCTTAAAAAATTATTTAATTAAAACAAGTTTCTAAGACACAAACCCTATGGCGGGAAGCTCAGTGTGCTAGTAAGGACTTCGGTTTCATGTACTGCTTTTACAGAGGACCCCGCTCACAAAATTATTCTCAATTTTTCAGGAGCATTCTTCGGGAGAGGCGAAAGCTCGTGGAGAAAGTAAATAAGCCCCAACCTGAAAGGGCTGATTGTGAACAGATAATATCCCACGAACAAGACTTTTTGATTCGACTTGGCGTCAGGCGAGCTGTAAGAAACCATGTCACCTTGTCATATAAGTTTTTTTAGTCACCGACATTATGATTTTATAAAGATTGGAACTATACTCCACGCGCATCTTGGATGATAGTAAATTCAGACTTATCGAAGGATGGATAGGCTATCGATATGTGAATTGTCGTTGCTAAACTCTTTTAGATCATTGTGGCCCTACTTCTCAAGTCTACTTCTGGTTCTGAACAAAAAATAATGTTGGGAACCCTGTGTTTTTTGAAAACAATGTGTGAAGTTACTGTCATCCAAGATGCGCGTGGAGTATAGTTGGGAAGCAAAACCCAAACTCAGATAGACACTGACAGAGCAAGTGAACCCTGACCGTCTCTGAAGGACAGCCTCGATGAAATTATTATTTCCTTGCGCTGTCTGCCTTAGAGCTTCTTAGGATGGATGGCCGCGGAGGTAATCCTTGGTATAGTAGCGCCACCCTGACCTGCCTGGCCCTAGGGCATTCTGCACTGTTCGCTGTTCACAGAATGCCCTCGGGCCAGGCAGGTCAGGGTGGCGATACTATAACTGACTCTTGCAGTGCTCATGTCTGACAGCAGAAAACAGGATACAGTGGTGAGCTGTATGTGGGGGCAAGACCAAACTCACTACAATGGCATGGCTGGCCTTGTCTCACCAGTGAAACTAATCTTCGAGATCTGTCCTGCCCTTCGCCTTTTACCAACACTTGTTTTACGTTTTTTTTTAGAGAAAACCTCAGAGAATTCCAAACACAGAAACTGATTTCGCGATCCTGGACACCACTAAGTTGTTTTTCAGAAACTTACTGGTGACGTACCGAGAGGATTACGAACTGTGGATGAGTTTTTTTTCTTTCTGCAAAAGATTCAAGTTGGGGGGCTGTGGAAGCGAGTTGTTGGAGGCGTTTACTATCATTCACGGGGAAAAACCAAGTGTTTGGAGTTATGCTTTTGAGTGGGAGGAGAAGATGTCGAACATGAGAGACTCTCGGCCATGGTTAAGCCGGGGCATTGTGTAAGTATGCGTGACTATTATTAAGGGCGAAATTAACTGGCTATGTTATGATTTCCGCCTTAAGACAACATATTATATTTCAGAACATTTAAATATCCAACAGTGTCCTCAAACAATATTCGGAAAAGGAGTAAACAAATAGCGGAAATTTTTCGTCTCCCGTCAAACCTGACTTGTACAGCCAAACGAAAAGCTTAGTCGGTGGGCTACATCCCCTGTCTACCTAATTTATGTATCTTTGATGTTTCAGGAAGCACCCCGCTAACATTGATCTTAATGAGATGTTCATAAAGCATGAGCTGGATTACTGTAAAGGAGCTATTGATGCTATGTTGAAGAAGAACAATTTAAATACTAGCACTGATAGTAAAACGGTACTGTGCGGGAGGGATGCGCAAGATTGCTACGAAAAGGCCAAGATGATCGTCTCTGACTTTCAGTTTTACTTCCGCTTATATCACTTAGTGAAAGAGTACCCATTCGTACTCTCTTTCCAAGAAACTATTCTTAGGTAAGTCATTCTGCCTCGCATACTTCTTGTACCGGTTCCCGATAGAGACCGGTAATTTCTCTCCTTCGATAGTATTTTTTCTTCCGTGAAAGCTAATCATAGTCCTACTGTCAATCATTTGTTTTGCGTTCGAATAGCACACAATGTTTAGCTTTTAGAGCGGCTACGAAAAATGGTGCTATTGCAATTATCAGTCTCATTCAGTACCGTAACTCAAGAATCATTTATTTATAAGGATATTTCATACGCATGTCTATATATGAGAGATGACGTCAGCTGTTCGACCGCCTTCTTTGCTTTTGACACCTGATTTGTTTTTAAATTATTGTTGCTATAGCAACATACCTGCGACTCATTTGGTGTAGTCTAATGTAGTCTAATCAACATTTTAACTTCTTTCTCCGAAAAAATAGCGTTTTTTTTTTTCACGTTTATTTCCGTTTTTAGCTTGAAATTGTTGAAATAAATTTGACGTAAATAAAGCAGGCGAATTCTATTGACACAACAAAACCTAACGTGAGGATGTCTACTTTTTCGAATCGATAGCTATTTGAACGTTAAAAGGCACTATCGTGAGGTGGTGAAATTCAGCCTAAAGTACTTGCTTGAGGGTGCGTCCCACCATACTCGGTTAACGTTAAACTCCAGTTAAAGTCCAATTATTACACGGTAAAAACTGACTTTAAGTGGAGTTTAACCGAGTATGGTCGGACTGAATCACCAAAGATCAGTAGGTAATCCCACCAAATCGAAGTGTGAGGCTTCATCCCACCATACTCGGTTAGCTGTTAAACTCCAGTTAAATTCGGTTTTTACCGTGCAATAATTGGACTTTAACTGGAGTCTAACATTAACCGAGTATGGTGGGACGAAGCCTAGTCAGTGTGTTATTTTTGGCATTTCAAACATTGTGAAGTAACAATTATGAATTTTTGATTTCTTTATGTTCTTATAAAAGATTTTTTTTCTACCACCCGAGGCCCCTGAGGGACAAACGAGTGGCTATTTGTGAGTTTTAAATCATTAGAGTTTGAGTCATGTTATAGTTTTGAGAATAGGCCGATGGTCTGGGTGAAAGCAATGATTGCGTTGACTGCCGTGGGTTCATCTCCCAGAGCTTTTATGAGAGTGGCGGGGACCTAAGAATTATATTATGTATTCAATACTAGTATATTATGATAGAGTGAGAAAAAGTGCTTTGTTTTGATCCAGGAAAACAACAAATATCTCCTCTGCATCACACATTTTATTCTACAGTACACGCCTAAAATATAGGTTTTGTGCCAATACTCAGATTTTTTAAATTTTCAGGGACCTTCTAGAACGTTTTCCAGAGTCAGAGGATGTTCAGGATATCCATGCGCGCTTACCGATGGAAAACGTTTCATTTTTTCCGCCTGAAAAAGATGATGAAGGAAAGGTAAGCTTCTGAATGCGGTGTTTTTTTTTAGAGCCACTGTGAGAACTGGTTGAAATGTGTAAGTACTGTATGATCGGCTAACGTTTCTCGATATACAGATGTTTGCACGGCCATAGGAGGTCATTGGCTGCGCTGAGAGCGAAACATATTCTATTCGCAGCCATATTTTTTCACTGCGAATAGCACACTATGTTTAGCTTTTAGAGTTGCCAGTGGTCTCCAGTGTTTCATCTGAAAGATAGTAGGTACCCAGTTGACAGAATAATGTTACTAGATTTTTTCTGAATAATTAGCATGGTAACGTCAGAGGAAGTCTGTCGAAATAAATTATAAAATCATACGAAATCACATCTACCTAATGGCACCTCTACCCAGCCATGGTGAAGATGCCGTAAGTAAATACCTATATTTTATCCGGAAATTGCATTACCATATTGTCGCGACGTTGTTCTCCTTGTTTCCATGGTAACGACGCGTTGAAAATTGAACAGGTTAGGTTAGGTTACCTAAATTACAAGAAAAAGCTACCTACCAACCTAAATACAGAGGCAGGATAGTAGGAATCATGTAGTTAGATTACCATCATATGCGGTAACTTGCTATGTACCACTGACAAGGTAAAAGAGCCTTCATATACGTGAAACATTCTCAGCTACAAACCATCTCCCATCTCCTGAAAACTAACTTCAAAACAGGGGATCTATTTCTAACCCATTTTGTATTATGTATTTTAACAGATATGGCGGTAAATGCCAGTAAATGTAACATTTTATTTCATAATAAAATTGTTTGCGTAGGTAGTTGTGTTTACAAACGGACAAAGTTGCGTCGACTTTGTGGAACTGCGTCATGGTGTCGATAGTACCTGTGTGATATAGTTCCGTAGTTGTGTTTAGGCCCGGTGCACACAAGCGACCATGTCCGCTCCGGCGTCGTTGCGGCAACGCAGGTAAGCGATGCACACGTGCGGCAGGCGGTCCGACCACGGCGCGATCATCAGTCTAGTGCCACGTCGTTTTTATATTTTTATTTTGTTTCATCTGAAAATGGACGTTGAAATGTCTTCTGCTGCCTCAGGTTAAAATCAAATCGCAATATCTTTAAAAGATATTGGTAAATTGTGATATAGAAATATAATTACTATTTTTTTTTATTTACATTGTTCTACCTGTCAAATATAAAAGATATACATTAATATATTTTTAGTGCGACCTCTCGGGGAGCTGCGACCACTCTCCGGCATTTTGCCGCAGAGTGGTCGCAGCGTCCAGGTGCCGCTTGTGTGCACCGCCCCATAAGACTCAATGTACCTCGACGGTGCCGCAACGACGCTGGAGCGGACATGGTCGCTTGTGTGCACCGGGCCTTATGGACACTATATACAAACAGGTACTATCGACACCATATTCACCGCCTTCAATATGTGGCGCAGTTTCACAAAGTCGACGCAACATCGTCCTCAACTGCCTTCTATGTTCTTGTTTCTTGCTTGTAAACACAAACACTGGCACGACTTCAACAAGGCATTGCCCTGCTTAGTTCTGTAAACTCCCTCCCTGTTCCAAAGAAATACATTTCGCAATGAACTACTTTTGAAACACAACAGCACATCCTAACTCATTTCTAAAACCAGCCAAAAAAGGCAAAAGGAAAATGGAAAACCTTGAAAGCCAGCGTTTTCAGCACTCACTTGTTTACTTTTCAATTTCAATAAACATAAACAATTTTCAATTTCAGAACGCCAACCTAAGTTTTCTGTTACGGAGGTTCCGACAATATGTTGTGGCGACAATATGGTTTGCAATTTCCATATAAATTCAGAGCTTAGTTGTGTTTACAAACGGACAAAGTTGCGTCGACTTTGTGAAACTGCGTCATGGTGTCGATAGTACCTGTTACATATAGTTCCGTAGCCGTAAGTTGAGACGTAAATATTGTTTCAGTACATAAAACGCACGATAAAGGACAGGGTGAAAATGTCCGTGAAGAAATATAATGATGCGTTGCTTGAACTGCCAACACAGAAAATGTGGAATTGCTACTTGGATTTTATAATTTCACTCCAGGCCAACCCGCGGCTGGATTCCTACATTTTGCTCAAGCGAAAACTGTGGAAAGCGGCAGTCGAAGGTTGGTACCGCGCCATTGTTGTCTCTCTCATTGGTTGGGGCTACACGTTAGGAATGGGTGATACCCAAAAAGAAAATAAATCAAGGAATATAAGTATTTGAAGGAAAAAAAAATTTAAGGGCGACCCCACTATCGTGTTTGTTTATTGTTTTTCCACTATGGCACTTTTGGATATTTAAATGTTCTCAAATATAATAGGTATGTCTTCTTAAGGCGGAATACACAAACCTACTTGTAATGGTAACTACTTCAAGACATTCTCCAAAGTTACAGGGTGAGTCAAAGGCGTTTATAGGGGGATGTAAACCTGAGACTTTGTCGTGAGGCTATGTTGTATTTTTGCATGAAATAGAGTTATAAGCCCACAGTCAAATACCAGTAAACTTGTTTTTTGGCAGATCGCGAAAACGAAACACTACCTCACGCGGAATATTTTTTTTAACGTTTCGGACTAAAACATGTAGAATTTATCGTCACATTTAGTAGATATTTTTGTACTTTTCACCGTCGCCATGTTCTTTGTTGATAAAGGTTTAGTTCACTTATGGAAGTGGTTAATTGCGATGCCATTTTTCTCGTTCGATAGTATTTTTTCTCCCGTAAAAGCTAAACTTAGTTTCATACTGTCTAGTCACATAGTGTGCTATTCGAACGCGAAACAGTGACATTGAATAGGACACTATTTCACTGAAGAACGAATTTGAAATGTCAGTTTTTCATTTGTCTGTCGAATATTGCATAGTGGTTTTGGTGGAGTTCGTCGAGAATGTATGGTGTCCAGAACGTCAGAAATTTATTGGTATTTTGTAATTTTAAGGTCGAGTGATTTGTCATAACTAAAATTTGTCCAAAATTAACCAGTCGTAAAATCGCAGTATAGCCAGTTAATTTCTGACGTTAAAAAGGCATATTATATTTCAGATTATTTATATCCAACAGTTTCCTTATGAAATGGTAGGGGATCATTCTGCTGCCACATGTTTCACGATAGTGTATTCCGTCTTAACGGTGTGATATTCGTGTTTCAGCCGCCATCGACGCTAACAAGCTGGAGGCTCGGCACTACGTCTCATACATCAAGTTCCTGAAGTCGGACCAAAGACATCACCAGGCTCAGAGGCTGGTGAATTTAGGGACGATCGCACATCCCGGCTGCGTTGACCTTTGGTATGAGCGCATTGCGTTTCATTTGAGGCGCATGGACGAGGAAGAAGCCATGGCGGCATTTAACGAAGCCAACGAAGCCCTCGGCAGACACGCTTCTGCATCCGATCTCTTCCGCATTTGGCAATTGGTTTGTGGTCTTATAAGTTAATAAGTCTGTCCTCACAATCCTGTTTGCTGACGATTTATTGTCCCTGTTATTTGAAGACCTATAACTTGGAAAATTCTACTCCGCAGATGTTAAGAGCCATACAGGCTGTATCAGAAAGCCGCGCAGAGGAATTGTATTTCAGAGGAATGAGGATGCGGGATGATCTGGGGGAGCTGCTAAAGCCCATGTACCTTAAGTGGGTTGTTCTGATGGAAGGGATTAGTACGGCGAGGAGGATGTTGGACAACCCTATCATTACAACACCTCCCTGCCTCGAGTTCTTCATGAAATTGGCCCACTATGAAAAATTGCAAACGGATATGTGCAAGAAGTCTATCAGACTGTGCTATGAGACTGCTCTACGCCATTTTGGAGACACTCATGCAGGTATTTACCCTCGCAAACAGAAAACCACATGAGCAAGACTCAGAAGCTCTGATAGGTGTGGAGGGCATAGTCTGGGAAAGTATGGCAAGCCTATTCACTTAGTGTTTTTGTTGATTTTGTTTCATGGCAATTTCCTATGGAAACTAATTGATCTGAATTATAATTTGTCATTTTAACATCAATCTAAAGGTGGTCTACGCAGTCGTGTTTGTTTACGTTTTTTCTGCACATTTTACGTGGATATTTAAATGTTCTGTTGTTCTTTACGATCGGCGAACTTTACGATCGGCGATTTTTGCCAACAAAAAATTTTTTTTGACATTGTGAAATCACAACAGAGCCTGTTAAAAATAAATATGATATTTCAGAACATTTAAATATCCAATTGTTACCTCATAGGTACAAATATGTCTTGATGCAAACAAATCTTTTTTACTTTCTCGCCCGTATGTAATACATGGGCTGAGAAAGTTATGTTATCGTGCGAAATTTTGGTTTTGAGATTTTCATTGCAAAAGGCGTTTCAGAGGTCCTAGATCACAAAAAAGTGGTTTTTAGGTCATGTCCGTCCGACGTACGTACGTGTGTTTATCTGTAGCGCGGCTAGAGGTCACACCAATCAACCGATTTGGCTCAAATTTGGAATATGTGTGTCTAAAATCAGTTCCGAGATACATTTTTAATATAATTTTGACTACTCAAAAATTACGCCCAACATTGTCAAAAAAGTGTCAAAAAAAAATTAAAAATCGTGTTTTTGATTACTCGGAACGCTTTTGACAGTAGATTTATCAAATTAGAACATTCAAATTTGGCAGTTGTGTTCCCAGATAGATGTTTCAGGATCATTTTCATTTTTTTTTAGATGGGCCCAAATTGGCCCATACGTGAAAACCTTGGCCCCGGGAACAGTATTCGCCGGAATTTTTCAAAAATCAATGATCTTGTGCTAAATAACATTACTTAAATATTTGTTGAAGAACTTGTCAATCGATTCAAAATTGCGGCCGATATAGGCCAAATAATGTCAAAAAGTGGAAAAAACGAAAATCGCGTTTTTGATTGGTCGGAACGGATTTGACAGTACACTAACGGAGCGATAATCTTGAAAATTGGTAAACGTGATCTTAGATAGATGTTTAAGACTCAATTTCAACAGAATTTTGATTTTCCAAAAATTACGGTCTTTCTAAATAAAAGAATAACCAAGTAGTTTGCCCGTTAGCTGAAACTTCACCGTTCAACGGATATGCTTGAAATTCGGTATGCATATGCATAATATTATTGCCTAGGGGTGTGCAAAATATCTTTGTAAGCAAATCACAATTTTGGCCAAAAAATAATAATTACATAAAAAATCAAATTTTTCGTTTTTCAGTAGCGCCAAAAATGCGAGAAAGTCAAGTGCGACCATTTATTTACTAACTGATCTTTTTTTGGCAGTTATAAAGTGTGAAGGGGATTAAGCTAGGTAATAATAATAATAATAATAGCTGAGGGATGGGGGGACAAGCCCAGCAACTAGACCGTTTTCAAGAACTATACATTGTGCTCAGCTGGCAGCACTACCAAATACCAGCTCCCCAGCCTACAGTTTTAGGTGGGTTCCGAACCACCACAGCCTCGATATACATTTCACATATCAGAGGTGAATGCCGATCAGAAAAACTTTTTGGTAGGATCGGGATCAAACCGGTGTGACCCGGCTCTCACTGCTCTTCAAAAGTCGACCATTTGTCCACTGGGCTATCGAGGCTGTTATTAAGCTAGGTAAATGATAGTAGAATGTTGTTTACTTGTAATAATTCGATGACTATGTTATTTTCAGAGGTATGGCGGGAGTATATACAATTCGAGGTGAGCCACGGCGATGGATACAAGGTAATCCCCTTGTATGAAAATGCTAGTAGACGGCTCCGCCCAGAACAGATGGACCATCTTGAAAATGCCTTCCCGCGGGACAGAGTATACATGTACCAACAAGAAAATATATAAACTGAAGGAAATTTCTACAGAGCTACACTACCTACTCTGTGGTGTCTAACGCGGAAGGACGAAGGACGCGTGTGTTTGGTGTTTGGTGTTTGATGTGCCTATACGGCTGAATATACAATCGCTATTTTTTCACGTTCCGACTTCAAACTTTGTGAGAAAACTATATATTGGATATTTAATTATTCTGATGTCTCCTTAACGTCATTCATGAGGCTATGTTGTGATTTCACGATCGGTTAATTTTGGACAATTTTTTTTTGTGAAAAAAAAATCACTCGATCGTAAAATCACAACATAGCCTCATCAGTATACCTAGTGACGTTATAAAGACATAGATTATATTTCAGATTCAGAATATTTAAATATCCAATAGTTTTCTCACAAAAATTGAAATCAGAACGTAAAAAAATAGGAATGTATGTTGTATGTATGTTACACCTATTATATACTATAGGTAATTTCGAAAAGTAATTGGTATTTGCCAAAAGATATTGTACTGGAATGTGGTAGTTATTTAAATGATAAATTTACTTGCCTACGCCAAAATTTTTTTAAAAAATATTGAAATTCGCTTCGGAAATTGCAACGTCTCGTCAACATGAATATATGCCGTTCTAATTCTACAGACAGCGAATGCTGACGAGGCAATCAACTATCACGCCAGCTGCTTCGTATGTAGGCACCCACCAGGCTCGCTGGGTAGTATACAGAATTGCATACTTAGCTTATGCCGCATAAGTTACATTGGATGGACTCCACGCAACAACGCACTAACTAGCCACAAATTAGTTGGGGGGGCCGGATGTCGTCCACTTAAGTACCTACATTATTTTCCTTCTTTCCTCGCACTACCTTTTGGCCATTGTTTCGCGTGTAAGTGGATTATAGTTGTTGTAGGTACCTAGCTATACCTAGTATCTAGTTAGGTACCTACCTATTCGTATAAGTAGGACCTACCTAAGTAGCTGTAGATATGTACCTAGGTTCCTCTTATTTTTTATATGTTGAAACCTACCTAAGACGAATATATCATTATTTCGTAACCAGAAACTCAGTACCTAGTACCTACCTAATTCCATCCTTTCAGTCACAGGTGACTACTTATAGGTAGGTAGGTAGGTACTTAGGTACGTGACGTTTCTATGAAATGTTACCTACCCAAGAAGACAGGTACCTACTTAAATATAGGTACCTACAACTGTCGACGATTGAACAGAAAGAATTGTTATCCGAAGATGCTATGCAACCCCTTTACTACGTAGCAATACAGTGCAGTTAATTCGAGGGTGGGAAAACTGATAACCGGGAGATTTATCGTGTTGAACTCGGAAGAAAATCAGTACATTGCGGAGTGTGGTGGAATCTACGTACAATTTCCGAGATGCCAGTGCCATTTGTTTACACCAGCTCCATGGTACTCCACAATGATCGAACGAGTTACCATGAATTTAGCTACTGTTGAGAACGGCACTTTCAGGAATCATGTGTTGCGCAGCTTTGCCCTAGTCCCCAGTCAATTATGTACCTGTTATCCTTGGCAAATCTAAGAATTGGAGTTCCCCATTCATTAAAATTAAATTATTATTACAGCTTGATAGACGATTTTTTTTTCTAAAATATACCGCCTTAACCTCTTGCTACGTAAGTAGGCAACTACCAGAAATAGGTACCTAAGTAGCTGCATCTGCAGTACCTATATACCTATACACCTAATGGAGAAATGGGGGGGTTGTAAGCCATTATGGTAGAGACAAAAGGAGAAATTTGAACCGGTTACACTGCCGCCAGATTCCCGCCAAAAATGAAAAGGTAGGAAATACATTTTAAATATGAATATATGGACACTAAATATAAAATTTACAATAAAAATATTTTTATTTAAAAAGAAAAATATGGAAAACTATGTAAACTGTCTATTTTTTAGTTATTACTTAGAATTTTTAAATTTTGTGTTGGCATCGTTGTTTCCCTTCCACACCCTCGTCAATCGATCGATGCTTTGCGTTGGTTGGATTTTCCATCAGCTAACTCGCTAATTTTCCAGTACAATCCACAATATGGAGAAATTTAGGACAGTTCCCGTTGATTTCAACGCTATTGAGGGAAGGTACATGGATCTAGTGCAAGATAATACCTTTACGCGTTCTGAAATGGAGTAAGTATCCTTGTTTTTTGTTGGTTCTACGCAGAGTCCTTTCTTAACATGGAGGGTGGGAGCCGCTGTCAGTGCTGTCGTGTGGCATCCTCATTTATATAAAGGGTCCGGCAACGGTCGCACTTAACTTTCTCGCCCCATATGATTTTTTTATGCGGGCGTAATTTTTAAGCAATCCAAAATCTGTTGAAAATGACCCACAAGCATCTCCTGAGATTACTGACTCTACGCATACGCATTTCAAAATGGTGGATTTATTAATTTACAAAAATTTTGAAGTTCCGTAACTCGCTCATTTTGGAAAATTCCGAAATGGTTCACTAGAGATATTTTTTCGCCTCTACACTGGCTAAATGTTTGCCTAAAAAAGAATTACGAAAAAGCAAAAAAAAATTCTCAAAATTTCATTAGGTAGTCCACTCACGGACTCCTGAAAATGAAAGTGAAAAAAAGTGGGATTTCAGAAAAACTTTCTGGGAAGAAGTTTTAGGTAGGTAGCAAAGAGACAAACGAAAAAGTCTCATAAACCAAGTCCGAATTGTTAAAAATAGAAGAATTATGAGTGATTGAAAAACTAAAAAACTTGTAAAATTTTCCGACCGTCCCGACCAAAATTTTGAAAACTCAAAATTAGGCTTTTCGGAATCAGGATGGCTTGAAACGTCTAATGAAATCAAAATCTCAAAAATTTCATCTGTCCCCTTTCGCGTACCCTAACCTTTATAACTCGACGCGGTGCAGGTTCTGTGATGGCGAGAAAGAGACGGGTGGTATCTCTCTGCCTGAACGGTACGTCGGCCGAATAACAGTATTTTACAAAAACTTTAAGTATGTGATATAAAGACAACATTCATAGCTAAAAGAAATAAATCTATCTCATACCTACTAACGACGTTATGAATGACCCCAACAGTCGCACTAAACTTTCTCGCCCCATATGATTTTTTTTTGCGGGCGTAATTTTTAAGCAATCCAAAATCTGTTGAAAATGACCCACAACGACGTTATGAATGACCCCAAACAAAGTTTTTGACAAAAGTTGTAGGAAAAACGGTTAGACAACTCAGGAAAGAATAATAATTTCACTATTATCAAGAATAAGGGGGTAATAGCCAAATTTTGATGTTTCCAAAAACCCTCCCCATTTGCACCCCCTTTGTCCGATTTTCCCATTACACAAACTTAACCTAGACTATGAGTTATCTTCTTGCTATGGATGCAGTAACAGCGTCTAATTGCAATTATAAATGCTTAAAAAATTTAATTAAAACAAGTTTCTAACACACAAACCCTATGGCGGGAAGCTCAATGTGCTAGTAAGGACTTCGGTTTCATGAACTGCTCTTACAGAGGACCCACCCCGCTCACAAAATTATTCTCAATTTTTCAGGAGCATTCTTCGGGAGAGGCGAAAGCTCGTGGAGAAAGTAAATAAACCCCAACCTGAAAGGGCTGATTGTGAACAGATAATATCCCACGAACAAGACTTTTTGATTCGACTTGGCGTCAGGCGAGCTGTAAGAAACCATGTCACCTTGTCATATAAGTTTTTTTAGTCACCAACATTATGATTTTATAAAGATTGGAACTATACTCCACGCGCATCTTGGATGATAGTAAATTCAGACTTATCGAAGGATGGATAGGCTATCGATATGTGAATTGTCGTTGCTAAACTCTTTTAGATCATTGTGGCCCTACTTCTCAAGTCTACTTCTGGTTCTGAAAAAAATATAATGTTGGGAACCCTGTGTTTTTTGAAAACAATGTGTGAAGTTACTGTCATCCAAGATGCGCGTGGAGTATAGTTGGGAAGCAAAACCCAAACTCAGATAGACACTGACAGAGCAAGTGAACCCTGACCGTCTCTGAAGGACAGCCTCGATGAAATTATTATTTCCTTGCGCTGTCTGCCTTAGAGCTTCTTAGGATGGATGGCCGCGGAGGTAATCCTTGGTATAGTAGCGCCACCCTGACCTGCCTGGCCCTAGGGCATTCTGCACTGTTCGCTGTTCACAGAATGCCCTCGGGCCAGGCAGGTCAGGGTGGCGATACTATAACTGACTCTTGCAGTGCTCATGTCTGACAGCAGAAAACGGGATACAGTGGTGAGCTGTATGTGGGGGCAAGACCAAACTCACTACAATGGCATGGCTGGCCTTGTCTCACCAGTGAAACTAATCTTCGAGATCTGTCCTCCCCTTCGCCTTTTACCAACACTTGTTTTACGTTTTTTTTAGAGAAAACCTCAGAGAATCCCAAACACAGAAACTGATTTCGCGATCCTGGACACCACTAAGTTGTTTTTCAGAAACTTACTGGTGACGTACCGAGAGGATTACGAACTGTGGATGAGTTTTTTTTCTTTCTGCAAAAGATTCAAGTTGGGGGGCTGTGGAAGCGAGTTGTTGGAGGCGTTTACTATCATTCACGGGGAAAAACCAAGTGTTTGGAGTTATGCTTTTGAGTGGGAGGAGAAGATGTCGAACATGAGAGACTCTCGGCCATGGTTAAGCCGGGGCATTGTGTAAGTATGCGTGACTATTATTAAGGGCGAAATTAACTGGCTATGTTATGATTTCCGCCTTAAGACAACATATTATATTTCAGAACATTTAAATATCCAACAGTGTCCTCAAACAATATTCGGAAAAGGAGTAAACAAATAGCGGAAATTTTTCGTCTCCCGTCAAACCTGACTTGTACAGCCAAACGAAAAGCTTAGTCGGTGGGCTACATCCCCTGTCTACCTAATTTATGTATCTTTGATGTTTCAGGAAGCACCCCGCTAACATTGATCTTAATGAGATGTTCATAAAGCATGAGCTGGATTACTGTAAAGGAGCTATTGATGCTATGTTGAAGAAGAACAATTTAAATTCTAGCGCTGATAGTAAAACGGTACTGTGCGGGAGGGATGCGCAAGATTGCTACGAAAAGGCCAAGATGATCGTCTCTGACTTTCAGTTTTACTTCCGCTTATATCACTTAGTGAAAGAGTACCCATTCGTACTCTCTTTCCAAGAAACTATTCTTAGGTAAGTCATTCTGCCTCGCATACTTCTTGTACCGGTTCCCGATAGAGACCGGTAATTTCTCTCGTTCGATAGTATTTTTTCTTCCGTGAAAGCTAATCATAGTCCTACTGTCAATCATTTGTTTTGCGTTCGAATAGCACACAATGTTTAGCTTTTAGAGCGGCTACGGCAAATGGTGCTATTGCAATTATCAGTCTCATTCAGTACCGTAACTCAAGAATCATTTATTTATAAGGATATTTCATACGCATGTCTATATATGAGAGATGACGTCAGCTGTTCGACCGCCTTCTTTGCTTTTGACACCTGATTTGTTTTTAAATTATTGTTGCTATAGCAACAACGGCATCAACCAATACGGCGGTCGAATCGTTCGAACAGCTGACGTCATTCGCCAACCGGACCTATTCCAAACCCCAAATGAAATATCCTTATAAATAAATGATTCTTGCCGTAACTTCTTGCTGGTCAATTGTTTCGAAATTTTGTAGTCTCCCTGCTCTATATTGTCATATCTAGTGTTATTTCCCCAGAAATTTTTTTAGCAGAAATTTATTAAACTGACTTTTGGTTAGTTACTTAAGGCTGAATTTCACCAGTTTACCGTGAAGACTATCGTGTACACGATAGCGCTATCGTACCAGTAAAAAATGTAACCGGCTTTCACCATGCACCGTTACCGTTTCGTTAGCCTTTGAGTGGATTTTCCGTGCGTTAGCAAAACGATAATTTTCATACCTGCGACTCATTTGGTGTAGTCTAATGTAGTCTAATCAACATTTTAACTTCTTTCTCCGAAAAAATAGCGTTTTTTTTTCACGTTTATTTCCGTTTTTAGCTTGAAATTGTTGAAATAAATTTGACGTAAACAAAGCAGGCGCATTCTATTGACATAACAAAACCTAACGTGAGGATGTCTGCTTTTTCGAATCGATAGCTATTTGAACGTTAAAAGGCACTATCGTGAGGTGGTGAAATTCAGCCTAAAGTACTTGCTTGAGGGTGCGTCCCACCATACTCGGTTAACGTTAAACTCCAGTTAAAGTCCAATTATTACACGGTAAAAACTGACTTTAAGTGGAGTTTAACCGAGTATGGTCGGACTGAATCACCAAAGATCAGTAGGTAATCCCACCAAATCGAAGTGTGAGGCTTCATCCCACCATACTCGGTTAGCTGTTAAACTCCAGTTAAATTCGGTTTTTACCGTGCAATAATTGGACTTTAACTGGAGTCTAACATTAACCGAGTATGGTGGGACGAAGCCTAAGTCAGTGTGTTATTTTTGGCATTTCAAACATTGTGAAGTAACAATTATGAATTTTTGATTTCTTTATGTTCTTATGAAAGATTTTTTTTCTACCACCCGAGGCCCCTGAGGGACAAACGAGTGGCTATTTGTGAGTTTTAAATCATTAGAGTTTGAGTCATGTTATAGTTTTGAGAATAGGCCGATGGTCTGGGTGAAAGCAATGATTGCGTTGACTGCCGTGGGTTCATCTCCCAGAGCTTTTATGAGAGTGGCGGGGACCTAAGAATTATATTATGTATTCAATACTAGTATATTATGATAGAGCGAGAAAAAGTGCTTTGTTTTGATCCAGGAAAACAACAAACATCTCCTCTGCCCATGTCTTCTCAATGAATGATGCGCATCACACATTTTATTCTACAGTAAACGCCTAATATATAGGTTTTGTGCCAATACTCAGATTTTTTAAATTTTCAGGGACCTTCTAGAACGTTTTCCAGAGTCAGAGGATGTTCAGGATATCCATGCGCGCTTACCGATGGAAAACGTTTCATTTTTTCCGCCTGAAAAAGATGATGAAGGAAAGGTAAGCTTCTGAATGCGGTGTTTTTTTTTAGAGCCACTGTGAGAACTGGTTGAAATGTGTACTGTAGGATCGGCTAACGTTTCTCGATATACAGATGTTTGCACGGCCATAGGAGGTCATTGGCTGCGCTGAAAGCGAAACATATTCTATTCGCAGCCATATTTTTTCACTGCGAATAGCACACTATGTTTAGCTTTTAGAGTTGCCAGTGGTCTCCAGTGTTTCATCTGAAAGATAGTAGGTACCTAGTTGATAGAATAATGTTACTAGATTTTTTCTGAATAATTAGCATGGTAACGTCAGAGGAAGTCTGTCAAAATAAATTATAAAATCATTCGAAATCACATCTACCTAATGGCACCTCTACCCAGCCATGGTGAAGATGCCGTAAGTAAATACCTATATTTTATGCGGAAATTGCAACACCATATTGTCGCGACGTTGTTCTCCTTGTTTCCATGGTAACGACGCGTTGAAAGTCGAACAGGTTAGGTTAGGTTACCTAAATTACAAGAAAAAGCTACCAACCAACCTAAATACAGAGGCAGGATAGTAGGAATCATGTTGTTAGATTACCATCATATGCGGTAACTTGCTATGTACCACTGACAAGGTAAAAGAGCGTGAAACATTCTCAGCTACAAACCATCTCCCATCTCCTGAAAACTAACTTCAAAACAGGGGATCTATTTCTTACCCATAATGCATTATGTATTTTAACAGATATGGCGGTAAATGCCAGCAAATGTAACATTTTATTTCATAATAAAATTCTTTGCGTAGGTAGTTGTGTTTATGGACACTATATACAAACCAACGACCTATAATAGAATAGACCGCTCACTGGCAGCCATTGTGCGTACCAATTTGAAGGAAAGGCGGCCATGACACTTGGCGGCAAGGAATGCGCGCGATCCATAAGTTTGAATTAAGTTCTCTGTATTTATAGTTTGAATGCTTGAATGGAACTACCTACCTATGCTAAAATATCAGGCTTTTTACTTCTGTGATTTTGGATCTGCTGTCAATTACAAAGATATGCCTATAGCGATCTTCCTACTACCCACCCATCTAGAGACATAGGTAATCTATGTGAGAGTTCCTGGTCGCCTCGACCAATTTTTGTCCGACCTCTGTTTTGGAGAAGGGCCGTTTTCTGCTCTTACTTATGGAAATTAATACAGAAGTGCCAAAGCTGCCGACTTATCAATTGGCCTTTAAGAGGACTCATTAACAAACCTTCATGGTTGATGTAGGCCGTCAGGTAGGTCTTCATCGAATTTTACTGAATTGGTAGGTAGGTAGGTAGGTAACCTGTTTGCCTAGTTTAAACTGCAATAAGCCTATAACTACTTAGGTGTACAATAGCTGCCCTACGCAGGAGTACCTACCTATCTACGTGTACCTAACCTATTCTAACAAGAGAAAGGGACAAAAAATTGTTAAAATATATAAACCACCAAACAAATGTATCTAGGTAGGTGAATATATTTCTACTGACCCTTGAAATGGATCAGCTTGGTCAGTTTTTGACGCACGGACGCCCCCCTCAAATCAAATTTAGCTCCCTTATCGTACCCGCTTTGAAATGTTCGGAACAGAGGCGAGATCTCTCTGTCGGGCTCCATTTGTCGCGTCGCATTGCCACAACCCATTTTTTTTCGTAAGTCATCGTCTTTAGGAAACCTGGGCAAAGCATACACAAATAAATATACTGTAGCTATGTTAAACTACACCCTTCCTTCAGGATTAGTGCTAGGTCTGGTAGGATGCGTTAGGTAGGTAGGTAAGTATGTTGAACGTACCCAAAACAACTTTCTCCAGGTACACAGGTAGGATACCTATACTTATCTCAGCACCTGGCATTTCACTTGAAATACCAGTGCATGGTATCATTGCAGGTAGGTAAGCAGGTACTAAGTACCTACACAAGCTATTTACTTCCCACCTGTGGCCAAATAATTCGGTATAAAATACGGCAAACGTTGCCACTGGGGTGTGTACAGGTATGACGTTTTCTTGTCGACTATGACTCTAACACTTATTTTAAACGTTTTGTTTTATGTTAATCACTTTGTTTAAGTTACTTACTTGTGAAAAGATACACTGGAGCCCTTTTTTTGACGCTGCACACAGGATATTGCGGCACAAGTAGACGGCATCTTACATGTGAAATAACATCCTTCGCCAAAACAAGCCGGCATCTAATATGGCGGACGCATAGTTCACAGTTTGTCCGTGGTAAGCACTGCTTGGCGCTAGTGTCTATGTCCGCAAGCGGTCTATTCTATTATAGGTCGTTGATACAAACAGGTACTATCGACACCATATTCACCGCCTTCAATATGTGGCGCAGTTTCACAAAGTCGACGCAACATCGTCCTCAACTGCCTTCTATATTCTTGTTTCTTGCTTGTAAACACAAACACTGGCACGACTTCAACAAGGCATTGCCCTGCTTAGTTCTGTAAACTCCCACATAAATACATTTTGCAATGAACTACCTACTTTTGAAACACAACAGCACATCCTAACTCATTTCTAAAACCAGCCAAAAAAGGCAAAAGGAAAATGGAAAACCTTGAAAGCCGGTGTTTTCAGCACTCACTTGTTTACGTTTCAATTTCAATAAACATAAACAATTTTCAATTTCAGAACGCCAACCTAAGTTTTCTGTTACGGAGGTTCCGACAATATGTTGTGGCGACAATATGGTTTGCAATTTCCATATAAATACAGAGCTTAGTTGTGTTTACAAACGGACAAAGTTGCGTCGACTTTGTGAAACTGCGTCATGGTGTCGATAGTACCTGTTACATATAGTTCCGTAGCCGTAAGTTGAGACGTAAATATTGTTTCAGGACATAAAACGCACGATGAAGGACAGGGTGGAAATGTCGGTGAAGAAATATAATGATGCTTTGCTTGAACTGCCGACACAGAAAATGTGGAATTTCTATTTGGATTTTGTAATTTCACTCCAGGGCAACACGCGGCTGGATTCCTACATTTTGCTCAAGCGAAAACTGTGGAAAGCGGCAGTCGAAGGTTGGTACCGCGCCATTGTTGTCTCTCTCATTGGTTGGGGCTACACGTTAGGAATGGGTGATACCCAAAAAGAAAAAAATCAAGGAATATAAGTATTTGAAGGGAAAAAAAAAATTAAGGGCGACCCCACTATCGTGTTTGTTTATTGTTTTTCCACTATGGCACTTTTGGATATTTAAATGTTCTGAAATATAATAGGTATGTCTTCTTAAGGCGGAATACACAAACCTACTTGTAATGGTAACTACTTCAAGACATTCTCCAAAGTTACAGGGTGAGTCAAAGGCGTTTATAGGGGGATGTAAACCTGAGACTTTGTCGTGAGGCTATGTTGTATTTTTGCATGAAATAGAGTTATAAGCCCACAGTCAAATACCAGTAAACTTGTTTTTTGGCAGATCGCGAAAACAAAACACTACCTCACGCGGAATATTTTTTTTAACGTTTCGGACTAAAACATGTAGAATTTATCGTCACATTTAGTAGATATTTTTGTACTTTTCACCGTCGCCATGTTCTTTGTTGATAAAGGTTTAGTTCACTTATGGAAGTGGTTAATTGCGATGTCATTTTTCTCGTTCGATAGTATTTTTTCTCCCGTAAAAGCTAAACATAGTTTCATACTGTCTAGTCACATAGTGTGCTATTCGAACGCGAAACAGTGACTTTGAATAGGACACTATTTCACTGAAGAACGAATTTGAAATGTCAGTTTTTCATTTGTCTGTCGAATATTGCATAGTGGTTTTGGTGGAGTTCGTCGAGAATGTATGGTGTCCAGAACGTCAGAAATTTATTGGTATTTTGTAATTTTAAGGTCGAGTGATTTGTCATAACTAAAATTTGTCCAAAATTAACCAGTCGTAAAATCGCAGTATAGCCAGTTAATTTCTGACGTTAAAGAGGCATATTATATTTCAGATTATTTATATCCAACAGTTTCCTTATGAAATGGTAGGGGATCATTCTGCTGCCACATGTTTCACGATAGTGTATTCCGTCTGAACGGTGTGATATTCGTGTTTCAGCCGCCATCGACGCTAACAAGCTGGAGGCTCGGCACTACGTCTCATACATCAAGTTCCTGAAGTCGGACCACAAACATCACCAGGCTCAGAGGCTGGTGAATTTAGGGACGATCGCACATCCCGGCTGCGTTGACCTTTGGTATGAGCGCATTGCGTTTCATTTGAGGCGCATGGACGAGGAAGAAGCCATGGCGGCATTTAACGAAGCCAACGAAGCCCTCGGCAGACACGCTTCTGCATCCGATCTCTTCCGCATTTGGCAATTGGTTTGTGGTCTTATAAGTTAATAAGTCTGTCCTCACAATCCTGTTTGCTGACGATTTATTGTCCCTGTTATTTGAAGACCTATAACTTGGAAAATTCTACTCCGCAGATGTTAAGAGCCATACAGGCTGTATCAGAAAGCCGCGCAGAGGAATTGTATTTCAGAGGAATGAGGATGCGGGATGATCTGGGGGAGCTGCTAAAGCCCATGTACCTTAAGTGGGTTGTTCTGATGGAAGGGATTAGTGCGGCGAGGAGGATGTTGGACAACCCTATCATTACAACACCTCCCTGCCTCGAGTTCTTCATGAAATTGGCCCACTATGAAAAATTGCAAACGGATATGTGCAAGAAGTCTATCAGACTGTGCTATGAGACTGCTCTACGCCATTTTGGAGACACTCATGCAGGTATTTACCCTCGCAAACAGAAAACCACATGAGCAAGACTCAGAAGCTCTGATAGGTGTGGAGGGCATAGTCTGCGAAAGTATGGCAAGCCTATTCACTTAGTGTTTTTGTTGATTTTTTTTTTCATGGCAATTTCCTATGGAAACTAATTGATCTGAATTATAATTTGTCATTTTAACGTCAATCTAAAGGTGGTCTACGCTGTCGTGTTTGTTTACGTTTTTTCTGCACATTTTACGTGGATATTTAAATGTTCTGTTGTTCTTTACGATCGGCGAACTTTACGATCGGCGATTTTTGCCAACAAAAAATTTTTTCGACATTGTGAAATCACAACAGAGCCTGTTAAAAATAAATATGATATTTCAGAACATTTAAATATCCAATTGTTACCTCATAGGTACAAATATGTCTTGATGCAAACAAATCTTTTTTACTTTCTCGCCCGTATGTTGTAGGAGGTCTAGTTGTAAGGCTCTAGCGTGAGTAAGGAAGTAGGCCTGAAGAACTCTTACAATTTATATATTGAATACTTGAGTAGTGCTGATGGCCTGGCGAGTAATGCGCCTAGGCAGTTTAGCCGGCGAGTAGTGCGCCAGGCCAGAGTACCAGTCGTACTGACTGCTGCGGCAGTCAACAAGGCTTTTATAGCCACGGTGCTCAGTGGCTGAACTTAGAGGGTGAACTGCTCCTGCCCTCTAGCGGCGGAACCTAGAACTACCTAGGTGCTCGTGCGCCACCTAGCGGAAGGTTCCTGAAGCTTAGGCGTTCGACCGCCAGAGGGCAGGCGGGTCCCTACAGGACTCCCCCCCATACAAAAAAGAGGTACAAAATAAAGAACAGAAAAAGAACAGAAACGAGGAAAGGAAGAAGGAAGGTGGGATTTGCCATAGGTCCAGAGCTCGGCCATCCACGAAGGGCAGGAAGAGAGGCGGCGGTCATCAAGCCAGATGTGTGGTGAAGAGCCAGCCAGTGAAGAAGGAAGCGAGCGTTGTCCGGAAGAGCATCGAGCCAGGGTAGGGTGAATCATCCCGAGGTGAGACGGGAGGTAGAAGCCCAGTATGGCGATGGTGAGAGGACAGAGAGAAGTGCGTGATGTCCAGATAAAGTATTGAGCCAGGGTAGGGTGAATCATCCCGAGTTGAGACGGGAAGGAGATCCCTAGGAAGGCGATGGTGAGAGGGCAGGGAGAAGCGTGCCCGTGGAAGGCCGAGGTTTGGAACGGGGTTTGTAAGTAATTTACACGCATCCGGGAGTAGCGTCCATGGCGGCGCACTCGTTGAGGAAAATTTTCAGAGCCGCTTTGGCGGGTGACAGCGGCTTCGGCGGTGGGGAGCGAGGTAGCGGGGCCCGGTCGGAGGATCGCGGAGGTGCGGTTGGAGGAAGTGAGTGGGTGAAAGGGGCGCGAACAGAAAGCTTGAGCGGCGCCGTCCGATGACGCGGGGTAACGGCGATGCAGCCGGCGAGGTTACCGGCGGGGACGGGAGCGTCGGGAGAGGAGAGCTTGGACCGCATAGGACAGTGAGTTGGGCGTCAGCAGCAGCGGCGGAAGTGGGGAGCGTGAATGCATGACCTGGGCTGAGGGGCGTGGCACGTGTCGGCGGCTCCCAGGCAGAGGTAGAAGCCCAAGGGGGTAGAGGAAGGTCGAGGATGCCATCAAAACAGCGTGGGCGGGGATCGGACATGGTAAGGCGGGTGCGTAGCGGCAGGGATTATCAATAATTATAAGTTGGGTGGTTCGGGACTCAGGGGATTTTGAACGGCTGGATCGGGCCCCTGGTTTTGTTGATCGTGTGCGTTGTTCGGGTCCATAATGGAGAAACGTCGTAGGTCACCAGTTGTACGACTCTTGATGACCAGATTGAGTGCGTCGGGCGTCTGGCCGGCGAGTAGTGCGCCAGGCCAGGTATCACGTCGGGGGTCACTAGTTGTAGGAGGTCTAGTTGTAAGGCTCTAGCGTGAGTAAGGAAGTAGGCCTGAAGAACTCTTACAATTTATATATTGAATACTTGAGTAGTGCTGATGGCCTGGCGAGTAATGCGCCTAGGCAGTTTAGCCGGCGAGTAGTGCGCCAGGCCAGAGTACCAGTCGTACTGACTGCTGCGGCAGTCAACAAGGCTTTTATAGCCACGGTGCTCAGTGGCTGAACTTAGAGGGTGAACTGCTCCTGCCCTCTAGCGGCGGAACCTAGAACTACCTAGGTGCTCGTGCGCCACCTAGCGGAAGGTTCCTGAAGCTTAGGCGTTCGACCGCCAGAGGGCAGGCGGGTCCCTACAATGTAATACATGGGCTGAGAAAGTTATGTTATCGTGCGAAATTTTGGTTTTGAGATTTTCATTGCAAAAGGCGTTTCAGAGGTCCTAGATCACAAAAAAGTGGTTTTTAGGTCATGTCCGTCCGACGTACGTACGTGTGTTTATCTGTAGCGCGGCTAGAGGTCACACCAATCAACCGATTTGGCTCAAATTTGGAATATGTGTGTCTAAAATCAGTTCCGAGATACATTTTTAATATAATTTTGATAACTCAAAAATTACGTCCACCATTGTCAAAAAAGTGTCAAAAAAAATTAAAAATCGTGTTTTTGATTACTCGGAACGCTTTTGACAGTAGATTTATCAAATTAGAACATTCAAATTTGGCAGTTGTGTTCCCAGATAGATGTTTCAGGATCATTTTCATTTTTTTTAGATGGGCCGAAAAATTGGGCCCAAATTGGCCCATACGTGAAAACCTTGGCCCCGGGAACAGTATTCGCCGGAATTTTTCAAAAATCAATGATCTTGTGTTAAATAACATTACTTACCTAAATATTTGTTGAAGAACTTTTCAATCGATTCAAAATTGCGGCCGATATAGGCCAAATAATGTCAAAAAGTGGAAAAAACGAAAATCGCGTTTTTGATTGGTCGGAACGGATTTGACAGTACACTAACGGAGCGATAATCTTGAAAATTGGTAAACGTGATCTTAGATAGATGTTTAAGACTCAATTTCAACAGAATTTTGATTTTCCAAAAATTACGGTCTTTCTAAATAAAAGAATAACCAAGTAGTTTGCCCGTTAGCTGAAACTTCACCGTTCAACGGATATGCTTGAAATTCGGTATGCATATGCATAATATTATTGCCTAGGGGTGTGCAAAATATCTTTGTAAGCAAATCACAATTTTGGCCAAAAAATAATAATTACATAAAAAATCAAATTTTTCGTTTTTCAGTAGCGCCAAAAATGCGAGAAAGTCAAGTGCGACCATTTATTTACTAACTGATCTTTTTTTGGCAGTTATAAAGTGTGAAGGGGATTAAGCTAGGTAATAATAATAATAATAATAGCTGAGGGATGGGGGGACAAGCCCAGCAACTAGACCGTTTTCAAGAACTATCCATTGTGCTCAGCTGGCAGCACTACCAAATACCAGCTCCCCAGCCTACAGTTTTAGGTGGGGTCCGAACCAACACAGCCTCGATATACATTTCACATATCAGAGGTGAATGCCGATCAGAAAAACTTTTTGGTAGGATCGGGATCAAACCGGTGTGACCCGGCTCTCACTGCTCTTCAAAAGTCGACCATTTGTCCACTGGGCTATCGAGGCTGTTATTAAGCTAGGTAAATGATAGTAGAATGTTGTTTACTTGTAATAATTCGATGACTATGTTATTTTCAGAGGTATGGCGGGAGTATATACAATTCGAGGTGAGCCACGGCGATGGATACAAGGTAATCCCCTTGTATGAAAATGCTAGTAGACGGCTCCGCCCAGAACAGATGGACCATCTTGAAAATGCCTTCCCGCGGGACAGAGTATACATGTACCAACAAGAAAATATATAAACTGAAGGAAATTTCTACAGAGCTACACTACCTACTCTGTGGTGTCTAACGCGGAAGGACGAAGGACGCGTGTGTTTGGTGTTTGGTGTTTGATGTGCCTATACGGCTGAATATACAATCGCTATTTTTTCACGTTCCGACTTCAAACTTTGTGAGAAAACTATATATTGGATATTTAATTATTCTGATGTCTCCTTAACTTCATTCATGAGGCTATGTTGTGATTTCACGATCGGTTAATTTTGGACAATTTTTTTTTGTGAAAAAAAAATCACTCGATCGTAAAATCACAACATAGCCTCATCAGTATACCTAGTGACGTTATAAAGACATAGATTATATTTCAGATTCAGAATATTTAAATATCCAATAGTTTTCTCACAAAAATTGAAATCGGAACGTAAAAAAATAGGAATGTATGTTGTATGTATGTTACACCTATTATATACTATAGGTAATTTCGAAAAGTAATTGGTATTTGCCAAAAGATATTTAACGGAATGTGGTAATTATTTAAATGATAAATTTACTTGCCTACGCCAAAATTTTTTTAAAAAATATTGAAATTCGCTTCGGAAATTGCAACGTCTCGTCAACATGAATATATGCCGTTCTAATTCTACAGACAGCGAATGCTGACGAGGCAATCAACTATCACGCCAGCTGCTTCGTATGTAGGCACCCACCAGGCTCGCTGGGTAGTATACAGAATTGCATACTTAGCTTATGCCGCATAAGTTACATTGGATGGACTCCACGCAACAACGCACTAATTAGCCACAAATTAGTTGGGGGGACCGGATGTCGTCCACTTAAGTACCTACATTATTTTCCTTCTTTCCTCGCACTACCTTTTGGCCATTGTTTCGCGTGTAAGTGGATTATAGTTGTTGTAGGTACCTAGCTATACCTAGTATCTAGTTAGGTACCTACCTATTCGTATAAGTAGGACCTACCTAAGTAGCTGTAGATATGTACCTAGGTTCCTCTTATTTTTTATATGTTGAAACCTACCTAAGACGAATATATCATTATTTCGTAACCAGAAACTCAGAACCTAGTACCTAATTCCATCCTTTCAGTCACAGGTGACTACTTATAGGTAGGTAGGTAGGTACTTAGGTACGTGACGTTTCTATGAAATGTTACCTACCCAAGAAGACAGGTTACCTACTTAAATATAGGTACCTACAACTGTCGACGATTGAACAGAAAGAATTGTTACCCGAAGATGCTATGCAACCCCTTTACTACGTAGCAATACAGTGCAGTTAATTCGAGGGTGGGAAAACTGATAACCGGGAGATTTATCGTGTTGAACTCGGAAGAAAATCAGTACATTGCGGAGTGTGGTGGAATCTACGTACAATTTCCGAGATGCCAGTGCCATTTGTTTACACCAGCTCCATGGTACTCCACAATGATCGAACGAGTTACCATGAATTTAGCTACTGTTGAGAACGGCACTTTCGGGAATCTTGTGTTGGCAGCTTTGCCCTAGTCCCCAGTCAATTATGTACCTGTTATCCTTGGCAAATCTAAGAATTGGAGTTCCCCATTCATTAAAATTAAATTATTATTACAGCTTGATAGACGATTTTCTTTTCTAAAATATACCGCCTTAACCTCTTGCTACGTAAGTAGGCAACTACCAGAAATAGGTACCTAAGTAGCTGCATCTGCAGTACCTATATACCTATACACCTAATGGAGAAATGGGGGGGTTGTAAGCCATTATGGTAGAGACAAAAGGAGAAATTTGAACCGGTTACACTGCCGCCAGATTCCCGCCAAAAATGAAAAGGTAGGAAATACATTTTAAATATGAATATATGGACACTAAATATAAAATTTACAATAAAAATATTTTTATTTAAAAAGAAAAATATGGAAAACTATGTAAACTGTCTATTTTTTAGTTATTACCTACTTAGAATTTTTAAATTTTGTGTTGGCATTGTTGTTTCCCTCGTCCACACCCTCGTCAATCGATGCTTTGCGTTGGTTGGATTTCCCATCAGCTAACTCGCTAATTTTCCAGTACAATCCACAATATGGAGAAATTTAGGACAGTTCCCGTTGATTTCAACGCTATTGAGGGAAGGTACATGGATCTAGTGCAAGATAATATCTTTACGCGTTCTGAAATGGAGTAAGTATCCTTGTTACTTTACCTGTATACGGAGTATACGTAAGGTAAAGTATTGTATTCGTGCGGGCCAATTTTCGGCAAACCTCAACTTTGAACCGTCATTGCTCCCAGACCTCAAAAGCGATTGGAACTTGCATATACATTTCGGAAACGTCCATGCCTTCGGAATATGAAAACCAACTCACTTTTGTCATCCGACGAAAAGTTTGCCCCCAGGAATTTTTAGAAGAGGTCAGGTACGCCGTGTCAGTACGTATGTATGTATGTATGTAGCTATGTAGCTATGTATGTAGCTATGTATGTAGCTATGTATGTGGCATTGACCTGGACGGCACACTTTTCAACCGATTTTCTTCAAAATCGGTAGTGACCTTTCTAAAATTGGAAGAAATAAAAATCCAGAAGCCCAGTTTCCCCCCTTTAAAATTAAGGGGGGTTACCCCCCTAAAACACCCCCAAAAAGTAGAAAAAAAATATTTGCTCAAAATCGGCTCTAACGATTTCGATCAAATTTTAGACAATTATAGAACAAATAATTACGAATCCAATGATACCACCCACTACCCCCGCATAACTCCCTGGCCGCTAAAAAAGGGGGGGAAGTCCCCCCTGGACCTGTAAAAGGGCGAAATCAGTGGATTCAGTTTTTTGTGGTATATGAGTAGTTCTGGATATGACACGTGATAACGGCCATACTCGTCACAAATGGTATATGGCTTATTTCGAGCCTCCCCCCCCCCCCAGGGGGGGGGGCAATTTTGAGTGACTTTTAAAGTGCGGCTTATGGGGTCTCAAACTGTTCGGGCGAACGTTGTGAAGCAAGTTTTTGTATCAAAAAGTTTTTCTGAACGTATCCAAGCACCCCACCCCCTAAGGGGGGTAGATTTGAGTGGTTTGCGAAATATGGGTTGTGGGGGCTCAAAATGATCGGGAGATCGTTTTGAGGCAATTTATATGGTCAAAATGATTTTTCGCCGCACCCCCCCCCCCCCCTATGGGGGGGGAGTTTTGGATACTTTCCAAAGTACATTGTATGGGGTATCAAAATGCTCAGGGAAACGTTCTGAGACAATTTATTTTGTCGCAACGTTTTTCCGAGCTTCCCCATCCACCCCACCTCCTTTTAGGGGGTAGTTGTGTGTGGTTGCCGAAGTATGTCGTGTGGGGTCTCTAAGTACTCGGGAGAACATTCTGGGACCATTCCTTTCGTCAAAAAGTTTTTCCGTCTTTAATCATTTAACCAAGGGTTTATTTCTAGGAATCACGCAAATAAGCAGGTAAAGTTTTGTCCGACCGTGTCGTACCGCTTGTTTTTTGTTGGTACTACGCAGAGTCCTTTCTTAACATGGAGGGTGGGAGCCGCTGTCAGTGCTGTCGTGTGGCATCCTCATTTATATAAAGGGTCCGGCAACAGTCGCACATAACTTTCTCGCCCCACATGATTTTTTTATGCGGGTGTAATTTTTAAGCAATCCAAAATCTGTTGAAAATGACCCACAAGCATCTCCTGAAATTACTGACTCTACGCATTTCAAAATGGTGGACTTATTAATTTCCAAAAATTTTGAAGTTCCGTACTTAACTCGCTCATTTTGGAAAATTCCGAAATGGTTCACTAGAGATATTTTTTCGCCTCTACACTGGCTAAATGTTTGCCTAAAAAAGAATTACGAAAAAGCAAAAAAAAATTCTCTCAAAATTTCATCAGAGTCCACTCACGGACTCCTGAAAATGAAAGTGAAAAAAAGTGGGATTTCAGAAAAACTTTCTGGGAAGAAGTTTTAGGTAGCAAAGAGACAAACGAAAAAGTCTCATAAACCAAGTCCGAATTGTTAAAAATAGAAGAATTATGAGTGATTGAAAAACTAAAAAACTTGTAAAATTTTCCGACCGTCCCGACCAAAATTTTGAAAACTCAAAATTAGGCTTTTTGGAATCAGGATGGCTTGAAACGTCTAATGAAATCAAAATCGCCCTTTGACGAAAAATTTCATCTGTCCCCTTTCGCGTACCCTAACCTTACTAACTCTACGCGGTACAGGTTCTGTGATGGCGAGAAAGAGACGGGTGGTATCTCTCTGCCTGAACGGTACGTCGGCCGAAAAACAGTATTTTACAAAAGTTTTTAGTAAGTAGGTGATATAAAGACAACTTTCATAGCTAAAAGAAATAAATCTATCTCATACCTACTAACGACAACTCAGAAAAGAATAATAATTTCACTATTATCAAGAATAAGGGGGTAATAGCCAAATTTTGATGTTTCCAAAAACCCTCCCCATTTGCACCCCCTTTGTCCGATTTTCCCATTACACAAACTTAACCGAGACTATGAGTTATCTTCTTGCTATGGATGCAGTAACAGCGTCTAATTGCAATTATAAATGCTTAAAAAAATTAATTAAAAGAAGTTTCTAACACACAAACCCTATGGCAGGAAGCTCAGTGTGCTAGTAAGGACTTTGGTTTCATGTACTGCTTTTACAGAGGACCCACCCCGCTCACAAAATTATTCTCTATTTTTCAGGAGCATTCTTCGGGAGAGGCGAAAGCTCGTGGAGAAAGTAAATAAGCCCCAACCTGAAAGGGCTGATTGTGAACAGATAATATCCCACGAACAAGACTTTTTGATTCGACTTGGCGTCAGGCGAGCTGTAAGAAACCATGTCACCTTGTCATATAAGTTTTTTTAGTCACCGACATTATGATTTTATAAAGATTGGAACTACTTATACTCCACGCGCATCTTGGATGATAGTAAATTCGGACTTATCGAAGGATGGATAGGCTACAGATATGTGAATTGTCGTTGTTAAACTCTTTTCCAGCCGCGAGTTGCCCTGCAGTGAAATTATAAAATCCAAGTAGCAATTCCACATTTTTTGTGTGGGCACTACAAGCAGAGCATCATGATATTTCTTCTCCGACATTTTCACCCTGTCCTTTATCGTGCGTTTTATGTCCTGAAACAATATTTACGTCTCAACTTACGGCTACGGAACTATATGAAACAGGTACTATCGACACCATGACGCAGTTTCACAAAGTCGACGCAACTTTGTCCGTTTGTAAACACAAGTAAGCTCTGTATTTATATGGAAATTGCAAAACATATTGTCGCCACAACATATTGTCGCAACCTCCGTAACAGAAAACTTAGGTTGGTGTTCTGAAATTGAAAATTGTTTATGTTTATTGAAATTGAAAAGTAAACGAGTGAGTGCTAAAAACGCCGGCTTTCTAGGTTTTCCATTTTCCTTTTGCCTTTTTTGACTGGTTTTAGAAATGAGTTAGGATGTGCTGTTGTGTTTCAAAAGTAGTTCATTGCGAAATGTATTTATTTGGAACAGGGAGGGAGTTTACAGAACTAAGCAGGGCAATGCCTTGTTGCTCTTAAGAGCATTAAGTCTGACTCTAGCTTAGGAAAGCACTGAAAGGTTTCACCCAGGCACTGGAAAGCAGTGACAGATCTTATTTCGGCTCCTGAGAGCACTGTCAGGTCCCCCTATGGCCTCGGAAATGTATAGCAGGTCGCCGGCGAGGTATGTCTGGTCTCATCTTGGCTCTGGAGAGCCCTGTCAGGTTATACTGTGGCTCTGGAAAGCCATGCCAGGTCTTATTTCGGCTCTACAGAGCGATGGCAGGCTGCACTGTGCCTCTGAAAAGCCATGCCAGGTCTCATTTCGACTCTGGAGATTGATGACACGTTGCACAGTGCCTCTGGAGAGCCCTGTCAGGTGTTACTGCGGCTGTGAAGCTGTATGACAGGTCTTGTTCTGTAAGTGACCTTAAAGTGACCTCTAGAGCCAAATTGAGACCAGGCATTGCTTTCCAGAGGCCCAGTGCAGCCTGACAGTGCTCTCAAGAGCCACAGTAAAACCTGTTATAGGTCTCCAAAGCCACTGTGAGACCTGATATAGCTTTCCGGAGCCACAGTGCAACCACTCATCGCTCTCCAGAGCCAAAATGAAACTTGTCACGGTTCTCCAGAGGCACTGTGCAACGTGTCATCAATCTCCAGAGCCGAAATGAGACCTGGCATGGCTTTCCAGAGCCACAGTATAACCTGACAGGGCTCTCCAGAGCCAAGATGAGACCAGACATACCTCGCCGGCGACCTGCTATACATTTCCGAGGCCATAGGGGGACCTGACAATGCTCTCAGGAGCCGAAATAAGATCTGCCACTGCTTTCCAGTGCCTGGGTGAAACCTTTCAGTGCTTTCCTAAGCTAGAGTCAGACTTAATGCTCTTAAGAGCATTAGTTAAGAGCATTAGTGAACCTGTTATTGCTCCTTAAGGGCCAGTTTAGGCTATGTTTCTGCCCTGGAAAGTAGTATAAGGTCACACACCCTGCCAAAGGAGAAGCGGTAGACTGGTAGGGGAGTACAGGATTGTAATTTTCGGTTCTGGACGCTTTTATTACGTTTTTTACCACTGATTCATCCCATTTACGGAACAGTAGTAGTGTTTATATAGATGAAAATACCAAAATTTAAAGAAATTCCTTTCGGTATGCCCGATATATAGCCATAGGATTTTTACTAAATTTATATTGATCCATCAAGTGCAGTGCAAAATCATTAAGAATGTAGAATAAGACCATTTTCAGTTGTTTCCGACTCATTCCCTCCAATAATAACGGAGATATTGCGATCTGGAATTTCAACCCCCACCCTTGACAGAAAGTGATTTCACGAACAACTTTTTTAGACAAAAGTTATAGACAATAATAACTCAATTTTAAAACAAAAAGAAATAAATTGATATCTTACCAACTGAGGGAGTTACGGCGTTTTGAAATTACAACCCTCCACCCCCTGCGATAAAGGTTACTTCGGACGAAAAACTTTACAAGACAAAAGTTGTAGATAATATTAAGACAAATTCATAGCAACAAGAAAAAACTCAATATCATACTTACTAAGCAAGTTCTGGGGTAACTTTTCGCCCATTTCAAAATTTGAGGGGTGATTTAAGGCCCAGAAGCCCCCCAATTTGGTGCCTTACTATAAGATTTGGAGTTTAACGGTGAATTTTTACTCTGATTGGTGTTTGTACCTTTTGGGCTGATTTTCGGCACAATTTGAGATACTTGCCAAATTTTGGATTGCGTCTTAAGGGTAGAAAGCCCCAACCGAAGTGCCTTATTTCTTGATTTTCATATACTAGGGTATGCCCCCTATCGTTCACAGGTGAAATTTATCGTTCCCTCGTTCGTCATGACGAATTTTTCGAAATTTTCAACCCCGTCTTAAGGGATGAAAGCCCCAACCAAAGTGTCTTATTTTTTGATTTTTCTATACTAGGGCGCGGCCCCTATCGTTTGCAGGTGAAATTTTTTATCCACTCGTTCGACAGATTTTTCCGGTCTCCACCGATTTTGGATTGCGTCTTAAGGGTAGAAAGCCCCAACCGAAGTGTCTTATTTCCTGGTTTTTATTACTGGGGCATGCCCCCTATCTTCTGAAGGGGAAATTTTTCGTCCTCCCGTTCGACAGATTTTTCCGAAAATTTCACGATTTAAAAAATTTGTAGCCCCCAACAAGAACAGACCCCCTCAGCCCCCGGTCTATAGGTAAGTAGGCAACTACCAGAAATAGGTACTTACCTAAGTAGCTGCATCTCCAGTACCTATATATACACCTAATGGGGGGGGGGGGGGGTTGTAAGCCATTATGGTAGATATTATTAGCAAAAGCTATAAGTGGTCAGGTAGACAGATGGACCGGCGACCTGTTATCTTAGAACCAGTTGTATCACGATTACTGCAACTTCCTTTCACAAAAGGAGAAATTTGAACCGGTTACACTGCCGCCAGATTCCCGCCAAAAATGAAAAGGTAGGAAATACATTTTAAATATGAATATATGAACACTAAATATAAAATTTACAATAAAAATATTTTTATTTAAAAAGAAAAAAAAAGAAAACTATGTAAACTGTCTATTTTTTAGTTATTAGAATTTTTAGAATTTTGTGTTGGCACGGTTGTTTCCCTCGTCCACACCGTCCACACCCTCGTCAATCGATCGATGCTTTGCTTTGGTTGGATTTTCCATCAGCTAACTCGCTAATTTTCCAGTACAATCCACAATATGGAGAAATTTAGGACAGTTCCCGTTGATTTCAACGCTATTGAGGGGAGGTACATGGATCTAGTGCAAGATAATATCTTTACGCGTTCTGAAATGGAGTAAGTATCCTTGTTTTTTGTTGGTTCTACGCAGAGTCCTTTCTTAACATGGAGGGTGGGAGCCGCTGTCAGTGCTGTCGTGTGGCATCCTCATTTAAATAAAGGGTCCGGCAACAGTCGCACTTACCTTTCTCGCCCCATATGATTTTTTTGCGGGCGTAATTTTTAAGCAATCCAAAATCTGTTGAAAATGACCCACAAGCATCTCCTGAAATTACTGACTCTACGCATTTCAAAATGGTGGACTTATTAATTTCCAAAAATTTTGAAGTTCCGTACTTAACTCGCTCATTTTGGAAAATTCCGAAATGGTTCACTAGAGATATTTTTTCGCCTCTACACTGGCTAAATGTTTGCCTAAAAAAGAATTACGAAAAAGCAAAAAAAAATTCTCTCAAAATTTCATCAGAGTCCACTCACGGACTCCTGAAAATGAAAGTGAAAAAAAGTGGGATTTCAGAAAAACTTTCTGGGAAGAAGTTTTAGGTAGCAAAGAGACAAACGAAAAAGTCTCATAAACCAAGTCCGAATTGTTAAAAATAGAAGAATTATGAGTGATTGAAAAACCCAAATTTTGAAAACTCAAAATTAGGCTTTTTGGAATCAGGATGGCTTGAAACGTCTAATGAAATCAAAATCTCAAAAATTTCACCTGTCCCCTTTCGCGTACCCTAACCTTACCAACTCGACGCGGTGCAGGTTCTGTGATGGCGAGAAAGAGACGGGTGGTATCTCTCTGCCTGAACGGTACGTCGGCCGAATAACAGTATTTTACAAAAGTTTTAAGTATGTGATATAAAGACAACATTCATAGCTAAAAGAAATAAATCTATCTCATACCTACTAACGACGTTATGAATGATCCCAACCAAAGTTTTTGACAAAAGTTGTAGGAAACACTGTTAGACAACTCAGGAAAGAATAATAATTTCACTATTATCAAGAATAAGGGGGTAATAGCCAAATTTTGATGTTTCCAAAAACCCTCCCCATTTGCACCCCCTTTGTCCGATTTTCCCATTACACAAACTTAACCGAGACTATGAGTTATCTTCTTGCTATGGATGCAGTAACAGCGTCTAATTGCAATTATAAATGCTTAAAAAATTTAATTAAAACAAGTTTCTAACACACAAACCCTATGGCGGGAAGCTCAATGTGCTAGTAAGGACTTCGGTTTCATGAACTGCTCTTACAGAGGACCCACCCCGCTCACAAAATTATTCTCAATTTTTCAGGAGCATTCTTCGGGAGAGGCGAAAGCTCGTGGAGAAAGTAAATAAACCCCAACCTGAAAGGGCTGATTGTGAACAGATAATATCCCACGAACAAGACTTTTTGATTCGACTTGGCGTCAGGCGAGCTGTAAGAAACCTTGTCATATAAGTTTTTTTAGTCACCAACATTATGATTTTATAAAGATTGGAACTATACTCCACGCGCATCTTGGATGATAGTAAATTCAGACTTATCGAAGGATGGATAGGCTATCGATATGTGAATTGTCGTTGCTAAACTCTTTTAGATCATTGTGGCCCTAATTCTCAAGTCTACTTCTGGTTCTGAACAATAAATAATGTTGGGAACCCTGTGTTTTTTGAAAACAATGTGTGAAGTTACTGTCATCCAAGATGCGCGTGGAGTATAGTTGGGAAGCAAAACCCAAACTCAGATAGACACTGACAGAGCAAGTGAACCCTGACCGTCTCTGAAGGACAGCCTCGATGAAATTATTATTTCCTTGCGCTGTCTGCCTTAGAGCTTCTTAGGATGGATGGCCGCGGAGGTAATCCTTGGTATAGTAGCGCCACCCTGACCTGCCTGACCCTAGGGCATTCTGCACTGTTCGCTGTTCACAGAATGCCCTCGGGCCAGGCAGGTCAGGGTGGCGATACTATAACTCACTCTTGCAGTGCTCATGTCTGACAGCAGAAAACGGGATACAGTGGTGAGCTGTATGTGGGGGCAAGACCAAACTCACTACAATGGCATGGCTGGCCTTGTCTCACCAGTGAAACTAATCTTCGAGATCTGTCCTCCCCTTCGCCTTTTACCAACACTTGTTTTACGTTTTTTTTAGAGAAAACCTCAGAGAATCCCAAACACAGAAACTGATTTCGCGATCCTGGACACCACTAAGTTGTTTTTCAGAAACTTACTGGTGACGTACCGAGAGGATTACGAACTGTGGATGAGTTTTTTTTCTTTCTGCAAAAGATTCAAGTTGGGGGGCTGTGGAAGCGAGTTGTTGGAGGCGTTTACTATCATTCACGGGGAAAAACCAAGTGTTTGGAGTTATGCTTTTGAGTGGGAGGAGAAGATGTCGAACATGAGAGACTCTCGGCCATGGTTAAGCCGGGGCATTGTGTAAGTATGCGTGACTATTATTAAGGGCGAAATTAACTGGCTATGTTATGATTTCCGCCTTAAGACAACATATTATATTTCAGAACATTTAAATATTCAACAGTGTCCTCAAACAATATTCGGAAAAGGAGTAAACAAATAGCGGAAATTTTTCGTCTCCCGTCAAACCTGACTTGTACAGCCAAACGAAAAGCTTAGTCGGTGGGCTACATCCCCTGTCTACCTAATTTATGTATCTTTGATGTTTCAGGAAGCACCCCGCTAACATTGATCTTAATGAGATGTTCATAAAGCATGAGCTGGATTACTGTAAAGGAGCTATTGATGCTATGTTGAAGAAGAACAATTTAAATTCTAGCGCTGATAGTAAAACGGTACTGTGCGGGAGGGATGCGCAAGATTGCTACGAAAAGGCCAAGATGATCGTCTCTGACTTTCAGTTTTACTTCCGCTTATATCACTTAGTGAAAGAGTACCCATTCGTACTCTCTTTCCAAGAAACTATTCTTAGGTAAGTCATTCTGCCTCGCATACTTCTTGTACCGGTTCCCGATAGAGACCGGTAATTTCTCTCGTTCGATAGTATTTTTTCTTCCGTGAAAGCTAATCATAGTCCTACTGTCAATCATTTGTTTTGCGTTCGAATAGCACACAATGTTTAGCTTTTAGAGCGGCTACGGCAAATGGTGCTATTGCAATTATCAGTCTCATTCAGTACCGTAACTCAAGAATCATTTATTTATAAGGATATTTCATACGCATGTCTATATATGAGAGATGACGTCAGCTGTTCGACCGCCTTCTTTGCTTTTGACACCTGATTTGTTTTTAAATTATTGTTGCTATAGCAACATACCTGCGACTCATTTGGTGTAGTCTAATGTAGTCTAATCAACATTTTAACTTCTTTCTCCGAAAAAATAGCGTTTTTTTTTTCACGTTTATTTCCGTTTTTAGCTTGAAATTGTTGAAATAAATTTGACGTAAATAAAGCAGGCGAATTCTATTGACACAACAAAACCTAACGTGAGGATGTCTACTTTTTCGAATCGATAGCTATTTGAACGTTAAAAGGCACTATCGTGAGGTGGTGAAATTCAGCCTAAAGTACTTGCTTGAGGGTGCGTCCCACCATACTCGGTTAACGTTAAACTCCAGTTAAAGTCCAATTATTACACGGTAAAAACTGACTTTAAGTGGAGTTTAACCGAGTATGGTCGGACTGAATCACCAAAGATCAGTAGGTAATCCCACCAAATCGAAGTGTGAGGCTTCATCCCACCATACTCGGTTAGCTGTTAAACTCCAGTTAAATTCGGTTTTTACCGTGCAATAATTGGACTTTAACTGGAGTCTAACATTAACCGAGTATGGTGGGACGAAGCCTAAGTCAGTGTGTTATTTTTGGCATTTCAAACATTGTGAAGTAACAATTATGAATTTTTGATTTCTTTATGTTCTTATAAAAGATTTTTTTTCTACCACCCGAGGCCCCTGAGGGACAAACGAGTGGCTATTTGTGAGTTTTAAATCATTAGAGTTTGAGTCATGTTACAGTTTTGAGAATAGGCCGATGGTCTGGGTGAAAGCAATGATTGCGTTGACTGCCGTGGGTTCATCTCCCAGAGCTTTTATGAGAGTGGCGGGGACCTAAGAATTATATTATGTATTCAATACTAGTATATTATGATGGAGTGAGAAAAAGTGCTTTGTTTTGATCCAGGAAAACAACAAATATCTCCTCTTCTCAATGAATGATGCGCATCACACATTTTATTCTACAGTACACGCCTAAAATATAGGTTTTGTGCCAATACTCAGATTTTTTAAATTTTCAGGGACCTTCTAGAACGTTTTCCAGAGTCAGAGGATGTTCAGGATATCCATGCGCGCTTACCGATGGAAAACGTTTCATTTTTTCCGCCTGAAAAAGATGATGAAGGAAAGGTAAGCTTCTGAATGCGGTGTTTTTTTTTAGAGCCACTGTGAGAACTGGTTGAAATGTGTAAGTACTGTATGATCGGCTAACGTTTCTCGATATACAGATGTTTGCACGGCCATAGGAGGTCATTGGCTGCGCTGAAAGCGAAACATATTCTATTCGCAGCCATATTTTTTCACTGCGAATAGCACACTATGTTTAGCTTTTAGAGTTGCCAGTGGTCTCCAGTGTTTCATCTGAAAGATAGTAGGTACCCAGTTGACAGAATAATGTTACTAGATTTTTTCTGAATAATTAGCATGGTAACGTCAGAGGAAGTCTGTCGAAATAAATTATAAAATCATACGAAATCACATCTACCTAATGGCACCTCTACCCAGCCATGGTGAAGATGCCGTAAGTAAATACCTATATTTTATCCGGAAATTGCAACACCATATTGTCGCGACGTTGTTCTCCTTGTTTCCATGGTAACGACGCGTTGAAAATTGAACAGGTTAGGTTAGGTTACCTAAATTACAAGAAAAAGCTACCTACCAACCTAAATACAGAGGCAGGATAGTAGGAATCATGTAGTTAGATTACCATCATATGCGGTAACTTGCTATGTACCACTGACAAGGTAAAAGAGCCTTCATATATACGTGAAACATTCTCAGCTACAAACCATCTCCCATCTCCTGAAAACTAACTTCAAAACAGGGGATCTATTTCTTACCCATAATGCATTATGTATTTTAACAGATATGGCGGTAAATGCCAGCAAATGTAACATTTTATTTCATAATAAAATTCTTTGCGTAGGTAGTTGTGTTTATGGACACTATATACAAACAGGTACTATCGACACCATATTCACCGCCTTCAATATGTGGCGCAGTTTCACAAAGTCGACGCAACATCGTCCTCAACTGCCTTCTATATTCTTGTTTCTTGCTTGTAAACACAAACACTGGCACGACTTCAACAAGGCATTGCCCTGCTTAGTTCTGTAAACTCCCACATAAATAAATTTTGCAATGAACTACTTTTGAAACACAACAGCACATCCTAACTCATTTCTAAAACCAGCCAAAAAAGGCAAAAGGAAAATGGAAAACCTTGAAAGCCGGTGTTTTCAGCACTCACTTGTTTACTTTTCAATTTCAATAAACATAAACAATTTTTAATTTCAGAACGCCAACCTAAGTTTTCTGTTACGGCCCGGCTGGTGTCACTAGATAGGGCGCATACGCCCCGATGCTTACAGCGCTCATGTGGCCCATGCACAAAACAATTTTGTGACGTCATTAGTCATTTGTATACAGGTATTCAATTGACGTTATGTAATATGGTTGCTTTGAAAGCTAAACATAGTGGGACATGCTTTTTTCGGATGCAAATAGAAAACCATGTTTAGCTTTTGAGCAGCCAATATCATCATGTCTGCGGAAGTACCTGGTACTAAGCCCCTCCCCTCCACGGCATCTGGTGATCGCTTTATTGCAAGATGGCGTGGCGTCCCTTGTGTGTATCAATTGTTTTCGTTCATCATTTGGATAAAAAAGAGCTAAGTATTTCTTTAACTGTTATGAAATGTTTTTGAAATGTTCTTGTAGTTAGCGTTACGTACCTTGTGTAAAAATTTCCACAGTTTAGTTCACTAGTTTCTGACATTTTCGAGGTATTCTGCTGGCATAGCCGTTAGGCTTTCGCAATTTAATTTTAAATTACTTTTTTTTTGTTGGTAATTTAGGTAAGCACGACTTTTTTCACACAAAATGTAATTAATTTTAGGGTGAAGTCGACGAGCCACTGACTGACGATAAAGCACTTGAAGATGCCCTTATTCAAGAATACAGCAGTCACTTCTCCGTCGAGCTTCCTTCTCACGAAGATATTCCCTTCAATGAGAATTTCGTCTGCGAAGTTGGATACTGAATGTTGTTCTCCGTTATACACTGGGCCAAACTGCTAGGAAATGATGGAGAGATATCTAGTTGGAGGTCACTTTACCTTCTTACGCAAATTCTGTGGTGTATAAATAAATTTTGACTAAAACATATACCTAGTCACGAGACCTATTTCTTAAATTCTCCATTAGGTACCTCTATTGAAGTTATGCAAGCACTATGGAACAGGTTTTAGTCGCCACTACATTAGCAAAAAAGGTTAAATCATTCGGTTGTAAGCTAATCTAAAAAGGAAAAAAAAAAGCCTTTAGAATTTTTTGGTGCGGCCGCCATGACAGGTCAGTAGCGCCTCAAGCGGACCAATCACAAACTATGCGGCCGGAAATCGGGCCGTGTTCCAATACGGAAGTGCTTCATCTCTTTAGCCTTACTTTATCTCTGGTTACGGCGGTTGCGACAATTATGTTGTGGCGACAATATGGTGTTGCAATTTCCATATAAATACAGAGCTTAGTTGTGTTTACAAACGGACAAAGTTGCGTCGACTCTGTGAAACTGCGTCATGGTGTCGATAGTACCTGTTACATATAGTTCCGTAGCCGTAAGTTGAGACGTAAATATTGTTTCAGGACATAAAACGCACGATAAAGGACAGGGTGAAAATGTCCGTGAAGAAATATAATGATGCGTTGCTTGAACTGCCAACACAGAAAATGTGGAATTGCTACTTGGATTTTATAATTTCACTCCAGGCCAACCCGCGGCTGGATTCCTACATTTTGCTCAAGCGAAAACTGTGGAAAGCGGCAGTCGAAGGTTGGTACCGCGCCATTGTTGTCTCTCTCATTGGTTGGGGCTACACGTTAGGAATGGGTGATACCCAAAAAGAAAATAAATCAAGGAATATAAGTATTTGAAGGAAAAAAAAATTTAAGGGCGACCCCACTATCGTGTTTGTTTATTGTTTTTCCACTATGGCACTTTTGGATATTTAAATGTTCTCAAATATAATAGGTATGTCTTCTTAAGGCGGAATACACAAACCTACTTGTAATGGTAACTACTTCAAGACATTCTCCAAAGTTACAGGGTGAGTCAAAGGCGTTTATAGGGGGATGTAAACCTGAGACTTTGTCGTGAGGCTATGTTGTATTTTTGCATGAAATAGAGTTATAAGCCCACAGTCAAATACCAGTAAACTTGTTTTTTGGCAGATCGCGAAAACAAAACACTACCTCACGCGGAATATTTTTTTTAACGTTTCGGACTAAAACATGTAGAATTTATCGTCACATTTAGTAGATATTTTTGTACTTTTCACCGTCGCCATGTTCTTTGTTGATAAAGGTTTAGTTCACTTATGGAAGTGGTTAATTGCGATGCCATTTTTCTCGTTCGATAGTATTTTTTCTCCCGTAAAAGCTAAACTTAGTTTCATACTGTCTAGTCACATAGTGTGCTATTCGAACGCGAAACAGTGACATTGAATAGGACACTATTTCACTGAAGAACGAATTTGAAATGTCAGTTTTTCATTTGTCTGTCGAATATTGCATAGTGGTTTTGGTGGAGTTCGTCGAGAATGTATGGTGTCCAGAACGTCAGAAATTTATTGGTATTTTGTAATTTTAAGGTCGAGTGATTTGTCATAACTAAAATTTGTCCAAAATTAACCAGTCGTAAAATCGCAGTATAGCCAGTTAATTTCTGACGTTAAAAAGGCATATTATATTTCAGATTATTTATATCCAACAGTTTCCTTATGAAATGGTAGGGGATCATTCTGCTGCCACATGTTTCACGATAGTGTATTCCGTCTTAACGGTGTGATATTCGTGTTTCAGCCGCCATCGCCGCTAACAAGCTGGAGGCTCGGCACTACGTCTCATACATCAAGTTCCTGAAGTCGGACCAAAGACATCACCAGGCTCAGAGGCTGGTGAATTTAGGGACGATCGCACATCCCGGCTGCGTTGACCTTTGGTATGAGCGCATTGCGTTTCATTTGAGGCGCATGGACGAGGAAGAAGCCATGGCGGCATTTAACGAAGCCAACGAAGCCCTCGGCAGACACGCTTCTGCATCCGATCTCTTCCGCATTTGGCAAATGGTTTGTGGTCTTATAAGTTAATAAGTCTGTCCACACAATCCTGTTTGCTGACGATTTATTGTCCGAAAAACAGTATTTTACAAAAGTTTTTAGTAAGTACTTAGGTGATATAAAGACAACTTTCATAGCTAAAAGAAATAAATCTATCTCATACCTACTAACGACGTTATGAATGACCCCCAAAAGTTGTAGGAAACACTGTTAGACAACTCAGAAAAGAATAATAATTTCACTATTATCAAGAATAAGGGGGTAATAGCCAAATTTTGATGTTTCCAAAAACCCTCCCCATTTGCACCCCCTTTGTCCGATTTTCCCATTACACAAACTTAACCGAGACTATGAGTTATCTTCTTGCTATGGATGCAGTAACAGCGTCTAATTGCAATTATAAATGCTTAAAAAAATTAATTAAAACAAGTTTCTAACACACAAACCCTATGGCAGGAAGCTCAGTGTGCTAGTAAGGACTTTGGTTTCATGTACTGCTTTTACAGAGGACCCACCCCGCTCACAAAATTATTCTCTATTTTTCAGGAGCATTCTTCGGGAGAGGCGAAAGCTCGTGGAGAAAGTAAATAAGCCCCAACCTGAAAGGGCTGATTGTGAACAGATAATATCCCACGAACAAGACTTTTTGATTCGACTTGGCGTCAGGCGAGCTGTAAGAAACCATGTCACCTTGTCATATAAGTTTTTTTAGTCACCGACATTATGATTTTATAAAGATTGGAACTACTTATACTCCACGCGCATCTTGGATGATAGTAAATTCGGACTTATCGAAGGATGGATAGGCTACAGATATGTGAATTGTCGTTGTTAAACTCTTTTCCAGCCGCGAGTTGCCCTGCAGTGAAATTATAAAATCCAAGTAGCAATTCCACATTTTTTGTGTGGGCACTACAAGCAGAGCATCATGATATTTCATCTCCGACATTTTCACCCTGTCCTTTATCGTGCGTTTTATGTCCTGAAACAATATTTACGTCTCAACTTACGGCTACGGAACTATATGAAACAGGTACTATCGACACCATGACGCAGTTTCACAAAGTCGACGCAACTTTGTCCGTTTGTAAACACAAGTAAGCTCTGTATTTATATGGAAATTGCAAACCATATTGTCGCAACCTTCGTAACAGAAAACTTAGGTTGGTGTTCTGAAATTGAAAATTGTTTATGTTTATTGAAATTGAAAAGTAAACGAGTGAGTGCTAAAAACGCCGGCTTTCTAGGTTTTCCATTTTCCTTTTGCCTTTTTTGACTGGTTTTAAAAATGAGTTAGGATGTGCTGTTGTGTTTCAAAAGTAGTTCATTGCGAAATGTATTTATTTGGAACAGGGAGGGAGTTTACAGAACTAAGCAGGGCAATGCCTTGTTGCTCTTAAGAGCATTAAGTCTGACTCTAGCTTAGGAAAGCACTGAAAGGTTTCACCCAGGCACTGGAAAGCAGTGACAGATCTTATTTCGGCTCCTGAGAGCACTGTCAGGTCCCCCTATGGCCTCGGAAATGTATAGCAGGTCGCCGGCGAGGTATGTCTGGTCTCATCTTGGCTCTGGAGAGCCCTGTCAGGTTATACTGTGGCTCTGGAAAGCCATGCCAGGTCTTATTTCGGCTCTACGAGCGATGGCAGGCTGCACTGTGCCTCTGAAAAGCCATGCCAGGTCTCATTTCGGCTCTGGAGATTGATGACACGTTGCACAGTGCCTCTGGAGAGCCCTGTCAGGTGTTACTGCGGCTGTGAAGCTGTATGACAGGTCTTGTTCTGGCTCGTAAGTGACCTTAAATTGACCTCTAGAGCCAAATTGAGACCAGGCATTGCTTTCCAGAGGCCCAGTGCAGCCTGACAGTGCTCTCAAGAGCCACAGTAAAACCTGTTATAGGTCTCCAAAGCCACTGTGAGACCTGATATAGCTTTCCGGAGCCACAGTGCAACCACTCATCGCTCTCCAGAGCCAAAATGAAACTTGTCACGGTTCTCCAGAGGCACTGTGCAACGTGTCATCAATCTCCAGAGCCGAAATGAGACCTGGCATGGCTTTCCAGAGCCACAGTATAACCTGACAGGGCTCTCCAGAGCCAAGATAAGACCAGACATACCTCGCCGGCGACCTGCTATACATTTCCGAGGCCATAGGGGGACCTGACAGTGCTCTCAGGAGCCGAAATAAGATCTGTCACTGCTTTCCAGTGCCTAGGTGAAACCTTTCAGTGCTTTCCTAAGCTAGAGTCAGACTTAATGCTCTTAAGAGCATTAGTTTGGACTGTTTAGAGCATTAGTGAACCTGTTATTGCTCCTTAAGGGCCAGTTTAGGCTATGTTTCTGCCCTGGAGAGTAGTATAAGGTCACACACCCTGCCAAAGGAGAAGCGGTAGACTGGTAGGGGAGTACAGGATTGTAATTTTCTGTCAAGTTAGCGTTCTGGACGCTTTTATTACTTACATTTTGTACCACTGATTCATCCCATTTACGGAACAGTAGTAGTGTTTATATAGATGAAAATACCAAAATTTGAAGAAATTCCTTTCGGTATGCCCGATAGCGATAGGATTTTTACTAAATTTATATTGATCCATCAAGTGCAGTGCAAAATCATGAAGAAAGTAGAATAAGACCATTTTCAGTTGTTTCCGACTCATTCCCTCCAATAATAACGGAGATATTGCGATCTGGAATTTCAACCCCCACCCTTGACAGAAAGTGATTTCACGAACAACTTTTTTAGACAAAAGTTATAGACAATAATAACTCAATTTTAAAACAAAAAGAAATAAATTGATATCTTACCAACTGAGGGAGTTACGGCGTTTTGAAATTACGACCCTCCACCCCCTGCGATAAAGGTTACTTCGGACGAAAAACTTTACAAGACAAAAGTTGTAGATAATATTAAGACAAATTCATAGCAACAAGAAAAAACTCAATATCATACTTACTAAGCAAGTTCTGGGGTAACTTTTCGCCCATTTCAAAATTTGAGGGGTGATTTAAGGCCCAGAAGCCCCCCAATTTGGTGCCTTACTATAAGATTTGGAGTTTAACGGTGAATTTTTACTCTGATTGGTGTTTGTACCTTTTGGGCTGATTTTCGGCACAATTTGAGATACTTGCCAAATTTTGGATTGCGTCTTAAGGGTAGAAAGCCCCAACCGAAGTGCCTTATTTCTTGATTTTCATACTAGGGTATGCCCCCTATCGTTCACAGGTGAAATTTATCGTTCCCTCGTTCGTCCTGACGAATTTTTCAAAATTTTCAACCCCGTCTTAAGGGATGAAAGCCCCAACCAAAGTGTCTTATTTTTTGATTTTTCTATACTAGGGCGCGGCCCCTATCGTTTGCAGGTGAAATTTTTTATCCACTCGTTCGACAGATTTTTCCGGTCTCCACCGATTTTGGATTGCGTCTTAAGGGTAGAAAGCCCCAACCGAAGTGTCTTATTTCCTGGTTTTTATATACTGGGGCATGCCCCCTATCTTCTGAAGGGGAAATTTTTCGTCCTCCCGTTCGACAGATTTTTCCGAATATTTCACGATTTAAAAAATTTGTAGCCCCCAAAAGCCCCAACGGCGGACAGTAAGACTCAGGTTTCCTGAAACTACCAGAGCCTCCCCATCGCTCCACAGGCTCAAACCTTTTCCTGCCCTTCGTCAAGAACAGACCCCCTCAGCCCCCGGTCTATAGGTAGGTAAGTAGGCAACTACCAGAAATAGGTACCTACTTACCTAAGTAGCTGTATCTGCAGTACCTATATATACACCTAATGGGGGGGGGGGGTGTAAGCCATTATGGTAGATATTATTAGCAAAAGCTATAAGTGGTCAGGTAGACAGATGGACCGGCGACCTGTTATCTTAGAGCCAGCTGTATCACAATTACTGCAACTTCCTTTCACAAAAGGAGAAATTTGAACCGGTTACACTGCCGCCAGAGTCCCGCCAAAAATGAAAAGGTAGGAAATACATTTTAAATATGAATATATGAACACTAAATATAAAATTTACAATAAAAATATTTTTATTTAAAAAGAAAAAAAAGAAAACTATGTAAACTGTCTATTTTTTAGTTATTAGAATTTTTAGAATTTTGTGTTGGCATCGCTGTTTCCCTCGTCCACACCCTCGTCAATCGATCGATGCTTTGCTTTGGTTGGATTTTCCATCAGCTAACTCGCTAATTTTTCAGTAAAATCCACAATATGGAGAAATTTAGGACAGTTCCCGTTGATTTCAACGCTATTGAGGGGAGGTACATGGATCTAGTGCAAGATAATATCTTTACGCGTTCTGAAATGGAGTAAGTATCCTTGTTTTTTGTTGGCACTACGCAGCGTCCTTTCTTAACATGGAGGGTGGGAGCCGCTGTCAGTGCTGTCGTGTGGCATCCTCATTAAAATAAAGGGTCCGGCAACAGTCGCACTTAACTTTCTCGCCCCATATGATTTTTTTTTTCCGGGCGTAATTTTTAAGCAATCCAAAATCTGTTGAAAATGACCCACAAGCATCTCCTGAAATTACTGACTCTACGCATTTCAAAATGGTGGATTTATTAATTTTCAAAAATTTTGAAGTTCCGTAACTCGCTCATTTTGGAAAATTCCGAAATGGTTCACTAGACTCTAGTGAACCATTTCGGAATATATAAAAAATATCTCTAGTGACTAGAGATATTTTTTGCCTCTACACTGGCTAAATGTTTGTCTAAAAAAGAATTACGAAAAAGCAAAGTCCACTCACGGACTCTGCCTGAAAATGAAAGTGAAAAAAAAGTGGGATTTCAGAAAAACTTTCTGGGAAGAAGTTTTAGGTAGCAAAGAGACAAACGAAAAAGTCTCATAAACCAAGTCCGAATTGTTAAAAATAGAAACACAGACCGTTACCGAACACGTAACCTAGACTATGAGTTATCTTCTTGCTATGGATGCAGTAACAGCGTCTAATTGCAATTATAAATGCTTAAAAAATTATTTAATTAAAACAAGTTTCTAAGACACAAACCCTATGGCGGGAAGCTCAATGTGCTAGTAAGGACTTCGGTTTCATGTACTGCTTTTACAGAGGACCCCGCTCACAAAATTATTCTCAATTTTTCAGGAGCATTCTTCGGGAGAGGCGAAAGCTCGTGGAGAAAGTAAATAAGCCCCAACCTGAAAGGGCTGATTGTGAACAGATAATATCCCACGAACAAGACTTTTTGATTCGACTTGCCGTCAGGCGAGCTGTAAGAAACCTTGTCATATAAGTTTTTTTAGTCACCGACATTATGATTTTATAAAGATTGGAACTATACTCCACGCGCATCTTGGATGATAGTAAATTCGGACTTATCGAAGGATGGATAGGCTACAGATATGTGAATTTTCGTTGTTAAACTCTTTTAGATCATTGTGGCCCTACTTCTCAAGTCTACTTCTGGTTCTGAACAAAAAACAATGTTGGGAACCCTGTGTTTTTTGAAAACAATGTGTGAAGTTACTGTCATCCAAGATGCGCGTGGAGTATAGTTGGGAAGCAAAACCCAAACTCAGATAGACACTGACAGAGCAAGTGAACCCTGACCGTCTCTGAAGGACAGCCTCGATGAAATTATTATTTCCTTGCGCTGTCTGCCTTAGAGCTTCTTAGGATGGATGGCCGCGGAGATAATCCTTGGTATAGTAGCGCCACCCTGACCTGCCTGGCCCTAGGGCATTCAGCACTGTTCGCTGTTCACAGAATGCCCTCAGGCCAGGCAGGTCAGGGTGGCGATACTATAACTGACTCTTGCAGTGCTCATGTCTGATAGCAGAAAACGGGATACAGTGGTGAGCTGTATGTGGGGGCAAGACCAAACTCACTACAATGGCATGGCTGGCCTTGTCTCACCAGTGAAACTAATCTTCAAGATCTGTCCTGCCCTTCGCCTTTTACCAACACTTGTTTTACGTTTTTTTTAGAGAAAACCTCAGAGAATCCCAAACACAGAAACTGATTTCGCGATCCTGGACACCACTAAGTTGTTTTTCAGAAACTTACTGGTGACGTACCGAGAGGATTACGAACTGTGGATGAGTTTTTTTTCTTTCTGCAAAAGATTCAAGTTGGGGGGCTGTGGAAGCGAGTTGTTGGAGGCGTTTACTATCATTCACGGGGAAAAACCAAGTGTTTGGAGTTATGCTTTTGAGTGGGAGGAGAAGATGTCGAACATGAGAGACTCTCGGCCATGGTTAAGCCGGGGCATTGTGTAAGTATGCGTGACTATTATTAAGGGCGAAATTAACTGGCTATGTTATGATTTCCGCCTTAAGACAACATATTATATTTCAGAACATTTAAATATCCAACAGTGTCCTCAAACAATATTCGGAAAAGGAGTAAACAAATAGCGGAAATTTTTCGTCTCCCGTCAAACCTGACTTGTACAGCCAAACGAAAAGCTTAGTCGGTAGGCTACATCCCCTGTCTACCTAATTTATGTATCTTTGATGTTTCAGGAAGCACCCCGCTAACATTGATCTTAATGAGATGTTCATAAAGCATGAGCTGGATTACTGTAAAGGAGCTATTGATGCTATGTTGAAGAAGAACAATTTAAATTCTAGCGCTGATAGTAAAACGGTACTGTGCGGGAGGGATGCGCAAGATTGCTACGAAAAGGCCAAGATGATCGTCTCTGACTTTCAGTTTTACTTCCGCTTATATCACTTAGTGAAAGAGTACCCATTCGTACTCACTTTCCAAGAAACTATTCTTAGGTAAGTCATTCTGCCTCGCATACTTCTTGTACCGGTTCCCGATAGAGACCGGTAATTTCTCTCGTTCGATAGTATTTTTTCTTCCGTGAAAGCTAATCATAGTCCTACTGTCAATCATTTGTTTTGCGTTCGAATAGCACACAATGTTTAGCTTTTAGAGCGGCTACGGCAAATGGTGCTATTGCAATTATCAGTCTCATTCAGTACCGTAACTCAAGAATCATTTATTTATAAGGATATTTCATACGCATGTCTATATATGAGAGATGACGTCAGCTGTTCGACCGCCTTCTTTGCTTTTGACGCCTGATTTGTTTTTAAATTATTGTTGCTATAGCAACAACGGCATCAACCAATACGGCGGTCGAATCGTTCGAACAGCTGACGTCATTCGCCAACCGGACCTATTCCAAACCCCAAATGAAATATCCTTATAAATAAATGATTCTTGCCGTAACTTCTTGCTGGTCAATTGTTTCGAAATTTTGTAGTCTCCCTGCTCTATATTGTCATATTTAATGTTATTTGTCCAGAAATTTTTTTAGCAGAAATTTATTAAACTGACTTTTGGTTAGTTACTTAAGGCTGAATTTCACCAGTTTACCGTGAAGACTATCGTGTACACGATAGCGCTATCGTACCAGTAAAAAATGTAACCGGCTTTCACCATGCACCGTTACCGTTTCGTTAGCCTTTGAGTGGATTTTCCGTGCGTTAGCATAACGATAATTTTCATACCTGCGACTCATTTGGTGTAGTCCAATGTAGTCTAATCAACATTTTAACTTCTTTCTCCGAAAAAATAGCGTTTTTTTTTTTCACGTTTATTTCCGTTTTTAGCTTGAAATTGTTGAAATAAATTTGACGTAAACAAAGCAGGCGAATTCTATTGACATAACAAAACCTAACGTGAGGATGTCTGCTTTTTCGAATCGATAGCTATTTGAACGTTAAAAGGCACTATCGTGAGGTGGTGAAATTCAGCTTAAAGTACTTGCTTGAGGGTGCGTCCCACCATACTCGGTTAACGTTAAACTCCAGTTAAAGTCCAATTATTACACGGTAAAAACTGACTTTAAGTGGAGTTTAACCGAGTATGGTCGGACTGAATCACCAAAGATCAGTAGGTAATCCCACCAAATCGAAGTGTGAGGCTTCATCCCACCATACTCGGTTAGCTGTTAAACTCCAGTTAAATTCGGTTTTTACCGTGCAATAATTGGACTTTAACTGGAGTCTAACATTAACCGAGTATGGTGGGACGAAGCCTAAGTCACTGTGTTATTTTTGGCATTTCAAACATTGTCATGTAACAATTATGAATTTTTGATTTCTTTATGTTCTTATAAAAGATTTTTTTTCTACCACCCGAGGCCCCTGAGGGACAAACGAGTGGCTATTTGTGAGTTTTAAATCATTAGAGTTTGAGTCATGTTACAGTTTTGAGAATAGGCCGATGGTCTGGGTGAAAGCAATGATTGCGTTGACTGCCGTGGGTTCATCTCCCAGAGCTTTTATGAGAGTGGCGGGGACCTAAGAATTATATTATGTATTCAATACTAGTATATTATGATAGAGTGAGAAAAAGTGCTTTGTTTTGATCCAGGAAAACAACAAATATCTCCTCTGCATCACACATTTTATTCTACAGTACACGCCTAAAATATAGGTTTTGTGCCAATACTCAGATTTTTTAAATTTTCAGGGACCTTCTAGAACGTTTTCCAGAGTCAGAGGATGTTCAGGATATCCATGCGCGCTTACCGATGGAAAACGTTTCATTTTTTCCGCCTGAAAAAGATGATGAAGGAAAGGTAAGCTTCTGAATGCGGTGTTTTTTTTTTTAGAGCCACTGTGAGAACTGGTTGAAATGTGTACTGTATGATCGGCTAACGTTTCTCGATATACAGATGTTTGCACGGCCATAGGAGGTCATTGGCTGCGCTGAAAGCGAAACATATTCTATTCGCAGCCATATTTTTTCACTGCGAATAGCACACTATGTTTAGCTTTTAGAGTTGCCAGTGGTCTCCAGTGTTTCATCTGAAAGATAGTAGGTACCCAGTTGACAGAATAATGTTACTAGATTTTTTCTGAATAATTAGCATGGTAACGTCAGAGGAAGTCTGTCGAAATAAATTATAAAATCATACGAAATCACATCTACCTAATGGCACCTCTACCCAGCCATGGTGAAGATGCCGTAAGTAAATACCTATATTTTATTCGGAAATTGCAACACCATATTGTCGCGACGTTGTTCTCCTTGTTTCCATGGTAACGACGCGTTGAAAATCGAACAGGTTAGGTTAGGTTACCTAAATTACAAGAAAAAGCTACCAACCAACCTAAATACAGAGGCAGGATAGTAGGAATCATGTAGTTAGATTACCATCATATGCGGTAACTTGCTATGTACCACTGACAAGGTAAAAGAGCCTTCATATACGTGAAACATTCTCAGCTACAAACCATCTCCCATCTCCTGAAAACTAACTTCAAAACAGGGGATCTATTTCTTACCCATAATGCATTATGTATTTTAACAGATATGGCGGTAAATGCCAGCAAATGTAACATTTTATTTCATAATAAAATTCTTTGCGTAGGTAGTTGTGTTTATGGACACTATATACAAACAGGTACTATCGACACCATATTCACCGCCTTCAATATGTGGCGCAGTTTCACAAAGTCGACGCAACATCGTCCTCAACTGCCTTCTATATTCTTGTTTCTTGCTTGTAAACACAAACACTGGCACTACTTCAACAAGGCATTGCCCTGCTTAGTTCTGTAAACTCCCACATAAATACATTTTGCAATGAACTACTTTTGAAACACAACAGCACCTCCTAACTCATTTCTAAAACCAGCCAAAAAAGGCAAAAGGAAAATGGAAAACCTTGAAAGCCGGTGTTTTCAGCACTCACTTGTTTACTTTTCAATTTCAATAAACATAAACAATTTTCAATTTCAGAACGCCAACCTAAGTTTTCTGTTACGGAGGTTCCGACAATATGTTTTGGCGACAATATGGTTTGCAATTTCCATATAAATACAGAGCTTAGTTGTGTTTACAAACGGACAAAGTTGCGTCGACTTTGTGAAACTGCGTCATGGTGTCGATAGTACCTGTTTCATATAGTTCCGTAGCCGTAAGTTGAGACGTAAATATTGTTTCAGGACATAAAACGCACGATGAAGGACAGGGTGAAAATGTCGGTGAAGAAATATAATGATGCTTTGCTTGAACTGCCGACACAGAAAATGTGGAATTTCTATTTGGATTTTGTAATTTCACTCCAGGGCAACACGCGGCTGGATTCCTACATTTTGCTCAAGCGAAAACTGTGGAAAGCGGCAGTCGAAGGTTGGTACCGCGCCATTGTTGTCTCTCTCATTGGTTGGGGCTACACGTTAGGAATGGGTGATACCCAAAAAGAAAAAAATCAAGGAATATAAGTATTTGAAGGGAAAAAAAAATTTAAGGGCGACCCCACTATCGTGTTTGTTTATTGTTTTTCCACTATGGCACTTTTGGATATTTAAATGTTCTGAAATATAATAGGTATGTCTTCTTAAGGCGGAATACACAAACCTACTTGTAATGGTAACTACTTCAAGACATTCTCCAAAGTTACAGGGTGAGTCAAAGGCGTTTATAGGGGGGTGTAAACCTGAGACTTTGTCGTGAGGCTATGTTGTATTTTTGCATGAAATAGAGTTATAAGCCCACAGTCAAATACCAGTAAACTTGTTTTTTGGCAGATCGCGAAAACAAAACACTACCTCACGCGGAATATTTTTTTTAACGTTTCGGACTAAAACATGTAGAATTTATCGTCACATTTAGTAGATATTTTTGTACTTTTCACCGTCGCCATGTTCTTTGTTGATAAAGGTTTAGTTCACTTATGGAAGTGGTTAATTGCGATGCCATTTTTCTCGTTCGATAGTATTTTTTCTCCCGTAAAAGCTAAACATAGTTTCATACTGTCTAGTCACATAGTGTGCTATTCGAACGCGAAACAGTGACTTTGAATAGGACACTATTTCACTGAAGAACGAATTTGAAATGTCAGTTTTTCATTTGTCTGTCGAATATTGCATAGTGGTTTTGGTGGAGTTCGTCGAGAATGTATGGTGTCCAGAACGTCAGAAATTTATTGGTATTTTGTAATTTTAAGGTCGAGTGATTTGTCATAACTAAAATTTGTCCAAAATTAACCAGTCGTAAAATCGCAGTATAGCCAGTTAATTTCTGACGTTAAAAAGGCATATTATATTTCAGATTATTTATATCCAACAGTTTCCTTATGAAATGGTAGGGGATCATTCTGCTGCCACATGTTTCACGATAGTGTATTCCGTCTGAACGGTGTGATATTCGTGTTTCAGCTGCCATCGACGCTAACAAGCTGGAGGCTCGGCACTACGTCTCATACATCAAGTTCCTGAAGTCGGACGAAAAACGTCACCAGGCTCAGAGGCTGGTGAATTTAGGGACGATCGCACATCCCGGCTGCGTTGACCTTTGGTATGAGCGCATTGCGTTTCATTTGAGGCGCATGGACGAGGAAGAAGCCATGGCGGCATTTAACGAAGCCAACGAAGCCCTCGGCAGACACGCTTCTGCATCCGATCTCTTCCGCATTTGGCAAATGGTTTGTGGTCTTATAAGTTAATAAGTCTGTCCACAGAATCCTGTTTGCTGACGATTTATTGTCCCTGTTTTTTGAAGACCTATAACTTGGAAAATTCTACTCCGCAGATGTTAAGAGCCATAATGGCTGTATCAGAAAGCCGCGCAGAGGAATTGTATTTCAGAGGAATGAGGATGCGGGATGATCTGGGGGAGCTGCTAAAGCCCATGTACCTTAAGTGGGTTGTTCTGATGGAAGGGATTAGTGCGGCGAGGAGGATGTTGGACAACCCTATCATTACAACACCTCCCTGCCTCGAGTTCTTCATGAAATTGGCCCACTATGAAAAATTGCAAACGGATATGTGCAAGAAGTCTATCAGACTGTGCTATGAGACTGCTCTACGCCATTTTGGAGACACTCATGCAGGTATTTACATACCCTCGCAAACAGAAAACCACATGAGCAAGACTCAGAAGCTCTGAGAGGTGTGGAGGGCATAGTCTGGAAAAGTATGGCAAGCCTATTCACTTAGTGTTTTTGTTGATTTTTTTTCATGGCAATTTCCTATGGAAACTAATTGATCTGAATTATAATTTGTCATTTTAACATCAATCTAAAGGTGGTCTACGCAGTCGTGTTTGTTTACGTTTTTTCTGTACATTTTACGTGGATATTTAAATGTTCTGTTGTTCTTTACGATCGGCGATTTTTGCCAACAAAAAATTTTTTCGACATTGTGAAATCACAACAGAGCCTGTTAAAAATAAATATGATATTTCAGAACATTTAAATATCCAATTGTTACCTCATAGGTACAAATATGTCTTGATGCAAACAAATCTTTTTTACTTTCTCGCCCGTATGTAATACATGGGCTGAGAAAGTTATGTTATCGTGCGAAATTTTGGTTTTGAGATTTTCATTGCAAAAGGCGTTTCAGAGGTCCTAGATCACAATAAAAGTGGGTTTTAGGTCATGTCCGTCCGACGTACGTACGTGTGTTTATCGGTAGCGCGGCTAGAGGTCACACCAATCAACCGATTTGGCTCAAATTTGGAATATGTGTGTCTAAAATCAGTTCCGAGATACATTTTTAATATAATTTTGATAACTCAAAAATTACGTCCACCATTGTCAAAAAAGTGTCAAAAAAAATTAAAAATCGTGTTTTTGATTACTCGGAACGCTTTTGACAGTAGATTTATCAAATTAGAACATTCAAATTTGGCAGTTGTGTTCCCAGATAGATGTTTCAGGATCATTTTCATTTTTTTTAGATGGGCCGAAAAATTGGGCCCAAATTGGCCCATACGTGAAAACCTTGGCTCCAAGAACAGTATTCGCCGGAATTTTTCAAAAATCAATGATCTTGTGCTAAATAACATTACATTTGTTGAAGAACTTTTCAATCGATTCAAAATTGCGGTCGATATACCTAGGCCAAAAATGTCAAAAAGTGGAAAAAACGAAAATCGCGTTTTTGATTGGTCGGAACGGATTTGACAGTACACTAACGGAGCGATAATCTTGAAAATTGGTAAACGTGATCTTAGATAGATGTTTAAGACTCAATTTCAACAGAATTTTGATTTTCCAAAAATTACTGTCTTTCTAAATAAAAGAATAACCAAGTAGTTTGCCCGTAAGCTGAAACTTCACCGTTCAATGGATATGCTTGAAATTCGGTATGCATATGCATAATATTATTGCCTAGGGGTGTGAAAATATCTTTGTAAGCAAATCACAATTTTGGCCAAAAAATAATAATTGCATGAAAAATCAAATTTTTCGTTTTTCAGTAGCGCCAAAAATGCGAGAAAGTAACTGATCTTTTTTTTGGCAGTTATAAAGTGTGAAGGGGATTAAGCTAGGTAATAATAATAATAATAATAGCTGAGGGTTGGGGGGGACAAGCCCAGCAACTAGACCGTTTTCAAGAACTATCCATTGTGCTCAGCTGGCAGCACTACCAAATACCAGCTCCCCAGCCTACAGTTTTAGGTGGGTTCCGAACCACCACAGCCTCGATATACATTTCACATATCAGAGGTGAATGCCGATCAGAAACACTTTTTGGTAGGATCGGGATCGAACCGGTGTGACCCGGCTCTCACTGCTCTTCAAAAGTCGACCATTTGTCCACTGGGCTATCGAGGCTGTTATTAAGCTAGGTAAATGATAGTAGAATGTTGTTTACTTGTAATAATTCGATGACTATGTTATTTTCAGAGGTATGGCGGGAGTATATACAATTCGAGGTGAGCCACGGCGATGGATACAAGGTAATCCCCTTGTATGAAAATGCTAGTAGACGGCTCCGCCCAGAACAGATGGACCATCTTGAAAATGCCTTCCCGCGGGACAGAGTATACATGTACCAACAAGAAAATATATAAACTGAAGGAAATTTCTAGAGAGCTACACTACCTACTCTGTGGTGTCTAACGCGGAAGGACGAAGGACGCGTGTGTTTGGTTTTTGGTGTTTGATGTGCCTATACGGCTGAATATACAATCGCTATTTTTTTACGTTCCGACTTCAAACTTTGTGAGAAAACTATATTTTGGAGATCTAATTATTCTGATGTCTCCTTAACGTCATTCATGAGGCTATGTTGTGATTTCACGATCGGTTAATTTTGGACACTTTTTTTTGTAAAAAAAAAATCACTCGATCGTAAAATCACAACATAGCCTCATCAGTATACCTAGTGACGTTATAAAGACATAGATTATATTTCAGATTCAGAATATTTAAATATCCAATAGTTTTCTCACAAAAATTGAAATCGGAACGTAAAAAAATAGGAATGTATGTTGTATGTATGTATGTTACACCTATTATATACTATAGGTAATTTCGAAAAGTAATTGGTATTTGCCAAAAGATATTGTAATGAAATGTGGTAGTTATTTAAATGATAAATGTACTTACCTACGCCAAAAATTTTTTAAAAAATATTGAAATTCGCTTCGGAAATTGCAACGTCTCGTCAACATGAATATATGCCGTTCTAATTCTACAGACAGCGAATGCTGACGAGGCAATCAACTATCACGCCAGTTGCTTCGTATGTAGGCACCCACCAGGCTCGCTGGGTAGTATACAGAATTGCATACTTAGCTTATGCCGCATAAGTTACATTGGATGGACTCCACGCAACAACGCACTAACTAGCCACAAATTAGTTGGGGGACCGGATGTCGTCCACTTAAGTACCTACATTATTTTCCTTTTTTCCTCACACTACCTTTTGGCCATTGTTTCGCGTGTAAGTGGATTATAGTTGTTGTAGGTACCTAGCTATACCCAGTATCTAGTTAGGTACCTACCTATTCGTATAAGTAGGACCTACCTAAGTAGCTGTAGATATGTACCTAGGTTCCTCTTATTTTTTATATGTTGAAACCTACCTAAGACGAATATATCATTATTTCGTAACCAGAAACTCAGTACCTAGTACCTAATTCCATCCTTTCAGTCACAGGTGACTACTTATAGGTAGGTAGGTAGGTACTTAGGTACGTGACGTTTCTATGAAATGTTACCTACCCTAGAAGACAGGTACCTACTTAAATATAGGTACCTACAACTGTCGACGATTGAACAGAAAGAATTGTTATCCGAAGATGCTATGCAACCCCTTTACTACGTAGCAATACAGTGCAGTTAATTCGAGGGTGGGAAAACTGATAACCGGGAGATTTATCGTGTTGAACTCGGAAGAAAATCAGTACATTGCGGAGTGTGGTGGAATCTACGTACAATTTCCAAGATGCCAGTGCCATTTGTTTACACCAGCTCCATGGTACTCCACAATGATCGAACGAGTTACCATGAATTTAGCTACTGTTGAGAACGGCACTTTCAGGAATCATGTGTTGCGCAGCTTTGCCCTAGTCCCCAGTCAATTATGTACCTGTTATCCTTGGCAAATCTAAGAATTGGAGTTCCCCATTCATTAAAATTAAATTATTATTACAGCTTGATAGACGATTTTTTTTTCTAAAATATACCGCCTTAACCTCTTGCTACGTAAGTAGGCAACTACCAGAAATAGGTAGGTACCTAAGTAGCTGCATCTGGAGTACCTATATACCTATACACCTAATGGAGAAATGGGGGGGGGGGGGGGGGGGGGTTGTAAGCCATTATGGTAGAGACAAAAGGAGAAATTTGAACCGGTTACACTGCCGCCAGAGTCCCGCCAAAAATGAAAAGGTAGGAAATACATTTTAAATATGAATATATGGACACTAAATATAAAATTTACAATAAAAATATTTTTATTTAAAAAGAAAAATATGGAAAACTATGTAAACTGTCTATTTTTTAGTTATTACTTAGAATTTTTAAATTTTGTGTTGGCATCGCTGTTTCCCTCGTCCACACCCTCGTCAATCGATCGATGCTTTGCGTTGGTTGGATTTTCGATCAGCTAACTCGCTAATTTTCCAGTACAATCCACAATATGGAGAAATTTAGGACAGTTCCCGTTGATTTCAACGCTATTGAGGGAAGGTACATGGATCTAGTGCAAGATAATACCTTTACGCGTTCTGAAATGGAGTAAGTATCCTTGTTTTTTGTTGGTTCTACGCAGAGTCCTTTCTTAACATGGAGGGTGGGAGCCGCTGTCAGTGCTGTCGTGTGGCATCCTCATTTATATAAAGGGTCCGGCAACGGTCGCACTTAACTTTCTCGCCCCATATGATTTTTTTATGCGGGCGTAATTTTTAAGCAATCCAAAATCTGTTGAAAATGACCCACAAGCATCTCCTGAGATTACTGACTCTACGCATACGCATTTCAAAATGGTGGATTTATTAATTTACAAAAATTTTGAAGTTCCGTAACTCGCTCATTTTGGAAAATTCCGAAATGGTTCACTAGAGATATTTTTTCGCCTCTACACTGGCTAAATGTTTGCCTAAAAAAGAATTACGAAAAAGCAAAAAAAAATTCTCAAAATTTCATTAGTCCACTCACGGACTCCTGAAAATGAAAGTGAAAAAAAGTGGGATTTCAGAAAAACTTTCTGGGAAGAAGTTTTAGGTAGGTAGCAAAGAGACAAACGAAAAAGTCTCATAAACCAAGTCCGAATTGTTAAAAATAGAAGAATTATGAGTGATTGAAAAACTAAAAAACTTGTAAAATTTTCCGACCGTCCCGACCAAAATTTTGAAAACTCAAAATTAGGCTTTTTGGAATCAGGATGGCTTGAAACGTCTAATGAAATCAAAATCTCAAAAATTTCATCTGTCCCCTTTCGCGTACCCTAACCTTTATAACTCGACGCGGTGCAGGTTCTGTGATGGCGAGAAAGAGACGGGTGGTATCTCTCTGCCTGAACGGTACGTCGGCCGAATAACAGTATTTTACAAAAACTTTAAGTATGTGATATAAAGACAACATTCATTGCTAAAAGAAATAAATCTATCTCATACCTACTAACGACGTTATGAATGACCCCAACAGTCGCACTAAACTTTCTCGCCCCATATGATTTTTTTTTGCGGGCGTAATTTTTAAGCAATCCAAAATCTGTTGAAAATGACCCACAACGACGTTATGAATGACCCCAAACAAAGTTTTTGACAAAAGTTGTAGGAAAAACGGTTAGACAACTCAGGAAAGAATAATAATTTCACTATTATCAAGAATAAGGGGGTAATAGCCAAATTTTGATGTTTCCAAAAACCCTCCCCATTTGCACCCCCTTTGTCCGATTTTCCCATTACACAAACTTAACCTAGACTATGAGTTATCTTCTTGCTATGGATGCAGTAACAGCGTCTAATTGCAATTATAAATGCTTAAAAAATTTAATTAAAACAAGTTTCTAACACACAAACCCTATGGCGGGAAGCTCAATGTGCTAGTAAGGACTTCGGTTTCATGAACTGCTCTTACAGAGGACCCACCCCGCTCACAAAATTATTCTCAATTTTTCAGGAGCATTCTTCGGGAGAGGCGAAAGCTCGTGGAGAAAGTAAATAAACCCCAACCTGAAAGGGCTGATTGTGAACAGATAATATCCCACGAACAAGACTTTTTGATTCGACTTGCCGTCAGGCGAGCTGTAAGAAACCTTGTCATATAAGTTTTTTTAGTCACCAACATTATGATTTTATAAAGATTGGAACTATACTCCACGCGCATCTTGGATGATAGTAAATTCAGACTTATCGAAGGATGGATAGGCTATCGATATGTGAATTGTCGTTGCTAAACTCTTTTAGATCATTGTGGCCCTACTTCTCAAGTCTACTTCTGGTTCTGAACAAAATATAATGTTGGGAACCCTGTGTTTTTTGAAAACAATGTGTGAAGTTACTGTCATCCAAGATGCGCGTGGAGTATAGTTGGGAAGCAAAACCCAAACTCAGATAGACACTGACAGAGCAAGTGAACCCTGACCGTCTCTGAGGGACAGCCTCGATGAAATTATTATTTCCTTGCGCTGTCTGCCTTAGAGCTTCTTAGGATGGATGGCCGCGGAGGTAATCCTTGGTATAGTAGCGCCACCCTGACCTGCCTGGCCCTAGGGCATTCTGCACTGTTCGCTGTTCACAGAATGCCCTCGGGCCAGGCAGGTCAGGGTGGCGATACTATAACTGACTCTTGCAGTGCTCATGTCTGACAGCAGAAAACGGGATACAGTGGTGAGCTGTATGTGGGGGCAAGACCAAACTCACTACAATGGCATGGCTGGCCTTGTCTCACCAGTGAAACTAATCTTCGAGATCTGTCCTCCCCTTCGCCTTTTACCAACACTTGTTTTACGTTTTTTTTAGAGAAAACCTCAGAGAATCCCAAACACAGAAACTGATTTCGCGATCCTGGACACCACTAAGTTGTTTTTCAGAAACTTACTGGTGACGTACCGAGAGGATTACGAACTGTGGATGAGTTTTTTTTCTTTCTGCAAAAGATTCAAGTTGGGGGGCTGTGGAAGCGAGTTGTTGGAGGCGTTTACTATCATTCACGGGGAAAAACCAAGTGTTTGGAGTTATGCTTTTGAGTGGGAGGAGAAGATGTCGAACATGAGAGACTCTCGGCCATGGTTAAGCCGGGGCATTGTGTAAGTATGCGTGACTATTATTAAGGGCGAAATTAACTGGCTATGTTATGATTTCCGCCTTAAGACAACATATTATATTTCAGAACATTTAAATATCCAACAGTGTCCTCAAACAATATTCGGAAAAGGAGTAAACAAATAGCGGAAATTTTTCGTCTCCCGTCAAACCTGACTTGTACAGCCAAACGAAAAGCTTAGTCGGTGGGCTACATCCCCTGTCTACCTAATTTATGTATCTTTGATGTTTCAGGAAGCACCCCGCTAACATTGATCTTAATGAGATGTTCATAAAGCATGAGCTGGATTACTGTAAAGGAGCTATTGATGCTATGTTGAAGAAGAACAATTTAAATTCTAGCGCTGATAGTAAAACGGTACTGTGCGGGAGGGATGCGCAAGATTGCTACGAAAAGGCCAAGATGATCGTCTCTGACTTTCAGTTTTACTTCCGCTTATATCACTTAGTGAAAGAGTACCCATTCGTACTCTCTTTCCAAGAAACTATTCTTAGGTAAGTCATTCTGCCTCGCATACTTCTTGTACCGGTTCCCGATAGAGACCGGTAATTTCTCTCGTTCGATAGTATTTTTTCTTCCGTGAAAGCTAATCATAGTCCTACTGTCAATCATTTGTTTTGCGTTCGAATAGCACACAATGTTTAGCTTTTAGAGCGGCTACGGCAAATGGTGCTATTGCAATTATCAGTCTCATTCAGTACCGTAACTCAAGAATCATTTATTTATAAGGATATTTCATACTTATGTCTATATATGAGAGATGACGTCAGCTGTTCGACCGCCTTCTTTGCTTTTGACGCCTGATTTGTTTTTAAATTATTGTTGCTATAGCAACAACGGCATCAACCAATACGGCGGTCGAATCGTTCGAACAGCTGACGTCATTCGCCAACCGGACCTATTCCAAACCCCAAATGAAATATCCTTATAAATAAATGATTCTTGCCGTAACTTCTTGCTGGTCAATTGTTTCGAAATTTTGTAGTCTCCCTGCTCTATATTGTCATATCTAGTGTTATTTGTCCAGAAATTTTTTGAGCAGAAATTTATTAAACTGACTTTTGGTTAGTTACTTAAGGCTGAATTTCACCAGTTTACCGTGAAGACTATCGTGTACACGATAGCGCTATCGTACCAGTAAAAAATGTAACCGGCTTTCACCATGCACCGTTACCGTTTCGTTAGCCTTTGAGTGGATTTTCCGTGCGTTAGCATAACGATAATTTTCATACCTGCGACTCATTTGGTGTAGTCTAATGTAGTCTAATCAACATTTTAACTTCTTTCTCCGAAAAAATAGCGTTTTTTTTTTCACGTTTATTTCCGTTTTTAGCTTGAAATTGTTGAAATAAATTTGACGTAAACAAAGCAGGCGAATTCTATTGACATAACAAAACCTAACGTGAGGATGTCTGCTTTTTCGAATCGATAGCTATTTGAACGTTAAAAGGCACTATCGTGAGGTGGTGAAATTCAGCTTAAAGTACTTGCTTGAGGGTGCGTCCCACCATACTCGGTTAACGTTAAACTCCAGTTAAAGTCCAATTATTACACGGTAAAAACTGACTTTAAGTGGAGTTTAACCGAGTATGGTCGGACTGAATCACCAAAGATCAGTAGGTAATCCCACCAAATCGAAGTGTGAGGCTTCATCCCACCATACTCGGTTAGCTGTTAAACTCCAGTTAAATTCGGTTTTTACCGTGCAATAATTGGACTTTAACTGGAGTCTAACATTAACCGAGTATGGTGGGACGAAGCCTAAGTCACTGTGTTATTTTTGGCATTTCAAACATTGTCATGTAACAATTATGAATTTTTGATTTCTTTATGTTCTTATAAAAGATTTTTTTTCTACCACCCGAGGCCCCTGAGGGACAAACGAGTGGCTATTTGTGAGTTTTAAATCATTAGAGTTTGAGTCATGTTACAGTTTTGAGAATAGGCCGATGGTCTGGGTGAAAGCAATGATTGCGTTGACTGCCGTGGGTTCATCTCCCAGAGCTTTTATGAGAGTGGCGGGGACCTAAGAATTATATTATGTATTCAATACTAGTATATTATGATAGAGTGAGAAAAAGTGTGTGGCGGTCCACAGCTCATTGTATTGTATTTGTAGGTGTAAGTACTGACTGTGCAGCTGACTCGGCACAAGCTGTGTCCCAACTTACCAACGCCGGCCACATGACCGCTCACTCTGGCTTTAGACACGGCTTGTGCTGAGTCAGTTTTTACTATATAAACCAGGTACCATGCCGGCACTCCTCAGTCTCAGCCTTCTGGTGGTGACGTGCTGCAAAGCTCGGACCTCTGAAGCCGGTAAGACTCACCCAGATGCCGGCAACTGCCGCCTGGTACCTCTACCTACTCCTCAGCCAGCGACGGCATTTCTGCTGCCTGGTGCCTCATTGTACCTACCGTTGTAGTACCTCGATGTTCTCGTCAATATAAATCGACATTCTACTAAATGTTTGTCTGTATTCATACATACACGCATCGACCTCCATATTGGTGACCCTGACGTGATTGTCTACTCGACGGCCGACAGTGCACGGAAAGTGCGGGTTCTGGGACAGCACCCACCCCACGTGCTCCCCACCCACGGGCTCCCAACTCGCCCACACCGTGCTCTCGCCCTCTACGAGTAGACCAACGTGCTCTCGTCTAACACGAGCACTCTTTCCCATTTTCTACCATGAACGACGACGAACATCATGACGACCAGCGGCTCGAGAACATGCCGCCCGAGGTCCCGCCGCCCGATGCAGCCGCCGCGGCCGCCCTGGCTGCCGTCTCACTCCGAAACCGCCTCCCACCGTTCTGGCGCGAACGTCCACGACTCTGGTTCGTGCAAGTAGACGCAGTCCTTGACCCACAGCACCAGTCCGACCATGTGAAGTTCCAGACGGTGGTCCCACTACTCGAAAGGGCCGACCTCGAGCAAGTCAGTGACCTGTTACTTAACCCACCCGCTCAGGGGCGTTACCAGGCACTCAAAACCCGTCTCATTGCCGCCTACGAGGAATCAGCAACCCGGCAGTTCCACCGTCTACTTGAGCAGGTCGACGCCGACTCCAAGCCGTCCCACCTTCTCCGACGCATGCGGGAACTTGCCCAGGCCTCCCAACTACCCGATGACACCGTCAAAATGCTGTGGATTGGACGTCTACCCCCCGCCGTTCGGGCCGTGGTCAGCGCCAACGAACAGCTGCCCATCGACACATTGGCAACAATGGCCGACACGGTCTCCGAGTACCTCCCGCCCCCGGGAATCAGCGCCGTGGCCACTACGAACCCCGGACCGTCCACTTCCACCTCATCACCGCCCTCAGACGACACCAAGGCTCTCAAGGACGAGCTAGCAGCACTCCGCGCCGACATAGCCGCTCTCCGCATGTCACGCCGCGACGAGTACGACAGGGGACGCCAGGATCACCCACGTGACCACCCCCGCAGCCGCTACCGCTCTCCGTCTCGCGATCGAGCACGTTCGTCGTCACGAGAGGGCCCCTGCTTTTATCACCGCCGATTTGGTGCCAACGCCCGCAACTGCCGACCACCGTGCACCTCTGCACAAGCACCTCCGCAGGCGCGCCCTAATGCGAACCCGTCAAACTAGCTCCGGAGCCGAACGTCGCGGCCCTCGGCCCCGATCAGCCTACCCGCCGCCTCGCCGTTTTTGACCACAGCACCCAAAGACTTTTCCTCGTCGACACTGGGGCTGATGTGTCAATACTTAGTGCCAAAGGCTTTCCCGGTAGGAAACCTACACATTGTTCGCAGCTAATGGCACCCCGATCAAGACATATGGTGAACGCCACCTCACGCTAAACCTCAAGACTCGTCGTCCTTACCACTTCCCGTTCGTCTTGGCTGACACTGACTTTTCCATTCTGGGAGCCGACTTTCTCCACCACCATCGCCTGATGGTGGACTTACACAACCGCCGACTCGTGGACACCGTCACCGGCCTCACGGTTAACGCCCAGTTATTCTCGAAGGACTCACCCACGATCCGATCGGTGGCCCAGGACCACCCATTCCGCCAACTGCTTGAGGAGTTTCCAAATGTGACCCGACCCTCGTCGTCCATGAGCGCTCCTCCGCACAACGTGCAACACCACATCGAGACACGCGGCCCTCCTATTTTCAACCGACCTCGCCCCTTGCCTCCGGCCAAGTACCAAGCAGCCAAGAAGGAGTTCGAGCATATGGTCGCCATGGGAGTGTGTCAACCTTCCTCGAGTCCTTGGGCCAGTCCACTACACGTCGTAACCAAGAAAAACGGAGAACTTCGCCCTTGCGGAGACTACCGCCGTCTGAACGCCGTCACCCAGCCTGACCGATACCCTCTGCCTAGGATGCTGGATTTCCAGCACATCATGCCTGCACAGAGTATCTTCACACGGCTGGACCTCCGACGGGCCTATTTCCAAATACCTATGGCCCCTGAGGATGTGGAGAAGACAGCCATAACCACGCCGTTCGGCCTCTTCGAATTCCTCCGCATGCCCTTCGGCCTACGAAACGCGGCCCAAACCTTTCAGCGATTTATCAACCACGTGCTTACCGGCCTACCGTTCGTTTTCGCTTACATCGACGACCTCCTGGTTGCGTCCTCGTCCTATGATGAACACATGGAGCACCTGCGAGTCGTTCTCACCCGGCTGCAAAACTACGGTCTTACTATTCACGTGGACAAATGCGAGTTCGCCGTGCCGGAACTTACCTTCGTAGGCTACCACGTCTCCGCCGCCGGAGTTGGCCCTACACAGGAGCGCACCGACGCCATCTCATCTTTCCCCAAACCGACAACTTTGTCCGAACTACGCACGTTCCTGGGGATGGTGAATTTCTACCGTCTGCTACTCCCAGATGCGGCTCGAACTCAAGCACCACTTCATCGCTACATGCACAACGCACGCCGCAAAGACCGACGCCCAGTGCCGTGGACTCCAGCTGGAGACGAAGCTTATGAGGCTTGCAAGACAGCTCTCATCAATGCTGTGCCACTGGATCATCCACTTCCGTCCGCCCCTCTCGTCCTGACCACTGACGCATCCGCTACGTGCGTCGGAGCCGTGCTCCAGCAAGAGGTCAACGGGGTTATGCGACCACTGGGATTTTTCTCCAAAGCACTCACCGCGGCCCAGCGGAAATATAGCACGTTCGACCGTGAACTACTCGCTATTTTCCTGGCCACCAAGCACTTCCGGTACATGATAGAAGGGCGGCACGTCACGGTCCACACTGACCACAAGCCTTTAACCTTCTGCCTCGCCAAAGTCCCTACTGCCAACGACAACCCTCGGCGATTGCGTCACCTTGACTTCATCGCCCAGTTCATCGCCGACATCGTGCACGTCAAAGGGGAGAACAACCCGGTCGCAGACGCTCTCTCCCGGGTGGCTACCGTCAGCCTCCCGTCTCCTCTCGACTACGCCACAATCGCCGCCGACCAGGTCACAGACCCCGAGCTGCCCGACCTCCGACGAAACCCTCGTCTCCAGTTCGCCACGCACCACGTCCTCGACACGAACATCGACTTATGGTGCGAGACATCGACTGGCCGCATCCGTCCCTACCTACCTAAGGCTCATCGTTTACATGCTTTCAATGCTGTACATGACCTTAGTCACCCCGGGATTCGCACAACTCGCAGCATGGTCGCAGCACGCTACTTCTGGCCCGGCATGAACAAAGACGTCCGACATTGGGCCCAGCACTGCACGAACTGTCAACGAGCTAAAGTTCAGCGCCACGTAAAACCGCCCATTGGCAAATTCTCCGACGCTGTGGACGCCCACTTCTACACACTGCAATTCCCTACGCGGACCGCAAACGTCACCCTGGAGCGCCTCAAACCGGCTTTCACGACCCAGGACGAACCGACACCACCCCTGGCTCCGGCACCGACCACGCCCGCGCCACCCGTCGCTCCAGCATCGCCCGCGACTCCAGAACCATCGCCTGCACCGGACCCTACGCCTCGGACACTCCGGATGGACCACTCGCCGACTGGATCACCTGCTCCTGCTACTCCGGCTCCGGCTTCCATTCTACGGACCCGTTCCGGCCGTCCTGTTCGCCCTCCCTCGCGTTTTGTTCGATTCTCTCTTTCTTAAAAAAGGGGGGGAGGGGCTGTGGCGGTCCACAGCTCATTGTATTGTATTTGTAGGTGTAAGTACTGACTGTGCAGCTGACTCGGCACAAGCTGTGTCCCAACTTACCAACGCCGGCCACATGACCGCTCACTCTGGCTTTAGACACGGCTTGTGCTGAGTCAGTTTTTACTATATAAACCAGGTACCATGCCGGCACTCCTCAGTCTCAGCCTTCTGGTGGTGACGTGCTGCAAAGCTCGGACCTCTGAAGCCGGTAAGACTCACCCAGATGCCGGCAACTGCCGCCTGGTACCTCTACCTACTCCTCAGCCAGCGACGGCATTTCTGCTGCCTGGTGCCTCATTGTACCTACCGTTGTAGTACCTCGATGTTCTCGTCAATATAAATCGACATTCTACTAAATGTTTGTCTGTATTCATACATACACGCATCGACCTCCATAAGTGCTTTGTTTTGATCCAGGAAAACAACAAATATCTCCTCTGCATCACACATTTTATTCTACAGTACACGCCTAAAATATAGGTTTTGTGCCAATACTCAGATTTTTTAAATTTTCAGGGACCTTCTAGAACGTTTTCCAGAGTCAGAGGATGTTCAGGATATCCATGCGCGCTTACCGATGGAAAACGTTTCATTTTTTCCGCCTGAAAAAGATGATGAAGGAAAGGTAAGCTTCTGAATGCGGTGTTTTTTTTTAGAGCCACTGTGAGAACTGGTTGAAATGTGTACTGTATGATCGGCTAACGTTTCTCGATATACAGATGTTTGCACGGCCATAGGAGGTCATTGGCTGCGCTGAAAGCGAAACATATTCTATTCGCAGCCATATTTTTTCACTGCGAATAGCACACTATGTTTAGCTTTTAGAGTTGCCAGTGGTCTCCAGTGTTTCATCTGAAAGATAGTAGGTACCCAGTTGATAGAATAATGTTACTAGATTTTTTCTGACTAATTAGCATGGTAACGTCAGAGGAAGTCTGTCAAAACAAATTATAAAATCATACGAAATCACATCTACCTAATGGCACCTCTACCCAGCCATGGTGAAGATGCCGTAAGTAAATACCTATATTTTATTCGGAAATTGCAACACCATATTGTCGCGACGTTGTTCTCCCTGTTTCCATGGTAACGACGCGTTGAAAATCGAACAGGTTAGGTTAGGTTACCTAAATTACAAGAAAAAGCTACCAACCAACCTAAATACAGAGGCAGGATAGTAGGAATCATGTAGTTAGATTACCATCATATGCGGTAACTTGCTATGTACCACTGACAAGGTAAAAGAGCCTTCATATACGTGAAACATTCTCAGCTACAAACCATCTCCCATCTCCTGAAAACTAACTTCAAAACAGGGGATCTATTTCTTACCCATAATGCATTATGTATTTTAACAGATATGGCGGTAAATGCCAGCAAATGTAACATTTTATTTCATAATAAAATTCTTTGCGTAGGTAGTTGTGTTTATGGACACTATATACAAACAGGTACTATCGACACCATATTCACCGCCTTCAATATGTGGCGCAGTTTCACAAAGTCGACGCAACATCGTCCTCAACTGCCTTCTATATTCTTGTTTCTTGCTTGTAAACACAAACACTGGCACGACTTCAACAAGGCATTGCCCTGCTTAGTTCTGTAAACTCCCACATAAATAAATTTTGCAATGAACTACTTTTGAAACACAACAGCACACCCTAACTCATTTCTAAAACCAGCCAAAAAAGGCAAAAGGAAAATGGAAAACCTTGAAAGCCGGTGTTTTCAGCACTCACTTGTTTACGTTTCAATTTCAATAAACATAAACAATTTTCAATTTCAGAACGCCAACCTAAGTTTTCTGTTACGGAGGTTCCGACAATAGTTGTGGCGACAATATGGTGTTGCAATTTCCATATAAATACAGAGCTTAGTTGTGTTTACAAACGGACAAAGTTGCGTCGACTTTGTGAAACTGCGTCATGGTGTCGATAGTACCTGTTACATATAGTTCCGTAGCCGTAAGTCGAGACGTAAATATTGTTTCAGGACATAAAACGCACGATGAAGGACAGGGTGGAAAGGTCCGTGATGAAATATAATGATGCGTTGCTTGAACTGCCGACACAGAAAATGTGGAATTTCTATTTGGATTTTGTAATTTCACTGCAGGGCAACACGCGGCTGGATTCCTACAATTTGCTCAAGCGAAAACTGTGGAAAGCGGCAGTCGAAGGTTGGTACCGCGCCATTGTTGTCTCTCTCATTGGTTGGGGCTACACGTTAGGAATGGGTGATACCCAAAAAGAAAATAAATAAAGGAATATAAGTATTTGAAGGAAAAAAAAAATTTAAGGGCGACCCCACTATCGTGTTTGTTTATTGTTTTTCCACTATGGCACTTTTGGATATTTAAATGTTCTCAAATATAATAGGTATGTCTTCTTAAGGCGGAATACACAAACCTACTTGTAATGGTAACTACTTCAAGACATTCTCCAAAGTTACAGGGTGAGTCAAAGGCGTTTATAGGGGGATGTAAACCTGAGACTTTGTCGTGAGGCTATGTTGTATTTTTGCATGAAATAGAGTTATAAGCCCACAGTCAAATAACCAGTAAACTTGTTTTTTGGCAGATCGCGAAAACAAAACACTACCTCACGCGGAATATTTTTTTTAACGTTTCGGACTAAAACATATAGAATTTACGAGGGCGGTCCCAGAACTGGCCGACCTACCAAAGACAACACAAAAAATTTGGGAAAAAATATTTTTATTTCTCAACGTAGGCTCCTTTTAGCTCGATACACTTCTCCCAGCGATGTTGAATAGCTTCGATACCCTTCTTGTAGTAAGAACCGTCGAGCTCCTCAAAATTACCATCAACCGCATGTCTCCACATCTTCATTGTTGGCAAATCTTTTACCGCCGAGCCATTTTTTCAAGTTTGGAAAGAGGAAATAATCCGAGGGAGCCAAATCAGGCGAATAAGATGCATGATGAAGCACTTCGAACTTGAGCTCATCAATTTTGGCCATTACAACAGCGGATGTGTGGACCGGTGCGTTGTCTTGGTGAAACAGGACTTTCTTTTTCACCAGATGGGGTCGTTTTTCTCTGATTTCTTCACTCAAACGCTGAAGTAAGTTTGTGTAGTATAATCGCCTACTCCATTTAGAGGAAAGATCTTGAGGAGGGTTCTCATTTAATAACATGATCTGGGGATACAGTATATACAGGGAAAATTTGGAAGTAAGTTCAAAAGAAAGTGCAGGTTCCAAATGCTCCATGCAGCCGCTCGGGGCCTCACCCCATGCCCCTCTTTAAATTAGGCCTTCATCATAATGGGTGATTTCAGGCCCCGAAAAGAAAAAACCAGCTTTACGCCATACGATCAATTTTAAAAATCAGCAAACAATAAACAATAATATTCCGAAACTTTTAGAACCCCCACAGTAGCCGGGCAAGGAGTGAGATCCCGAACGACAGGTTTTTAAACCGTTACAAATTGGACCCACACCCTGATTATACAAAAATTTCAAAATAAGGACTTACGTCCCTATTTTGCATACCTTAAATGACCTTGGATGGTCCAAAGGCTATCAATGCAAAATAACGGGACACTAGGTCCGCACAGACACGCATTGAAAGCCCCAGGACCAGCCAAGGTTCAATCAAGAGTATGTTGAGACAACTTCTGGTTGCCCCGAAAATTATCAGTGGGATAAAACGGGACACTGAGATCCACACAGACAATCACCGATAATTTCAGGAAAACCAGAAGTCAACTGCTCCGAAAACAATGTGTCCAGTAAAAATCAGGAAAGACAGTGCTGCTACTAGACCCCCCGGAACACACGCCACTGGTACCCAAACAAACAGAACGACCAGGCGGTTCCGGGTTGCCTAGCAACACACACTGCTACCTAAAAAAAATAATAAAATTATGCCGAAATAAAACCCGAAAATCAAAACATTGCGATAGCCTACCTAATCGCTTTTAGAATTTTGAAAAGAAAAAAAAACAAAATCCTAAGAAACTTAGCAAGAAGAGTCGATAAGGGGCAGCCACTCCGCAAACAGGGACAGGAACTGGACCGCCACCCTTCCTCATCCTCTTCTTGCTTCGTCCTCAAACTGCGACACTTCGTAGGCCCACCGTTGAGCGCCATTTATAATCGCCTACTCCATTTAGAGGAAAGATCTTGAGGAGGGTTCTCATTTAATAACATGATCTGGGGATACAGTATATACAGGGAAAATTTGGAAGTTAGTTCAAAAGAAAGTGCAGGTTCCAAATGCTCCATGCAGCCACTCGGGGCCTCACCCCATGCCCCTCTTTAAATTAGGCCTTCATCATAATGGGTGATTTCAGGCCCCGAAAAGAAAAAACCAGCTTTACGCCATACGATCAATTTTAAAAATCAGCAAACAATAAACAATAATATTCCGAAACTTTTAGAACCCCCCACAGTAGCCGGGCAAGGAGTGAGATCCCGAACGACAGGTTTTTAAGCCGTTACAGTAGTACTCCCCGTTGATTGTGCGCCCTTTCTGGAGATAATCAATGAAAATTATTCCTCGCGCATCCCAAAAAACGGACGCCATGACTTTGCCTGCTGATAGAACTGTCTTCGCCTTCTTTGGAGCTGGTTCCCCCCTCTCTGTCCATTGTTTTGACTGCTCCTTCGTCTCGGGTGTGAAGTGGTGGACCCACGTTTCATCCATGGTGATAAAGCGGCGCAAAAATTCGGCTTTATTGCGGCGGAACATCGCCAAACACTCGACTGAAATGTCCTCACGACGCTGTTTTTGTTCCGTTGTGAGCAAACGCGGCACCCATCTTAAGCACAACTTCCTCATGTCCAATTCTTCAGTCAGTATCCGATGTACAGCACTTTTTGAAATGCTTACGATGTCTGCTACCTCGCGCACTTTAAGTCGGCGGTCATCCAATATAATTTTACGAATTTTTTGTACTTACCATTTCTGGAGTGGCCACTTCACTTGGCCGTCCACTGCGGTGTTGATCTTGACAGCTCGTCCGGCCTCGTTTATACTCTGCCACCCAGTATTTTACTGTCGTAGACGAAGGAGCAGACTCTCCTAGAGTGGAATCCAGCTCGGCTTTGATATTGGTAGGAGTTAAACCTTTCAAATGAAAGTATTGTATGACATAGCGATGACCAATTTTGTCCATGTTTACAGATTCACTGACAGCGCTCACTGTTGATGGCTGCCAAACAAATGCTAAACGACGCAGCGTCTCCAAACTTTAAACTTAAGCTTTATAAAGTTGATATTTCCTACGACAGTATTTTTTTAAAAAAATAACCGCCATTTGTACGTCAGGCCGGGTAGTTCTGGAACCGCCCTCGTATCGTCACATTTAGTAGATATTTTTGTACTTTTCACCGTCGCCATGTTCTTTGTTGATAAAGGTTTAGTTCACTTATGGAAGTGGTTAATTGCGATGCCATTTTTCTCGTTCGATAGTATTTTTTCTCCCGTAAAAGCTAAACATAGTTTCATACTGTCTAGTAACATAGTGTGCTATTCGAACGCGAAACAGTGACTTTGAATAGGACACTATTTCACTGAAGAACGAATTTGAAATGTCAGTTTTTCATTTGTCTGTCGAATATTGCATAGTGGTTTTGGTGGAGTTCGTCGAGAATGTATGGTGTCCAGAACGTCAGAAATTTATTGGTATTTTGTAATTTTAAGGTCGAGTGATTTGTCATAACTAAAATTTGTCCAAAATTAACCAGTCGTAAAATCGCAGTATAGCCAGTTAATTTCTGACGTTAAAAAGGCATATTATATTTCAGATTATTTATATCCAACAGTTTCCTTATGAAATGGTAGGGGATCATTCTGCTGCCACATGTTTCACGATAGTGTATTCCGTCTTAACGGTGTGATATTCGTGTTTCAGCCGCCATCGACGCTAACAAGCTGGAGGCTCGGCACTACGTCTCATACATCAAGTTCCTGAAGTCGGACCAAAGACATCACCAGGCTCAGAGGCTGGTGAATTTAGGGACGATCGCACATCCCGGCTGCGTTGACCTTTGGTATGAGCGCATTGCGTTTCATTTGAGGCGCATGGACGAGGAAGAAGCCATGGCGGCATTTAACGAAGCCAACGAAGCCCTCGGCAGACACGCTTCTGCATCCGATCTCTTCCGCATTTGGCAAATGGTTTGTGGTCTTATAAGTTAATAAGTCTGTCCACACAATCCTGTTTGCTGACGATTTATTGTCCCTGTTTTTTGAAGACCTATAACTTGGAAAATTCTACTCCGCAGATGTTAAGAGCCATAATGGCTGTATCAGAAAGCCGCGCAGAGGAATTGTATTTCAGAGGAATGAGGATGCGGGATGATCTGGGGGAGCTGCTAAAGCCCATGTACCTTAAGTGGGTTGTTCTGATGGAAGGGATTAGTGCGGCGAGGAGGATGTTGGACAACCCTATCATTACAACACCTCCCTGCCTCGAGTTCTTCATGAAATTGGCCCACTATGAAAAATTGCAAACGGATATGTGCAAGAAGTCTATCAGACAGTGCTATGAGACTGCTCTACGCCATTTTGGAGACACTCATGCAGGTATTTACATACCCTCGCAAACAGAAAACCACATGAGCAAGACTCAGAAGCTCTGAGAGGTGTGGAGGGCATAGTCTGGGAAAGTATGGCAAGCCTATTCACTTAGTGTTTTTGTTGATTTTGTTTCATGGCAATTTCCTATGGAAACTAATTGATCTGAATTATAATTTGTCATTTTAACGTCAATCTAAAGGTGGTCTACGCAGTCGTGTTTGTTTACGTTTTTTCTTCACATTTTACGTGGATATTTAAATGTTCTGAAGTATAATATGTTTTTTTAACGTCATAAGTTAACAGGCTATGTTGTAACTTTACGATCGGCGATTTTTGCCAACAAAAAATTTTTTCGACATTGTGAAATCACAACAGAGCCTGTTAAAAATAAATATGATATTTCAGAACATTTAAATATCCAATTGTTACCTCATAGGTACAAATATGTCATGATGCAAACAAATCTTTTTTACTTTCTCGCCCGTATGTAATACATGGGCTGAGAAAGTTATGTTATCCTGCGAAATTTTGGTTTTGAGATTTTCATTGCAAAAGGCGTTTCAGAGGTCCTAGATCACAAAAAAGTGGTTTTTAGGTCATGTCCGTCCGACGTACGTACGTGTGTTTATCTGTAGCGCGGCTAGAGGTCACACCAATCAACCGATTTGGCTCAAATTTGGATTATGTGTGTCTAAAATCAGTTCCGAGATACATTTTTAATATAATTTTGATAACTCAAAAATTACGCCCACCATTGTCAAAAAAGTGTCAAAAAAAATTAAAAATCGTGTTTTTGATTACTCGGAACGCTTTTGACAGTAGATTTATCAAATTAGAACATTCAAATTTGGCAGTTGTGTTCCCAGATAGATGTTTCAGGATCATTTTCATTTTTTTTAGATGGGCCGAAAAATTGGGCCCAAATTGGCCCATACGTGAAAACCTTGGCCCCGGGAACAGTATTCGCCGGAATTTTTCAAAAATCAATGATCTTGTGCTAAATAACATTACTTAAATATTTGTTGAAGAACTTTTCAATCGATTCAAAATTGCGGCCGATATAGGCCAAAAATGTCAAAAAGTGGAAAAAACGAAAATCGCGTTTTTGATTGGTCGGAACGGATTTGACAGTACACTAACGGAGCGATAATCTTGAAAATTGGTAAACGTGATCTTAGATAGATGTTTAAGACTCGATTTCAACAGAATTTTGATTTTCCAAAAATTACGGTCTTTCTAAATAAAAGAATAACCAAGTAGTTTGCCGGTAAGCTGAAACTTCACCGTTCAATGGATATGCTTGAAATTCGGTATGCATATGCATAATATTATTGCCTAGGGGTGTGCAAAATATCTTTGTAAGCAAATCACAATTTTGGCCAAAAAATAATAATTGCATGAAAAATCAAATTTTTCGTTTTTCAGTAGCGCCAAAAATGCGAGAAAGTAACTGATCTTTTTTTGGCAGTTATAAAGTGTGAAGGGGATTAAGCTAGGTAATAATAATAATAATAATAGCTGAGGGATGGGGGGGACAAGCCCAGCAACTAGACCGTTTTCAAGAACTATCCATTGTGCTCAGCTGGCAGCACTACCAAATACCAGCTCCCCAGCCTACAGTTTTAGGTGGGTTCCGAACCACCACAGCCTCGATATACATTTCACATATCAGAGGTGAATGCCGATCAGAAAAACTTTTTGGTAGGATCGGGATCAAACCGGTGTGACCCGGCTCTCACTGCTCTTCAAAAGTCGACCATTTGTCCACTGGGCTATCGAGGCTGTTATTAAGCTAGGTAAATGATAGTAGAATGTTGTTTACTTGTAATAATTCGATGACTATGTTATTTTCAGAGGTATGGCGGGAGTATATACAATTCGAGGTGAGCCACGGCGATGGATACAAGGTAATCCCCTTGTATGAAAATGCTAGTAGACGGCTCCGCCCAGAACAGATGGACCATCTTGAAAATGCCTTCCCGCGGGACAGAGTATACATGTACCAACAAGGAAATATATAAACTGAAGGAAATTTCTTGAGAGCTACACTACCTACTCTGTGGTGTCTAACGCGGAAGGACGAAGGACGCGTGTGTTTGGTGTTTGATGTGCCTATACGGCTGAATATACAATCGCTATTTTTTTACGTTCCGACTTCAAACTTTGTGAGAAAACTATATATTGGATATTTAATTATTCTGATGTCTCCTTAACGTCATTCATGAGGCTATGTTGTGATTTCACGATCGGTTAATTTTGGTCAATTTTTTTTTGTGAAAAAAAAATCACTCGATCGTAAAATCACAACATAGCCTCATCAGTATACCTAGTGACGTTATAAAGACATAGATTATATTTCAGATTCAGAATATTTAAATATCCAATAGTTTTCTCACAAAAATTGAAATCGGAACGTAAAAAAATAGGAATGTATGTTGTATGTATGTATGTATGTTACACCTATTATGTACTATAGGTAATTTCGTAAAGTAATTGGTATTTGCCAAAAGATATTGTAATGGAATGTGGTAGTTATTTAAATGATAAATGTACGCCAAATTTTTTTAAAAAAATATTGAAATTCGCTTCGGAAATTGCAACGTCTCGTCAACATGAATATATGCCGTTCTAATTCTACAGACAGCGAATGCTGACGAGGCAATCAACTATCACGCCAGCTGCTTCGTATGTAGGCGCCCACCAGGCTCGCTGGGTAGTATACAGAATTGCATACTTAGCTTATGCCGCATAAGTTACATTGGATGGACTCCACGCAACAACGCACTAATTAGCCACAAATTAGTTGGGGGGACCGGATGTCGTCCACTTAAGTACCTACATTATTTTCCTTCTTTCCTCGCACTACCTTTTGGCCATTGTTTCGCGTGTAAGTGGATTATAGTTGTTGTACCTAGTTATACCTAGTAGTTAGGTAGGTACCTACCTATTCGTATAAGTAGGACCTACCTAAGTAGCTGTAGATATGTAGGTAGGTACCTACGTAGTATTTTTTACGTTGAAACCTACCTAAGACGGATATTATTGGAATATATCATTATTTCGTAACCAGAAACTCAGTACCTAGTACCTAATTCCATCCTTTCAGTCACTGGTGACTACTTATAGGTAGGTAGGTAGGTACCTACCTACTTAGGTACGTGACGTTTCTATGAAATGTTACCTACCCAAGAAGACAGGTAGGTTACCTACAACTGTCGACGATTGAACAAAAAGAATTGTTATCCGAAGACTCAAAGAAGTATTTTTCAGAGAAAATTCAGAAAGTAGGTAGGTAGGTAGCCTACCTAGATACCAAAATAAAAATAAATAGGTATGTACCTACCTATTCTTCATGCTGCAGCTAGGTAGGATTTTATACAGGCACCTAGTCAAAATATGTCGTCCAGTAAGTAAATAGAGAAACAGGAAACAATTCAGCCTAGGGCTGAATTTCACCACCTTCCGATATTGTCTTTAACGAGAGGATTTAACGAACCGATTTGCGTTATCGTATGTTTAGCTTACGACAAGTGCGTTGGCAGAGAAACAAGTGCAAGCGCAAGGCATTTGTCGTAAGCTAAACATACGATAACGTTAATCCGTTCGTTAAATCCTCTCGTTAAAAGACACTATTGGAAAGTGGTGAAATTCAGCCTAAAACTAAACGTGTTTTTACATACATTTATGACTTATAAATGACATTTGAAATGCCCCATAGGAAAACCGTATTATTGCGCCTAAAAAAGTCAGTGGCAGCAGACTTCTTAAAATGTAGCGCAGATGTTTAGCATATGGAAGATGTTTTTGTTGTAGTTTCCCTTTTGAAATGCAACTGGGTCAAGAGAATTATCAAAATAAAAGGTATTATCACTTATTTTATCAATGAAATTATTCGATTTTTGTGGATTCTTTGACAATAATTGTTGATACGCGTAGTCTTCTATGTTATTCAACGAACCACATTCGTTCTACGGCCCGAATTCGGGCTCAATCGGTTAAAAAATAATTCTAACCTATACTGGTTCGAATTCTTGCTATTTTAATGTAAATTAAGCCTGTTTTAAGCAAAAATATACATTAGCGTTATTAGAAGAAGGTGCGCAATAGATTCCAACCTTGTTATTGTGCTTTTTTGGCTTAAATATTACATTATCAGTGGTTAAGTTTGACCTAATTGCATTGGCGATTAGGACTCTTCCCAGCACTGACCTCATTGCGTTGTGAGCACGTAGGTGCTGTTGCCGGACTCATAACGCTCGTAACGCCGAATTTTTGCAGTACCTTATTCAACAAGTATTTTATTATGTAAGGAATCGAATTCAGCTCAGTAACTGTGTTAAACTACTTCTAGAACAAGGTTCGACAAGTGTCATGGCACTTACCTAGCTCGCCTATGTTGGCAGGTGAGCAATGATCCCTATTTTGCCCCGTGACATCGCCGTCCCGCCCTCCGTACTACGCAGAAGATTCGCCATCTGCTCTACCAGGCCGGCTGCCAAAGCTCGTCGTCTGTTTGAGGTAAGTTACACCCTCACCCAAGGAACATTTATTCTTGAGGTCACTTTTTTGAACCAGACAGAGGACGTAGAGGAAGCGATTGTTGACTTTTGAGACTCGTCGAAATTCTGGACTCGTTGTTAGACGAAGCTATGTCATCTAATGAAATCAATTTTGACGCAAATAACTTTGTGAACTTTGACTTGTCCCTCCAACTGCCTGGTCATTTTCCACGGTAAACAGGGAAGGCCTTATTTCTTGTTTTAAAAAAAAACTCGGGTAAGGTGAACTGGTTAGCAAGCCGCTATTCTAGATCTCAGTTCTGGTTCTCAACCCACTGTTATTTCTGTAACCTTCGTTATGTTGAGGAGTTATCACAACTAGAATATCCACTTTAAGTTAGGATAGGTTGTTACCTAACTCATTCAGCTTGAGTTCTATTTTTCATGTAATAAGGAGTTATTGGTTGGCTTCGCAGGTGGCTATTTTCGAGTTTTATCTCATTTCGAAGTACAAATTTGGGTTGGTATCATAACTTGGATTGATTGGTATAGTTAGAAAATTTTGCTGAAGTTTGCAAAAAGCGATGCTGAGCTCGAGACCAACTTGGAAGTATGAATTCATCAAGTTTGTATCAGCCCAAGTTCAAAAGTCAATTGAAGTTTTATAATTTTTTCCATTGCTTGAGTGTCATCTTATCAGCTATACCGAAATTTCTTACTTCTTGGGCCAAGCAATTTGTCGCCCATGTCGGTTAGGGTGTGGGGTGACAAGTTCCTATTGACTGGGCTGAATTATTATCCTTGATTATTTTGAGTTAAGAACACTGAGCAAACTATTGGATTTTTATAATATGTTCTGAAATATGTTTTTATTAATTGACTATGTGGTGAATTTACGACCAAGTCATTTTTGTCAACGAAAAATTTATCCAAAATTAACCCGATCGTAAAATCACAACATAGCCAGTTCATTTGTGACCTTAAGGGGGACTATACATTCTCGACGAACTCCACCAAAACCACTGTGCGGAAGTAAATATTCGACAAAACTCATGTTTACATATTAGTACTGCCGGAGACTGGTAATTTCAATATCGTATTGGTAGTGTCTACTCTAAAAGCTAAACATAGTGTGCTATTTGAACGCGAAACGAACGAGTGAAAGTAGGACACTATGTTTAGCTTTTACAGGAGAAAAAGTAGAGAAATGGTGTTGCAATCACCTACTTCCGTAAGTGAAATAAAAATTGTCAACACGTAACATGGAGACGGTAAATAGTACAAACATTTATCAAGCTTTTCTACTAAATGTGACGATAAAATCATACATGTTTTAGCCCGAAAGTTAAAAAAAAATATTCCGCGTGAGGGAGCGTGGGGTTTTCGCGATCTGTCAAAAAAACATGTGGACTGGTAGTTGACTGTTTAAAACCGCTCCTGTGGGCTTATTACTCCATTTCTTGCAAAAATACAACGCTGCTTCACGACAAAGAGTCTCAGGTGTATATCCCCCAACAAACACCTTTACTCGCCCTGTAACTTCGGAGATGGACTTGAGGTACGTAGCATTTCAAACCAAGTAAATATATTTCCCCTTCTACATCACAAATGCCCCGGCTGATTTATTGAGCGACGGCAGACGTACCCCTGATAATTTTGACCCTGTCGCTAGTTATGTTGAATAATGGCCGCTTGCCTTCGAGATAGTAACGTGTGGGATGAAAAATATCCAATAAGTTACAGGTCATATTCTACTGACTTTTAAATCTGCTCATACGACCCCGCGATAAAATTTCCAATAGCGACCATCGCTGTAATGTTATAGCCACTATTGTTTTATGCTGGGACATTACTCATAGTGTGCATCCTCTATAAACTTGAGAGCAGAGATAAAATAGGAATAGTAAATGGAGAAAGGAATAAGAACCTTTTTGGAACAAAGATCCATTTGTATGCAAACCAAGTTCTCATTAAAGAAATGCAAATGCGCGCTTCTTTGAATGGGGGGGGGGGGTAAGTGTACTTTGGAGAGTCACGACACTCTTTTATAAATGGATGTGCCTGAAATTTCAGTTTGGGTATGTTTGGTTTACTGTCTTGGATTACTGTTCATCTGGCTGGACTTAGCGTTGGAAGCAGTCGAGTGGTTAACCACTCATTGGGAATCTAGTTGGGAATCATTGGAAATCTTTATGAAATCTCAGGGAATCTCAAGGAATCTCTGGAGTGGTTACCCCCTCGGAATCAGTCAATGGAGGGGAGTACTTATATTGTACGTACTGTTGTATATGACTTATATGACCATTCGGACGTCAGAGAGCCTCCGCATATGGTTTCCCACTGTATCCGGTGCAAAACTGAAAATGGCGCGAAAAAAGTTAGAGCTCGTCTGAGAAAATCGACTTTTTGATCTACAGACGCCAGTTCCTCATTCTCACTCTTTGCTTGTTGTAAGATTCAGGAAATTAATATGTCATCCCAAGCTTCTTTTCTTCCTCCTATTGTCCTTATGTTTCCAGCATGATTTCGTCTCTTACGGCTCCTACCTTCCGGGCCTCACCTCAGTTTCTCCCTGCAAATTTTTAAGTTTCGTTCATTGCATATTTATGTTTACGCAGGCGAAGCTCGACGGATAGGGCTAGATCAGGAACGTAATGCAGACAAGCCCTATGTTTGTAATATGGTACTAGTATGGTAATGTAGGTGGGACAAATTAAAGACTATTTCAAGGTAGGCAGTTTCGAGAAAATCTCCCCCCCCCCCCCCCCCCCTCCATGGAGGCATCAATTCCCCTTCGTGCCGCCGCCGTGGGCAGTGCAGAAGATGGCATAGATGTTGACCGAGGGGTTAACGACTCCAGAGATTGCTTGAGATTGCACGAAGATGTCCAAAGATTTCCTGAGATTCTCAACGAGATTCGTGGAAAGATGCATCCCGAAGGGTTAATTACTCCAGAAATTTCCAGGATTCCCTGCGATTTCATAAAGATTTCCAATGATTACCTGAGATTCCCAACGAGGTAATCAGATAGGGGCAGTGGCACGTGGGGAATAATAATAGCTGAGTGTTGGGGGGGGGGGGGGGGACAAGCTCAGCAACTAGACCGTTTTCAAGAACTATCCACTGTGCTCAGCTGGCAGCACTACCAAATACCAGCTCCCCAGCCATCGTGTAAACGATGGGGACCTACAGTTTTATGTGGGTTCCGAACCATCACAGCCTTGATATACATTTCACTTGACATGCTGAACATATCAGAGGTGAATGCCAAGCAGAAAAACTTTTTGGTAGGATCGGGATCGAACCGGTGTGACCCGGCTCTCACTGCTCCTCAAAAGTCGACCATTTAGTCCACTCGGCTATCGAGACCGTGGCACGTGGGGAAGTATCTTGGAGTAGTATGCAAAGAGAGTAGTAAAGTGAGTGGCGGGGGTGCGAATGAAGCGGCCGCTGTATCGATTGGAGCCGCGTGCGGGGTGCGGGAGGGTGCGGGGCGGCGTGCACGCAGGTGACGTCCCCAACCCCACTCCAACCTGGCCTACCGACGCCACTGATACTCCTTCAAATATCCTATACCCAATATAGGTATCACATACACCATGGCCCAGCCCTGGCTTCTAAAAGATGGGCCAGTAGATACCTCTCTCGCCCACGAAAACACCCTTCGCCAGTTCTGCTGTCCGCACAGTGGACTCTATCACCCATCAACATAGGCGTAGCCTGGGGGGGTTTAGCCACCCTCAGGATTTTTCTGACCTACACATAACGTCACACAAAGCCATGCCTACCCCCCCAGGTGAGGAGAAGGTCTGCATGGGAGGCTTAGCCCCCCCCAGGTTTTTAGTCCTACTACGCCCATCCCCATGCACGATCAGAGTGGGCCAGATAGTACCACAGTGGCTGAGGATGGCTCATAGTTATCAGAGTGGCACATCTTTTAGTAGCCGGCGCTGGGCCGTGTTGTATCTCAGGCATAATCATTTTAAACGAGGTATTTGTGGAGGCGCTTCGTTACTGAAGCGTGCATTTCAAGATGGGATGGGGAGGGCTATCTTTAGTTGAAATTTGTAGAGCTTGTATAGTCGCCGTGGGAGAAACCCCTAATCGTCTGTTATGAATGAATTTGCTAATTTTCACGTTTATTGGAAATCGTTGCTAAGGATATTTTCTGGGCAATGGAGTCCGTTAGTTTCTTCTCAAACTGAAACCGAGGTATCGCCTTGTGGTGCAGGCAAAGCCCGCTGGAAGGTGGTGTTAACTTGGTACTAAACCGGTGCTTTGAGGGGGAAGAACATCCCTGCAGGAACCCATATGGTGTACAATATAAGGCGATGCTTGTAGAAGTAAAAAATTTTTGTCACACTGGTGACGAAGGACTTTGACTTGCAAATAGAAAACAATTGAAGGGTAGCCGGAAGGACATGTGCATGTTTTTGTCTGAAAACAATGTAATGTAAAATGTCATGCCCTAACGGTTTTGAATGAAGCTCGTGTGTGAATATAGACGAGAGTCCTCGTCAGAAATTGGCAATTTGACGAGAGCCATTTCAAATGTTTTTACGAGTATTTCACGATCGACAGCAGCTCATTTCGAACCATTCGATCAGTGATTGCAAATACTTCCACTTGCATTGTGTGAGCTGCTACAAAAGCATTCTTAGCTCTATTCAGAAGGAAATTAAAGGCTATTGTACTGTACGGCATGCGGCATTTCATCAAATCGGATCATGATCGTAACCTCCCCAAATTTATATATCGCAGATAGTGGTGCACGATAATTTCTTGTCTTGCTTTTGTTCTTGCATTTCTTGCATGCAAGAACAAGAACAAGAGTTTAATTATTTGGCTGCAAGAACAAGAAGTGACTTGCAAGAACAAGAACTCTTGCAAGAGTTCTCGCAAGAGTTTTGCATAAACACAGCCAGTTTTTTTCCAAAGCTTCATTCATGGATTGCAGTCCATATTTTGTACAAAAAACTGTGCTGACTATGCGACGATAGATTGCACTTGAAATGGTCTCTCGGAAGGCAAATTTAACAGCAGAAAATTCCATGTGTATGCAAGAAACTGCAAGAGTCTCGCAGCAAGCAGAACAAGAACAAGAGGAAGAAATGATTTCTACTGCGAGAACAAGAACAAGAAATGCCGTTTCTTGTTCTTGTTCTTGCATCGTGCATCACTAATAGCAGATAGGTACGGTGTCGTCCGATGTGAACTGACGATCGCCAGTATCCCAAATTGTCGGGGAAAATTTTCATAATATTTACTTTAATTCTGCCCATAATTTCTTTTATCCTTATTGCAAGCTTACTTAGGTAGTGTAAAAGTTATATTTCGATCCGACTGACAGATATTTGGGAATAAAAAATACTGCCAGTATTTTATTTTTTCTGGCTGCTCCCTTGAGGCCTGTTCTGAAAGCACCCTCTCCTACTTTCATTTGACCCCTACAAAAGTATCTTATTCCTACCCCCTTTCATGCCCCCTAACCCCCTTCCCCTAGAAATCCTGGCTACGCCACTGTTTCAGAAATGCAGACTTACTTGTGGCCGAGGGGTTAACCACTCCAGGAATCTCGTTGGGAATCTTTGGAAATCATTATGGAATCTCAAGGAATCTCTGGATTGGTTACCCCCTAGCTTGTTGCTAATCTTTAAAGGTCTTATAGCATTTACTGGTGGTTAAGACCCGATGAGCTTGCCTTTCGGATTACCGACTTGCATGAGGTTGATACTTTCCTTCTTTGAAAGTACTTCCTCAATAAGATTGCGGTCCTCAAAATCTAGGAAAAGATAGCGAGGATTGAGGATTCCAAATGGATATCATCCTTCCAATCTTTATCGATACTCTGTTATTTCTTTCCCGCTGAAGAGAACGAAACTTCCACCGAAGGACTGAAAAGTAAGCTAGTAAGCTTGCTAAGTTTCGAGAAGGAGTTAACTCTGACGTAAGAAGATAGGGTAACTTGTACTTTAGGGACTCCCTCCAGCCTGATTTGACTTAAGTATAAAATGTAGCTTGAAGCCAGGAGAAGTCGGTGAAAGTTATCAAGTGAGGTAAGTTAAGTAACTTGAATAAGTATGGGAGGAAGTAGTGAAACCCATCAGGCTTTAAGAGGCAATGGAACCTGGCAGTTTTCGACAGTTTGGTATTAGTTTTACCGTAAGAGGGTATACTCTGTTTTCTCTCCTATCTGCTAAAAAAAATACAAACTCAGGTTTAAAATGGGTCTCTTGAAACCTACCATATGTAAGCACTATCGGGCATCCTATAGTTATAAAACGTAGCTGAGAGATGGATTTCAGCCGAGGGGTTAACCACTCGTTGGGAATCATTGGAAATCATTATGAAATCTCAGGGAATCTTGGAATTTTTTGAAGTGGTTACCCCATAGGGGTTGATCTTTATATGAATATTGTTGGGAATCTTGGGAAATCTTTATGAAATCTTAGGGAATCTTGGAATTTTTTTGAAGTGGTTACCCCTTCGGGGTTGATGTTTATATGAAGATCGTTGGGAGTCTTTGGAAATCTTTATGGAATCTCAAGGAATCTCTGGAGTGGTTACCCTCTCTATTTCAGCTTAGCAGATGAGTAGAAATTGATTAATGGTGATGTGAGGGAGTTTTAAGTTAAATTGCTGGGTAAATACGAAGCCAACCTGGGAATTAGTTCGGCAGCGCCGCGAGCTGTGCCTTCTTCATATCCTCTTAATTTCTTCCCGCTCCCGTGCAACAAGGAGAGTGTTCCCGCCAACTTTTGAAAAGTTTCTGTCTGGATGGAAACTTCCCTGTAGCCCAAGTTTTGTCCTTTTATTCCCATTTTTATATTATCCTCCACTTCTCTGCGCGCGTGCGGTGGAGCGAGGCGGCCGTAGTTTTAATTTGCCTTGATGGAGATTAGAGATTTAAAAGTTGAATTCCGCTACACTGCAAGTTTCTCATCATGGAAAATTTGCGGAAGAGTTTTTTTTTTTTTAACTTTCCCGCTAGTCATGGAGAGTAAAACTATTTTCAGATAATAATGTTGAATATGTTTTGACTCTTCATTTTAAAGCAGTCTCTGTACCGACCGTAAAGGGACTATGTACATTTTCTCGCTATAAAGAGAGTTCGCTATAGAGAGTGTTTCAGAATGAGTTAAGTATTGTCAAGGATTGTCTCTATATTATAGAGAATGAGGACTGTAGTCAAGCTTCTGGTTTCCTCCAGTTTTCTTGACCACGGTTCAGGGTAGTGGTATTTAACGCAAGGTATTCTCGAAGGGTTAACCACTCCAGAAATTTCCAAAACTCCCTGAGATTTCATAAAGATTTCCAATGATTTCCTGAGATTCCCAACGAGATTCCTGGGGTAGTTAACCCCTCGGGCATTATCTAAGTTCTTAAGGGAAAAAATGGGGAAAATCTAGTTTTTTTTTAATCAAAGGAAAATTTTAAAAGTTAGTGCAGAAATGCATTGCCAGGTAAAGCAGAGCCTTATTGTCGCTGCCTCTGGCATAATAATCCTTTGACCTTAAAACAAGCTTTCTCCCAAAGCTTATTACACGAAAGAAAAGCGGCAAGACTTAGAAAAATAATGCTCTCTACAGCAAGCCCGCGGGATCATAATATCTGGGATTTGAAAATTTAATGAATTCGAGTTAAACCCCGCTCAAGAAATGTAGTTAGTTAGATTTTGTGTGGAAGGGAGCAAGCTAGCAATGGGTTCCCCCCTACCCTCAACGAGCGCGCACCCTCGCCCCTTCCCACCCCCCGCGCCTCCCCGCGCCCTGCGCCTCCCTTGCCACTGCTCCCTCCTGGTCCAGTGTGTATGGGACCTTCCGATTATCAGCTCTTACTCTTCCGTTATTTTCCCCGTTATAGTGAGGTGTGCTTAGAATAACTCACTCATTGTGCTCTTGCCGACATTTCGTGTACCTGCCCCGCCCCTCTGTGAATTTGGTTTTTGTTTGTGAGATGTTTTCGAATGGCTAAGCAGTGAGTTTTCTGTTTGTGTACCTACACCCCCGCCCCCTCCCGTGTTTATTTATTTATTTGTTTGATTGGGGAATGGTGAGTTGTTACTTGTAGTTTCGGTTACGGCCCTGACATCAACGAGTACTAGTACAAAAACAGTGATTTTTGAGGTGTGTTTTTTGGAAGCGATGTTTCCAGATATTTTAAGGATGTATATAGTCAGTACTTTTCACGTTCAGTGTACCTTACTATAGACGATGAAGCCTAGCTAGCACGGCGTTTTGGAGTATGTGGGGTTGTACTCATACTCATCATTTTTTGAAATTTTGGTGCCCCCCCCCCCCCCCCCCCCCCGGGGGGGTCTGCATGGCTACGTGGGTTCGGGGTATGATTGTTGTTGCCGTAAATGTGACAAACATTGAAATCCTTTTATCAACCGGTGAAAAACGAAATGTTGTCCCCTCCAATGGAAATAAACTGAAGAGAGCCTTTAGAGAAGGCTTCACAGAGTCCGAGAAAAATACTCCTTTCAAAATTCAGTCCGCATCGGTTTTTTTTTTGTAAATGGGAGAATTCTTCTTTCTTTCCATGGTCGCTATATTTACGATATTTTGAATAACTTTTTTGCAATATTCTTTGCAGTTCTAAGCAATACTGGTTGTAGGCATGGGAAACATCAATGGAACAGAGTGGATGAAAGTCTACTCTTCCATTACTCAAAACATGAAGAGATTAGATAACCTAAATTTTAGAAGTTCAAGGTCACTAGTTTGAAGAGTGCTCTTGTGCCGATGCCAGTGACGTCATAATGATTTTGGAACCAAGAGAGAGGTGGTGGTTCAAAGCAACTGTACATTGATAATATTGTGAAATTTTTGTCATGAGTCGGAATAGGACATAAATATTCAACGAGGTACTCCCACTGGAGCTTAAGTGTTTCTTATCCAGATATTCCTTTGTTGTAGGCACCCATATGAGACTTGGGGTAGTTCCTGAAGTTCTTTCACTCTCCTGCCGATAGCGCATTTTCTCGTATCGTTAGCTTGCTGACTTTTAAAAGCAAGATAAAGTATCTGAATTTATTAACTTCATCTGCCACCCTCAGGGAAAGATTGTCACAGCTAGATCTGAATGAAGTAAGGGATGCAGGAACAAGGCTGAGAACAGGAACAGGTCCTAAATCTGTTGCTCGGGTGGTTTTGTAGAAGGAAAACTCTTGCCCGTGTCAATATGTGAAAGAAGAGAGAGCCTTGGGGTCCAGCACTTATCCCCCCTTCGTATCATGGTCCCTGATAGCCTCCGCTCCCAATCCCCTGTCACCATCCCCACCATCGTTTACGTCCTATGTCCGAGACGTATTGATGTACCTTTAGGGGGCCTTGATCCCCCTTCGTCTTCTCAGGTTTTCCACCTCTCCCCAAGCAAATTGAGAGCCTGGGAATAAAGGGACAAACACTTTGCAAGGAGGTTGAGAGAGAGAATTTCAGGCTGATGACAAATTTCCTGGGAGCGAAGCATTATTAAAAAATTTAGGAACATTCGGACAGTGTTTGAGCCGAGGGGGTACTCCAAAGATTGCTTGAGATTGCCTGAGATTGTATGAAGATTTCCAAAGATTTCCTGAGATTCTCAAAGAGATTCGTAGAAAGATGCACCCCGAGGGGTTAACTACTCCAGAAATTTCCAAGATTCCCTGAGATTTCATAAAGATTCCCAACGAGATTCCTGAAGTAGGTTAACCCCTCGGTTTGAGCAAAATACCATAAAATTTTCTTGGTTTGCGACAGGCGTGGGTTGCGTTATCAGGCCTATAGTTAAAGTGTCCATTAATCCCAGGTACCATTGACGTAAAAATTGCGAGACAATCAAGAGCGACAACTGCGCCTTTGTTTTTCCCGCCCTCAGCGTGATGCTAGTGTGATCAAAAATTAATAAAGAACAATAATGGCGGTGATATTCCGGTTGCAAGAATAATATTGGTCATAATACTCATGATGGATGAGTAGGAGATAAAGCTGAAACGGCTGTCACTACCCGGCGTCGGCGTCGCAGCTTTTATAATTCCCCCCCCCCCCTTCCCCCGTTCTCTTTCCTCGAGCTCTCATGTATCGTCTCCAGGCGTTTGACCTGGAAAGATTCTTTTGAAACGGAGTACTCAGTTGTAGCATGCCAGCTTTTAAATGGACGAAAATACTTTTCCAATTTTTTTCTTTTTTTCTCCCTGTATAGGACAGTATTGCCCTTACGCAGAAAATCAGTTTTGAGGGTGTCGTCGCAAAGGCATTTCAAAGGGGTCACCATTTATTTACAGGGCGTGGCACTCAAAAAGTCTCGTATTTATTTTTGTACCAAAAAATTGTTCTTCCTTTTAGAAAAATCTAGTTTTGATCAAAACAGTGAGTGGGGGTACAACAAAAGCATGCCATATTCAAATCGTGGAACCAGTGAGCTGAGTTTTTTCAACAGCCGGGTACATTTAATATTCTTTTGAGTTAAGGTGGATGTAGATGGGGTTAAGTGGTAAAGCGCAATATGGAAGTGTATTGTGTGTTTGATTAATGTACCCCTGTTGTTTACTGAAGATATGCACTTTGTTCTTAAGGTATGGTACCTGTGGTTAGGTGACATTTCCAGATTTATAGTAGAGAAGGAGCTGAATACTGATTATTTATTCCCTCCTATTCCCAGGTTTTGTTTTGTTTTGTTTCTCCTTGCTCCCATTGTTGACTTATTCAGTAACTTTTTCGTCGTAGGACGTATTTCTGTGGTGCAGAGGTCCGAAGTACCAATCCTGGTGTCATAAAATTTTCTTTGGCAGCAACCTTCTAGCTACTGAAATGTCCGCTCCTCTATACTCCACGCGCATCTTGGATACATCAAACATTGTTTTCAAAAAACACAGGGTTCCCAAGATTATTTTTTGTTCAGAACCAGAAGTAAACTTGAGAAGAAGGGTCAAAATGATCTAAAAGAGTTTAACAACGACAATTCACATACCTGTAGCCAATCTACCATTCGAAAAGTCTGAAGTTACTATCATCCAAGATGCGCTTGGAGTATAGCCGCTGACCTAATGGTGGATTCTTTGAATAGCCGAACGGTATTAACATTTTCTGTTTGTCTGTCACCCTCATTCGAATTCTCCCTGTAACCAGATTGGTTTGTAAGCTAGCAGGTTGGGTAAAAGTGATAGAACCGTTAGTGACACACCCTTTAGGAAAGTTTCTCGTGTTACGGGAGTAGGGAGCTTGTAAATCGAGGACAAATGTGACGTCCTGTGGGGCTGGTGGCTGGCACCACCGCCTTTCCACCCCCTTGCAATTTCTCTATAGATTTTTCCGTCAGCCGTCGCACAAGTTGAGTTCACGTAGCTCGCACGCCATCAGTGCTATCTAGATTATCCTTGTAAGTTGTTACTTACCGACAGGCAGACAGCCAGCACAGTCGTACATGCCATATCCATCTCAATTCAGCACACCTTCCCCATTTTGAGATTAAACAGTCTTTGTCAGTTTACGTGGAGCAGTCAAGACTATTTTTCTTGTGTGTCGTGATTCTCATTCATATTGTGCCACCGCGTACTTCTTGCAGGTCACTTTTTCAGAAATTCTTTATTCTCCCTGCTCCTTGTGTTTTCATATATCAGGTATTATTATTTGTTCGCGAACATCCAGGACACTTCCCTCTTAATTCAAACTTTCACTCAAGCTGCCCGTCCACTGGCCGGACGGCACCGAACGAAGCGGCCGGAGAATAGTGAGATACATACCCGGCCGCCGCGGACGCTTCGGGCCCGTCCGGTGATTACCAAACTTCGATTCGTTCGTTGCCGGTGGTGCCGGCGGTGCCGTCCGGCCAGTGGACGGGCAGCTTAATAAATCCCGGTCGTGTTCAAATGTAGGCAAATTTGTTACCTCCCTTCGTTTGAACAGTCCTCCGATTTTAGATGTTCGTCTATATAACGCTCTCCCGGTTGAAATCATATCTGAAGAAAGTTTAACAATATTTAAAAAATTGCTAAAATCGTATTTACTTGAAAATGTTTGTTTAGGGGAATTTCTCAGTTTGTAATTTAACTGGGCAACCTGGCGTTTTATACTTTAGTTCCACCTATTTTGGGCGGGACAAGGTCAACAAAACGTAAAATAATAAAAATAAATAAAAAAATTAGCAACCCTGTTATTAAATAATCATGAGTATAAAGTCGTATCTTATAATCTTATACGTTTTTTTGTACCTACTGGTCCGCGTACGGACTCGTGAGTTGTGCACTGGAAAACGACCCAATTTCCATTTTGAGTAGCTAACAAACCGTGAAAATAAAAAAATTGAGTTGAAATGCCCGAAATAAGCGAACCGAAAGGTTGCCAGTATATTTTGGAGTTGGCGCCTTTTTTCCTGTCCGGGCCTAATGAACTTACGGTCCACCCTGGCAAAATAACCGTTGAAATCCAGTTGCCGGCCGTAAGGAAGACTGACCCAAGTTCACCTTTTTCTGCTGGCATTGCCCGCATTATCCCGAGCTCCCATTCCTCGCAAACCCAAATTACATTTCCATGTCTCCTTGCAAATTCGATTTGATGGCATGTGGTTCATAAAGCTAGCTCTCTCTGTCTCTGCTGCTGGGTTCAGTGTTGTCAAATTTTGAAATTCAAAGCTCAGAGTGATTTGCATCAGCGCCAGCGTCTCCATGACGGAACTCCGCTGCACCCCTGTTTAATTGGCATGAGCGCATATGAGCTAGTATTCTCCATATACATCAAATATCAAGCGTCACATTAAATTTTCAGCTATTAATTCCTCCCTGCTTTGCTTGTGCTACCGGATTGACATTAGGAACTATAGGCTAACCACGTTAACTGCAGATTTATTAAAATCTCATTCTAATGTCTAGGAAAACAGTCACTGAGAAAGAACATAAAGTAAGCGAAAATTCATTAAAATGAATTTTGGTTTCTTCAGTGTTTGCACAACCAAACATCAATGAACCCACTGATCCAAAATGTGGAGTCTGGTTGTGCAAACACTGTGAAGTAACCAAAAGTCATTTTAATTAATCTTTGCTTACTTGATGTTCTTAAAAGAATTTACTAAGTAAATATAGCATTGCCACCCTGACCTGCCTGGCCCGAGGGCATTCTGCACTGTTCACTGTTTACAGAATGCCCTCGGGCCAGGCAGGTCAGGGTGGCGATACTATACACTGTTTGTATTGAAACGAGGAGGTTAGTTTCGATGATAATATGAGAAAAAGTGATTTATTTTGGTTTAAATGTCTTAGTGTAGGTGATTCTACAATTTCCACTAATGGGGTCGCTCCCTTTTCCAGGGAAGGCATTCTAGGTTAATATGAAAACGTAGATTGCGGACGTTTGCCAGGTCTCTAAGTATGATGGACCTTTTGAGGAAGAACTGTGAGATCCTCGGCCGTGGTGTGGGCGGTGTAATACCTAAGTGTGCTGACTGTTAAGTGATAAATGACTTAAGTGATATGTGGCTACTATGATACCTTTCACGTCGTGTCTGTGCCTGAGGAGGTATGGTGAAGCTGTCGACTGCTCTTGGCTCGTGGTGCGGTCATCCTATTCCGAAGAGGTAAGTTTCTGCGGGAATTTTGAAATTCTTTTTAGGAGAATTTAAAGGAAGTATTGTATGTAACCTAGTTGGAAAGGGTGTGGCAGGGGAAAGGACCTATCTACCTGAGAAGTAATACTTTTTAGTGTATTTAAGTATTTAAATAATATCCAATATTTAGTTTCTTCATAAAGTGTGCAGAAAAAATGTAAACAAACACGATTGTGTGGTCGCTCTTAACGGCCACCATACATTCTCGACGAACTCCGCCAAAACCACTGTGCGAAAGTAAATATTCGACAAAACTAATGTTTACATTTTAGTACAACCGGAGACTGGTAATCGAAATATCGTATTGATTGTGTCTACTCTAAAAGCTAAACATAGTGTGCTATTCGAACGCTAAACCAATGAGTGAAAGTAGGACACTATGTTTAGCTTTTACAGGAGAAAAAGTAGAGAAATGCTGTTGAAATTACCCACTTCCGTAAGTGAAATAAAAATTGCCAAAATGCAACATGGCTACGGTAAATAGTACAAACATTTATCAAGCTTTTCTACTAAATGTGACGATAAAATCATACTGTTTTAGTCCGAATCGTTACAAAAAAATATTTCGCGTGAGGTAGTGTTGTGTTTTCGCGATCTGTCAAAAAACATGTGGACTGGTAGTTGACTGTTTAAAATCGCTCCTGTGGGCTTATTACTCCATTTCATGCAAAAATACAACACTACCTCACGACAAAGAGTCTCAGGTTTACATCCCCCTATAAACACTTTCCACTCGCCCTGTAACTTCGGAGTAGGGCTTGAAGTACTTAGCATTGCGAACCAAGTACATGTAGTCGAAAATAGCGAATGTATATTCAGCCTTAAGGCTGAATATACATTCGCAATTTTTTTACGTTTGGACTTCAAACTTTGTGAGAAAACTATTGGATATTTTAATGTTCTGAATTATAATATGTCTTTTTAACGTCATTAGTCATTACTCATGAGGCTATGTTGTGATTTTACAATCGAGTGATTTTTATCACCAAAAAAATCGTCCAATATTAACCGATCGTGAAGTCACAACATAGCCTCATGAGTAATGATGTTAAAAAGACACATTATATTTCAGAATATTTTAATATCCGGTAGTTTTGTCACACAGTTTGAAGTCCAAACGTAAAAAAATAGCGAATGTATATTCAGCCTTAACCCAATTTTTTTCTTACTCCATAATCCTGTACGTAAAATTTGCTACCAGTAGTTGAATATTCTATTTCCGCCACCTCTTTTTCCCATTTTCGTTTACAATTTTCCTCTTTTTGGAACTCAAAATGAAGAAGCAGGTGAAGGTGAAATCCTATTACTTTATGACCTTTACCAAATAAAATATCGGAGAAGATTGATGCGGTAGCGAATACTATTTTATACTCTTTTCAATTACTTAGTTGAAATTTGACTCGTCTGTGGTGAATGGCTGTATAAAGGTTGAGGGGCTCCACTTGAGATGAAGCCAGCTTTGAATCGGCTTCGTTCTTCCTTTGCCGCTGCCTTCTCAAATTGGATTGAGCCTTTCCGAGCAACTCGCGACCGCAGATAATTTCGTTTAAACAAATTCAATTTTACAAAGCCCCAGCAGTTTTTCCTTCATCAGCAAGCTTCATTTTTCTTTCGTATATTTGGTAAGTACCTTCCTGACGTACCTTACAGAGGAATCAATGAGGGGGTAACTACTCCAAAGATTCCTTGAAATCCCTGAGATTTCATAAAGATTTCCAAAGATTCCCATAGAAAGATGAACACCAAAGGGGTAACCACTCCAAAAATTCCAAAATTCCCTGACATTTCATAAGGATTTCCACTGATTCCCAACGAGACTCCCAGCGAGATTTCTGCAGGTGTATTCTCTTTCTCGAACGTCAGAAAACCCACTCAGCTAACACCTGCAAAAATTATTGTAAGAAGATAAGGGACGCCATGATGCAATATAAGGAGAACTGTTCTTCTTACATTAAATTTTGAAGGTGTTAGTAGAGTGGGTTTTCTGCCGTTCGAGAAAGGGAATACATCTGCTGGAGTGGTTAACCCCTCGGGAAAACCACGATACTCAGTCGGCAAAAAAAATTAAAAAGTGCTGTACGTCTAATTTCTAATTTTCAAAATGATTGGCGGGGGGGGGGGGGGGGGGATGAGTCTGGAGGACGTTTAGGGGTGGCGGAAGGAAGCTCCAGCCCAACGTGGAACATCACCTGAATTATGATGGAGGAAGCCGGCTAGATTGAAATTGTGGATTGAGATTTAGCCAAGGCTGCGAGGCAAGGAAAGCCATTTCCCGTACTGGTCTTATGTCAGTACCTGTTCCCTCCCCATCCGCCATTTTATTATAACAGCGATGACAACCTCTCTACCCCCAATCCCTTCTTCTATCATTGGATGCCTATTTTTCGACAAGTAATCTTTGTAGAGAATTGGGGTCGCGCCTTTAACGCTGCTGGTGGTTTCGCCGTGCTGTACGTGAAGGGTTTGTGCTTTTTTTTGGAGTGCAGATTTTTATTGCCTAAGGTAAAACATGTTATGCGCCTGGAGTGGTAGGTAAATGTAACGTGTTGATTATTCGGCTTAGGCTGAATTTCACCACCTCACGATAGTGCCTTTTGTCGTTCGAATAGCTATCGATTCGAAAAAGCAGACACCCTCTCGTTAGGTTTTGTTGTCTCAATAGAATTCGCCTGCTTTGTTTACGTCAAATTTATTTCAACAATTTCAATATAAAAGTGGAAATAAACGTGAAAACCCCCTATTTTTTCGGAGAAAGAAGTTAAAATGTTGATTAGACTACATTAGACTACACCAAATGAGTTGCAGGTATGAAAATTATCGTTTTCGCTAACGCACGGTAAGCTAACGAAACGGTAACGGTGCATGGTGAAAGCCGTTAACATTTTTTACCGAAACGATAGCGCTATCGTGTACACGATATTCTTCACGTTAAAGTGGTGAAATTCAGCCTTAGGCTGACTAAACCTTCATTTTTTACTTAATACTCTGAGGATACGGTTGGATAATTTCTTCTTTTGTTGGCGTGGTAATGAGATGGACAGAAAACGAGTGGTTTCACTTTCCCGGTGACTTTCCAACTTTCTTAAATCCTTCCCCTTTGTAAATATTGGTAGTACACTATAAAGGTGAAAAGGCATCAATGTAGATTCTCGATGAAATGCGTGAGGGAGGTAAAACTGATGTTAGAGCGTTATGTCAAAAATGTCGGCCGGAAATGGGGCAATGGGGACTAGGAACATGTGGCAAATATCGTCAAATAAGGTAAAAAATGGCGGCAGTAAAAGGATCATCTGGTTAGCGTACGTTTCTCCTTGCAGCTTATATACAGTCTGCACACCCTGCAAATCCTGCTTTCTCCTTACAGCTTATATACAGTCTGCACACCCTGCAAGCTTTACTTCTTCACCGCCTCACTTTCTTCTGCTGAAATATGTTGCTACGTGACTGTATAGGAGAAGAAGGGCTTGGGTTCCTATAGCCCCTTTTGACACTCATGGGGTAGGTGTGCAGGATATTGAATCACCAGTATGTGTTGTATGTTTCCGAGGGGTTAACCACTCCAGAGACTGCTTGAGATTGCAGGAAGATTTCCTGAGATTCTTAGCGAGATTCGTGGAAAGATGCACCATGCACGAAGGGTTAACCACTCCAGAAATTTCCAATATTCCCTGAGATTTCATAAAGATTTCCAATGATTTCCTGAGATTCCCAACGAAATTCCTGGAGTGGTTAACCCCTCGTATGTTTCTTTCCAAGAAAGTATCAGCAGTATGGGGTTGGTGGGGGGGTGGGGGGACGATGTTGGGCTTGTTATGGGTTTGTAATACATCCATGCCGTAAGCGGGAAATTTGTCTCACGTCGGGATACGAACCTCTCAGGACCCAAGTCGGACACCTCGACAGCTAGAATACTGAGAGAAGGAAGTCCATATAGGTTTTCGCACAGACCCGGTTCTATTTCCCTTCGCCCCATTGTGTTGGGCTGCCGAAGACCATAGGGACACCCTTGAAAGTTCTCCCTCCCCACATGTGTCGCCTCATGCCTCGGGACGGACTTGACGGGCTTTCACATTTTCACGGCTATTGCCCTCATTTTACTGTGCGAGCTTCCCACACCTGTCCGTCCCATTTCCGCCCCATCTACTACAGGGGGTTGATCGCCCCTACATTCTCACCCTTTACTTTCTCTGCTTCGTCTGCTTCTCTGGCTATATTCTCCTCCGGTTGGAATTCGTCTTAGGAAGAGCGAAGAGAAAACCACACAATCGTGTTTGTTTACGTTTTTTTATGCACAGTTTATGACGAACCTATGTATTGGATATTTAAATGTTCTGAAATATAATATGTCTTTTTAACGTCAAAACATGATTTTTGTCAACAAAAAAATTGTCCAAAATTAACCGATCGAGAAATTACAACATAGCGACGTTAAAAAGATATATTATATTTCAGAACATTTAAATATCCAGTAGTTTCCTCTTAAAGTGTCCATAAAAAACGTGCGCAGACAAGGTTGTGTGGTCGCTCTTAAGAGCTATTATAAGCTAGAAACGAGAGATGTATAAAAACGCAACATGTCGGATGAAACCTACCGTCTCAGTATTAGTTTCGTTCCCACCTAAATTCCTCCGAAAAATTTGACTATTTTTAGTGTTGGTTTACTATTGCAGTAACCATCCCTGCTTGTGATCTGATAACTTTCCTTCCAATATATAGGTTCACATAGCGGAAGGCTATGGATGACGTCACGTATGGCATTGACCTCCTTCTCAACTGCTTTCTTTGACTCATTCTATTTCAATAAAATGGAACCTGATATTGTGACGGGCAGTAACTCGGTCAGCTCCTCCATCTTGCCCCATTAAATATTTCCTATTCTCTAGAGGTCTTTACGCCGTCCGTATCCGGTGTCAAAAAACCTGAGAACACCAAAGATCGAGGGGGTAACCACTCCAGAGATTCCTTGAGATTCCATAAAGATTTCCAAAGATTCCCGACGATATCCATAGAAAGATGAACTCCGAAGGGGTAACCACTCCAAAAAAAACCCCTGAGATTTCATAAAGATTTACAATGATTCCCAACGAGTGGTTAACCCCTCGCCCATGATCTATGTAGCCCTCATTTCTTGGGCGTTCTTATACGATGAATTTGGGTGGTTTGGACGGAGTGTTCCTTCCAACTAAACAGTTGGATTGGCCACTATGCAGCTTTGTATTGTAAGGCTGGATTTAGTTATCATGGATTTTTTTTTACCCAAAAGTGTTTATCAGTAAGTTTAACATAGTTCATTGCTAGGGAAATAAAAAAATTTTTAGGTTCAGAATTTATTGTTCAACATTTTGGGAAGCAGGGATGTATTGCCCCCTGCCTGCTCCATCAAGTGACACCTTTAAATCTGTGTAAGCAGTACCTGATTATTTTTCTTCATCTTAAAGTATCATTACGGGGTACGGGGTTGATCCTTCGTCTTGTTGATGGCACCTTAAATCTAATCAGAAGTGTCTTCTAAGCTGGTGATGAAATTTCTCCGTTCTGGAGAGTGCGGTTGGAGACTTGACGTGGTGACAGCTCTGGGGGTGGAAATGTAGTTAAGGTTTAAGGTTTCATCCCTCATTTGATATTTATATTCCTGTTACGCTAATTGTCTTGAGCTGTAAGCCTGATTTTAATTCCTTTCATTCATGTTTCAGCTAAATTAACTACCGTATTGTAATTAGGGTGGATTTCACCACTTCTTGTAGTATAATATAGTGTGATTGCTGTTGTCGTAAGCTAAACATACGTAAAGATAAATCTGGTCGTTAAATCCGTTCGATAGGAGACAGTATAAGGCTGAATTTCACCACCTCACGATAGTGCCTTTTAACGTTCGAATAGCTATCGATTCGAAAAAGCAGACACCCTCTCGTTAGGTTTTGTTGTGTCAATAGAATTCGCCTGCTTTGTTTACGTCAAATTTATTTCAACAATTTCAATCTAAAAGTGGAAATAAACGTGAAAAACCCCTATTTTTTCGGAGAAAGAAGTTAAAATGTTGATTAGACTACATTAGACTACACCAAATGAGTCACAGGTATGAAAATTATCGTTTTCGCTAACGCACGGAAAATCCACTCGAAAGCTAACGAAACGGTAACGGTGCATGGTGAAAGCCGTTAACATTTTTTACCGAAACGATAGCGCTATCGTGTACACGATAGTCTTCACGTTAAACTTGTGAAATTCACCCTAAGTAGTATACTTTTAGTGACGTGGGGAAATTTGAAATTTTTCATTGTGCCTCTTTCCCGGCCCTGGGCCTACATAGCCCTGATGGGCCTGTACAGCAATCGCTAGGGTCCTATATCATAGGGTGCATGGGTGAATAAAGCACCCAAATGTCATTTCTTTTCTTTTTTTCAAAAAAAAAAAATGTATATACGAGTACACCTACCTAAGGCTGAATTTCACCACTTTCCGATAGTGTCTTTTAACGAGAGGATTTAACGAATGGATTTACGTTATCGTATGTTTAGCTTACGACAAATGCCTTGCGCTTGCACTTGTTTCTCTGCGATCGCACTTGTCGTAAGCTAAACATACGATAACGTTAATCCATTCGTTAAATCCTCTCGTTATAGACACTATCGGAAAGTGGTGAAATTCAGCCTAAGGGTGCGTCCCATCATGCTTAGTTAAAATTAATCTGGAGATTTACCATGTTAAATTTAACTTAAAAGTTAAATTTAACATGGTAAACATAGGACAAAATCTCCAGTTTAATTTTAACTGGGCATGGTGGGACGCACCCTTAGTAGATTAGAAAGGATACGTCCTCAGTTGTTTTGCAGAGATTTCCGTAAGTTAGAGTTATCGCATAGTCATTAGGCACGGTATCGCGTATCATGGAGATAAGATAGCGTAAGTCTTCATTAACCCGCCATCATTATATTTTACTGATTACTTTTTGGTGCGCTCAAATTTTCCTTTACTATTTTATGGTTACTATTTTCTCTTGTCTTCCGGGGCAGCGGGGCACAAATAGTGATGAACGGATTGTGTTCAGCAGATGAAGGTTGGGGGACCAATCATTTCTTTAGGTATTGCATCTCTGTCGTCACTGCTTACTTACTATACAATCAAATGCTGGAGTTATTTCAAAAAATAATTGCTAAGATGGTACGGAATTCAAGTTTTTTGTAAGTATAAAGAAAGCCTGAAAAACAATTGAGTGGAAAAATAATTACAGTTGTCACTCTTTATAACGACACTGTCTGTACCGGAAACCTTTTTATAACGAGTGAACACTACGGTTCCTTGACTAGTCCGGTCTCCACAATGTCTCTACAGCGATCTCTTTTTGTAGCGAGACAATTTTCGTGGTCCCTTGGCTGTCCCGTTAGAGAGAGACTAACTGTAGTTTTTATCATACTTTTGGTCATGTGATGTCACAGAGTGTACCACCCTCTTAAGCATCGATGTGACCGCTTTTAGGTATAAGGAAATGATGTCGATGTCGCCGCCAGTATCGAAGGTTAAGCCTTCTCATTGGCGGTTCATTGCTCCCGTCATTGTGCATGGCTCGTGTTATTCATACCCCACATAGAGAAGATTAATTATTTTGGAGGGAAAATGCTGTTAATAAATATGTGTTTATACAGGGCGTGGCTGATGTTGCCGCTATCCCTTCCCCTACTTGTCATGGTCTGTGTTGGGTGTCACGGATGATGGGGCTTACGTTAAATATACCTAACATTTTGTCGAGGTTCCTGTCACAATGCTGGTTACTCTACCCTGCTCATCCCCGCATGACATGCTAATGGCTTTATCTGTTTGGGTCTCACCTTTCTCTTTAATGATTTTGAGGTTTTTTTTCATCCCCAATCATCCCTTTAGCTATCAGGGTTACAAACTTGCCCGAGAAGGCTCCCTCTCTCGCTATAAGTGTGTTCATACCTATGAACATTATTAGGTATAGGTAGGACTCTCGCTCGCCCTAGGGGACGATAAATAGGTATGTAAAATAGATCTTACCAGGTACTTAGCCCCCGATTACACCTTACAATTTCCAATCCAAATAGGATCATAAAAAAATATGATCAAGAAAAATTGTAAGGTGTAAAGTGAATTGAGTCAATTATGATACAATTTGTATCGGCCGGTACAAATTGTATCATAACTGCTGCGACTACCTTCCTCTATGCTGCGATGTGTTTGTTGTTGTTTGGTTAGTCCGTTCAAAATGGCGGCTGAGGTAAGTGGAATGGAAATGACCCGTATTTTAATAGAAAATGTGGAGGAGTACGAATTTCTTATAACGATGAATTGAAAGAATATAGCAGAAATTATTTAACCTAAAACGGTTCAAAAAAGGACCCTAAAAATCTTCAAAATTCTATTTTTTTACCATGTCAAGTTGGCGTCACTGCTAAAACATGATCCTATTTTTATTGTAAAGTGTATTGCAGTTTTTCTAAAATTTTTATGATGCTAAAAAAATAGGATCATATATTTATTGTAAGGTGTAATCGGACCCTTCGGAATATTTCTCGCCCTAAGGGCGTCTTGCTACATTTATATACCTAACAGTACTCTAGGTAAGTCTCTGTACTTAGCATAGGGCCCTTTACTCCCCTGTTTAGCATACGGGCAACAACCTACCCCTAACCGAGCCCGCTCGGTCTCAAGTACTGTACCTAGTATAAATGCACCCTACGTTTATATAATAAAATTCAGTTCGTACATGGGACGCCTACGTGAAACATCGTGTTATTCTTCTCCCGAACCTCCACCTGCCAGATCAACCCTCAAACAAAGAGAGAGAGAGGTAGAGAGGTTTTCGTTATAGAGAGTGGACAGCTGTATCTGCGGTAAATGGTTACAAACCCTGGGTCCATACTCCATTCAACCATGTTTACTCTAGGGTTTCCCGAATACTGATAAATCCCGGAAAATATTGATTTTGTTGAGATTGGAGCAGACCACTCACAGCTCGAGAAATTCCTGCCTATAAAAGTTGCAAGGTAATTGTATAATCATATTTTCGCAGGGGTCCTTGCCCGTTCTCTCCTCGCATCGCATTTTCTTGTGTTTTTGCTCTATACCATCGATGCCCTCTGCTTTATTTGGATCCTTGAGAGTCATATTATGGTTTTGGAACGTACTATTGAACAGACTTTTTTGCCACGAATACTTGTACTAGGTCCTGAAAGAGCTATGGTCACTGGTAATGATTATGACGAAATATATTTCTAGATAATATATGAAACTAACGTGTTAACTAGTTTTATTGTTATTGATGCAGTATTCCTTCTTTTGTATGATATGTCGATACATCCCTTTTTGGGAGAAACGAAATCTCAAAAAAAACTCCATCCACATAGTCGCCGTTTTTGATTCCACGGAATAGGATTGGGAACGTGGTGCAGCAGGGCCCGGCCAAGCTCTCTATCCTATTCCAGGCAAGGACAAATGGAGGTGTTCTTAATACAGCAGTTCCTGTCAAAAACACCAAACGCCCGAGGTAAAATCCCACAGCTTCATGCTGAGGAAGGTATAAAACCGCTGCGGGTTGCGATACAGACAATTGCTGTTTATCTTGAGACTTTGCAAGGGAAGGGGGAAGTGAAGGGCCGCAGCTGGAACGTGACTGGGGGCTCTGGGCAGTAGACGTGACTGGAACGTGACAAAGACGTGTCATGGGAACGTATTTTCTGAGAATCCAGCGACCTCTCTCGTGGAATAGGGGAAAGCTTGTTTATTGGTGATGCTGACGCGGTCTGTCTCCCTTCGCCCTTTCTTTTAACAAATAATAGTGCTGTGAGCGCTTTTCAGTGCGCCAGAACGGTGAAGGCCTGGTTTCGAATCACCGCGTTATCAATATTTATTTTGCGCTTATGGTATGGATCGTATTGTCTACGTCCCAGTCCCATGCCAACTCCGCCGTAACGCCTACCCCCATAAAAAGTGCATTAATATGAGTCGTCAAATCCTCTCTTAAATCTGCACGTTAGTGACTGCTCAGGGGTTAACCACACCAGGAATCTCGTAGGGAATCTCAGGAAATCATTGGGAATCTTTATGAAATCTCAGGGAATCTTGGAAATTTCTGGAGTGGTGCACCTTTCGGTGGAGAATCTCAGGAAATCGGAAATCTTTATGCAATCTCAAGCAATCTCATGGAGTGCATGGTTACCCCCTCGGTGACTGCTCAGTAAGCTGTATTTCGACGGAGCCATTCTGTTTTTCTTTACTGGATGAATATTATTTGAGAAACGCAAAAGCGGGGTAGCAGTTTCTATAATTCTCTTTGAGCAAAAAGAGAAATGAACCCTGTTTGAAAATGTAACTTGAACTGGAGAATGTATCATTTGAACTGAAAAAACATAAAATACTGTTGGAGGAAAGTGACGTGAGGTCCTGGTCACGTTTTTGCTGGCGGTTTCTTGTTTCAGCTGCGACAGGAGACGAAGCGTTTACGATCTGGGGTAATTGCAAACACTTCAGCGCTCTGCACTTTTTTACGATTCCTTCTTCAAGAGGAACTGTCCTATTCCCTAGTGTGACAGCCTTTTCCCATCTTTTCCCTAAGCGTCGTCTTATCTCTTTATGCGTTTCGTGAATAGCGGATTTTTTAACTGCCAGGCTCTTGGTGTGATATATTTCCTTTTTCATTGGATTGCTTCAATTAATCTGGTTTGCCTTATAGTCGAGGGGATAATCACTCGTTGGGAATCATTGGAAATCTTTATGAAATCTCAAGGAATCTTGGAATTTTTTGGAGTGATTACCCCTTCGGGGTTCATCTTTCTATGAATCTTTGGGAATCTTTGGAAATCTTTATAGAATCTCAGGGAATATCAAGGAATCTTTTTGGAGTGGTTACCCCCTCGCTTACAGTTGAACATATTTTTTCTCAGATCCATTTTTGAGTGTACCTATACCTTAGGCCTTCCTTGGATTTTGTTATGTACTTTAAATTCAAGGTGTAAGCCCGCTTACACCCAAATATCGAATCAGCAGGCCTATTCCTGATTTGTTAATGCAATTAACGGCGTGATAACGGCGAAGTGGTGTAATTTTAGCTCTATGGATCATAACGCCTAATTAACGACCAGTGATCCGTAATAGATCCACAGGACAGGACTTAACGGCTATACTTACCTTCAGGAGCTGTAGTCAGCAACCAGTTGACGCAGAACCAACGTTCATCCCAGCTTCTCAGTTCTTAAGCCGGAGTATACGATACTTTTTTTTTTTTTTTTTTCATCCTATTTTTTGACGAAACTGGACGAAGCTGGGAAGAAAAATAATTCTGCTGCCACGTGTTTCTAGGCTATATACTATATACCGTCTTAAAGTCCTGTAAACACATTATATCGGATTGTCATGATTCGGCTTTTGCCAAAAGTGAAATAGCGCCGCGAAAGGCTTAAAAGTTTTAGTACGTTAGGGTGGTGACTTGGCCTCAGTAGGGCCAACATAATCCTTTGTTATCTCGGAGCATTATGCAAACCATCGCATTCTCTTTATCATGGAAATGCCCTGTTTTTCAATTTCCACCTTGACTCTCCTTGTGTCAATAGCCCAGCAAATCTGGCACCATTTTACAACCGCATTATTGAAAACTTCTTTGGTTTTCCTCTTTTTTAGTGATATTTAGTTAGGTATGTTTATGTTATAAAATTGGTTTTCTGCACCTATCACTTAAAATCAAGGAATAAGTACCTATAGTAGAATGGTCGTGGAGTGTACTGCGTGTGCATTAATTGCACTACGCCTGCAAAAACCGTGATTATGTAATTTAGACGTAGGTGTACACATTATTTAACAGCCCTTGCTGAAGCTGAAACCGTGGTTTCGTATCTACAAAGTTGTTGTACTCGTATTGTAGCCGGAACGCTGACCAGACTAAAAATTGGAACACTGGGCTCTCCCTACCACTTCCCCAAAGCCAGGGCGAGACCCATTACCCTCCAGAATAAAAACGTGTACTCACAGTGGCAGTAAAATGTTTCATCTTATTGGCTGTTGAAAAGTGGTAGAGGGTGTCCAGGGCTGGAATTTTTGTTCTGGTTAGTGTTTCAAGCACAGTACAGGAATTGCAGTCTGTGGACCCCCATGTGGGTCTTTGCGGACTTCAGGTTCGGAAGCACTGGTCCTCATCACAAGGCAGTCAGTTTTATGATTTACTGATTTTTGTCAAAAATTACTCGATCGCAAAATCAGAATCACTAGTCTTTAAATATTGTATCTAGTAGTCTCTGAAATAGTAAGTAGGTAGATATATATATTTTTTTTAAACTTTTTAGAGCTTTATTTCAACCATGCTACCAACAGAAAATTGCTGGTATACCTGGATTTGAATCCAGGACCGCAGTCGTGGGAGTCTAAGCTAGATTTAGCCATTTCGGAATGGAATTTACCCGAATTTTTTTTTCTGTAAGTTAAACAAGGTTTTCATGGTTTTCATACAAGTAAAAAACTCGGGTAAATTCCATTCCGAAAGAGCTAAATCCAGCCTTAGTGTTTTCCCACTAGATCACAGTGAGGCCGCTTTGGATACAATGTAATATGGTCACTTAAAGCGAACATAGCTTCGATAAAAGCTGAATGTAACCTTGGGCTGCCCCTTGCCATTTGGAAACAATCCCCACATGGCCTTTTTTATTCCAGACAATAAAATTACTTCTCATCTCGCTGACCGTCCCCTGATAAATGCACACATTCTTTTACGATTCCCTTGTCAATTTTACGCCATATCGATCTCAATTTCAAGTGATAGCTTTCTGGATTTTTTTGCTGATTTCATCGGGGAGCTGCCTCCGTGGACTCCAGTCTGAGTTAGACCTCAGTGACACTTTCATGTACTGAAAATGTCATCAATAAAAATATTAACAAGTCGGATCACATGTTTGTAAAAAGTTACTACTTTTTCCAGTTTTCCAGTCGATAAAGACAGTGGACTGTTTGTTGTTCCCTCTATATTGCACGGGTTCTAAAACGAAAGTAAATGTCACTGAAATCGGATAACATTCATCTGGCATTAAGGCTTAGGAAGACCCCTTTTTCTTCAGTAAAAAGTTTAAAAAAGTTTATGGCCATCACTCACGTCCCACACCTAGTCGGCCTTCTTTCAAAATCTAAGCCCCCCCCCCTCCCCAGAAAAAAAGACTGGCTTGATTGATCCACTCCTGCAGTGGCATTCCCTTTCTTGAACACCAGCAAACCCACTCAACTAACACCTTCAAAATTTATTGTAAGAAGATAAGGCACGCCATGATGCAATATACGGAAAATAGTTCTTCTCTTACAATTAATTTTGAAGGTGTTAGTTGAGTAGGTTTGCTGGCGTTCGAAAAAGGGAATACACCTCCTGCAGTTTCGTGTGTCTCTCCTACAGCCTGAGCTCATTTGTTGCCTGCACCGAGCAAGCGCCTATATCGCATCGTTCAATTGAGCGTTCGATGTCAAATTCATCAGGAAATGTTTGAGGACAGTGGAAGCGAAACGATCGGCCAGGGTACTTGATTAACCTCTCTGTAAATAATGCGAGTGCTGTAGTATTGACAGCTTCAAAATGGGGTTGAAATAAGTTCAGAATAAAGAGAGAAGAATCCGCGTTCACCGCTTCTCTCTATTATTAATTGTTTTTTGTCGCTTCACTGTGTCCGAGCCGTCTGACAGGCTGACAGGCCTTAAAGGTCTGGGTTCGAATTCTGGTGGAAAGCAAGTTTTTCGACGTGGTTTGGACGGCCGTTCTGGCGCGTTGGCATCCTCGGACGCATCGTTAGTGGGAAGGCATAGCAGCTTTTTACTTTCTCGCCCGTATGTAATACATGGGCTGAGAAAGTTATGTCTTCGTGCAAAATTTCAATTTTTTTTTTGTATATGTTGCCATTGCAAGCCCGCTATCCAGGACACGTCGTACTCAGTTGTTTGGCTGGTAATCTGCAATCGCTAATCGTAAGAATGACAGGGGGTGTAGGCATGTTCTTCATAATCTTCATCATAAAATAACGTGGAAGATATTAGAAATCGCAGAAGGAATCTTATACTGCGGGGTCCCGCAGGTTGTCGACTTATGCCTCGTTGTGCGTTGGTAAGCAACATCAGAGGCGTTAACCACTCCAGAGATTGCTTGAGATTGCATGAAGATTTCCAAATATTTCCTGAGATTCTCGAAGAGATTCGTGGAAAGATCCACCCCGAAGGGTTAAATACTCTAGAAATTTCCAAGATTCCCTGAGATTTCATAGAGATTTCCAATTATTGCCTGAGATTCCTGGAGTCGTTAACCCCTCGGCAACATCCCCGTCTAGGCTAGTACCGCTAGTACGTTAACTCCTTGAAGAAACGGTACATTTAGTTGTTTAGAATTCTCAATGTTGCTTGAAAGCTCAGCAGCTCTAGGTTCCTTGTCCTTCACTAAAGTTGAACTTGTGAGAAACAGCGAGGAAGGTTAGAATGTGAGGGTGAGACAGTAGAAGGGCGAGTGGGGGAGGTAGGGTGCAATTTCACACATCCCTCCTCTCCACCCGGTCTCTCGTATGCCTTGGAGTACGCTCGCTATTTCGCGTAATTGAAAATGAGCCCTGAAGTGTTACTCCTGTTGATTGCTTTTTCCATACGTACCTGACCTTTTTTCTTCTTTCTCACGCAGTAATTTGTTTAAGAGTGTTGTAACTTCAGTGTAACAAGACATGTTTTCCGTACTTTGTCTTATTCACAGTTTATTGTACTTTTTCTAAATTTGAAGAATATTTATTCTACAGTAGTGGTAAATTTGCTCGCTATAAAGAGGGTTTCAAAATGATTCAGGGTTTGTCGAGGGACTGCAGCGTTCACTCGTTATAGAGAGATTTTTTTTACAGTGTTGTTATAGAGAGAGACAGCTGGTATTTAAATCCAGTTACCAGTTACTCTGAGCGCCGTTGCCCCAAGACTTCTGCTGGCTTATTCCCGTTCTGATCTATCTTAAGGGTCCGCTATACCTGACGGTGCATTTTTTGCCGCCCATAAGATTAACATTGCGAGCGGCGATTCATTTTCAAGGTTTACTCTTAGTTGGAAAGACACAAAATTTTGCCTGTACCTAGCCCTAACAATGCTCTAGGGAGTGTTCGAAGCAGATTTCCCATTTTTTTTTACTGGTTTTCGAGATACAGCACTTTTCTTGAGGTATGTGATGCTAGCATTTGCAAAACAGTTGCAATAAAGGAAACCAGTGAGAAATTGGGAAATCTGCTTCGAACACTCCCTAGAACATTGTTAGGGCTATAGGTACAGGCAAAATTTTGTTTTTCCAACCAAGGGTAAACCTTGAAAATGAATCGCCGCTCGCAATGTTAATCTTATGGGCGGCAAAAAATGCACCGTCAGGTATAGCGGACCCTTAACACCTTACTTTACACCAAAAAAGCAGCGTGAGTCACCAGAATCTAATGCCCCGCATTCCGCACCCGTTGGTGTTATAACGGTGCTCCACTAGCTTCCCAGAACTATGGGTATACAATATAATATAGTAGAGGGAATTTAAAGCAGGCACAAAACCTGCAGATGAGCCTACCCCCACCAGGTGCCACCGCACTTGTACCTGCTCTCCCATTGGTCAGCCCACTGGAGCTGGGGCTGGGGGTTGATGCAGGTTCCGTAATATACCCAATATAATGGGGTATAAGCCCTTTTAATACTAACTTGGAGTAGGATTCTGCGTTACATCCCCTGCCTCTCCACGGGCTATAAGGACGTATCTGACAAGATCACAAAACGGTGTTGACTTGTAACATAACATGTTTTGTTACAGTGGGTATGCTAAGACACACTGCCCTAGGCTCTGTAAGATAACTGGTTCTGGCGCGCAACCATGGCCTTGCTTTCAAAGTGAGGGGAAGAAGTATACCTGGAGAGGGTAGTTTCCCCGCCGCTCCCTGACTCTCAGACCAACGTTTTGTGCCTGCTTTAAATTCCTCCTACTATAGCTATGGGTGCGTCCCACCATGTCCAGTTAAAATTAAACTGGAGATTTTGTCCTATGTTTACCACGTTAAATTTAACTTTTAAGTTAAATTTAACAAGTTAAATTTAACATGGTGAATCTCCAGTTTAATTTTAACTGGGCATGGTGGGACGCACCCTGAGTCTTATAGATTCACCTTAGGGTCCGATTACACCTTACAAAAAAAAATATGATCCTATTTTTATATGATCCTATTTTTTTAGTATCATAAAATTTTAGAAAAACTGTAATACACTTCACAATAAAAATATGATCATGTTTAGCAGTGATGCCAACTTGACATGGTAAAAAAATAGAATTTCGAAGATTTTTAGGGTCCTTTTTTGAACCGTTTTAGGTTAAATAATTTCTGCGATATTCTTTCAATTCATCGTTATAAGAAATTCGTACTCCTCCACATTTTCTATTAAAATACGGGTCATTTCCATTCCACTTACCTCAGCCGCCATTTTCAACGGACTAACCCAACAACAACAAACACATCGCAGCCTAGAGGAAGGTAGTCGCAGCAGTTATGATACAATTTGTACCGGCCGATACAAATTGTATCATAATTGACTCAATTCACTTTACACCTTACAATTTTTCTTGATCATATTTTTTTATGATCATATTTGGATTGGAAATTGTAAGGTGTAATCGGGGGCTTACAAATTATGGGACCAAATTTTGTAATGTGACTCTATAAGAGCCAGCTATTATATGCCCCAGAACAATCTTCTTAGGGTGCGTCTCACCATGCCCAGTTAAAATTAAACTGGAGATTTTGTCCTATGTTTACCATGTTAAATTTAACTTTTAAGTTAAATTTACCATGTTAAATTTAACTTTAAGTTAAATTTAACATGGTAAATGTCCAGTTTAATTTAAATCGGGCGTGGTGGGACGCACCCTTAGCCTGTTTCTTTGAAGAGCTTTGGAAGACCCGAAAGTGTTTTTTCCATATGGGTACAAGGAATTGTTACTAAGGGTGCGTCCCACCATGCCCAGTTAAAATTAAACTGGAGATTTTGTCCTATGTATACCATGTTAAATTTAACTTTTAAGTTAAATTTAACATTGTAAATCTCCAGTTTAATTTTAACTGGGCATGGTGGGACGCACCCTTAGTTAACTTTCTCGTACATGTGTGTACCTTGGAGGTGCCGGTGACTGCTACATCTGATGTTCTCAGCCCAGGTCATCCCAAGGACTTGTACGTAAGTGGCTGTAAGCTCGATGTGAGTGGTGGGCGTGTAGCGCGTAGGACTGGCGAAGGTTTGGACTGCCTTGACGTGCCCCGCTGACTTCCAACTGCTGACGGATTATTGGCAGCCTCACTGACATGGACCACCTTGCTAATCACCTTTCCGTGTATTGCGGGTCGGACCCATATCACAAATAATGCACACGTCCTGTGGAAATTTGTAAAAAAAAAAAAAAACGGGAATTGAAAGGGGGAAATTTGGCTTATTTATTTATTGCACAATCACAGCAAGCAAGAAAAGCCTTTTACCGTGGTTATAAAATAATGATCTGTTACATTATAAAGCAGTAAGTGGTGCAGTAATTCGACGGTACATTGTTAATTGCACTTGGATAGGTCTTTTTTGTGCAGGGTCATTAGGGTGCGTGCAGAACTGATGGCTCTGCATGTCAGTCTTGATTTAGCTAATTTCAAAATGGAATTGACCCGAATATTTTCTTTAAGTTAAACAAGGTTGACAGGCGTTGCTAGGGAAATAAAATTCCGACTTTGTTTCCCTTGCAACGCATGGCAACCTTGTTTAACTTACAAGGAAAAAACTCTGGTAAATTCCATTCCGAAATAGCTAAATCCAGCCTCAATGTTTAATGCTGGGTTTAGGTATTTCGGAATTTTTTACCCAAAAGTGATTACCTGCATGGTTGCCATGCCTTGCTACAGGGAAATAAAATTCCAATTGGAATGCATAGAGCCAATGTGGTACCCATGTTTAATTTACAAGTTAAAACTTTTGGTAAAAAAAAATCAAAATAACCCAGCCCAAGTCTGACAGAGTTTTCCGAAGTTTGTCTTTGGAGCGGCTAGGAAATATTCATTACGTCTTGTCGTTTGGATATATTTTAGTATTAAAACGATGAAATCGCTTGGTCATAGTGCTTTGTGGCTACTTTATAATTAACTTATTATTCTTTCTTTCAGGTAAGTTATTGCTTGAGACATTTTACCCTGTGAAATATTAAGGTAAGTGCTTTAGGGACTGAGGAAACTACAGAAATATTCATCATAAATAGTGGATATGCGAATGAAAAGGCAGGAACCTGGGCAACCACGTTTGGATTATGAGAAAACTTTTGTTCGATCTAATCCCTGCCATATTGTATTCTGTCTCTACTATGTTTCCATAGGCTTTGATATACATATCAAACATTTAAAATGACTGTGCCTCTCAGTGGCCGAGTGGTCAAGGGGTCCGCTTTGTGTCCTGAGAGGTCCGGGTTCGAATCCCGGCGGAACGGAAAAATTTTCCGCTTCCGACATGGCTTCGGCACACTACTAAACTGGCTTCGGCCCACTCATCGGCGCATATGTTCTCTGAACGTCGCGCGTTTAAAAAAATAAAAAATAAATAAATGACTACAACACATTCGCGATTTTTATCCCGGAAATTTAACATCCTGTAGCCTCTTCAGTGTCCGAGCGGAGTGATGTGTTGACATATGTCCTGAGAGGTGTGGGTTCGAATCACGGTAGGAGCAGGTTTTTCGCTTGTGATGGCTTTCAGCCGACTCCTCTTCACCTCTACATATGGTGTTTTGCTCCATCATATGGCAACATATTGTGTTTGTACATTGCGGGCGGTTCAGGGTCTGTAGATATATTGAAATAAAAAATATTTCCCAAGCCGAGTTTATGCTAAAATCGATGCTAAGGTCGTTATATATGGGGTAGTTCAAATTATCACGCTATTTATAAACTTGCGCATCAATAAACCAGTAATCACGGTCTTCGCTGTAGGGCTGTAGGGCATCGTTCGGTTGACCTAAATTCCCGCCCTGTAATAAATGAAAATGGTAGTAAAGTTTTATTTAATATGTTTGATAACTCGTAAATTTTGGTTCGGAGATTAACTGTCGTTATAAATTGTGCAACCACGGTCTAGCGATATATTGTCCCTGATGGCAAAATAGCTTTTGCAGTTCATTTTTTCCTCTTTTCCAGCTGGCTGTCCTTTTTTTTTGCTGGAATTTTTGGAGATTTATGCCAAGGCAAGCCATTATTCTGGTTTTTCTAAATTTTTCATCAGGCGGGGTTCGAACCTACCGAAGCTTTGCTACCTTGGCTGTTAAGAGGACGCTATACCTGACGATGCATTTTTTGCCACCCATAAGATTAACATTGCGACCGGCGATTCAATTTCAAGGTTTACCCTTGGTTGGAAAGACACAATATGTTGCCTGTACCTAGCCCAAACAATGTTCTAGGGAGTGTTCGAAGCAGATTTCCCAATTTCTCACTGGTTTCTTTTATTGCAACTGTTTTGCAAATGCTAGCATCGCATACCTCAAGAAAAGTGCTGTATCTCGAAAACCAGAAAAAAAATGGGAAATCTGCTTCGAACACGCCCTAGAACATTGTTAGGGCTAGGTACAGGCAAAATTTTGTGTCTTTCCAACCAAGGGTAAACCTTGAAAATGAATTGCCGCTCGCAATGTTAATCTTATGGGCGGCAAAAAATGCATCGTCAGGTATAGCGGACCCTTAATAATCCACTAAATGCCGATCAGAAAGACTTTGATGGGTTCGAATCGATGTGACCTGTCTGCTCCTCGAAAATCAGCCATATAGACCACTCGGGTGTCGAGGCTGTAGGTTAGAGTGGGTTAGGGGCCTGGGGGTTGACCTGAGGCCTGAAGGGCTTTGAAAGGACTGGGAAAGCGAGGAAACCCTGGCGAGTGCAGGCCTATTGCGCCCGGACCGAAGCGCGAGCGAGTCGCGGGGAGCCGAGAGTTGAGTGAGTCAGTTGGTTGGGACGATAGCGCCCGGACGCAGGGACTGTGTCTGCGGACCTCCCTCTCGCGAGCACAGTGCGCCGGAAACCCCGTCATTGCAAAACGGCTCCCGTCATTCCCCCTATACCTGTTCTGGACTTTACTTTTCCCCATAAATGAACGAAGACCCTTGCTGGTGTTAAAGGTAATTAATAAAAATTCGTGGCTAATTATGGCAGGTCCTGCCACACGTGCTCTGCCCATAAAACTGATGTTATTATTTTATTAGTAAGTGCTCGAATTTTTTCTGCGCCTTTTTTTAAACGCCGAATGTTTTTACAGAATTTTTGTAATTATTTTTATGAGGCCTCACAAGTATTTCCACTCCTATACTGAATAATATACTGCTCATAATTTCATTTCTAGTAATGAGATGATTTAGAGCAGCCCATCTGAAATAATGCTCTGAACAGTGAAATTATATGGCGGGCTGATGCCCTACTAAAAGGGGTTTATTAGCCTTGATTTACGATTACGAGCAGCTGTCATAACGACGGCTATGAGAATATTCGTCGCACATGCTACCCATTCCAGATCATCAAGAAGCACTCAATTTCAGAAAGTACCTCATTCTCCTTAGTTTCACGTCAATATTGATCGCGCAATTTCCAAATAGTCTACGCGCCATCCGCGGGTATGTCAGTTCGTGGTTGAAGTTTTGCGATCAACCTGTCTGACTGTATCTGACTTAATTTGACCTGTATTACCTTGTGTCAGGCCTTATAGCTCTACTGATGTGGCCTTAAATAAATTTAAAAAAAAAAAAAAAAAAAAAAAAAGTTCGGGGGTTTCGACGTTTCTGTTTCAGAATTTTCATTTTTACGGCCATATCTACGAATAGTGACATTAATGTGTTGTAGTCCAGGTGGTCTAATTTTGTCTAATTATTAAATACTGTCTACATTGGCCACCAACCACCAATTTGTATATATCTTTGATTCCTTCCCCTTACGCTATTAACGTTTTTCCCGAGGGGTTAACCACTCGTTGGGAATCTCGTTGGGAATCATTGGAAATCTTTATGAAATCTCTGGGAATCTTGGAATTTTTTTAGAGTGGTTGCCCCTTCGGAGTTCATCTTTCTATGAATATCATTGGGAATCTTTGGAAATCTTTATGGAATCTCAAGGAATCTCTCGGTTTTTCCTTTTCTTGCCCTCTTCAAATCTGTATTTTTGGCGAGTCATATGATGCTGTTCTAATCCTTCTATACCTTTCATGGTGCCAACCCCTTGATCTTCGGTAAGTGCATATAAGGGACGGCATAAGTGCAATAAGTTTGATTCGTCTTCGTCAAATCTTGGAAACCCCTGTTACATCTCAAAGCTGACCTTTATTTTCAATCGGAGTGTTTGAAGGATATGCAGACGTTTAGGGGGTCTTAAGGTTGCACTGTCCCCATTTGAAATAACATTGCGACTTTCGAAACGTCTGTCGTGGTTTCTACTGAACGTTTCTTCTTGAAATTTCACACGAAGGTAGATTGAATAAATATCTAGAACTATATTGCAGCCGATTTTTGAATTTCCTTTTGGTTTTCTAACAAAAATTTTTTTTCCAAAAAGAAGAGCTGCAAAACACTGTTCACAAAAAAACGCCGTGCCTCAATACGACTAAACTGAAGACATTGAGATTATCGGAATTGTAAACAAGAAGGTTGCAGGTAGAACTATATCGAAGCCGTTTTTTCAATTTCCCTGTGGAACAAAAAATATGGCTGTTTGAAAACATGCAAAAATCGCAAAACAGCCATAAAAAGCCAGTGCACGGCTTGATGCGATTAGTACCCGACCAGCTGCCCTAGGAGACGCACACATTGCGTTCACCGTACTCCACAATTACCGCACTTCGCACACTCCTTCTTATTGAAGACTTCACCTACGTTGTTTATTTCCAATGAAAGATAACAAGATGCCATTGTTGTTTTTACTTCCAATTTCTTAGAAAGAGACTATTTTTTTTTTGCATTTTGATTTTAGATTTTTCTTTGAAATCTACCTATTGTTAGGTAGTCGTACCTACCAGTAGTCTCACTTTTGAAAACTTTCTTCACAGGTCTTCGTTTCATGATCCCTGCTGTATTCCAAAACCACCATCAGCTCAAAAGTTTACCTAATTGTACCTATATATATGATATATTTCACTTTCTTGAGAACAAGCTGTGAACAGTAAATACTACCTACCACTTTTCTTGTAACGTTTTTTGATCCCACCCTTCATGATTGAATAAGGGTGAAAAAACAGGGGTTGGCGAAAAAAATTCATAACTTGTGCCCTAGGGGTGGTATCGAGTTCTTTTTTTATATAGATTTGCCTCAGTATTACCTACAACTTTTGTCTGAAAAGTTTTTCGTCCGACGCACCGTTTAGGCAGGGGAGGGGGCATAGCCGTAGCCGGGGGGGGGGGGGGCTTAGCCCCCCAGATACCGTTTAGCTGGCCCCAGGATTTTTCTGGCCTACACATAACGTCACATAAAGCCATGCATGAGGAGAATTCCCGGGAGAGGGGTAGGGGGGGGGGGGGGGGATCCTGCTACGCCCATGGATGGGGGGTTGAATTTTCAAAACGTCATGATCGTCCCATATGATCCTGGAGGTTCCCCGAGTCAAAAAAAAAGGTTTTTAAAAGATGTCCGTCAGACGTACGTACATACGCCACTCTGTCGCGCGCCAGTACGTCACACCATTCATCCGATTTTTCTCAAATTCGGTATTTAGGTACCTTATGTAAATATCTGGATAAATTTTGTGATAAATTTTGATAACTCAAAAATTCCGGAATTTTTTTCTTACGCTTGGATTTGAACTCGGACCTTAGTGGTCTCCGCTCGGCTGCTGAGGAGAATGAGGTGCTCATTTTTTTTTTTTTTAACGCGCGACGTTCAGGGAACATAAATACGCCAATGAGTTGGTTTGTTAGATTTTTTTTTTTTTTTTTTTTATATTTTTTTTATCGAAGCCGAAGACGAAGTGGCCGAAGCCGAATATGAGTGGGCCGAGGCCAGTTTAGGAGTGGGCCGAAGCCAATACATCCATGTCGGAAGCGGAAAATTTTTTCCGTTCCGCCGGGATTCGAACCCGGACCTCTCAGGACACAAAGCGGACCCCTTGACCACTCGGCCGCTGAGAGGCACTATATTTTGTTATTATCAACCTGAAGTAGTAAACCCATTCTGTCGCAATGTGAGGATAAATTTCCTAAAATATATAGGAAAAGCTAAAATTCATTTCTTGCTTTCTTCACTCATTTTCATATTACTTACCTATACTCGGTTTTTTTTTTGTGGGTGTGAGGGCACTGAGGGCCAAGATTGGCCCAAGTTTTTGGCCCACCTCCAAATGGTTTCACAAAACGCAAAAACATCTCCAGTCGCACTAGGTAGGTACCTACATACCGAATTTGAGCTACTCGATGAACGGTAGGACGTACTCCACAGGTTGCGCGGTCCTGGCAGAGTTCCAGAGCATCAGTACCTATTACTGAGAACTGGCATTAGGTAAAGGTGATAAGAAACTGCTAACACAGGTTTGCTAAAACCCTCCCGTTTTGGGTCTGGTCATGGACACCTGTTTTGAAAACCATCGTGGGAAGACCCATAACGGCTCTACGTCGGCTCCTTCAAAACTATATTTTAATATAGGTACCTACACCCCTTTTACCCTTTTCTCATTTTCTCAAATTTCGGAGGAGGAGGGGGGAACGTTCTAGGTGTGTATAGGTATTTCTGAATACGTTCTTGGTTGCTTCTCATGGTCATCTAGGAACCATAGCCGTGTGTGGGCTGGTAGGCATGAAGGAGGCATCATAGTTGTATCCGCGGGAGGGGGGTGGGGGTTAGGGCGTTAAACCCCCCCCCCCCCCCCATGACCGGAAAATTAACATGGTAAGGCCAATGTGAAACCAAAAAATATAGGCGAAACACCCCCCCTCCCCTCCCCGTGACCCTAAACCCCCCCCCCCCCCATCCAGGATTTTTCTAAACTACACATTACGTCACATAAAGCCATTCCTACCCCTCCCCCCCCCCCCCCCCGGTGAGGAGAAGGTCTGTGGAGCATACCCCCCCCCCCCAGGTTTTCGGTCCTACTACGCCCATGAAAAAAAACGTGGGTGCAAAGATGAACTCCAGAATCATCCTGGTACCTGGCACCTGGTGACGATGAAAGATTGAGTATTGAAAAGTGGCGTCGCTTACACGGGACTGGGATGAGATAAGAAAGTGCACAGTAAGCTGAATCCACCTGGCTAGTTAGTTCAGCCATAAGAAGTCAGGCTTACGCGCTCAGGCTCATTATAGGTTCATAGTCGCTCCTTGCGGCCGCGCTGAGTTGCATCGTCATCGATTAGGGCGCCTTAATCCCAATCAGGCCAGGCGCTGGGTCTTCAACTTTAAAGAGTCCCAGGAGAGTTCGCGAGGCCAAACTTCGGCGTTGTCTAATTGTCACCAAGTTGGGTTCAGGACTCAGAAGTCACAAGTTTCCAACACTATCGGGCAAGGTGGTTTGTCTCACTGATTCCCATGCTTCTTCCTTCTGTTCCCTAAAACGAACGCTCTTTTCAGGTATTTTGAGTTTTATTTCACGATATGATTGCATGGTTACCCTTTGGTACTCTCTCTAGGTGGTCGACTTTAGCGGAATCGTTCGATCCACGAAAGTTTTTCTGATCGGCATTCACCTCTGATAATATGAAGTACATGTCAAGTCGTGTCTATTGAAGCTATGGTGGTTCGGAACCCACCTAAAACTGTAGCTCCCCCATCTTGTACTAACACGACGGCTGGGGAGCTGGTATTTGGTACTCGTAGTGCTGCCAGCTGAGCACGATGGATAATTCTTATCTTAAAATGGTCTAGTTGTTGGGCTCGTCCCACATCCCTCTACTATGTTGCATGTTTTTGACGTTACTACTTTATGGTTTTCACCATGAATTCTTTGGATTTTTCGCGAATGAGAGATACTTATGTCGGTTTCGTCGGAAAGGATGATAACAGTCGTTCTTCCCCTTCGCCTGTAGACCTCTAAAGCGTCCCATCCGAGGGTTAACTACTCGTTGGGAAATCTCGGAATTTTTTGGAGTGGTTACCCCTTCAGGGTTCATCTTTCTATGAATATTGTTGGGAATCTTTGGAACTGTTTACGGAATCTCAGTGGAATCTCAAGGAATTTCTGGAGTGGTTACCCCCTCGCTTCCATCCATTTGCTATTATCTTTGTTCATAAAACAAAACTTGTTTCCACCTTTGCTGGCTGCTACCATTTCATTATCGAATTAGCTCTATTTGGCGTCACATTTGTGAGTGACATTCTAGTAGAAGTCGTGCATGGGGAGAGTAAGTCATCGTGTCGAACCTTTTAACGAAATTGCTCAGTTGTGGAAGTTGATTGTTGAAGGCTATTTTTATTTCGGAACTCTGCTACTATTTGTCTAAGGCTTGTTGTCGTTCATTATCTGTTGTTGTTGCCTTGTTAGCCCTTAACTACACAAACGATTAATTAAAAATTAAATTCTGTCCGTTCAGAATAAGTCGTAGTAGCTTTAGTGACTCAGACTCAGGAAGGAATCCAGAGTCTCAGGATAGTCCAAAGGTCAGTGAAGTAAATGCTGAAAATAATGCTTAATAAATGGTCCGACAATGGTCGCACTTGACTTTCTCGCCTTCAGGTTGCTTTAAATCCCCAAAATATAGCTTATCATTTTTCATATGAAAAGACATGTGGAGTAAAACTATAGTGATCGATTACCCGATTTTAGTCTGGACTTTCCTGTGTTCTCAAGTAATCCGAAATCGGTTCTCACCATAAGACCCTTTAAAGAGTCCGACAACAGTCGCACTTAGCTTTCTCGTCCCATATAAAATTTCCGTTTTTTTTTTTTGAAATTTTTTTGCGGGCGTTATTTTTAAGCAATCGAAAATCGGTTGAAAATGACCCACGAGCATCTATCTGAGATCACTCATGCCAAATCTCACGTCTGTCATTTTATTACTGTAGTCCCAAATGCGTTCCGACCATTCAAAAACGTGGTTTCTCATTCTCAACTCATTTTCGACACTTTTTTGACTACAACGGCCGTAATTTTGAAGATAACAAAATTCTGTTCGACAGATGTTTAAGTTATATGGTTCTACACAAATTTACCAAATTTCATGACAATCGGTCAATAAATGTGAATGGCGCCGAAACGATCGAACTTTGGTCCAGAACGGCCGTAATTTTCAACCAATTCAATTTTAGTTGCAAATGACCTCGAAGCATCTATTTGTCAACACACATACCAATTTTCAGTCTTATAGATTGAAAAGTGTACCGTCGGCGCTTGTCTAACTATCCAAAAACACGATTTTTTAATTATTTTGGCGGTTTTTTGACAATAGCGGCCGCAATTTTTGACCAATGAAAAAATCCTTGAAAATGCCCCTCGGCAGTGATTTTAGACAGGCCCATACCAAATTTCATCAAAATCGGATGAACGGTATAGGCGCTAGAGCACTGCACGGACTGACGGACGGACTGACGGACGGACTGACGGACGGACTGACGGACGGACAGACTTTTTCCAGAAACCACTTTTTTGGACTCAGGGGACCCCCAGGATCATGGGAAACCCAAATTCTCAATTTCGAAATTTTGCACGAAAACAATACTTTCTCGCCATATATGGCTAGCGAGAAAGTAAAAAGAGTCAGCTAAAGTTTGTTAATTTGCTTATTTTTCTTTCGAATTTGAAGGCGCTGTTGGGCCACTCCACCCTCTGTGATGAACTGAGTGTGGGGGCTCACCGTCTCTGACCACTATTATCTGGCATCGCTGACGTTTCTTTAACTCATCGCCAAATCACAGAACCACAATGCCCTCATCCCAAACGTAACGGTGACGGGCATCATTTCAATTTGTCATTTTTCATTTTCGTGCTGTAGTGATAATAATGGGTCCATTGCCAAAAAGCTGTTTACTCTGTCATGATTCAGTCAGCAGCAGCGCATCTCTAATTGATAGTTACTTGGGTTACTGGCAGTGAATGAGACAGCTGGCTATGCGCGGGGCGGCACCAATCAATTGCGTGTACAGTCGCCCGTGTTGAGTGTGCAAAGCTCATATTGTGACGCGATTGATTTTATGAGGCATACGTGGCATGCCAGTATGCTAAATGCGGCGTTTTTTTATTACCAAGGCGGTCGCGGCTCTCAGACGTTATGGGCCGCGGGGCGCGAGAAGACTTGCGCAGTTTGTACCCAGTACGCTTTTCATGCACTTCGTGACCACTTACCTTGTTAGCTGTAATGCCAAAGAATGGTTTGTTTTGTCAGTTATCCCTGAGTGTGGTGGTGTTAGAGAGACTGCCTTGACGCTCCCAAAAATCTCAGCTCAGGAAACAAGAGCTGGTACTGCCGAGTGACCGATAATATAGCAATGAGCGATAGGTTAGATACGAGGGGTTAACTACTCCAGGAATCTCGTTGGGAATCTCAGGCAATCATTGGAAACCATTATGAAATCTCAGGGAATCTTGGAAATTTCTGGACTAATTAACCCTTCGGGGTGCATCTTTCCAGGAATCTCGTTGAGAATCTCAGGAAATCTTTCTATGGGGTGGTTAACCCCTCGGGTAGATATGAGAAAAATAAATTATGTTTCTAATTCTCGTTGTAATATCAAGGAAACCTTCCTTTTGCAGCTTTTGTGCATTGTTTGCGTTCCACAACTCCAACAGATGAAGGTTCTTTACTATTTTACCATTACTAGCGCCTGTACAAAGCGAGGTCTCGGCAGAAAAACATGGGGTCAAGAATGTTTTTTATAGGATGCGTCAGATGAATATTACGTGCGGAAATAAGATTTCTCGCAAGGATTCTTGGTTTTACTACTCACCTTCATGCCAGAAGTTTTGCAAGAGCGTAAAATTTTGCTAACCGGTAGTGTCTAAAATCCTTGATTAGGGATCCCGAGGAGAGATGCAATCGTCCTCAGAACTCCCCCCCAACATAAGTTGGGAACTATAGTCAACTGCCGCTAGCAGTGAACCTTGTGCGAATCCGAGGTTACCCCTGTCCAGGCCAATGCTCCAAAGAGTAAAGTCTAATTCTGTTCCTGGAAATGAACCCCTCTCTACCAGAAAAGTAATTGAGCCCTGCCAGACGTCTCCCCTTTGATGTCTATACAAAACCCAATGTAAATTTACACATCTTCCAACCCGTCTGCGATTCTTAGCTTCCCGGTCTGTTCTGACCGAGGGGTTAACCACTCGTTGGGAATCATTGGAAATCTTTATGAAGTCTCAGGGAATCTTGGAATTTTTTTTTGGAGTGGTTACCCCTTCGGGGTTCATCTTTCTATGAATATTGTTGGGAATCTTTGGAAATCTTAATGGAATCTCAAGGAATCTCTGGAGTGGTTACTCCCTCGGTTCCGACCTATTGTTCTCATTAGGCTGGACGTTTACGATCCTCGCATTGCCGACTTCTTTGTTTGCCTACCTCTTTTTTACCGGTGCTACGATCTTCGATGAGCCAGCAGTTCATAGTGTGGTTTCCTTGTATGCACCTATGAGCCTTGTTGTGAGGGATACCAAATTTGGCGCGCACGTGGGCCTGAGATGGTACTTGGGCCCTCACAGGTACCACGTACCTATAGAGCGGCTCCGCCCCAACGCACTTCAGTTCCAATGTACATTGTCAGGTTTCGGTTCGGTCATAATTGAAATCCCGAATTTTTTGTCCGGTAAACGACTAGTATTTTGATTAGGGTGCGTCCCACCATACCCAGTTAAAATTAAACTGGAGATTTTGTCCTATGTTTACCATGTTAAATTTAACTTTTAAGTTAAATCTAACATGGTAAATCTCCAGTTTAATTTTAACTGGGCATGGTGGGATGCACTCTTAGAAAATTAATTAATTTGTGTTTTTCAAAAAATAAAAATAATAGACATGGGTAGATTATGAATTTTTTTTCGACCCACCCTGTAGGTACAGTCCAAAATTGTGCAGTTTGAAATTAATTTACAGGTACACAAGGTGGGATTAAAAACAACCTAGCAGACAGAAAAGTGATTGTCAAATCTTGAATTTTATAGTATTTCTTCGAATCTGCCTAAAAAATTGAGGTTACTTTCTGTGCCTATAATTTGATACTCCCGTTGATGTTACGCGGCATTTCGTATATCAAAACAAGCAGGCGCTCCTTTGAGTTCTTTCACCTTACTGGCGACGGGTGGGCCGACAATAGCACGGTGCGTGCGTTACAGGTTGGCGACAGGCTTTCGCGCGGCCTACGCTTCTATTTGCAGAGGCTGGAACCCACCAAACTTGTTCGGAACACGACCTAAACACCTGAACCACGTTTTGTTCCGACGCGGGCTCCGTATTTGTCGACGCCGTCCTTGGTGGAAAGCAAGGCGCGAGGGGTTAACCACTCGTTGGGAATCACGTTGGGAATCATTGGAAATCTTTATGAAATCTCAGGGAATCTAAAGGAATCTCTGGAGTGGTTACCCCCTCGGCAAGGCGGCTTTCGCTGGCGGATCATTTTTCGCGGGCGCTTCAAACACGAAAGACGGAGTCACTCAACTTGTACTTGCTCAAACTGGGCGTATTTTCAACCCTTATATCTACGAAAATAGAAGACTTTTATGACACATTCAGGATTACTGTATTTGATGTTTAATGAGTGCCTGGTATCCGTACGGTAAAGATGTCGGAATTTTGCTACCTGCAAGGGCCCTCTTATTCTTGGTGGGAAATCCACCAGAACTTAGAGTTCTACGAGGGGGTAACCACTCCAGAGATTCCATAAAGATTTCCAAAGATTCCCAACGATATTCAATGAAAGATGAACCCCGAAGGGGCAACCACTCCAAAAAATTCCAATATTCCCTGAGATTTCATAAAGATTTCCAATGATTCTTAACCCCTCGGAGTTCTCATATTCATGTGGTGATAGAGATTTTGAAACTGGCACTATATTACTTTTCTCTTTTCGAGTAATTCAATTTTGTTTTAAAAATACGAACCCAAAAATATTTTTTTTTCTGGGAGAATATGCAGGACGTCAAAAAAAGCCGTGCATTTTTTGATTAAGTTCCCGAATTGTCAATTTTTGAGGAGCATTCTTGTATGGTGGTGCGTTGTCACTTCCCCCTTCTTGACATGACAGTCACACCTTTCCCGCCGCTTTTTCGTCATTCACAGTGACGTCTTTTTCATTCATTTTACAATAGGACTCTGATTTTTCGTAATTCCGGAGCTGTCAGTACGGATACAAGGGAAAGAAATATGGGTATTGCTGGTTTGTACGGATGCGAATGTATATTCTCGCACCGCATCGCTTCCTGATTCAAATTTCTTTCCTTTTTTTTTAATTTTTTTTTGTTGAGGATTACTTAAACCTCATAGGACCGAGATTTCAGGAATTTCAGAACGGATAATTGGATTTCGAAAGTTAGATAGTCACCTCTTCATTTTTTTCGTTATCTAGTTTTTTATTTGAAAATAAAATAATACAAGTTTGGTTTGACTATCGGAAGAGAACCTCCATTTAATTGTGCTATACCAATAGGTCTTCTTCTTTAGTAGACGGCAGGTGCCCAGTGTTCCTCCCCGCATTACCTACCCTACTGCAGAAAGGTGTAGATTTTCTTTTTTTCTTTTTTTTTTTTTTTTTACTGACATAAGCTATCTATATAATTACGATTTTTGGTATAGTTTGAGTCTTAGGTCGGTGAGGGCTTCACACTCGCAAAGGACCTGACCGGGAGTTATAACAGCCTCGATAGCCGAATGGACTAAATGGTCGACTTTTGAGGAGCAGTGAGAGCCGGGTCACACCAGTTCGATCCCGATCCTACCAAAAAGTTTTTCTGCTCGGCTGGGGAGCTGGTATTTGATAGTGCTGCCAGCTGAGCACAATGGATAGTTCTTGAAACGGTCTAGTTGCTGGGCTTGTCCCCCCCAACCCTCAGCTATATACCGGGAGTTATGATGGTTCAAAGGATAAAATTGGATAAGTATAATATCCAAAACAAAGTGTATATAGTACCCTACTGGGGGGGGGGGGGGGGGGGGGTTCATACAGAAGCGTACCTAAAATCGGAAGACCAAAATCGATGAAATATCTGTGTTGTGTGGCTTCGTACGTATGAATGTGTGTGGTGGTCCCGTATCATAGAACCCTTTACCAATAAAATGCCATTGTTCGGCTTGCCTTCATCCACAATGCTTTGTTCGCCGCCGCATTGTCAGCTTTTCTCCGTTAAAGTATCCTTTTGCTATTAAATATTGTTTACTACGAAAAATAAAAATTGCCTAAGGTCCTGCATGAGGTCGGAGAACACTGGATGTGTTTTTGTAGCTTCGGTTCACTTGGTTTTTGGGTGAATCTACACCCTCAATCCAAAAATTATCATGCTCCCAGTCAGATTTTCCTAGAAATTCTTTCTGAACCTCGAACCTAGGTTTCTCCCATCCTTATCTATAATATTAAGGGTGCGTGCCGCTATGCCAGTTAAGAGAAAACAGGAGATTTTCTCCTGTGTTTACCATGTTAAATTTCCTTGAAAATCGGTATTTTTCTCTTAACTGAGTATGGTGGGGCGCACCCTTAGGCTGGATCCCACTCTCAGTTGACAGCTTAACCACCGTTAGTGTCGGTTATTTAACGGGGGTTTAACTGTTCCCTAAAAGTTCACTTTAGCGTTGTCCTTCCGGAAAGGTTGATGTCTCATCAACTTTTGTGGGACTTTAGCTAATTGTATTTGTTCCCTGTATCAGTTTGGCTCCATTACTCCTATGATTCATCATTTATCAATTTTCGATTTTAAACTGAAAATTATCCTATTCTGTGAATACGACGTATTAGGGAAAATTGGGAATTTATATGAAAACGGCAATAATCAATCGGCCGCGTATACTGATTTGCCTCAAGCTGCATTTTATCGGATTTGTCGTTTCTGTTTGCTGTCTGGTACATTATTAAATTTTTAACCCTGTATGGAAATTAAAAAATCGCAATTTTTTAGTGACCCACATTCTTTCCGGTGCTTTTACAGTTTTGCCAATCGATAGATATAATATCTATATATAGCAATTGTTTCCATAAATTTCATGTTTTTTATGGGTGCTGGGATTGGTGGAATTACTGCTCCAGGGAGCAGAACTTCGTTAAGTTATTCATTCCTGTATAGCCTTGTAAGTCCAGACAATGGAGTAGATAGCTAGTTATCTATGTTTGACCGACCATCCGGTTTCTGGTGATAGCAGACGGCCCTACTTAAATACTAAAGTATTTTAGGAAAATAATCATTTTCTGGTTACGGTTCAAGAATAAAAATACTTACCAGACTGAACAACAAGGAATAGTGAATACAGAATATCTATTTGCTATTTGTTTTCGTTTTTTCCGAAAATATTTTGAGGACACTGTTGGATATTGAAATTTTCTGAAATATAATGAGTCTTTTTAACGTCAGAAATTAACTGGCTTCGATCGGTTGCTTTTGGAAAAATTGTTTAATTAAAAATTACCACATTGTCATTTAAGAGGACGCTATACCTGACGATGCATTTTTTGCCGCCCATAAGATTAACATTGCGAGCGGCGATCCATTTTCAAGGTTTACCCTTGGTTGGAAAGACACAAAATTTTGCCTGTGCCTAGCCCTAACAATGTTCTAGGGAGTGTTCGAAGCAGATTTCCCAATTTCTCACTGGTTTCTTTTATTGCAACTGTTTTGCAAATGCTAGCATCGCATACCTCAAGAAAAGTGCTGTATCTCGAAAACCATTAAAAAAAAATGGGAAATCTGCTTCGAACTCTCCCTAGAACATTGTTAGGGCTAGGTACAGGCAAAATTTTGTGTCTTTCCAACCAAGGGTAAATCTGATGGGCGGCAAAAAATGCATCGTCAGGTATAGCGGACCCTTAATTTCTGCAGTTATAAAGATTATTTCATAATCATAACATTGAAATATCCAACGGTGTCTCCAAAAAAAATGGTCGACAAAAATGTAAACAAATGGTAAATGCGTATTCAGTCTGAATCATTGCCGCTATGTTGGATTTATTTGGAAGGCTATTTTCTACTTACCTGCAGTGGTGTTCCCTTTCTCGAACGCCAGAAAACCCACTCAACTAACACCTTCAAAGTTTATTGTAAGAAGAAGTGTTCTCCATTTACTGCATCATGGCGTGCCTTATCTAAAGGGAATACCACTGCTGGCCTGAATGTTGTATTTTTTGTCAGCCTCAACGTAAAAGAGGTTTAAAAATTCGAGATTTTGAGTTGCCTTGGTGAATGGATAGTATTGAGTTCTCCTATTCCTCATTCCACTTGTTTCACTAAGGGTGCGTCCCACCATGCCCAGTTAAAATTTAACTGGAGATTTACCATGTTAAATTTAACTCAAAAGTTAAATTTAACATGGTAAACATAGGACAAAATCTCCAGTTTAATTTTAACTGGGCATGGTGGGACGCACCCTAAATGATCAGTTGCATGCCATTAGTGAGTAATAATTACGATAAAAGAATCATGATAAGCTCGCGAAAAATGTAGTGCGAGGCAAAAGAAAGACGGACGCCCTCGTCTCTCATTAATTTATGAAGGAAAGTTCGGCTGTGGGAGCCGAGCGCAGCTGGTTCATTGATTTAAGTAGTTGTGAGAACATGGGGACTTGAAGTTGCTGAGTCTGTGGACTTTTCCATTTTCCTTTTTATTGAATTAAGTATTATGGGTCTGCAAAAGTTGTCTGCCCTCTCAGTCCAAGTCTATAGCTAATTTGTTGTGAATGGAATGTTATTTTAGATTGTTCTTTCCACGAGATGACCCGATCATCCTTGTGATAGACATCACAAGGATTTTATTATAAACTTTACCGTAAAATCATAAAGAAATTACACATAATGACAAGCGGCAAACTTTCCAGCTCTATTATGGATCTTTTTATCACGGGTGGTCACGAAGTTCTCACGGAAATATAGGGAAAATAGCATCGAAAATGTATAGTGGTTCGCAATAGAGCCAGTAAGGGGGTTGATTGTCAGTTTCATTTGTAAGGCGATTATAAATATAGGGTGGATTTCACCACTTCTCCTAAGTACACTATAGCGCCTCCTATCGAACAGATGTATCTTATCGCATGTTTAGCTTATGGCAAGTGCTATCGCACTATAGTGTACTTTAAGAAGTCGTGAAATCCAGCTTATAGGGAAGTGTTGTAGCTCTTGATGTGGGCTTTAACCTCCAGTTAAGCTGAATCAACAAACCTATAAAAGGCCGGCTTCCACTCTTCGCCCATATATTTCTTATGGAAATTAGAAATATGACGGTATCCTGTTTTTATTTCATTTTTAGAGGTTGGTAACTCGGGAAAACTGTCTTGAAATATTTTTCTGCTCTTCCTTATTTGAGTTAATGTATGGACTATTTGATTTGAGTTATTTTTCTTGGCTTCTTGGTTTCCGAGGAGAAAAGTTGGTACATAGCACTAAAAGTTCGTGTCTCTACCGTCGGTATTCGCTACTTGAAAACTTTGTTTCTGTTACAGTCTTCTGTATGGCTTATGCTTTTCCTGCAATGTTTCATAATTTTCATGAAAAGTTTTCTCCTACTATAGAAAGGGCTGCTCAAAGAAGTTTCCTTTCGTATATTTAGACTCTTAGAACTTTGGTTTCTGTAAAGTTCACAATTTTTGCTTGTTCGTAACAGTTAAGGCTGTATATACATTCTCGACGAACTCCACCAAAACCACCGAGCGAAAGTAAATATTCGACAAAGCTAATTTTTACATATTAGTACTGCCGGAGACTGGTAATTGCAATATCGTATTGGTTGTGTCTACTCTAAAAGCTAAACATAGTGTGCTATTCGAACGCGAAACGAACGAGTGAAAGTAGGACACTATGTTTAGCTCTTACAGGAGAAAAAGTAGAGAAATGCTGTTGAAATTACCCACTTCCGTAAGTGAAATAAAAATTGTCAAAATGTAACATGGCTACGTGAAATAGTACAAACATTTATCAAGCTTTTCTACTAAATGTGACGATAAAATCATACATTTTGTAGTCCGAAACGGTACAAAAAAATATTCCGCGTGAGGTAGTGTTGTGTTTTCGCGATCTGTCAAAAAAACATGTGGACTGGTAGTTTGACTGTTTAAAATCACTCCTGTGGGCTTATAACTCCATTTCATGCAAAAATACAACACTACATCACGACAAAGAGTTTCAGGTTTACATCCCCCTATAAAAACTTTTCACTCGCCCTGTAACTTCGGAGTAGGGCTTGAAGTACGTAGCATTGCGAACCAAGTACGTGTAGTCGACCTTAACCTATTTATATTTTGAGGGAGAATGCGACTATACAGGCTCATCTGAGGTACAGGTGTGGTAAAAGGGCCATGGCTTAGGGGATTTATTTTAATATTCCCTTTCTTCTACCCACAGTGAACTACTTTTCGCATTGACACCTACGAAAATGGGGAGCTTTTAGCAGTTGCAGCCTTTGAGCGTGCATGCTGCTGACGCTGAAAAATTCTCCCTTCGCCAATTCGAACCTTCGGTCCGGTTCCTTGATCACACAACGTATTCATATCCCCATTCTGTTAAGCTGTTGCCGAGGGGTTAACCACTCGTTGGGAATCTCGTTGGGAATCATTGGAAATCTTTATGAAATCTCAGGGAATCTTGGAATTTCTTAGAGTGGTCGGGGTTCATCTATCTATGAATTATCATTGGGAATCTTTGGAAATCCTTATGGAATCTCAGTTGAATCTCAAGGAATCTCTGGAGTGTTTACCCCCTCGGCTGTTGCCGCAGCATCACAATTGACCATTACAGTCAGTATTGTTGCACTATTTCCATCATCGTGCGTATGGTTTCTGAAACCGACAGACCAGCAGCGTATTTCAATCAGTCTGAGCGTTCGGCGGTAATAGCCATTCTTTGTCCGTTGACGAGTGAATCTAATCAGACATTAAAGTGTCCATAAAACGGGAGGACGAGGAGAGAACGATGTACTCAGCCAGTGCTGCGAGGGGCTCTCACTCAAACTTGTTGCAAAGTGAGATGATGTTTCAGGGGCCTGCGGGCTATGTCTGCATCGAGCAAATACCAAATGGCTATCTGATTACAGCCAACCAGGTTCCCGGAAGATTCTGGAGAGGGTCGATCGGTACTCGGTTACAAGGAATTTTCCTCGTTCCTCGTTTATTGTTTTTTAACTTTCAGTAAAACTTTTTTCCTTTCCATTTTTTTTGTTCTGAAATATAATATGTCACTATTTACGAGCTTGGTGTTTTCGCTAGGGAAAAACAGTACTGATAAAAAATCTATTCTATAGCATTAAAATTACATGATGGAGGGGGTAACCACTCCAAAGATTTCTTGAGATTCCATAAATATTTCCAAAGATTCCCAACGATATCCATAGATAGATGAACTCCGAAGGGGTAACCACTCCAAAAAAAAAAAACAAGATTCCCTGAGATTTCATAAAGATTTACAATGATTCCCAACGAGTGGTTAACCCCTCGCATAATATTGACATTTTTTAGTGACTTTTCTGGGGAAACTGCTGTAAATTTATTTGTTCTGAGATATAGTGTGTCTTTTTAACGTACACCGAGTAGTTCGCTCGTGTGTTGGGCTCTGGAACCAGGAACCTCTTTATTTGTCCTTGTGTGTTGGCGCCGCGTCGTGGAGAGGTGCCAGCAGTTCGCGCCTGCTGCATTCCAATAGCCGCCCACCCCCCGTTTACCATCTGATACCTCGGATTTACGTTCGCTACCAGACCCAGGGATTCTCTCCTCTACTAGAACCTGGAATTTTGGTCAGCCCCTAGTTTGGCGGCTGGAGAGGTGCCAGCAGCCGCGCACGCTGCATTCCAAGTGCCGCGCCGTCTTCAGCAGCACCCACCATTTGATTTCTCTGACGTTCAGCCTAAGATTCTTTCTTGGTCTCTGGAATTATTAGGACCTCTTGTTCTTCGTCTGTGCCTCTTGTTTCGCTGCTGGAGAGGTATACCAGCAAGGGGGTAACCACTCCAGAGATTCCTTGAGATTCCATAAAGATTTCCAAAGATTCCCAACGATATTCATAGAAAGATGAACCCCGAAGGGGTAACCACTCCAAAAAATTTCAAGATTCCCTGAGATTTCCAATGAATCCCAACGAGATTCCCAACGAGTGGTTAACCCCTTGTATACCGGCGTTGGAGCAGCAACCCCACCATCGGATTCCTCTGATGTTCACTACGATTCTTTGTTGGTCTCTGGAATTATTAGGACTTCTTGTTCTTCGTCTTTCCCCCTCATTTCGCAGCTGGAGAGGTGCCAGCAGTTCACGCACTTTGCATTCCAATAGCCGCCTTCAACACCACCCACCCTACATATTATGCCATCATCATCAGGGGCGTAAAGTTTTAAAATCCCAAGGGGGGCTGAGAAAAAAACACCAACCTATCGTGTACACGATAGTCTTCACGTTAAATATAAATATGGAAGCAGAGCACTGAGTAGAGTGACCAACTGACCGTAGCAAAAGTGGTGCGCGCCAATTTTTAAAATCAATCTTAATTGCTACCTAACTGCATTTTAAGTTTTTAAATTAGGTACTTCCCCTGAATTCCTCATTTAAGGATTAATTTTTAAAAAAATTAAAAAAACACAGTACAAATTTCAAGGGGGGCAGAGCCCCCCTTGAAATTTTTCAAGGGGGCTGGAGCCCCGCAGCCCCCGTGTACTTTACGCCCCTGATCATCATCACTGATTCTTGTGATTCATATCCATGCCGCTGCCAGGTGACAGTTGTCTTCTAGCATTGAAGCATTGCAGCCACGCTGCCATCATTTTTAACCTATCAGATGTTCGTAATATGCTCCTGTCACCGAGGAATGGCATATCCGGCTTTTTGGGCTTCCATCCGGAATTTCTCCTGTCGTATATCGTCTTCGACCGTATTTCAGCCGTGCATGAATATTTGATCGAATCGGAGCTATTTCTTTCTATTAAACGTCTGTAAAATAGAGGGCCCCATCTTTCTTTTAAATATTCCGATTCCAGGATTTCTCCAACTTCCTATTCTTACGTTTCTATTCGTATAATCCAGACTTTTTTTTCACCCCCCAAGAATTAATTTGGCAACTTCGGTAATATTTCTTCGAAGACAATTTTTCTTTTAAATAGCGATAGGTTAACCACTCGTTGGGAATCATTGGAAATCTTTTTGAAAACTCTTGGATTTTTTCGAGTGGTTACCCCTTCGGGGTTCATCTTTCTATGAATATCGTTGGGAATCTTTGAAAATCTTCATGGAATCTCTGGAGTGGTTACCCCCTCGTTAAATTGCTTTGTTAATTTAGTTACTTAGTAAGTAAGTAAAAGTGATTTAAGTATTGCTCTTAGTAGTTGCTCGAGTTATGAGGGGCCTATGTTCGAGTGCAACCGCTCCTGCCTTTGGCATGCATGCATGCATTGTAGCTGTGTTCATGTATTAAAGTGAATTATTCGCATAAACATGAATAAAAAATAATGAAATAACCGGTCTTGGCAGTAACATAAATTGCCTATTAAAACAAAAATTATGACGTTGTACGTGAGAAAATTTTCCACGAACAAGACATACATATACACGTGTTAATTTAGGCTCGTGCCTACGTCGTGTTGTGATGCTTGGAGGCAGGTATACGAAGCTCAAAACTGATATTATGTCAAGGACAACTTCTCCTCCGATAACATGAAGGCGACATCAACATCTGATGTTTCGTTTGGTGCTGCCTACGCTGTGAAGCCTACAGCATGTAAACAAATAGCAACGCGAGCTATTCATGTCACGGGTGACATGCATTTGCTATCTTTAGCACGCGCGCCTCCATTCTTAAAGTCAGCCACCCGACTCCACTATTACTAATTACCACTATTCAGTCGTGATGCAATAGGAATGTGGAAAATGCGGAAGGCTGAACACCAAACTGGTGGATCATCTGTTGACCACATAATATGATGCGTTCTGGCGGGGTGGCGTCCCCGGAGTGGCGGGGGATGAAAGTTTTTGTGTATTTACCCGCCATCCCAAGCCTGCCATTCCAGCCCCTTCATTCTAGGACGCATCCGAGGGTGTAACCACTCCAGAGATTCCATAAAGATTTCCAAAGATTCCAAACGATATTCATAGAAATATGAACCCCGAAGGGGTAACCACTCCAAAAAATTCCAAGATTCCCTGAGATTTCACAAAGATTCGTATGTGCCCATCAGTTGGGTGCATGGCTCAGTTTATTTTTCTTGAGCAGGCTCTGATTTCTCGCCAAGATGTAAGGTGAGTGATGATTCAGATTGGAAATCACACAGCACAGTTTCCCAGGTTTTTTTTCGATTTCCGGTGTTCTGATATTGCTAACTCAGCATAATTGGATTTCTGAAGGGGAGAAGGGGATAATGAGGAAAGTCTTAAAACCCCAGGGAAATCGGACTTTTTTGCGCACATAATTCGCTTGGGGGACGACATAATTCATCGGCTTCGTTTCCAACTAGTCTAGCAAAAAGTTTTTCCTGTTTTAAAACCTCAGTGGATGTGCACCCGTTTGTGCAATGTAGACCGAGGGGGTAACCACTGCAGAGATTCCTTGAGAGTCCATAAAGATTTCCAAAGATTCCCAACGATATTCATATAAAGATGAACCCGAAGGGGTAACCACTCCAAAAAATTCCAAGATTCCCTGAAATTTCATAAAGATTTCCAACGAGATTCCCAACGAGATTCCTGGAGTGGTTAACCCCTTGCACTGTGGTGACTGATGCACATAGTAAAGCTGGATCTACCTGGAGGCATATCATGTGTAACGGATGAATAGGTGCTTTGCATTCGGCAGAGCTCGGAAATAGCGGTGCTTACCCTCGTCAGGCCCGTCGCCCCCCTCGCCCCCCTTGTCGAACTTGAGTTTTAATGAAATTGTTGGTCCATTTCCATCTGTTTTTCCCTTTCCTCACTCTGCGCACTTCTCTAATGGAAATCCCCCGACGGGTTTATTTGATGAAGTGCACGAATTAATTTTCAAACTTCTTTTTAATGAATGGATTCCAGGAGTTTGTGCCTTTTTCCACTGTTTGATGTACCAATTAGTGATTTCGCGGTTTATCGGTTGCTGTTTTAATTGGTTCCTTTTTATGTTATTCGCCTCTTTGCGTCTTTACATACTAATCTAACTTACCGGGTAATCATTTATCCAGAGTACGCCGAGAATTGTATAAAAGCCTTGATACCCGAGTGCTGTACCTGGTTGTGTTTCGGGAAACAACGAGGGGGTAACCAATCCAGAGATTTCTTGAGATTCCCAACGATATTCATAGAAAGATGAACCGCGAAGGGGTAACCACTCAAAAAAATTCCAAGATTCCCTGAGATTTCATAAAGATTTCCAATGATTCCCAACGAGATTCCCGTGGTTAACCCCTCGGGGAACAAGAACCAGGTCACATCGGTTCGTTCTCGGTCCTGTCATAGGTTTTCTATTGTGTGAAATGTGGTGGTTCGGAGTCCACCTAAAAGGTCCCAAAACACGATAGCTGTGACGATAGCTATAAAGAGCTGTTTTTTTTTCTGAAAAAGGAAGATTTTCACCATCCCTTTGAAAGAAAGCAAACGTGTAGATAACAATAAATAACGTGGGAAAACGTAGTGCTGTTTGGTTATGTCAGAGTGAGTGAGTGACTCGACGACAAGGCGAGACGGCAGCGTGCAAATGTTTGCCCTCAGCCCCTCAACTTTAACATTTCCTTCGTTTTGGCAGAACTTCAGGTCTTGTGTTGCGGAATAACGTTGCATGGGCTATTGGGTGCCTTGAGTGCATTGTTTTAAGTTCCCACCCTATATTTTTCAATATTTAGACAATTTGTGTGCGTTCAGTCGTTTATTTACCCTTGCTTTCTGACGCTTCACACCGTCAGCGTCCGAGCGGTTTGCCAGCTAGCCAGTAAAAGCAAGTTTCTTGCTTATGATTGCATGGGGTTTGGACCGCTTCTGTCTGGCTTTGAGCAGACTCTTCTCCACTTTGGTGTTTACCCCAGGCGTAGCAGGGGGGGGGGCTGGTGGGGGGGCTTAGTCCCCCCTCCCCAGGAACCGTTTACCCACCCCCAGGATTTTTCTGGCCTACACATAACGTCACAGGAGGGGTTAACCACTCGTTGGGAATCATTGGAAATCTTTATGAAATCTCAGGGAATCTTGGATTTTTTTTTGGAGTGGTTACCCCTTCGGGGTTAATCTTTCTATGAATATCGTTGGGAATCTTTGGAAATCTTTGGATCAGTGGAATTTCAAGGAATCTCTGAAGTGGTTCCCCCTCGACGTCACATAAAGCCATGCCTACCCCCCCAGGTGAGCAGAAGGACTGGTTTTTGATCCTGATACGCCCATGGTGCTAACAACCCTAATTTAAATGAATTACTCTTTCAGATGATGTAGTAAATAGTGGTAAGGAAAGTAGACTTGTAGTGTTGTGATTGATAGACTGGTGGACTAATGTGTGGCGCGGTGCGAGCATGGTGGCGTTTTTGCTTCCTGCTGGGCGGGTGAGTCGACAGAGGCAGCGTCAGCATGCAGCAATGTGGGCTCTGCACTGCGCTGTCAGAGGTCTTCAGGCGGCTCATGTGCATCGGCGGCAGCCGCCGAGGGAGCGGGGAGTCCTACTACCAAGAGCTAGAGACCGAGGAGCCGGTAAGTAGTATTTTTCACTCCGCGCAAGAAATAGGGGAATCAAAACCTCTCGTCTGAAAAGGAGGAAAGTAAATTCGAGGACTTCCTGCAGTGGTATTCCCTTTCTCGAACGCCAGCAAACCCACTCAACTAACACCTTCAAAATTTATTGTAAGAAGATAAGGCACGCCACGATGCAATATATGGAGAACAGTTCTTCTTACAATAAATTTTGAAGTTGTTAGTTGAGTGGGTTTTTCTGGCGTTTGAGAAAGGGAATACACCTGCTGAAATTGCCCAGTCTGAAAACAATAGACTTTCTCACTACACTGGCTAGCGTGAAAGAATAAACGATTTTATTGGCCTCGGGTAATTTTCAGGTATTTTCCAGGCTCACAAGCAGGCGGCATAGCCTGCCGATTTTCGAATATCCTGACTCGTTAGAGGTGTAGTTCTTGTATTATTTACCATTTTCAACAAGAGAACTGTTAGGGGAGTGGAAGAAAAGGGTATTGCGCAATGGCAGACAGAACAGAAAGAATTGAAGAAACGAGTGGGAAACAGTGGAATAAAAGCGCCTGGAAATAAAGGGGAGAATGAATGAAAGAAACAGGAACAGAACAACATAAATGATCTCATCACGGATATCTCTAATAAAAATTGGACCATTTTCCTTTCTCAGAACGGAATGCATCGTCATGATAGATAAGAGGTGCGATAAGACTGGCGGGGTTGGGGCGAAATCGATATTTCGCGGAGAAGAGAAATAGCGGAAAATTAATAAAACAATGTATCAAGGCGGCCAGCGCTTCCGCGTGGGCAATTTTCCAAAATGCATCGCAAAATGGAGAGTAATGGGACAATTTATCGAAGGCCTCTTCTCTTCTCTCTTTCCCGACAACCAAATTACTGGCTTCCAGAATAGATCGAAAACGGGAGTCCCATCTTCCCCTGTTCCACCCCCCTTCCTTCCAATACGCCACTCTCTTCCGAAACTTTCAAAAATGGAAAGCTGAGATAAAAAGAGTTTGTTACATCCGAAACAGTGGGTGCGACACTGGTCACATATGCTTTCCTAGATTTGGGTTTCGAGTCAGCATTTTCTGACGATATTCCATTGAGTAAATTCAGTCATATCAAGGGGTGGATAGACCACAGAAATCAAAATTATCGTGGCTAATTGCTAAAGTGAAGATGGCAACCGAAAATAAAAGAGAAGGCGTTTATACCTACCTACGGATCGTCTTGAAGCACCCTACTTGCTGAATTAGCTACCTAGAATTCCGAGGTTCACTTTCACTTGGACGCAAATACTCTCTTAAGTTTCAGAACCCCATGTTATTATACAATAGTGCGGATTTTCTGTAAAGTTGAATGCAGAAAGGAAGTATCCAGCGTATAAGCGCACAATCACTTGAAAGTACTGTCACGTCTCATTGCATTTAACCCTTTTTGCGTACAGCCTGGTGGGGGGGGGGGCACTGTATTCATTTCGGGGGGTCGCACGTGCAGAGAATGAATGCAAAATAGCCGTCCTCTACGCCAGTGGCGGCTCCTGCATTTTTGCTGAGGTGTCGTGCGGAAGTGTGTCTTAATTAATTAAAGCGTCTGATTCTGGACCACGTGATGTCTTTTCCTCAAAAATATCTGACACCGTTTAGGTGCGTTATCCGGACATAACAGGATGTTTTGCCCCTAAAAAATTGTACTCTCCCCGCCCATTGCGAGATGTGTTGGGAACCGGACAAGTTCTCATACAGATATAGTAATCCTGACAATTTCAGTGACTAGGTATTTTGAAGAACCAATATTTTCATCCTTTTTCGGGGTTGTAAAACGAAACAACTGTTAGCACAAGCCGCCACTGCTGCACCCCCATCACAGTCGCGACCATTTCCGGGAGCACGTTATCCATATGAACAGAGACTTGGATCTATTACTCCCCCGTGGCACGTAGCCTCCTCTTTCTCGGCTGCTTGCCTCCTCCGCCATGCAGGAGGCTCTTGCTCCTTGACATCCTCGTTTCCTTCTTGTACAATTTCTGCATACTAACGGCTCAATTTCATTTTTTCTTTTTATCGCTCCAATAATCCTCCCTTATTTCCGTTCGACCGATCTTGTTAAAATTCCACCTTAAGTTCTTACGTTAAGTTTTTTCCATTTGGCCAGACTGATGTGATTGTGTAGCCAAGCAGATATTCCAGGTTCCAGGACTTAATTAGTTTAAGTACGTGAGGTAAATGGTAATAGGGAGACGTCATACATGTACATAGACACAATAACGTATTAATGAGTTAATATATATGTAAACGATGCAAAAACTGTGTTCCGGGACCGAGTGTGGTTGAGGGGTCTGTTGAGTGAATCTGACTATCCCTTAAGGGAAACCCCATTATTTAATTATGTATGACATGGAGGTACAATAGATATATGTATAAATATTTGCTTACGACCCTTTTTGCTGTGGTACTGTTGGTTCTAATAGAATGTTATGCGTAAAATTATCTGGCGTGATATTGAATAGTTTTGGCACGTTTTGACTTCGTCAGTCGGTCATGTTCTGTCTGTTCAGGCGCTGCACTAAGGTCGTGGGTCCGATTTATTTTTCTCCTGCATATAAGTTCGTAGTAAGACGTCTCCGAGGGGTAACCACTCGTTGGGAATCTTGTTGGGAATCATTGGAAATCTTTATGAAATATCAGGGAATCTTGGAATTTTTGGAGTGTGTACCCCTTTGGGGTTCACCTTTCTATGAATATCGTTGGAAATCTTTGGAAATGTTTATGGAATCTCAAGGAATCTCTGGAGTGGTTACCCCCTCGGACGTCTCTTACAAAGTTTGTGATAAAAAAATCCTTGTGGCTACTTCCTGGCATCTTCGGGCAAGAAATTAATAACTTACATGCTTGTGGTTTTCCAGTCTGGAAACCTGCTTGCATATGGCCTGAAATACAATACCTGTATACTCCAGAGGTTGCTTGTAGTGTGGTGATGATGACCAATCAGGGAGTTGTGCCGCTCAGATTGGTTACAGTTGGCTCAGTTATTGTTCTTGACGAAGGGCATTTGAAATGACTAACTGAGCAACTATTCATGGAAGAACTTCAAAAATAGTTTGTAGTTTTAGTGGGCTTGATAAATGCGTTATTGGCGTGTTATGCACACGTACTCATTGGCCGGAGCCTTGAGGGAATAATCGAGCGAGTGTTCGCGGGCTCGCTGCGTAAACAACATCAACTCACTCACCGCTCACCGCACGTGGAATTTGCCCAGATACTATCTACTTATGCTCCTCTTTTAAGGCTATGTCACCAAGTGATTGCATTGCTCCCATTGTGGAAGTAACTATAGCTTATAGCTGATGGTTGGGGGGGGGGGACAAGCCCAGCAACTAGACCGTTTCAAGAACTATCCATTGTGCTCAGCTGGCAGCACTACCAAATACCAGCTCCCCAGCCATCGTGTTAGTACGGGGACCTACAGTTTTAGGTGGGTTCTGAACAACCTACCTTTTGGTAGGATCGGGATCGAACCGTTGTGAGGGACCTACAGTTTTATGTGGGTTCCGAACCACCACAGCCTCGATTTACATTTCACTTGACATGCTGAACATATCAGAGGTGAATGCCGGGCAGAAAAACTTTTTGGTAGGATCGGGGTCGAACCGGTGTGACCCGGCTCTCACTGCTCCTCAAAAGTCGACCTTTAGTCCACTCGGCTATCGAGGCTTGGAAATAACTAACTAAATTTCCCAGTCGCCGCGCTTATGAATTTTCCAGTCGTGGGCCTATCCAGCCCTGGCCTTCACTGCCTGGGGAGAACTCGACTGTCGGGAGTGATTCTTATCAAATCACCCTTCATTGTGTGCAGACGTCCACTTGCCCCTGGGCTGTAGCTCCACGGAGTTTCAGTTTACCGGTCGGTTACTCACGTGTTCTGCTGCCTTTCACCCATTGTGTTAGTACACAATGAAAACCTACAGTTTTTGGTGGGTTCTGAACCACCATAGCCTCAATATAAATTTCCCTTGGCACGTAAAGGGTCCGCTATACCTGACGGTGCATTTTTTGCCGCCCATAAGATTAACATTGCGAGCGGCGATTCATTTTCAAGGTTTACCCTTGTTTGGAAAGACACAAAATTTTGCCTGTATACCTAGCCGTAGCAATGTTCTAGGGAGTCTTCGAAGCAGATTTCCCATTTTTTTTACTGGTTTTCGAGATACAGCACTTTTCTTGAGGTATGCGATGCTAGCATTTGTAAAACAGTTACAATAAAAGAAACCAGTGAGAAATTGGGAAATCTGCTTCGAACACACCCTAGAACATTGTTAGGGCTAGGGACAGGCAAAATTTTGTGTCTTTCCAACCAAGGGTAAACCTTGAAAATGAATCGCCGCTCGCAATGTTAATCTTATGGGCGGCAAAAAATGCACAGTCAGGTATAGCGGACCCTTAAACATATCATAGGTGAGTACTCATCAGAAAAATTTGCATAGGGTCAGGATCAAACCGGTATGACCATGACCAGTGTTACTCTCTATAACGTCCACCATATATAACTAGACCATCTAGATCTAGAGTCTAGAGGCTAACTGTTGGTAATTTGAGCCGCATAAGTAAGGTGAAGCACCTATCCACAAGACGAGCCCGAGCACAGTGATAATCTCCAAATTCAGTTCTCCCATAAATAGATCCTCTGTTATTGACCCCCTCTGCTGGAAACCTGACATCGTCAGTTGACTGGCTACTGATCATGTGATCGTGGGGAGGGATTTCAAAGCGTGGGGGAGTCTCTCCCCCTCCTCCCCACACCTGCCAGCATGTTAATTAATACTCCCCTTCATCCCTTACATATCCTCCCTATCCTCTACCCTATTATTGTCTTCGACACCTCAAGTGCTGCTCCCCAACGAGGAAACTTCTGAGGCTTCCAGTACACAGGCGATCAAACTCAGCTCGTCAATAGTATCTACTGAGGGGTTAACCACTCGTTGGGAATCATTGGAAATCTTTATAGAATCTCAGGGAATCTTGGATTTTTTTGTAGTGGTTACACCTTTGGGGTTCATCTTTCTATGAATATAGTTTGGAATCTTTGGGAATCTTTATGGAATCTCAGTGGAATCTCAAGGAATCCCTGGAGTGGTTACCCCCTCGGGATCTACTGTACTTCACAGCACTATGTCATGGCTGATGTGCCTACTTACTTCTGGACATAAAAATAATAGAAAATCCAAAATCTTGAAATTAAAATTTTTTGCGATGACAGTGCTTACCTGTCACTCATATTCGGAAGTACAATAGAAGCAACTAAGGGTGCGTCCCACCATGCCCAGTTAAGAGCAAACTGAAAATTTTCTCCCATGTTTATGTTTATCATGTTAAATTTCCGAGAAAATCGGTGTTTTTCTCTTAACGAAGTATGGTGGGACGCACCCTTAGTCACAACAGTTTACATAGGTTATTGAAGAATTAAAAAAGAACTCACTGGTTGATCATCTCAGTATCTTCAGAAAATAAAATTTCATAGAGCAGCCACAACAATTCCCAATACAACCTTTTTGCCCCATTCAATCGTCTTGATTTTATATTACCTCTTTTGTACATTTATCTTTCCTTTCATGGTATCAGCTACGGTGTAGGCGTTGCTTTTTCTGTTTCTTCTTTTCTAAACTACCGAAAACATTTTTAGTATAAGCTTCAGGTATTACGAAACCTGCGTGGGTTGTTCCTCTCTCTGAGTTTTTTGTATTTTTCTCGTTTAGAAATAAACAGATATGAGGGAAACTTGAGAGTTGGCGCAAGCTGTAAAAAAACTTTTCCTCTGTTGGACGTCTGTAATTAACTTATACGTTCTAGCTGGGACTGTGGGTGTCTGTATTTTTTTGTGTGACTCCCGATCCGAAACGTTGATGAGGCGAGTGTCATCTTATGACAACAAGGCTTCGCCTTCTAATTTACGTGGCTAAGGCGGGATCAGTGGGGGCTCGCCCTTCTCTAAGCACATGGCCCACTACGTTCCGTTGCTGAGGCGAGATCAGCTGTGGGGGCTCGCCCACTCCTCAGCACTTGGCTCACTACGTCCGAGGCTGAGGCACGATGAGCTGTAGGGGGCTCGCCCTTTCCTCAGCACTTGGCCCTCTGCATTACGTGGCTGAGGCGGGATCAGCTGTGGGGGCTCGCCCTCCCCTCAGCACTTGGCCCTCTAAAAATCAATACGCACCGCGCTGTTGCTTACACAGCTTAGCCTGTTGATAGGGCAATCCGCCAATCACGGGCCCAGAGCAGCTCCCTCTTTATGCCCCCCTACCTCCAACCGCTGAATTTTAGCAGTTCGGTTATAATTCTGATATTTCCAATATGATGGGTTTGATTATAGCTCACACAGTCGTAGAAGTTCCTCGTCGGAAAACTTTCGATTTATCAATTGTCCAACTCATTCTTGTGTCACTTGTCTGAAGAATATGACTTGGTTGCACTAAAGGTGCCTCTTAATTTAATTAACAAACTCTCTCTCTGTACCTGCAGTAGTCATTTAGCACTTTTCAGGATGCAACCCCATCAGGTGTAGAAAATGACGAATCACCATGATTAGGACATATTTCACGGCTTTCGCATAGTGGAGACGTAGTGCAAACATGCACCCTACTACCGTAAAATAATCTACGTAGGTTCTGTCCAATTATTGTAAGTGGGATGGTATTATATCGAGGGTAACCACTCCAGAGATTCCTTGAGATTCCCTGAGATTTCATAAAGATTTCCAATGATTCCCAACGAGTGGTTAACCCCTCGTATTATATTGTACTTCTTATTGTACTTCTTTGTTTATTTTAGAATTACGCATAGAGGAAAACTACCGATTTATGTATTTAAAAATTATTTTCTTCGAATGTATTTAATTTATTGATCAATTGCGGAATGGGGAGGACTATGGTACTTGTTCATGATTAAATTTTGAAATGAGGCCTTTGTCGTACATAGCAACTTTGTCTTTTATAATCAGAGCTCCAGAAGCTCATTTTATTGGGACTTCTATAAAACCAATTTCATTAAAAATTTCATCAACTTAGAAAATGTAATCAGAATTTCGTTTCTCGTTCGGGACAGATGAAAAAATTTCATCGTTATATAATTCTCTTTTCCGTATATACCTTTTTAGTTAAATATGGGTGCGATGTGGCTTTTTTGTGTGGATTATTTTTATATTTCATTTATTCGAGGAAACGGGTGTAGCTGTATGTATAGCTGAGGGTTGGGGGGACAAGCCCAGCAACTAGACCGTTTTCATGAACTATCCATTGTGCTCAGCTGGCAGTACTACCAAATACCAGCTCCCCAGCCATCGAGTAAACGATGGGGACCTACAGTTTTATGTGGGTTCCGAACCACCACAGCCTCGATATACATTTCACTTGACATGCTGAACATATCAGAGGTGAATGCCGGGCAGAAAAACTTTTTGGTAGGATCGGGATCGAACCGGTGTGACCCGGCTCTCACTGCTCCTCAAAAGTCGACCATTTAGTCCACTCGGCTATCGAGGCCGTTCAAGAGGAAGCGGGTAAATGAGTGCCGTGCTGTAGAAAGAAAATTACTTGATGCGACATCATCGCGGTGGATGGTCCTGGGTTCGAATCCTGGTAGGTACTGGCAATTTTATATTGGTATATCATGGATGTCTTCGGCCAACAATCAATATTCTGTGCCTTCGGACCCGTGGGGCGTGGATACTGTGGATAGGCTGTGTAAGCACCCTTAGATGAGTGCAGGGCCCTTAATGGCCACCATACATCCGCTATTTTTTTACGTTCCGATTTCAAAATTTGGGAGAAAACTATTGGATATTTAAATATTCTGAAATATAATATGTCTTTTTAATGTCATTACTCATGAGGCTCTGTTGCGATTTTACGATCGAGTGATTTTTGTCACCAAAAAAATTGTCCTAAATTAACCGATCGTGAAATAACAACATAACCTCATGAATAATGACGTTAAGAAGACATATTATATTTCAGAATATTGAAATATCCAATAGTTTTCGCACAACGTTTGAAATCGGAACGTAAAAAAATAGCGAATGTATATTCAGCCTTAACACTTGAAAAATAAAAAAAATACGCATAGGTATTCTGGATTTGAGATAACTGGCTTGCCTACAGAGTCAAATATCTTCTTGTACCTGTTTCACAATCCAGAAAAGAAAACTCTGCGCTCTTATTTCCTTCTGTGCCCTTTGAGGAGTCTGCGATAGAATATTGTAACAAAAAAAAATGAAATTTTCTGTCTACGGGTGAGTGACATGGTGACAGGACTGCAAAATTGCGAATGACAGAGATCTACGACAGCCTTGTGCTTACGATGTGGAAAATTGGCTGCTGTTGCCAATGAAAATACAATCGCTACAGCTACAAGCAATATGAGACATGAACGAACACAAGGCGCGGTGCCTGCTTTAGGGCACTCCGGGAATGACGGAGAAAACAGCGCTATAGTCCAAGTCAAGCTAGGAGCATACCGATTACTCATAACTTCTTGCAAATCTAGGGCTGATCAAAACTTTTTCTTGATCAGGGAAATATCTGCTCAGGGTCGGATTGGCATTTTTAGCGTATGGTAGGATATGGAACCCAAATCCGGATCGGCGTCAACTAAAAATCTTCAAATAATTATGAATTATCGGTATGCTCCCAGCCTGACTTGGACTATAGCTCTCCGTGATTCCCTTCCGTGACTTTTGGGTGATACAAACAGAATCGCTTGACACATCGGCAAACCCATTTGGGGGTCAAACGGTTCCATCCACACAATTGCTTGCTTGATTTATAAACGTTCGGTTGGCAGTGAGGCTGATAGCCTGTTGTCATTGGCGGCGGTAGGGGGGTTTAGGGGGGTGCACCCCCCAGGAGTTGACTGTGCACCCCCCAGGAGTTGACTGTGCACCCCCCAGAAAGTTTAAAAAAGGAACTACAAAAAAAGCCTTTCATAGCGATATAAGGGTAAATTTACCATAACCATCTCCCGAAAAAAATCTAAAGGGCACATGCACCCCCAGGAAAGTGGTCTTCCGCCGCCAATGCCTGTGGTCTGAAGTTTCTTCAGACTTTTTAGGCACTAATTTAGGTAGGCAGTGTGACGTGCTGGCTTTTCGGTTCTTCCAAAGGCGGACCTGTGAAAGTTTCTTCTGGCACTCGTATAGGATGTCTTTGCTGCCATTTTGCATGGGCTGTTTGATGTTTCCGTTAACATCATTCTTGTCATTGCCTCGTTGGAATTCTAACCGTAAGATTGTGCGGTGGGGTTTTTTGAGATTTTGGCCGGTTAAGGTCCTATAATATGCAACTCGTTCCTATATGAGAATCTTTTGTATAGGTACACCATTGAAATCTCAGGGAATCTTGGAAATTTCTGGAGTAGTTAACCCTTCGGGGTGCATCTTTCCACGAAGCTCGTTGAGAATCTCAGGAAATCTTCTGAAATCTTCATGCAATCTCAGGCAATCTCAAGCATGCAATCTCTGGAGTGGTTAACCCCTCGGTGTCCGTCGTCTTAGGATAAAAAAGACAGATAGACAAGTCTTATCGAAAGTTTGGTTTGACCACACACGTGACAACCTCTAGAGTACAGAGACCTTGGTTGACAAGAAACCTGATCCTGATGGTGGTTGTAGGCTTGGCGGGGGAGGTCGGGAGTTAGGAGGAGTCTCTTTAGTCACCTCTATATCCCCTTACCTTTTATGCAAACCTTGTAACTGATGCCTGCATTTATTTCCTCCGCCCACACCCACTTCATTAATCACCTGCCACGTCTTTTGCCCCAGGCCTCTTCAACTCCGTTCGTTTTCCATTGCATATCTCGTTAGCTGTAGATGTTCCGCTTGAATCTGTATAGGACCGTGATATCGCATTACACTGACAAATCGCTCTTCCCCTCCTAATGTTTTGAAGGGTATGAGCTCCCGTTGGGCGTAATACCAAGGTGTGTTTTTTGACCCGAGGGGTTAACCACTCGTTGGGAATCATTGGAAATCTTTATGAAATATCAGGGAATCTCAAGGAATCTCTGGAGTGGTTACCCCCTCGTTTTGACCGGAGCCTCATAATGTTGTGATTTTACGATTGGTTAATTTCGGAAAATTTTTTTTGTTGACAAAAATCACTCGATCATAAAATCATAACAGAGCGTCATAATTTATGACGTTAAAAATACGTATTATATTTCAGGACATTTAAATATCCAATAGTTTTCTCATAAAGTGTGCAAAAAAAACTTCAACAAATATCTAATGAATTATGTTCGGCGACATAACATTAAGTTATTTTAGAACTTGTCCAGCTTCGACCAGTTGATTGGTTCAGAACCCTTCTGATTCGTTGAGAAACTATTTATAAACCACTATGACATTGGCCAATCGTCAGCTTGATTCTTAATTTAACTATGACATTTACGACAAAGTGCTTCTAAGTAGGCTAAAGCTTTGTTTACAATGTAACTGTTGGTTTCGATTACTAATGATCTGATTTTGGAATGTGGGATTATCTCAGTTCTTTGGTAGCTGGTTCCTCTTTCCCCATTTAAAATTTTGAAAATTGTATTCTTCGCTTTCTAATATTGAAGATAAAAAATTTCATTCATCGAAATTTTTAGTGTACGTGGGGATACCTACTCCAGTTTGTTTGATTTTGCGAAGGAGTGATTTTTATCTACTATAAAAAATTTGCCCAGAATCACTCGATCATAAACATAGCCAGTTATCTCGAAAACCAGTAAAAAATTGGGAAATCTGCTTCGATGACGACCTACAACTTTGTTAGGGCTAGGTATAGGCAAAATTTTGTGTCTTTCCAACCAAGGGTAAACCTTGAAAATGAATCGCCGCTCGCAATGTTAATCTTATGGGCGGCAAAAAATGCACCGTCAGGTTAAGCGGACCCTTAAGGGTCAAGGTTTACCCTTCGTTGGAAAGACACAAAATTTTGCCTGTACCTAGCCCTAACAATGTTCTAGGGAGTGTTCGAAGCAGATTTCCCAATTTCTCACTGGTTTCTTTTATTGCAACTGTTTTGCAAATGCTAGCATCGCATACCTCAAGAAAAGTGCTGTATCTCGAAAACTAGTGAGAAATTGGGAAATCTGCTTCGAACACTCCCTAGAACATTGTTAGGGCTAGGTACAGGCAAAATTTTGTGTCTTTCCAACCAAGGGTAAACCTTGAAAATGAATCGCCGCTCGCAATGCTAATCTTATGGGCGGCAAAAAATGCACCGTCAGGTATAACGGACCCTTAAGGGGACAAAAATGTATTTTCTATGGCATTGTGGGTGTGGGGAGCTTCGTTGATAGCGCATATTTTCTATGCTATTCAGCTTTACCCATATAGAGAGGAATTGATTTGCGCAATGTCTGCTGGTGGCATTGTGGGAGTGCCTATTACCGCAGCTATTACTTGCACGCCTTCAGTGGCCGCCCGTCTTGCCTCAGCCCCCGCTAAAGATGTACAGAACACAAGGCCCGCAAGGGCAAACCATTATCATCAATGGTAATGTCTCATCTCGTTACAAGATATTGTAGGAGTGCCACGCTGGATTTGCATTCTCCATACATAATATGTAGAATAGGATGCTTCTCTATATACCGTGAGAGATGACGTTAAGACCGAACATACATTCGCTATTTGTTTACGTTTCTTCTGCACACTTTATGAGGAAACTATTGGATTTTTAAATGTTCTGAAATATAGGTAATATATCTTTGTAATTGCCGAAAATAACAGGCTGTGTGGTCATTTTTGTCACCACACAGTCTGTTAATTTCGGCCGTTAAAAAGACATGTTATATTTCAGAACATTTTGATATCCAAAAGTACCGTCATGAAATATGCAGAAAAAAAATTAAACAAACACGACTGCGTAGATGCCCCTAAATGAGCATTCAGAGGATTCAGAGCATTCATTCGGTTTTTGCCGAAAATTGTAGGCCTGTATTTTAGGGTCAGCTTTTGTCTTCCGGGTCAGTGGTTAAATTACTTCATTCCATGCCTCTCGGTATGCAGTTCTAACTTAAGTATTACAATGGATTCCTCACGAATGAGTCTTATGGAGATTCGGTGGGAACGGCCGACCCTATCACAGCAGAATCCATCCAGAATCTAGAAGTTGAAGAGCCCTGCTGGTACTAACTAGTGCAAACATGGATTATTCGTATGTGGGTATATATAGTGTTTTGTTGAATAATAGGATTTGATTTACGCGATTTGGTGTCAAACTTCATTTTTTTGGGGATTTCAGGTCTATGGTGGCACAAGTGATCTCTTTTCTTGTTTATTTGGATCACCTCAGGAGGATACTTTTAAACGAGGGGTTAACCACTTGCCAGGATTCTCGTTGGGAATCTTCTTATGAAATCTCAGGGAATCTTGGAAATATCTGGAGTTGTTAACCCTTCGGGGTGCATCTTTCCACGAATCTCGTACAGAATCTCAGGAAATCTTTGGAAATCTTCATGCAATCTCAAGCAATCTCTAGAGTGGTTAACCTCGTGTACAATAGTCATTGCATGAATAATCCTGGAGTCAAAACCGTCTATAAGTAATCCAGAATTACTGACTGAAAAATTCGTTCCAACTAACCTGTACTCACCGTTCAGACCGTTCGTATAGTAGAGAAATGCTCAGTTTCAGCGGTATCGAAACTTTCGAGGAAGTGGCTTTGTCACTTTGCGTGGAAAGCTCAGTGACGTACATGTACAGCATGTTGCTACGACAGTCAACACGCAAACTTTCTACTTGCGTTGGCTGACTTTACTGACTTTGGTTTAGTGGTATACTAAAATTTGCACGAGTAAGTTTCAACAATCCCCTTCAGCGTTTTACGTCAGCTCCCCCGTCTTATCTAGGTGAAACTTTGTTTGATTTTGTTTCACATTCTTGCCAAATTTACTTCCTCCGTGTGCTGTGATTATTTTTTGTGATTGTTTAGCTTAAGGCGAGGGGAATCTCGTTGAAAATGTCAAGAAATCTTGGAAATTTCTGAAGTGGTTAACCCGAGTCTTACCCACTCGGCTTATGGTGCCCGCTGTTAGGCAGAAACATTCATGCATCACTGGTTTTTTGGCAGTATGTTTGGCAGTATGTTTGGAATCAGCAGATAAAGAAAGTATAGTGTGATTATGTTTAATTATTAGAAACTGTCTAGAAATATATAGGTACTATCTTGAACCTTGGATTCGCTTTTCTTTTTTACAACTTTTGTTGACCCTTTCTTGAACAATCACAAATTGGCAATTTTAAGGGAAAACTACGCATATATCTACCGACTAATAGTTCTCGGCTCAGAAGCTTTCTGCCCGATGTTCTTTTGACCAGTTGACTCTCCCCCCTATACTGTAGAAATCCTCTAACGGTCAGTTGTCTCTATCGAACAGTCTGACACCCCATAGTTAGAACATTAGGCGACCAGACAGCATGACTCCCTGCCTTGTTTACTAAATTACTAGGTGTCTGAGTGTCTAACAACTTCTGGCAGTCCTCTTCTCTTTTGTAATCACCCGTTTCCTGTGTAGGTTTTGTATACGTTTCTATATATCCTCCCAGGAAGGTGAGACTAAAGTTTCAAACTGACTTTCTAGTAAATGTCACGAAAAAAAAAAAAAATCTTCATCCTTTTAAGAGGAAATTTTCTGGTATTCCGAGAAAATAATATTACCTGGGCACGCAAGGAGCAGGGAGAACAAAAAAACCAAAAATTTCTTAATTTCGTTATTTTCTTTCGCTCCTCTCCTGATTCACTTCAGGTCTATGGGTGTGCCTTTATCGTGAGTTCATCCCCCTCGGCGTTATAATCACTGTGATGATGAAACTGTTCCGTTGACGGCGGACCTGTTAAAAAAATATAACCAAATATTTATTACATCTATAACCAAATTCTTCGCTAAATTCACATGCATGGCTTATTTAAATGAAAAGTTTTAGGGATTGCAAAATGACAGGAATTCTCGCTTAGTTATTCGATATTTGCTAATCCTTTTACACAGTTGCTGCTATGTTGTTTAAATCAATTGGAGCGGTGGAGCGGGTAAATTCCAGCTGTTTGCTGCGGTATCTGGTTATGAAACTGATATTCCACTTGTTGTAAAATAGTTGGCGTGATTAACCATTGGTTGTTGTTTCAGTAGGGTGGAAATAGATCGGGGTAATCTATTGATAATTTTGATGATTTTGGCTTATGAACAAAGCACCACTCTGCGGGCTAATCTCATACTTTGAACTGTCGCCTTTTGAAGTGTCTTCGTTCAACGAAAGTTTTACAAGTGTTGCTGCGTGGTCGGAGTCTTAAGGCCGAACATACATTCGCTATTTGTTTACTTTTTTTCTACTTTATAAGGAAGATTAGGGATGTTCTGAAATATATGTGTCTTTTTAACGGCCGAAATTAACTGGCTACGTTGTGATTTTACGATCGAGTGATTTCTTTCAACAAAAAATTGTCTGAAATTAACCGGTTGTAAAATCACCCCACAGCCTGTCAATTACGGCCGTTAAAAAGACATATTATATTTCAGAACATTTAAATATCCATTACTATCCATACAACTTCTAAACAAGACAGTAAAAACTTCCAAAGTTTGTATCAGTGACCGAGAGGTCAAGGGGTCCGCTTTGTGTCCTGAGAGGGCTAGGTTGGAATCCAAAAATATTTCGCTTACTAGCTTCGGCCCCCTCCCCTCTCCGGCTTTGGCCGAAAAATCCCACTCACTCACAATTAACCCACCATAAATGAACCCAAATAATTATGTAAAGCAATATAGACAGGTCGATCGTTAATTGGAAATAGAAAGTAGTGACGGCAGATACCGAAATGCCTGTAGATGACAGCCTGACAGCGAGCGGACAACGGAGAGGCGCGCCTCCTATACAGACGCAAAATACTCAGTCATTTCATCACGTCACAGAGCCATTGTTCATAACAACAAAACCAAACTGACGCTGAAGGCAGAGTTAGAGGCCATTGAGGTCTGCCATTTAGCCAAATGCTGGAATGAAATTTTGAATGGGAAGAGGTCAGAGTCTCGCTGCCCACAAATCCAACCCCAACATCTTGACTACTATTCTCAAGGGGTTAAGGCTGTGTAGCTTGTTTTTGTCACCCGGTTTTAATGTATACTATAGTGTCTCCTAACGAACAGATTTAACTTGCCGTATGTTCAGCTTATGACAAGTGCTATAGGTACTTGTATACTTGTGTGTTTTAGCAAAACATATAACATAAAATAAATGTGTTCGATAGGAGACACTATAGTGTACATTAAAATCTGGTGAAAGTCACTAAAAACGTTTCTGAGGAAACTTCCGGGTATTTTTGTTCTGGAATATAATGTCATTTTACTTTCTCGCCTGTATATCGGCAGGGTGCAAAATTTCAATTTTGAAATTTTCTTTGCAAAAGGCGTTTCAAAACCCATCGCGTCCATCCGACATTAAGATTCTCTGTAGCACGGCTGGAGGTCTATATACTAACAGTTTTCAGGTACATTATTAATGGAGCCACCCTTAGTACGATACCTACGTTCAAGAACCCACCCTTAAACTCACCCTAGAAAATCTTTGTTGACATCTCTGAATGGTGTCCAGGTGAAGTGTTGGGGAGGTAGCAAACTATAGAGAAAAGGTCCATAAGGGAGTGCTATGTAACTGTTTACGGCCCTCAATATGCTCCCTTGTCCCATTCCCTGCCCATCTCAAGGGTAAACGGCTCTTTACCCTCCTCAACCCCTTTACCCTCACTCTCTCTTTCCGGTACGTGATATGAGGGAAATAGTCCCAAATAATTCGTCTATAGACCGGGTACACTAAGTCTACTGCGCATCATAAGGGTACTCCAGACCAATATTACAGCCAAGTGTTTATACCTAGGGAAAATGTCAACAAAGCGGATATAAAGAAAAATCAACAGGATATAGGAATCCTGAGTTAACCATAACGAAATGAAAGAATTTTGTAGTATAAAAGGTAAACTAAGGAACTGGGAAATCACTTTTATAAACGGTTGCCCATTTTCAACTCCTTGTAAAAAGCAGTAATTGATCTGCTCTATATTTTGACGTACACTGTCGCTTGTTCTTAGACCAACACAATGCTCCCGTTTCATACCTCTAGATCAGTTTTAAACGCTGCACCCCGAGGGGTTAACCACTCCAGAGATTGCCTGAAGATTTCCTAAGATTCTGAACGAGATTCGTGGAAAGATGCACCCCGAAGGGTTAACTACTCCAGAAATTTCCAAGATTCCCTGTGATTTCCAGTGATTGCATGAGATTCCCAACGAGATTCCTGGAGTGGTTAACCCCTCGCTGTACCCTAAAGAATCAGGTAGCAGTAGAATAACTGAGTAGCGGCGCTATAGTGGCGCTACCGTTCCTTTCTGTATCGCTGAGGCTGGCTGACTGCCAACCGCATGACGTCATCGCAGGCCGTCGACCCAGTCACCCCCCCATCCCCACCCCCCACCAAACAAACTAACCCACGTGCCCCAGCCCGCCGACCTAAATACAAATCCCAACCTACTTCACACGCCCACCCGACCTATTTGGTTTGTATGAGGGGTGGGCCAGTGATGGCGCTTGGAGAGAACAGAGGACTCAACTTTTAGAAATTTTTCCCGGTGAATCTTTTCCTATCCTGCGCTACCCCGCCGATGACTGCATCCCTTGCGAAACACAATATATGAGATCCATTAAAAACCGGCAAATCAGACTTCTCCCATCAGGTACCACCGCCCTTGTACCTGCTCTCCCATTGGTCACCCTATTGTGTTGTTAATGTAGCTTCCAAAATACATTACAATACAGTAGGGCTAACGTAGAATAGGATTCTAAGTTACATAGCCTGTAAGAGACCTGGGGCTGGCACGCTACCATGGCCTTGCTTTTGAAGTGAGGGGAAGAAGCATACCTGGGAGAGGGTGGTTTCCCCGCCGTTCCCTGCCTCTCAGATCAAATTTTACTGGCTGCTTTCGAGTCCACTTACTGTATACTATAGTCCAAGTCAGGTTGGTAGCGTACCGATTACTCATAATTTCTTGCAAATCTAGGGCTGACCAAAACTTCTTCTTGATCAGGGAAATATCTGCTCAGGGTCGGATTGGCATTTTTAGCGTATGGTAGGATATGGAACCCATAAATCCGGATCGGCGTCAACTGAAAATCTTTGAGAAATTATGAATAATCGGTACGCTCCCAGCCTGACTTGGACTATAGTAGTCTTTTAAAACAAGAGATCTAAACCTACTTTGAAAGTTGAGCGAAACCGTAGCGTGTAATACTCGGTTGTGTGCATCCATGCTATTTTCACTGCATACCTAATAATCTGAATACGTTTGATAAGTCGTCGTATTTTCTGTTTCTCTTTTCATAAACAAAAATGCGGCTTCGTTCTTGATTTCATAATGTTTCGTCAGCTTTTATCTGCTCAAGAAATTTCCACTCAGTTGGTTCACCGCATCAAAATGTTACATTTCCACTGGTTCTTTTCTTCTGAGGCTTTTTCACCATTTCCTATTTGTAAATTAGATTAGAATATTAGAATTATGAATGGCCTCCATTTCGTTAGCTGCGTCAGCGATTTTCAGTGGTCAAAACGGTGGGCTGCGATGAAGCAGGTCCTGGGTTTATTTTCTGTACTATAGCAATTTTTCTTCTGGTCCAATGATGCTATTACATCCACTAAACATTTAGTTTCCACCTGCTGCTCCAGGAATCTCGTTGGGAATCTTGTTGAGAATCTCAGTAAATCATTTGAGATCTTAATGAAATCTTAATGCAATCTCAAGCAATCTCTGGAGTGGAGAGTCGACCTGCTGTTATGAGGTTCGAGATTAAACGGCTGTGTTGTTGTGATTTTACAATCTGTACATTTTGGACCTTTTTTTTAGGGCAAAAATAACTCGATCGTAAAATCGCAACATAGCCAGTTTTCCAGTTAATGTGCGACTTTAAAAAGATGAATTATATTTCAGAACGTATAAATGTCTAATTGTTTCCTCATAAAAGGTGCAGAAAAAACGTAAACAAATAGCGAGTGTATTTTATCCCCTAAGTCAAAAATTTATAAATCTATTTGCTGCGGTGTCTGACTTATAATTTTCTCTTTTATTGGAAATAAAAGAAACAGTTGAGGAAAATGATGGTCCAGGTCCGGGTTCCTCAGTGAAGAAGTGAATTATCCGAATACCTTTGGCAAGAGAAGTCGCCAATAATTGAGGCTTTCGCCGGAGAAGGCGGACTTTATTTCTGTTGGGGGAATCCTTTGTAAGCGAGGCATCTCAGCAAACTTCCCCAGGGATCCTCTCGCGACTTGCTGACGTGCGGGCGCCGGGCGGTGCGGGCAGCGGGGGTACATTTTAACTATCGCTGAGAGCTCCGTCTCAGCATCGCCAGTCAGTTGAAAAATGCTTATTATTCGTGTAGGACGGTCGTTCGAGTTGTCTCCATCTGGAAATTTTGAAAATTTTCTCCGTGGATTGACGTTTAAATGCTGTCGAAGTTTGTTCCACGGTTAAACACTCGTTGGGAATCTCGTTGGGAATCATTGGAAATCTTTATGAAATCTCAGGGAATCTTGGAATTCTTTGGAGTGGTTACCCCTTTGGGGTTCATCTTTCTATGAATATCGTTGGGAATCTTTATTGAATCTCAGTGGAATCTGAAGGAATCTCTGGAGTGGTTACCCCCTCGGTTCTACATATATTCAACGGTAACATACGGTCTTCGGGCCTTGTTCTTTCTATAGTATGTACTTTTACCGCCCTAAATTACCTTGGTTTCAAAGATGAATTTCTTAGTATGTGGTTTTACTGGAGAGCCATGCAAGCGTTTTATATTCTTCAGTCCAACTTTTTTTTCAGGAGAGACTAGTTGAACAAAACTTTACAAAAAAAAATTCTTGATGTTGGTTCTAGCGTGGCGGTTTCGGCTCACAAGTGCTCTCAGTTGAAGATGTTAATCGGTCTCACGACAACGCCATTATAAAGTTATTTTATCTGAACTATAGATTACCATACAAATCGCAAGTCATGCGGATGATATTTTGAGTAGATGTTAATGATAATGGGTATAATAGAGCCCGGAAGTAAACTCACCTTGTCAACACCCCTTCCTGACCTCGATCAGTTCGAGAGCAAAGGGCCGTCTCAGGGATAGGCACAGATCAAGATCTGATCAGATGATCAGACGGTCTGAGTCAATAGACAGGCAAACAGTTTAATCAGGATCCTGTAATCACTGCTTTCAACTTGAGACCAATCACCCACTTTACCGCTAATCCTTGCTTGATAATTTGAAGGGCAGATACCACCAATCCTCCTCGCTCGTATACCTCTCTCTCGGATGAGACTAGCGACACCCGCTGTTTTAAAAAAACACAGGGTTCCCAAAATTGTTTTTTATTCAGGTCAAGAAAAGACAGTAGCTGCCGACACGAAGAAGATTGTCCGCAAAATAAGTTAGAACATTGAACATTGTAACATTGAACCGAGGGGGTAACCACTCCAGAGATTCCATAAGGATTTCCAAAGATTCCCAACGCTATTCATAGAAAGATGAACCCCGAAGGGGTAACCGCTCCAAAAAATCCCAAGATTCCCTGAGATTTCATAAAGATATCCAATTATTCCCAACGAGTGGTTAACCCCTCGCATTGAACAGAATATTGTACGATATAGGTACGTCTTACTACGAGGTTGGTAGCGGGAGAAACTATATGGATGAGCCTTTGTTTTTAATTCTTTTGCAGGAGGCATAACAGAACGCTGGAGTTTAAGGGCGAATGTTCCGATTTTGAATTCCGGAACTTTTTTCCTCTGGTTGTCCTGGCTATTTGGCTTCGGCACTCGAATGGGGTAGGAGTACTTAACAGTACTCTAGCCTGAATATTTTGCTCACTTTATCTATCAAAGTGGTCAGAATGGTTGAGATACTGTAATCTAAACTGGGAAAACTGTTCACATAACCCTAGAAATTCCGCTTTTACTATTATTCTCCAGCATTCGTCCAACGGATTTGATTATACAGTTCGTGAGTAAATACCCTTTCGTTGTTATTGTTTCTACCTGATGGCGCATTCCTTTCTGCTCTTGGATGGGAAATACTTATGAAAGCGTCATCAATGTTTTTGGTGGATTTTACTACCCTGTTTAAAGGCTAATTATATCATGGCAACAGCAGACGAACGGCCACAAACATTTATTATTGTGAGTTACGCGGTGCAAATGCCATGGGCGCTTCATAAAAATAAGCTGTAAATAGATAACTATTCGCTGAAGCCTGCCTTAAGTGCTTGAGAGGTCTGCTGTTTTTTTTTTTTTACTATCGCCGAAGTAGATAAAATCTCATTTGAGACAGAAACGTGCTATACCCTAAAAATTTCAGGTAAAACCGAGGGGGTAACCACTGCAGAGATTCCTTGAGATTCCACTGAAATTCCATAAATATTTCCAATGATTCCCTACGATATTCATAGAAAGATGAACAACGAAGGTAACCACTCCAAAAAATTCCAAGATTCCCTGAGATTTCATAAAGATTTCTAATGATTCCCGACGAGATTCCCAACGAGATGTTAACCCCCCGGATAAAACGGTGGAAATGGACTTCCTTCCAATAATTAATTTGGCTACTCTGAAATTGTACTATTGTCGACTGGCAGGGGTACTAAATATTTATTTTTCTTTCTTCTAGAGACGTGGAGGGATCTCCGTGGACCGCTCCGACGATGGCCTCTACATTCGGATGATAGGTGAGTTAATTTTCAAAATTATTAAATTTGTATTTCGTAGCCTAAAATCGTCCCAAAGACATTGGATTCAACTCCTGGAGGTGTATTCCCTGTCTCGAACGCCAGCAAACCCACCCAACTAACACCTTCAAAATTTATTGTAAGAAGAACTGTTCCCCGTATATTTCATCATGGCGTGTCTTATCTTCTCTTGCTGTAACTCTTCTGATACTTTAGGCACTTCCTTGTTTATTTTTCATACAATAAAGTTTCCTCTTAATTCCAACTTTCACTCTTTCGAAACTCGGTCGCGATCTAATATGCATGCGGGGGTCCTCGTTTTCACTTACAAAGATAAGGCGTAAAGTGCTAAAGTCTTATTTTCAGCTTATTTTTTAAGCCATTCTTGGAAAAAAAGATCTCTAATTTCCCAGTATTTTTCTTTTCGAAATGTTAACGAAGTTCTGTACATTTAAAAAAGTATTTGGAGCTCATTGTATAATAATCTTGCAACTGAGTCATTGCTTTTATTCTTGAGGAAGCCTCCGGACATAGCTGGAGCGCTTTTATTCCACCTCTATTGAAATAACAAAAGGTCCCCTAGAGAAAAGAAAAATGGCCCAGTAGCTCGAGAAATCCCATAAGAAATCGGATTGAACTTGGCTGGGATAATGTTGATTGTTGAGTTAGTTGAGACCAGTAAGGCTTCTCTTGACATGCTTCTGACCCTTTTATCGCGACAACCTAAGCACAAGTTACTGTTCACTTCGGCCCTAAAAACAAATTTATTTTTTGTCTGAAATCAGTATTTTTCTTTATTGTTTTCAGTTTCAAATGCTGAGGTAATAAGGAATGAGGTTATTGGTTTACAAACTGAGCATTTGTCACTTGAGATGAAGTGGGACGATTGACGTTTATGTCTGTTCACCTGGACCAAAACAAAGCATTTAAGATTTAATCGAGGGGGTAACCACTCCAGATATTCATTGAGATTTCCTGAGATTCCATAAAGATTTCCAAAGATTCCCAACTATATTCATAAAAAGATTAACCCCGAAGGGGTAACCACTCTAAAAAAAATTCCAAGATTCCCTGAGATTTCATAAAGATTTCCAATGATTCCCAAAGAGTGGTTAACCCCTCGGATTTAATGCATACGACAATTTGACTGGTCTACCGAATGCGCTGCAATAAATTAGGAATATAGATTCCAGGTCTTGTATATCCTTGATCCGGCGCTGAAGGCATCTTTCTGGGCAAACTGATAATATTTCTTCCGAACGAACAAACCAACTGGAAAGTTTTTCTATTTATGAAAAAAAAAATCACTTAATTGTAAAATCCTAACTTAGTTAATTAGTTTTTATGCTATATTCCGAAACAAGCTTTATTTTTCGATAGTATTGTTCGAAAGATGTAATTAAAAAGCGTTTTCTCTGACTTGTGTTGTTGCCCCAAAGTTTCATCGAGGGTCGATTTCACCAGAACTTGGAATATTTATACAGTTTATCTCATGGTTAAACTGGTCTGTTGAAACCCACCCTCAGTCTGACGTCTCACCCCCGTTGCTCCCTCATTGGTAACTGGCCTTCTTTATGTGGCGTTCTCCGGTAATCGTAAAAACTAATGCTTTATTCAGTGGCTTTCCTTCCGAGGTCTACGGACCGGAACCGCAGTCTGAATTTTTATGATTTGCTCCTCGTCTGTTGATGGAGAGTTTTTGCTCCTCGGTTTCGGAATTCGGTAGTTAGAATTGATTTGCTGGATATGGACGTAGCTGGGGTCCGTGGCAGGTTGCCCGATTGCTAGTGACCCCCCCCCCCCCGCCCCCCCCCCCAGCTGCCTTGCCAATAAAATCGGGATTATTTTATTGCCCACTAGACCCCTGTTTTTTGTTATGCTGATTTAAGATACAATTGTAAGCTGTCTCCGAGTGGGTAACCACTCAAGAGATTCTTTGAGATTCCATAAAGATTTCCAAAGATTTCCAACGATATTCATAGAAAGGTGAACCCCAAAGGGGTACCCACTCCAAAAAATTCCTATATTCCCTGAAATTTCATAAAGATTTCCAATGATTCCCAACGAGATTCCCAACGAGTGGTTGACCCCTCGGCTGTCTCCAGCAGACAATGTCCAAACCGCCTTCTTTCTGACGCGTAGAAGAGAATAGACCTCCATTTTTGTATAGAAATTATTGAACGTAGATCGTTATTTATTTACTGATTAGCAACGGCCGAAATTGCATGAAGATTGCTGCTAATTTTTTTTTTACTGGTTTTAAAAATGTTGTTGAATTTTTTTAAGGGCAAATTTCGCCCTTACGTTTTCTGAAACATTTCGGACACAGTGAGTGTAACATTAGCGGTGTAACTTATTTCAATTCACGGGAGACTTTCCTCACTTTATCCAAAATCGGGGAAACCACGGAAGACTTTGAAACTTGGTAATCTAGTGGAGGTGTGAGTTGTTTTATACTGTTCTCACATCGAGGCGGCTCTGTTCCCACCTTCCGTCGGTGGGAAACCTTTCAGCAGGATTTCAGTTTAACACTAGGATGATTTTTCTTTCTCTGATGGTTGAGAAGGTTGTTCTATAGGCACAAATCGAAGCAGATTCCCAGATTTCCCTTTAGTTTTTGAGATCTCTCACTTTTACGTCAATGGTCGCACAAACTTTCCCACCCGATATATTTCTGGGCCCTCGAAGAAACTTTTAGACGAGATAACTAGCATGAGGAAGTCTCCCCGAGTATTTTGAGTACCCACATGACATATTTCGCAAACCTTCAAAAACTCAACCCGGCGTGGTGGTCGGAAATGCTTTGAGAATGATTTTTTTGCCACATAACTCGCTTTAGAAAGTCTCCCTGAGTATTTTGAATACCCACATGGCATATTTTGTGAACATCAAAAAACTGACCCCTTGAGGGGTCATATCTCCCAAATTCGAGTTTTCCCAGATATACCGCTTATAGGGTGTTTTTACCCATGATAAGCACTATTACACCTGAGAAAATGAACGAAATCGTAGTCACCGATTTTGAGAAAAAAATTAAAAACCTGATTATTTGAGGTTTTTGAGGGACTGCGCCCCCCAATATTCAGCAATGGTAAATCGGAAAAAAGTGAGTCTGCACATTATTTTTTTTACACCCGTGTACCAAATTTGAACAAAATCGGCTGAACGGTTTGGCCCTGGCTCTCTGTACATACACACATACATAGAGAAAGTAAAAACAATCCTCAGCTCGCAATGTTAATCTTATGGGTGGCAGAAATGCATCATGAGGTAAAACATAGCCTTAATGTCTCTAATGCAGACTAATGAGCCAGGTGCCTGTGGGCGTAATCACTTGCTGGGTTCCCCCTCCTCACCTTCCCGCTGCAAGAGAAATGACCTGCTCGGAACGTATAGTGTTTCTGAGAAGTACAACCTCTGGAGGGCGATCAACACTTCCTTGGGGTGGTGTTGAGAAAACGGTGCTTTGGGAATTTTTATGGTGCTTGCTACAAAATTGCAAGAAGATTGCTGCTAATTTTTTCGCTGGGTAGTTTATTAAATTTTTTAGGCCCGCTATAAAGGGGAAGTTTGTAGCTCTTTTTCTTTTCTTTTCCCGTAACATTACAAATGATAACAGAGTGCCTGCGATTCTGCCGGGGACTTCTGAATCTACTCATTTTTCTAACTGACCTATAGGTATACCTAATGAGCCAAATTCACGAAAGAATTCGCTTGGCGAATTTTTTGTCCTGGAAAACTGCTTGCCTCTTTAGCTTTTATTCTATCTGGCGCCCACTTCTGAAAGTTTGTCTGGACTATCTAATTTGAATGAATGACATATGCAGAAGGGGCGTGAGGGACTTGAGGCTGCTGCTGACGCATGGGGTCTTCAATAGCAGACTGACTGACTATCCGGCTGAATCACCTCCGGGCAGTTTGGTAGTCATCCATGTCATGACAACAGTATGTCGGTGCCGTGCACTGACACATACTGATTAGGCCGGCCTATAATTACCGAAGCACTGGACTGGGGCAAGACGTTATATGACAGGCCTCCGTCGAAATTATGCTGCGTACATAGGATTGCATGGTACTGGACATTGTGGGATGCCCTGATATGTCTTTTCTACTTTCCCTTGCATTCCCATTCTACTAGTCTTGTCTACATGTCCTTTTTCTGGATGACCATCATTGTTGTCATGACACGATACGACAATGCAGCTTGTGCTGTTCGCAGCGAGGGGTTAACCACTCTTTGGGAATCTCGTTGGGAATAATTAGAAATCTTTAAGAAATCTCAGGGAATCTTCGAATTTTTTGGAGTGGTTATCACTTCGGGGTTCATCTTTCTATGAGTATCGTTGGGGATCCCAGGAAATTTTTATCGAAACTTAAGGAATCTCTGGAGTGGTTACCCCCTTGGTTCGCAGGGTTACTATATAAATTCTTGTTTTTAGTCCCACTTTCATATAGGAAGAGACTACCTAATATAGGGTACCGTTACAAAAATCGGTCTGTATGAAATTTCAGCGATATGGGGGGAGTCATCTCCGAGACAGTTATACTTCCTTAAAAACGTTATTATTATTTTTTACTACGAAACACTCGGAAATTGTAGTATCGAGATTTTTCCTATTGTCCGATCTTTCAAATAAATAACTACTTTGTAATTTGTGGGTACTTACTAAGGAGTATAATGCGAAGACATTGTAAAATGGAAGGTAAACGTTTTCTCACGTCTGACAAGATAATGAGCCAAACCACCGTGGTATCGACAGGTGGAGGACTAAATGACAGGTTGTATGATGTACAAGGTAAGTAGGTTACGATCGCCGCACGCCATACGCATACTCTCCCATACGCATACTCTCCCATACGCATACTCTGCCATACGCATACTCTGCCATACGCATACTCTCCCATACGCATACTCTGCCATACGCATACTCTGCCATACGCATACTCTCCCGTATATCCAGAACACACTGACTGACTGCTCGTCAGTCAGCACCAAGCACTCTCAGACTATTACATTTTGTCGATAGGCTGTCTACCGCAAGACTTGCTGAAGTATCGTTGAACCTTCTCATCCCTTGAACTTATATACTTGAACCCCTTGATGTTATATCGATGCCCTTACCTGCTGAGCACAGTGGGTGGTTTCTGGGAAATTAGAGGGGTTTGTTGTTCCTGGATCTGTTGTAAAACGGTGAGGGTAGTTTCAGCCAAATAAAGGTTGTGAGATTATAGCCAATAGGAGATTTTGCTGCATACCCAAATCTAGTGAAATAACTGCCGTAGCATAATGTCAGTTTGAATTTTTCTCCACAAAAAGGGACTCCTCGCTATTCTGGAACCAGAGGAATCCATGAGAGTTTATATATTCTTTATTAAGATTATAATTTTCTTTCAAGACGTCGAGCTATGCAGGGTGTCCTGCAGGTTTATTCTCTTTCTCGAACGCCAGCAAACCCACCCAACTAACACCTTCAAAATTTATTATTAGAAGATAAGGCACGCCATGATGCAATATACGGTGAACAGTTATTCTTACAGTAAATTTTGAAGGTGTTAGTTGGGTGGGTTTGCTGGCGTTCGAGAACGGGAATAGACCTACAGGTGGCAATTTATAAAATGAGGTAAGAGTGGTAAGTCCTGAATGTCCTTCGTCACGTGGTGCCTTCATTTTGCGTGGAATAGCTGGAGTGGAGTGTCTGTAAATGACCGAAAGCGGTTAACCACAAAACCCCGTAAGCTCACTACTTGTTGCCGCCTGGTGTGATCACTATCAGCTGTGATATGATAGTCACTTCGCTCCGGCGCGCTAAAATAGCACACGGCACATGGGATTTACTATTTACTCCTAGTAGCTCCTGTGAGTTCGCCCAGATCAGTCCAGTATCTCTCTGCTCGTAGCTCCTATCACGAGGATGATCAGTTGTCAGTGATCCGTCGCGCGTCGGGTCGAACAGATGCGTGCTTCAGTTGTATGGTCGGGAGTACGTGCGTGTCTGATAATGTCCAGTGGGACCTCGAACAGGGTACTTCATCAGTATTGCCATATCGATATATTTAAGAGAGACGTGTGAATTTGTTTTTTTACTTTAGCTCCTGCTATGGAACTGTTTAAATTTTCTCCAGGTAAGTACCTAGGTAGAAGGAGATTTTCGTAAAAACCTACCGTTCCTGCGGGGGGTCGGGGTTTCAATTTCAACACATATTTGCTATCATGTGGAATTATTTCTTTTTGCTTTAAATAGTCCGAAATATTTTCTACATTTTTTGCATGAAAAATTTTTTCGTTGATTCGTGCGGAGGGTGTATACACTAGTATATGAATAGAATGGGTGAAAATTATACCTTCACCTTGCCGAAAGGAATTTTCCATGTTTTCCCGACAAAATGACTCCCCGTATAACAGCAAAATGAGACACGTAGTAAGCCGTCTTTTTAGCTCTTGTGGGTAAATCGTACTGTTTCACTGACGGTGTCAAAGTCTCCCTCTGGCTCTGTCTACCCCCCCCCCCCCCCCCCCCGCTCCCCGCACTCTCATCACACACACTCCGACAGCGACGTGGCCGGGGGCGGTTCCCCCTCGCTCCAAATATTTCTATTTCCAATGAAATTTTCTCTCTCACCCGTAAAATTTCTGGACTTTGTTAGCTCTTCGCTGTCGGATGCGGCGATCGCGGTGTTTTTGAAGCGTCAGGACGTTTTTCACCTCGACATGTGTGTACACCCGGGGTGTTTACTTAATGTGGCCTATTTTGATTTTTCTATAGATTCCTCGATTTTAGTGATGTTTCGTTAAATTTGCTGGAGTCTGAATAGACATTTTTATCAGTTTTTATTTTTGCTGCTGTTCATTAGCCATCTATGACGGCCTCGATAGCCGAGTGGACTACATTGCCGACTTTTGAGGAGCAGTGAGAGCCGGGTCACGCCGGTTCGATCCCGATCGATGATATGTTAAGCATGTCAAGTGAAATGTATATTGAGGCTGTGGTGGTTCGGAACCTAAAATTGTAGGTCCCCCTCGTTTACACGATGGCTGGGGAGCTGGTATTTGGTATTGCTGCCAGCTGAGCACAATGGATAGTTCTTGAAACGGTCTAGTTGCTGGGCTTGTCCCCCCAACCCTCAGCTATATACCTAAAGCTAGCTAGGCATCTATACTACTGTAGCCAGAAAATCGCTGATTAATATGTTCATTTTCGATTGCATTTGGAAGTATAGGGTACCCGGCGTGACCCCAGCCACCTGCTTCTACTCCGTGTTATCAAAAACTGCAGCGCGGCGCCGCTAGTTGGACGTAGGCCTTTCTAGTGCTTTGTTGGTCTGATCTAAGACAGTATAGCGACCGACCGTTTCTAATGTAGTCTTTCACTGATTTCCAGACTCTGACGTTGACGTTACTCTTGTTGACTTGATGTTGAGGTTGAGATTGCATTAAGACAATGAGAGACGTTATTTGTTGTTGGAATGTCGCACGGAGACGATTTGGACGCAGTCGCAGCCTCCGGCGGAACAAGCTGACTTCCTCTCACTAGGGATTTTAACATCATTTACATCCGAATTTGCTGAGGATCAAAGGGAGTTGTTTACTTTTGGACCTGCTCCACCATCTCAAACAGTTCGTTATTTGCTCAGATCGCTTTCATGTTGATGCTTGGAGACATCTGTCCACCATTTTTTGTTTTTTATTGAGGATGTTACTCTGAACCCGAAAAACAGTCCGATTTTATTTATTTCGGGGGATTTCTGGAGGTTGAAGGATAGGCGTGTTTACTTGGATCAGGAATTTAACCTCATTACGACTGGAAGATTTGTAGCTGATCAAATTAGATAGACGAACTTTTATAGCTTGATTCCATTTGGTTGAAGTGTCGCGAGCTGTTACAAAGGCAGTTAAAGTGCCAGCTGCTGATGACCCCACGAAGCTAGGGCCTCAAATTTCGAGAAGGAATTCGGGGAATGTTTTTGTGGGTAGTAGGCTGCGGTGAGCCCCTCCTTTGCAAATTGGGAGACACCGGCACCAGATTGGAACCTTTTGTCACTTTGACACGTATGACGGATTACAGAGTCGACGTCAGCCACCATCTTCTGCTTCACGGTTCCGTGAATTCCTCAAAGACAGTTTTGATGAAAGCGTGGGCTTCTCACTTAAAAAAGCACTAATTAAAAAATGTTAGGTGGAAAGACTCGAAATGCCTTATATGAATCCCCCCACCACGGCATCTCGAGTTTTTCTCTTCCTCTTCAGTAATTAAGGGCGACCACACAATCGTGTTTGTTTACGTTTTTTCTGATGTTGTGATTTTACAGTCGAGTAATTTTTGTCAACAAAAAAATTGTCCCTAATTAAGTAATCGTGAAATCATAATACAGCCTCTGTTGACGTTAAAACGACATATTATATTTCAGAAAATTTAAATATCCAATTAGTCTCCACTTGGTCGACTACATGTACTTGGTTCGCAATGCTACGTACTTCAAGCCCTACTCCGAAGTTACAGGGCGAGTGAAAAGTGTTTATAGGGGGATGTAAACCTGAGACTCTTTGTCGTGAGGTAGTGTTGTTTTTTTGCATGAAATGGAGTAATAAGCCCACAGGAGCGGTTTTAAACAGTCAACTACCAGTCCGCATATTTTTTTGACAGATCGCGAAAACACAACACTACCTCACGCGGAATATTTTTTTGTAATGTTTCGGACTAAAACAGTATGATTTTATCGTCACATTTACTAGAAAAGCTTGATAAATGTTTGTAATATTTACCGCCACCATGTTACATGTTGACAATTTTTATTTCACTTACGGAAGTGGGTAATTGCAACACTATTTCTCTACTTTTTCTCTTGTAAAAGCTAAACATAGTGTCCTACTTTCACTCGTTCGTTTCGCGTTCAAATAGCACACTATGTTTAGCTTTTAGAGTAGACACAACCAATACGATATTGCAATTACCAGTCTCCGGCAGCACTAATATGTAAACATTAGTTTTGTCGAATATTTACTTCCGCACAGTGGTTTTGGTGGAGTTCGTCGAGAATGTATATACAGCCTTAAAGTGTGCAGAAAAAAACGTAAACAAACATGACTGCGGAAAAACTTGTTATGAGCGTTTCTGAAGCTGTTTCTGTTATGTTTCACCGCTCATTAAATTGAACCATTTCGTGAGATTGAGGCGATGTCTGGAAATAGTGGAGTGATTTCTCGGTATAGAGAAAGTGACGGTGTTTGTGTGTCCCAGTGGTCAGTGTCCAATGTCCCAATCAAACGGCCTAGCCACCCGTGAAATCGAGATGATTCCCCATTCAATTAGGCGATTACGGGACGCCGACCACTATCATTCCCATCTTCTCTATTTCCACCTCTGCTCTCCAGAAAAGGGATAGTTTTCCTTTCGCAACGAACACACATATTATTTTCTGTGACTTCAGACGTTCAGAGAACATATGCGCCGATGAGTTGTTTATTAGATATTTTTGGCCGAAGACGAAGTGGCCGAAGTCAGTTTAGTAGTGGGCCGAAGCCAATACATCCATGTCAGAAGCGGAAAATTTTTCCGTTCCGCCGGGATTCGAACCCGGAGCTCTCAGGACACAAAGCGGACCCCTTGACCACTCGGCCACTTAGAGGCACCTGTGACCTTTTTGTGGCCGGTACTTTTGTACATTCACGGCACGACAAGCCACTGGTATTCCTATACCAAAAGGCAGCCATATTCATAGGGGGAAATTTTTACAGAGAGCTGGGTTTGAACATGGCTCCTAAAACATTATACCTTACCGCTTGGTCACTTTTCCATCCTCCATAATCATTTTCGCTGCAGCTTTTCAAAAACAGGCCTTATATTTCAGAACGAATAAATGACCAAAGTTTCAGACGGGTTGTTCGAGTTGGTTTCGAACAGAACTGTTGCTAGTCTCTTGAGCAGGTCGGGTTGGGTTGCCTCGGCTGCACGGATTCGATCTAAAATCTCTCACTTGCTACATTCTATTTGTTGAACAAACTGATGAGATTATTCTTGACGTTATCTTGAAGGCTAGGATACACCGAAAACAAGATGGGGTCATGCTATCGGATACCTTTGAAGAATGAAAAACAAATAAATTTTCAGGTGACAAAACAAGTTTTTAGGTTTGCAAAACACGAAAAGTTCTGCTGTACTTTTCTTTTAAGCCTTTAGTAAATATTCCAGGGTACCAAAATCGATCTCTCAATTTCCCGTGGCTTTTTGGAATTCAGCAGTTCGAACACTACGGGGAAATTGGGGATTCTGCCTCGATCTTTGCCTAGGACTATACCTGGGCGAAGGTCGGATTCGAGCTCAGAGTCTTGGCAACCATGGGGAATATTAAAAAAGAATTCTCCACTCACACTGTGGCTGAAATGCACCATCAGCTGAAGCAGGGCCTTAATACTGTTGCCCCAGCACAACTCGCATGTCCCACAGTGGGAGAAGCACCCGTTTATCGCCGTTTCGGGTATCACGTAGGTACTTTAACTGGACCCGCTGTCTCCCAGACAAGATTCCCCCAAGAACATTTTGTTCCCCCCAGTATGTTCCGTTTATTGTTTTCATGCTTTCAGTGAGTTGGGCTTCCTAGCGTTCAGCAGCTCTCGGGAGTACAGTTTCAAATACCCGCTATCTGTACGAAGCTGGTCTACGCTTAGCTATTAAGTCCCTATTCTTCCAGCATTATTTCTTTTCTGTTCCCAAGGGGTTAACCACTCCAGGAATCTCGTTAGGAATCTCGTAGGGATCTCAAGCAATCATTGGAAATCTTTATGAAATATCAGCGAATCTTGGAAATTTCTGGAGTATTTAACCCTTCGGCTTCGGGGTGCATCTTTCCACGAATCTTGATGAGAATCTCAGAAAATCATTGGAAATCTTCATGGAATCTCAGGCAATCTCTAGCAATCTCTGGAGTGGTTAACCCCTCGTCTATTCCTGACTCTAGCAGGAATACCGTGGTTTCTGCCTCACAAACCTACGGGGCTACTAGAATCTCGTAAACTTCAGAGTCTCCTTGCGGTAAAATTTCGCACTTGGACCACGAAAAATTATCTCATCTAATCTCTTACTCATCCTCATTTTTTTACGAACTCGATGTCCTTGCCCTTGTGTTGGTTGTTGTACCTCACACTCGCTGGCCTGTTCCTTGTTCTCTTTGCCATCATCCTCCTGCCATTAGGTAATTCGTCTGTGGAAGGCACTACACTTGACCTGAGTCCTGAGTCTATTCCGAGCAGTCGCTTATCTTGACGCACCCTGCCCGTTCTCCTTCTGTTGATAGAAGCATGCGATTACCATGTTGTTTAGGCACCCTTGCCCTTGGTTTTTTTTCATCTCGGCGACGATACCTGATTGATTTGGCACGCTTGCTTCGGCCCTCACCTTCGTCTGTCTTTGACATTTAATACCTTTTCGCCTAATGTCATTCATTATCTAATATCAGTAATACCTCCTTATTTATCCATGCTGTCATTACACTCGTGTGAACAGCCTCGACGAGTGGTTACTAGAGGAGCATTGAGAGCTGGGTCACGCCGGAACTGGTTCCATCCCGATTATTCTGATTTCTGTACCTCGAGGTTGAGGTGGTTCGGTATCGACATAAAACTGTAGGTCCCCGTCGTCTAAAACGATGGATGCAGAGTATTGATATTTGATAGTCTATACTGACTATGGTTCCTTCCATCCCCCCAAGACCTTTTGCTTGGGTCTGTCGTCTCTTTGTTGCCTGTCTAGGGTGTGTCGTCTGCTTGTCGCACACTTGACCCTTGGCCCGTGGGCTGACCTTGGCAAGCCTGATCCATCATTTTCCTCCCTTGAGTTTGCATCATTAGCTGTAATTTCGGTACCTGATGCCCTTGCCCTTGATACCGCGTCTAATTGCATGCAAGAGACGCCCTGTAAAAAAAATCTGTTTTTTTTGGGGGGGAATCTCAATGTTGAATGATGGCGTTACTCCTGAGGATACTGAGCTTCGTGTGTCTATACCACCTACCTGACTAATTTTGACTAATAATGCGACGATCACATTGTTGCACGGTCGCACAACTTGATTATAGATCGAGCTACGTTGCTTTGTATGAGTAGAAAGAGGGGAAGGGCAGAATAATTTATCTCCTGATCAGGTAGAATTCATTATAGGATAACCTGAATGTTCCCTGCCTGTAATTTGTGTAATTAAACAATTTCCGCGTATGTGTGTCTCTAGACGTATCTATACTATACACTACAGAGGCACAGTACCGAGGGGGTAACCACTTCAGAAATTCCTTGAGATTCCAGAAAGATTTCCAAAGATTCCCAACGATATTCATAGAAAGACGAACCCCGAAGGGGTAACCACACCAAAAAAAAATCCAAGATTCCCTGAGATTTCATAAAGATTTCCAATGATTCCCAACGAGATTCCCAACGAGTGGTTAACCCCTCGCACAGTACCTTAGTTTCCATTCCACGTAATCTTCTAACACTTCCCAAAATGCAGGAACCTTACCTCTAAAATAGTTAGGTACCTACATTTTAATAGTTCTTTTCAATACCATCAGAATTGGGCCGAAATCGAAGAGGAACGGCCAGTTTAGGAGTGGGCCGAAGCCTTTAGATCCATGCTGTAAGTGGAAAATATTTCCAACGCCGGGATACGAACGCAGACCCCTCACCTCAGGACACAAATCAGACAGAGGCGCACTTATTTGAATAATTGTAGAGAGGGCATACATGTGTTCTTGGTAGGCGGTTCGTTGGTGCAGGCAACCCATGGAAAGGTATTTATGTTAATGAGTCCGTGATTTAGATTAACCCTTGCTGATGCGACCTTGCATTTTATCACGGACGGTGACGCGTGCTTTCGCCTTCGACCTGTGTTGCAATGACAGAGTCACAAACCCCATGTCAGTCAGACCTTCGCTGGTTTCAGTGCACAGCGACATATTTTCAGCCTTAAAACACAACTTTTTCACACTCGTACATTCGCTATTTTTTACGTTTTTTCTGCACACTATATGAGGAAACTATTGGATATTTCAATATCCTTGAGGACGCTATACCTGACGATGCATTTTTTGCCGCCCATAAGATTAACATTGCGAGCGGCGATACATTTTCAAGGTTTACCCTTGGTTGGAAAGACACAAAATTTTGCCTGTACCTAGCACTAACAATGTTCTAGGGAGTGTTCGAAGCAGATTTCCCAATTTCTCATTGGTTTCTTTTATTGCAACTGTTTTGCAAATGCTAGCATCGCATACCTCAAGAAAAGTGCTGTATCTCGAAAACCAGTAAAAAAAAATGGGAAATCTGCTTCGAACACTCCCTAGAACATTGTTAGGGCTAGGTACAGGCAAAATTTTGTGTCTTTCCAACCAAGGGTAAACAAACAAGACTTCGTAGACCCCCAACTGCTGTGTCCCACGCCACCTTTCATTGGTGTTGTGGTAAAACAGCTTGAGTCTACTCCCTCGAAACTGAAACAGTTGCAAGGAGGTCGTGCATCCAGCCGCGCCACGCCGCCGTTTTCGATTGCTGCGGTGTGATCGCTATCCTACCCCAGGGTATTGAAAACGGTGAGATGGACGACCTCCTTCATTCATTCACCCCTATGGATGAACAGCTGTGGTAATTTCGGGGCAAGAAATTCTTGTGAAATGTAACAAGGAGTTGCTAATCAGGATTTGAGTTGTGACGATTGATGAGTGATGCTGGTGATTTCCCTTGTACACTTTTCACTGATGATTGTAATAAATGGCTCATGACTTGATGAATCACCTGTGGTTGCGTTGGATGCCCGTGGTATTGCACGATCCTGTTGTGTTTTCGTAGATTTTATTTGTTTATTATCTCTAGTTCTGTCAGTCCCACCAGGCAAGAAATATAGGAAACTGCGAGGGGGTAACCACTCCAGAGATTCCTTGAGATTACACTAAGATTCCATAAAGATTTCCAAAGATTCCCAACGATATTCATAGAAAGATGAACCCAGAAGGGGTAACCACTCCAAAAAATTCCAAGATTCCCTGAGATTTCATAAAATTTTCAATGATTCCCAATGAGATTCCCAACGAGTGGTTAACCCCTCGGGAAACTGTGAAGGACGAGCAGGGTGGAAGAAGGGAATCCTGGGAATCATCCACTTTTTCGTTTATTTTATTAATTGGCGGGGGGAAAGGGGTTAGAGTTGACTCAGAATTTTCTCCCGTTCGTAGCAATGGTCCGGATTGTTTTCCCTGCCATGCAACCGGATCGGGAGGTAAGTCCAAAATTTAATAATCAACGATTTTCTGACTTATCTGAGAACGAAAGAAAAGTTTTATTTCATCGAAAAGTGAGCTCCCCTTTTAGATCCTAAAAAATATTTCTACCTCTCCGTTGTGATTATCTGACTTGAGTTCTGCGTCACCACCCCTAATAAAGATTGACGGTTCTTCAGAAAATAGTTGGTATCGTGCCTCTTGAGGAGCAGTCCTACGGAATTAGTTGAAAGGTGTGAGAGAAGGTGTGGAAGTGGGTTGGTTGAGCCCTGTGCTGAATGACTGCTGACGTCAGACGCAATTGCTCAATTGCTCAGTGTTTACTGTGTTTACAGCTGACTTGGGCTTGCTGCTGGTTGTAATTGCAGCAGAAGTTGTTTGTGGCCTGCGTCTGGTCGTTGACTAACACGTTTCCGGGAATCTTGGTTCAAAGAATCTTTATTTTGAGGGTGAAATTAAGAAAGGACTGTGTAAAACCTCGGTTTTAGTTTTCCCCTGATTCCAATACTGTGCTGATGGACACACCTGAACCTGAACACCTGACAACAACTTTTTGAGGGATTTTTTTTTTCTAATTTTTTTTATAACGCACTGTATTGTCAGCAAAGTTTCGCGTGTAGGTGGGGTAGCTAATTGTTATTAGATATTTATTATTATTGTTATGAATAACAAATTAAGCCTACCTATAGTGTAAGAGGGGGGATCATATGGAGAAAGGAAAAGGAGTTGTAAATACGGGGAATATGACTGGAAATACTTTTCTAGGGCAATCCTGGGGCTACTTTTCCGCAAATTTTGAAGCCTCTCCCATCAGTTCTTATTAAGTGAAGCTTATTGGGAAAGAGAGAAAATCGCTGCCCTTTGGCTGAATAATCAGCAACTGATTTACATAATGAAAGAATTTGCAGTTTTAAAAAAATCCGTTTAGTAATGATCTACTGACCTGATTCGTTAATCACAGTTAAGCTCCTCTTCTTTACTTGACGGTCGTCCTTGTGACAATAGCACTTTCGTTCTAACCTAACCTAGCCTAGTCCTTAAGCTAGCCTACTTGGGCTGATTAGAGGACTTAGCACATAGGTCGCGTGCTTCCGCATTAGGCCTGAGCATGCCGAAGCTTTGTCTAGACTCCTCACAGCTCAGTGGTGTTTCGGCGGTCTGCCCTGTCTGACCTGCTTCAAAGCTTGGTCCGTCCGTTTTATTGTACTCCGTGTTTTATTTCGTGGATTAGTGCGGGTCTCCTCCCGGCTCAACTTTTTTGATTTTCACGAAGACTGATTGGTTCTTTTTATTGTTATGGGGTTGTCCATATTGTCGTCAGTGTATGTCACTTTGGAGACGATTTGGCGCCATTTGCCTTTTCATAGTCCGTTTTCAAAAGGTATGTTGTGATTACTTTTAGACCTAACCAGGCACGTAGCTTGTGGCTTCTCCGTACTAAGGTACAGTGCAACTGTTGTATACTGAGACTTAATCCTTAAAAAAAAATTACTGGACAAATAAACCTGTATTCAGAACAAACAAATCAGAAAAGTGACATAGAAAACGTCAACAAACTGTCTTGTATTGTGAGACCTACCTCTCAATATTTGCATTTGAACATTTGATCAATTAAAAAACGAAGGGGACGCTGACAGATTTTGATTTGGCTGTCAGGAAGCCCAGCAACCTCTTGTTAAATAAAAATAGTGTTATGATGGCGGATATGTGACCGAAAAATGTCAGGTATGGGCTGTCACGGCGGCGGGTACTTCCTATGTGTCAAGGTCATACATATTTAATGACCCCGCCATCCTTACTATTATTCTGGCCATGGAGAGTGAGGAGGAAAAGTAAAAAAAATCATTCTGTGCATGGTTAGGCTGTTATTTATTGTTTTGTTATTGTATTATCTTATCTTATACATCCAGCTCCAAACAAAATAGTATGTCCACCGGTAAAGGCAGAATACCACTGATTCTTGATATTTACCATTATCAAACATGTTATTATTGCTACAATTAACCACGGATGGTTATTGAGACCCATGCACTATATGAAATACATGCATCCTCCCAACAGAAAATCTGTGCTACCGGGATTCGAACCCGGGACCCTCCGATTACAAGTCCTCTGTTTAACCAAAAGACGACACAGGCTGAATTCTGAGGATCATAAATTTTACAATGTTTACTTACAAGTTTCTGAATTTCCACGGCTCCGTAGTATTTTTTGTTTTATTTTCCACCGTTCCAGAGGATTTTTTTTTTTGTCAAATGTCCTCTTTGACTCTGGGGTTTTTTGGGTCAACCCGGTCACCCACCATATATTTTTTGTTTTCATTAGTTACCTATAGGTACACCGATTTCTCACACAGAAATAAGCCTCGGTGGATGATCTCACACTATATGTATTGGATGTGTATTCTTGTCTCCTTTTCTCCGAAGTCGTGAATGGCGACACTAAATCTGAAATTTTACTGTTGATTTCGATTTTTATTGGAAGCTTGTAGAATGCAGTTTCATTCTAAACTGCATTCTTCTCATTTGAAATATTTCGTAAATATTGGTTTGATTCCGGGCGGTATGCAGACCAGGCATTTACTGTTGCCTTTTGTTTGGAGGAAGCTGAAGCTCGCTCGCGAGGTGCGAGGGGTGGGGAAAGCGGTTTTGTGGTTTTCGAGCTGGTTTATTACTGAGCTTCTTGTTTGGGGGAGCTGTGTGCACCGAACTGCTATTTTAAAGCTATTTTAGACCCAGCGGTTTCAGAGGTTGCTCTGATCTTCGTGAGTTTGGTTTGTTTTTAGTGTCCTAAATAGCGGAACGTATTTATCCCGCGATGACACTGAGGAAGCTTTGTTTGGAAATAGAGACTCTCTCACAATGTTTGTGGATTGCTTACAAAACAGAGACTACGACAATTTAAGGGGAAGATTACAAAAGTCCAGTTTAACGGTATAAATGCAGAGAAGCAAGAGGGCCCAAGTCGAGGTTCGTCCTGGAGAATCTTGGCCGGCCTTGGGTCAACCCAATGGGTACCTAGCCTTCACTGGCTGAGGGAAACCTAGACTGATTCTCCTTGTATTCAGAGGTCACTATGCTCCTCCCACGCTAGCTGTGAACTTATATCTTACGAAATTAACTGTTTTTTTTTTTCTTTTTGTAATGTGACCCTATCAGACCCTTCTATTAGACACTAGGACCATCTTCTTAGGGTGCGTTCCACCATACTCGGTTAACGGTTAATCACCAGTTAAATTTCAATTATTGCACGGCAAAAACCAAATTTAACTGGAGATTAACCGTTAACCGAGTATGGTGAGACGCACCCTTAGCCTGGTATATTTTTGAAGACCTGAAGATTCTTTCTTTCACGTACAAAGTGTCTGTCTTTTGTCTTCTTAGCAAAATAGGGACAGATAGACAAGTCTGTGGAGAAGATGGACCCTGGCCCTTCTGCATAGGGCTGTAACGTATAGCGCCACCAAATTTAGTTTTCCTCTCCTGAGCCTTTCCCACAGTTAAGGAACGTGTCCTTATGAGGCTGCGCCGGCTCCTCTCTGTCTCCCTTAGCGTCCTTGCCTTCGCCCACGTTTGAGGAATCGAGGTTCACTTGTTGGAGAGCGAAGGTGAACTGATGGATGAATTAATTGCCGTTTTCATTGAACAACTTAATTAAACGGCTTGGATGGTGCGGTCGTGTACAGGCTTATGATTAACTACTTGTAGGTATACGTCACGTTCTGCGTTGTAATGCTCTTCCCCACTTCATTTCTGTCACTTTCACCATACCATCAAGTGCTAGGCCGAGCACTCCAGAGATTCCTTGAGATTCCACTGAGATTCCATGAAGATTTCCAAAGATTCCCAACGATATTCATAGAAAGATAAACCCCGAAGGGGTAACCACTCCAAAAAATTTCAAGATTTCCTGGGTTTTCATAAAGATTTCCAATGATTCCCAACGAGTGGTTAACCCCTCGGGTATAAGTTAGTTAATGACTTTTAGAAATTTCATTTCCACTTGAGTGAACTTTGGAGGGTAGTCAGGTTGCCGTTACTCTTGAAGTTACTTGCTTATTTATAAGTTATTCCTAAGGTTTCTGTGCCGTGTTTTTACATCTAGTGGGGTGGGGTGGCTACGGAGGGAGTGCCTCACGGTATTGTACTTGGAAAATGCGGTAACCAAACTAAAAATTCGAACCCTGGATTCCTCCTAACACTTCTCCACAGCCAAGATGAGACATTGTACTCCCACAACCAAGGAGGGACATGTTTTTACTTTCTCGCCCGTATGTATGTTAGTAAGAAAGTTATGTCTTCGTGCAAAATTTCGATTTTGAGATTTTGGGTTTCCCATGATCCTGGAGGTCCCCCGGGTCCAAAAAAGTGGTTTTTAAAAAGTGTCCGTACGCCGTAAGTATTTGTGTTTGAACTAACTTACGAACCTGACCCTTCAGTTGTTGCAACGATTTTGAGTTAGTCTCGTCGAAACGAAATTGGCCTTCTGGCAAAGGGAAAGGCTGTAAGTATACTTAGAGAAAATAGCGTAAAGTCCGCTCTAATCTCGGCCTTAATTAATTACATTTCGGACTCATCAGTAGAGTGGAAAGAGAGGCTTCGGATAAAGATGAAAGCGGCGAAACTTGAACGGTATCCGCATCCGGAATCCTCCATCTCTCATATGTTCCGCCATCTATATTAACTTTTCCTCTTCCTCAAATGTACCCACGAACCTGAGTCTCCCTTCAAAGCTTTGCCCTTCCAGTGTTACACCGCGATGTACTAAAATTTCCTTTGGAGAATTTATTTTCTTGCCTGTATAAACAGACATACCACTGCGATAGCGATTGGCGTCTTGGAAGTCTCTTTAAATCCAAAATCCTGAAAAAATTCTTAACCACAAAGGGTAGTTGATTAAATTAGGATTTATCAGTTAGTAGACTGGAGCCATGTTCTAGATTTATTGTAACTATAAAAATGCGTGTGGAAGGGTAGGTTTCGCCACTTCATAATGTATACTTTAGTGCGATTGCACTTGTCATAAGCTAAACATACGATAAGGTAAATCTGTTCGATAGGAGACACTATAGTGTACTTCAGAGAAGTGGTGAAATCGATATTAAGCAAATGTTTTGTATATTCACTCCGAAATAGACTAAAAATCCTTCACTTTTCCAACTATAGCTGATGGTTCAGTAGTCTCCCGAAAATTCGGTAAATGCCCAAATGTTAAAGAAAGATCCAATAATAAGTTAAGTATCATTGAATGAAATTGAAAATAATATAAAGTGGAAAGTACTTGTTTACAATACGAGAATACAATGCCTACTAATTCCTCTTCATTCAATGAATAAATAGCAACAGATTTTCCCTGATGAAAGCTGTGTTTATTTTTTAATGAACGCTCTCAATGGGTTGTATCCTATTTCATTTTGTAATTGCATTGCAGCCTGCGGTATTGCGAGCTATATTGCAGACTGTTACAACGGCTGTGGCTGTCATTTCCTTGGGTAGCACTACTGTCTACTGTAGTTAATAGAGAGGGCTGGGGGAACGAGCGCAGCAATTTCAAGAATAGGTGTCCCTCCCGCGGGGGTTAACCACTCCAGAAATCTCATTGGGAATCTCGTTGGGAATCTCGGGCAATCATTGGAAATCAGAGGGAATCTTGGAAATTTCTGGAGTAGTTAACCCTTCGGGGTGCATCTTTCCACGAATCTCGTTGAGAATCTCAGGAAATCTTCATGCAATCTCAAGCAATCTCTTGGTTAACCCCTCGGTCCCTCCTCTGAGAGCTATAACGATTATAACCAGATATTACCAAATGAAACGCTGATAACGCAGTATTTATTTAAAAAAAATTGTATTCAAGTAATTTCTAAGGTTTTAAGGGGTTGAGGAGTACGTTATGCAGCTAATCCAATATGAAATCAATCTACCTGTTTGCAAACGTTACGGTAAACTGACTCAAATGCAACTCACTAGGGCTTGCGGATTGAGAGCATTAGTTTGATATTCCAGCATGCCGCGTATTTAATTGATTTGAATCATAATAAATATGTTGCAAAGTGGAATATTTGCTATTGTCACCATACTTAGGCTGGAATTCATCACTTTATTAAGGTGACCACACACGATGCATCCAGGCGTTCAGGCTTCCGGGAAGGGATGCGGGATTTGGGATGTCAACTCAGGGATGGCTGGTGCCCACACACGATACATCCAGCCCCGTATCCCTGTGATTTGTCTTTTGTTTGCCAGAAATTGATGAAACCTTGATTTTATTTTGATAATCACAGTGTTTCGTCTGTCTCTTGATATTTTTCAATAAATCTACTGAAAACAATTCTATCTGGCTCCAGTTTGGAAAAAAATGCACAACAAAAATAGTTGATATAACGGAATTAATGCAAAAAGGGTATATCTGGACGCCCACCTGGGATGCGTGGAATTCGGTCAAGTTGGAATTCCAAGATCGGGACGGCATCCCTTCAAAACTGTCCATCCCTACCCACTTCGAGGCGTCTAGGGATGTATGCAAATCATTTCATCGTAAAATCACAGTAGATATATAGCCAGTTAATTTCAGGCATTAAATATTATATTTCAGAACGTATAAATATCCAACAGTGTAAATAAACACGTTTGTGTGGTCGCCGTCGTTAATAGTCATCGGCATGTTTTTCACATTTGAGGTCAGAGGGGCTCCATTGGTGCTATTGTGGAATAATTCCAAAGGTTAAACTCGTTAATTACAATTAGTGCAGTTAAAATTACGTATAGAGATGCCTCTTTGACTTCGGTTAGTGCATCAATGATTTTCAAACGGCGAAAGGGGTTGGGCAAATTTGTGCAGCGGTCCTTACTCGAACAGGCCTTTAGCATGTGTACCTGTGCGGCTCCACTTGATAATGGGGCTAGCTTTGAGCGGTTCCGTTACTTGTTCACTGCGCTATGAAATGCTTTGATCAGCGAATGGATTCCCCAGCGTTTCTGGCTTGCTTACTGGGGGTGCTTAATTACTGCTGCAGGCTGGTTAGCTGCGTATGTATATACGGTTGTGTTGCTTAGTTTGATTCGAGTACTGCTTACCGTCTCACTGAGTTTCCTGAATATCGTACCTGTAGCTTGGTTCACTTTCAAAAGCTCTATGAATTCCAAAAACCAAAAATGTTTCATTTACATTTAATTGCTGTGTTGGTATTTCTAGCTGAGGCTCTCCAATACCATACCTTGTTGTTGTTTTTCTGATATCTTTCGTTGAATGTTATGAGGTAAAGTGTCCCACATCCTCCTTTCCTGCCCACTCTACTGTAATACTCGTCCTCCCCTACCCACCCCACCTCTTCTCTCACATCTATTAGGGGATAACCCAACACACCTTGCCCGCCTCTTCCCATTCCTTCGCACCACTCCCTTCCTTTCCTCCCTATAATCCCCCCCCCCCCTTTCGCGGTATAGGGTATAGGATAGGCTACAGGTTGTAGGTTGTAGGTTATAGGTTATAGGTTATAGGCATCGGTTAGGTCAGGTTTTAGGTTAGGTTCTTTAAACCCACCTCCGCGCAGAAATTATGCCTTAATAGGCAGTGCGCGAAAAAGAAAAGAAAAAAAAAAAAAAAAAAAAATGAGGTAAAGTAGTCCATTGCCCATCGAATTGCAGGTGTAACTTACTTTATGGGCTTTAACTGCAGGCAGCTAAGGGGCGGATAGTCAGATCTCAACTGAATGACAGTAAACCACTTAACCTTAACTGGAGGTTAGCGCAATATGTACTTCTAGGTATTCAGCTTGTTAATAAGCTAACTGGCACTTGAATTATTATTTCTGTTGCTGGATTTTGCCGAGGGGTTTACCACTCGTTGGGAATCTCGTTGGGGGTTCATCTTTCTATGAATATCGTTGGGAATCTTTGGAAATCTTTTTGGAATCTCAAAGAATCTCTGGAGTGGTTACCGCCTCGGATTTTGCCGATTTTTTGGTTGTTTTTTACTTCCCGTAAATTATATCTTCAAACCTGCGAAGAACAGATGAATTGTTATTTTCAGTAGTAATAGGAGAAACGGCTAAAGGGTCAAGGGGGGTCGCTTCCCTAGCTCAGTAAACTTTCCTACCCCTTAGGGAAATTTTTCTGAACGAATAAGTGCTTGTAGCCCTGTTATAAAAGTATTCTCTTTTTGTTGTTTCAGATCCTGGAGCGCCGCCGCCCCGAACGCGTCGGCTCTCCCAAACAGACTGGCTGCTTCTGGAGGCTCTGGACACCAGACGGCAGCGACCTCTCCACACTGGCCGCTTCCTAACCATGCACAAGCGAAGACGGAAAAGACTCATCACTCGCTCCTTGTCTGCCGAACTAGCCCTCCTAGACGATATCCACCATGGTCAAGTCAAGGTACGCAGTGCTTGTCTAACAATTAGACATTACATACATTACATACACTACATTACATTACATACACTGCATTACATGCATTTCATTACATAAATTACACTACATTACATACATTTCATTACATAAATTACACTACATTACCTACATACATTACATTACATTCATTAGAATAATGTTTTCCTGAACTGTCGCTTGACTCTTACTCTTGCTTCATCCTGTAAATTTATTTATTTTTCATAATTCGTCGATTAGGTCAAAATGTGCAGTATAAAATTTCTATGTCAGAGCGTCAGTTCGAAAAATAAAATAGGTCGAGGTTAACAGCTCAGCGGGCCTATTACGGATCTCGTATCACGCGAAACACGCCTTTTTTCCACGCAGATATCACGAAAAATTGATTTTGCGATTACGGATCGGTTTTTGACGGAAGGCGACCGCCCTTTTATCACGAAAAACTACCGCCACCTCTGTTAGGTGGCGGTAGGAAGCGGTAACAAGGTTTTGGAGTGTGAAAAATGCTATTGTGTGTTTTATTTTTATATTTTGCATGCTACAAAAAAGAATTTACAATTTCAAAACTTCAAATACACGCTCTTTGGTTTGTTTTGTTTACTTTCCAGTTATGGTTAAAATGAAATTAAAAAATGATATTTTAATGTTTTGTACCCAATAAATTAAATAATATTACATTTTAAACTGTTTTTGAAGTTAAAACTCTGAAGATTATGAGTTATTGAAGATTTGCGACGATTTTAAGTGAGCCAAACAAAAGACTGTCGGAAAACGCGGCGGTAGGAACCGCCGGCGGCCTAGTTATCACGAAAAGATCCATAATCGCAGTTTTGAGATGCCCGCGGTAACTAAATGGCGTGTTTTGCGTGAAAGCGCAGTTATCACGATTTTTAGTACACGATCCGTAATAGCACTGCAGCGCTCAATAATTTTTGTTAAAATATTGGCTATTCGATTCGAAATAGACGATTTTCACTGACTAATAATATTTTATCGTTTTGAGACGATTATTGCCAATCAGTTTGAGCCCCTGCCGTGGCAGTTCGCCCTGCAATTTCCATTTAACTTACTTAGGGTGCGTCCCACCATGCCCTGTTAAAATTAAACTGGAGATTTACCATGTTAAATTTAACTGAAAAGTTAAATTTAACATGGTAAACATAGGACAAAATCTCCAGTTTAATTTTAACTGGGCATGGTGGGACGCACCCTTATAGCCACCTTTGTAGAATAACTGAAATGACTGTTTATTGCGTGGTTTTTTTTATATGAGAAATTTTTGTGACCATAATTTGATTTTTGTAAGCTGTCGAAGACAAGATACATCCGAAAGACATAAATCACTCTCATCTTGAAACTACGAGATCAATGTCCTTCTGTGAGGAAAATTTTTTGAACGTTTCAAGGATGCTGGCAGTGGCTCATACAACTCTAAGCGTTGCTCTGGTTCTCCCGAGGGGTTAACCACTCGTTGGGAATCTCGTTGGGAATCATTGGAAATCTTTATGAAATCTCAGGGAATCTTGGAATTTTTTTTGGAGTGGTTACCCCTTCGGGGTTCATCTTTCTATGAATATCGTTGGGAATCTTTGGAAATCTTTATGGAATCTCAAGGAATCTCTGGAGTGGTTACCCCCTCGGGTTCTCCGATGTAATGAATAGTTGGTTATGGTTAATTGTTGCAGTGCGTGTTGGACCGAGTCAATCATTGGCCATTCAATGCATTCACGCTTGACAACGTTACCGGTGGTAAGTTTGCACCTTCTTATTACCTTTCTCTCCAGATTTCTAGGTATATGAAGGGGAGACGGGAGAGGTGGTTTACGTTTGTTTACGTTTTTTCGGTACTGAATATTGAAATGTTCTGAAATATAATACGTCTTTTTAACGTAGGAAATTAACCGGCTGTATTGTGATTTTATACGATCGTGTGACTTTTGTCAATAAAAAATTTGTTAAGGGTCCGCTTAACCTGTCGATGCATTTTTTGCCGCCCATAAGATTAACATTGCGAGCGGCGATTCATTTTCAAGGTTTACCCTTGGTTGGAAAGACCCAAATTGTTGCCTGTACCTAGCCCTAACCATGTTGTAGGTCGTCATCGAAGCAGATTTCCCAATTTCTCGCTGGTTTCTTTTATTGCAACTGTTTTGCAAATGCTAGCATCGCATACCTCATTTTTTTAAGGGGAAAAGTGCTGTATCTCGAAAACCAGTAAAAAAAATTGGGAAATCTGCTTCGATGACGACCTACAACATTGTTAGGGCTAGGTATAGGCAAAATTTTGTGTCTTTCCAACCAATAAGGGTAAACCTTGAAAATGAATCGCCGCTCGCAATGTTAATCTTATGGGCGGCAAAAAAATGCATCGTCAGGTTAAGCGGACCCTTAATTTCGGCTGTTAAAAAGTCATATTATATTTCAGAACATTTAAATATCCAATAGCTTCTTCATGAAGTGTGCATTAAAAACGTAAACAAACACGATCGTGTGGTGAATCAAAACATAATGTTGGGTAGAGTGAAAAGCCTGGTAAGGTTATGTCAGCGATGTCGATGTTGTTACGATAACGATCACCTTGACGACGGGGGGCCCCAGTTTTCTCACTAGTTCACATAGTTGCCTTTCCCTCGTCGTCTCTTAAATTTTGATTGGCTGTCAGCTTTTTTTTCTTCTGCTTCATGGGTTCCGCTGTGACAGATCCAAGTTTGCCCCCCTGAGTCGCTGACATTTTACAACCCTGTTAATTAGCCGTACTGCTGAGTGTCTTCGTTTTTCCCGAGTTTTTCTTCTACCAAGCTTTGAAACAGTGTATTATTTGATTTTTATCAGATAGTATCTGTGCCTCTCAGTGGCCGAGTGGTCAAGGGGTCCGCTTTGTGTCCTGAGAGGTCCGGGTTCGAATCCCGGCGGAACGGAAAAATTTTCCACTTCCGACATGGATGTATTGGCTTCGGCCCACTCATATTCGGCTTCGGCCAAAAAAATGTAACAACCAACTCATCGGCGCATATGTTCTCTGAACGTCGCGCGTTAAAAAAAAATAATAATAATAATAATAATAATCAGATACTATCTGTTTTCTTTATTTTTTTCCTCTCTGTAGGCAATGTTTATCAGCTTTCCTGCTTTTCAGTGTTGGTAAACATTGACAGAGAAGAAAAAACACCGAGTATTGTAACAAAACAATGTGCCCTTGAACTTACCAAAGTCGGTAGTTCTTGTACTTGGGACGATATATCTACATACAGACATGAGTGAGGATTTTATTATTAGGAAGGTGAGTACCTAAAACCCAGCAAGTCTTGGGAGTCTTTGAGAGACAGTGAAACGAAAAATCTGGCATTTTCAATAGTACATACTGCATATTGATAATGATAATAAAAGAAATAGATCTCCCGAAAATATTTCGGGGAAAAAATGAAGGAAACTACTCAAAGCGAAAGAGGTTCGAGTTCGAATTCAGGCGGAAGATAATGATCATTTCTACACAAAACTATGGATGGAAGAACTCTTTCGAAAGCAAAATGGGGAGCTGTTTTTTGTTTGAATTTTTTGGGACGTTTCCTCTTGATTAGTCGTGAATGAGATACTGAGGCGTGACGTTGCGTAATGAGTAATGACAAATGAACTGTCTCGGGGATGGAGTATTTTTCGGGTGGGGAGGGGGTGTCAAATAATATGACAGGATGATTTTTTTTGGGGAGACCCGTCCGAGAGCTGTGGCCCAATTAGTATTTTGAGCGACGTAAGTGTCAGGCAATGACTGTTGGGCTGTCACTGTGCTCTGTTGCGTTTAGGGCGAGCGTGCGTGGGACTCTAAATTGGCCACATCTCGGCGTTCCGCAATATTTTTGGGGAAACTTAATAATCATGTCCTAGTCAAATATTTTACAGTAAAGATGATAAATATATATGTTTTTAGTAATATTAGGGTACCTGTAGCCGTTTTAATTGTTTGCTAGAACAAGCCCCCTATATAGGGCTGTATATAGGTTAGATTCGATTGGGTTTTTTGTCAGTACAAAATTTGTCTGAAATCATATCGTTCACAGCGTAAAATAACAACAACATAAAACGAATTGCTAATGTTTAAAAGACGTGTTACATTTCTGAAAATTGTCTTTATAAACGTCAACAAGTGTCTACCTATACTATAATGTATTATGTAACGTTTTGTGAATTCGTGTAAATTCACTGATTTGTTATTCGAGGGGTTAAATCTTGGAATTTTTTGGAGTGGTTACCCCTTCATCTTGCTATGAATATCGTTGGGAATCTTTGGAAATCTTTATGGAATCTCAAGGAATCTCTGGAGTGGTTACCCCCTCGTTGTTATTTTATTAGTCCAAGTCTCGTAGAAAGGGACTGATGGCAAGGTGAATTGTTTCCCTAAGTTACTCCGTTGTTATGGAAGCTACCGTTACAAAAATTGGTAGACCGCCTTATTAAAAGAGCCAATATGCCTACATAAAATTTCAGCGATGTGGGGGCAACCACCTCCGAGATAATTACTCCCTTAAGAAATTTTTTCACAACCTGATTTACCGTCAAGATCGCAATAATGGACCTCACAAGTAACTCTTCTTTACAACGATAGCTTTCAACTTAAATTGACTGGATAGTGTTCGAAATGGTTGGATAGGTCTTAAATTGATATTGCGAAGCTTGGGAGGAGTTGAAGGGCTCTTGAAGAGGAAACTGCAGCATATAAGAGAGGGGTAGGTGGGGGGGGGGGGGGGGGTCCTGACCTTTCCGCCCCGGCTCTCGCCCTGGGCCCGGGACAGGTTATTTCATCACCAAAACAAGTCGACCGTCGTTGAGAGGTTTCTCCGGCAAACATCTTCTTCGATTTGATTTAGCTGTTCCGTCAACCGACTCTTGTTCTCTCACGGAGACGGACGGAAAAATAAAAATGGGGGGGGGGGGGGGGGAATTTCTTTTTCAACTTGTCTTCGAGAATAGCCTTTTTTGTTTTTTCTGCTAACTCAAAATATCTGGTCATTACAGGCTAAGGCTGAATTTCACCACTTTAACGTGAAGACTATCGTGTACACGATAGCGCTATTGTATCGGTAAAAAATGTTAACGGCTTTCACCATGCACCGTTACCGTTTCGTTAGCTTTCGAGTGGATTTTCCGTGCGTTAGCGAAAACGATAATTTTCATACCTGCGACTCATTTGGTGTAGTCTAATGTAGTCTAATCAACATTTTAACTTCTTTCTCCGAAAAAATAGGGGTTTTTTCACGTTTATTTCCACTTTTAGTTTGAAATTGTTGAAATAAATTTGACGTAAACAAAGAAGACGAATTCTATTGACACAACAAAACCTAACGAGAGGATGTCTGCTTTTTCGAATCGATAGAAATTCGAACGTTAAAGGCACTATCGTAAGGTGGTGAAATTCAGCCTTAGGCTGAATTTCACCACTTTCCAATAGTGTCTTTAACGAGAGGATTTAACGAACCGATTTGCGTTATCGTATATGTTTAGCTTACGACAAATGCGTTCGCAGTGAAACAAGTGCAAGCGCAAGGCATTTGTCGTAAGCTAAACATACGATAACGGGGATCCGTTCGTTAAATCCTCTCGTTAAAAGACACTATTGGAAAGTGGTGAAATTCAGCCTAAGTGATACAACGACTTCCATATTATGATATGTACTTGTACTTGCACAACTTGCACGACTGCCAATGCCAGTGGCGTCTATTCGAACGTGAAACAAATGACTGCAAGTAGTAGGTACACTGTGCTTTTATTTTTACTGGGGAACAAATACTATCGAACGATACAAATATCGTTGCAGTTATCGTTCTCGATCGATTATCGATGGATTTGGTATTGTTTCAGGACGCTCACTGCCAGTTCTCTGTGTTCATCTGTTTCACTGGTACGGTCTTCTCCAGCACTTCCACTTAGACGTTGTTACCTGCTGGAAGTTATTTAGTGAGTATTCATGCCATAAAATATACATATAGCTAAACATATCTGCTTCTATCCATCCAGTCAAGGGCCATAGATATTTCACGCTCTATACTGTTAAAATTGGGTATCGAAGATAAAGAGGTATCACTGGTATTGCCATTTACTTTGACTGGTGATGAACCAAACAAAATACTAGCATATCCTGTGCCAAGATACCTTCTTTTGTTTTGGTAGCGACCTTTAACGACAGATTATATCCTCCAGTTAGGAGATAGGGTAGATCAAGTCCATTGGCTTAACCTTCAGTTATATTTACCTGACGATTGTTGAACCCTCCCTCTTGTTACGTCTATTTAAAAACGCTTCAAAAGTCGTAATGTCAGTTGTTTATTTGCAGGTTTAATAGAAGAAGGCTACCACAGTAGCAATCCCTATCACAACTCCATACACGCCACCGACGTTACGCAGGCCATGCATTGTTTTCTCCAGGAGCACAAGGTAAGCATTGATCAAAATTCCCCGCTGGAACAACTTTCGCAAATGGCGGCTATTAAAAAGTTGCGTTGTAAGCCCGGAAAACCTCCACAAAGTTTCGATTCCCAGGTGGCAAAAAACTTGCACGACTGCAAACTGCAAGCTTGCGATTATCAATGATTAACGCAGTGTTTTTTTTCTCCCGCCAGTAGAGATGTTGTTTGTAACTACCTACCTTCCCACATAGCTGAGGGTTGGGTGGGACAAGCCCAGCAACTAGAGCTTTTTCAAGAACTATCCATTGTGCTCAGCTGGCAGCACTACCAAATACCAGCTCCCCAGCCATCGTGTAAACGATGGGGACCTACAGTTTTAGGTGGGTTCCGAACCACCACAGCCTCGATATACATTTCACTTGACATGCTAAACATATCAGAGGTGAATGCCGAAAAGAAAAACTTTTTGGTGGGATCGGGATAGAACCGGTGTGACCCGGCTCTCACTGCTCCTCAAAAGTCGACCATTTAGTCCACTCGGCTATCGAGGCCGTCCCCACATTGTATAAATAACTACAGTATGGTAGTGCCACTTAGAATGTGCAAAAAATTAATATTGCTGTTTTTATAACAAGAATGACGTAAAAGTGATGGTTTTACGAAGTGTACCTTGGAATATCGAAACTCGATCGAGACCGGTAATTGCACCTCCATTTCTATCTTTCGATATTCGTTCTCCAGTAAAAGCTAAACATAGTGTCCTATTCGTTGTCATTTGTTTCACTTTCGAATAGCACTCTACTCTATGTTTAGCTTTTAGAGCAGCCACGATCACTGGCGGACGTCATTTTGAAGTCATGCCGTGGAAAATGAATAGGCCTGTGTGTGTTGGTCAAGGTGTCAGGTGCATTCGTGATATTTGGGGGTCACAGCACAGCTTCCAAAAATCTGGTGCGGTGATTTCAATTTCAATATTTTCATTGTCATTGTCATTGTAATAGTTCTGGTTTCAGAGATAGAGGAGGGAGATCGTGTGTCAGAACAGGCTATATCTCAGTTTTTGTATGTGTTAGTTCGATTTTTTTTTTTTTTTTTTTTTTTTTTTATTTGTGCATTTTAATACCCATACATTTACTGTAAAGACTGGGTAAGGTGCCTCCGCTGCTTCCACTACAGGTCTCAGTATCTTGCCTACTAAGCAGTATCACAGGTAGTGATGCACGAAAATTTCTTGTCTTGCTTTTGTTCTTGCATTTCTTGCATGCAAGAACAAGAACAAGAGTCGATTTTGGCGGCAAAAACAAGAACAAGAAGTGACTTGCAAGAACAAGAACTCTTGCAAGAGTTCTCGCAAGAGTCTTGCATAAACCCAAGCAGTTTTTTTCCAAAGCTTCATTCATGGATTGTAGTCCATATTTGGTACGAAAAACTCTGCAGACTATGCGACGATAGATTGCTCTTGAAATGGCCGCTCGGCAGGCAAAAAACCACATTTTAGCAGCAGAAAATTCCATGTGTATATGCAAGAAATTGCAATAGTCTCGCAGCAAGAACAAGAACAAGAGCAATAAATGATTTCTACTGCAAGAACAAGAACAAGAACAAGATAGGATTTTTTCTGCAAGAACAAGAGCAAGAGTCGCTTTGCAAGAACAAGAACAAGAAATGCCGTTTCTTGTTCTTGTTCTTGCATCGTGCATCACTAATCCCAGGCTGACAGGCTATCTTTAGGAGCTCTTGGTAATTTTTTTACTGAAGTGCAATAACAGCACGTTATACCCATCTTATGTATGGATACTTAAGCTGAGAGTAAACTCAGAATATTACTCTATGCATGATATACTTACCCATAAACCGTCTGGTGCCCTGTTCAACAGATTAGAGCTATAAAGCCCTGTACACTGAAGAGGCCATATAAATCTGCATCCGCGGTAGGTCACACTCTTACAGCGCACAATGCATATTAAGGGTCCGCTATACCTGACGGTGAATTTTTTGCCGCCCATATGATTAACATTGCGAGCGGCGATTCATTTTCAAGGTTTACCCTTGGTTGGAAAGACACAAAATTTTGCCTGTACCTAGCCCTAACAATGTTCTAGGGAGTGTTCGAAGCAGATTTCCCATTTTTTTACTGGTTTTCGAGATACAGCACTTTTCTTGAGGTATGCGATGCTAGCATTTGCAAAACTGTTGCAATAAAAGAAACCAGTGAGAAATTGGGAAATCTGCTTCGAACACTCCCTAGAACATTGTTAGGGCTAGGTACATGCAAAATTTTGTGTCTTTCCAACCAAGGGTAAACCTTAAAAATGAATCGCCGCTCGCAATGTTAATCTTATGGGCGACAAAAAATGCACCGTCAGGTATAGCGTCCTCTTAACTATGAGGAAACCAACTTTAGCGCAGACGTGTCTATCCGAGGGGGTAACCACTCCAGAGATTCCTTGAGATTCCACTGAGATTCCATATAGATTTCCAAAGATTCCCAACGATATTCATAGAAAGATGAACCCCGAAGGGGTAACCAGTCCAAAAAATTCCAAGATTCCCTGAGATTTCATAAAGATTTCCAATGATTCCCAACGAGATTCCCAACGAGTGGTTAACCCCTCGTGTCTATCTATCTTTATTCTTCTAAGGGTGCGTCCCACCATGCCCAGTTAAAATTAAACTGGAGATTTTGTCCTATGTTTACCATGTTAAATTCAACTTAAGCTTAAAAGTTAAATTTAACATGGTAAATCTCCAGTTTAATTTTAACTGGGCATGGTGGGACGCACCCTTAGAAGACATGTCTGTTAGTCTTCGCTCCGGTCGCGTAGTTCCATCGATTTCAATAAAAAATGGTAGGGAGGTTTTTTTAAAAATAGTTTGTAGTTGTGCGGAACAAAATTTGTATCACAATTCTGCCAATATTAGTATTATCGTAAGAAAATTTTAGAAAAATCGAAAATCGTGTTTTTATTTGGTGGTAACGGATTTCCCTCTACACTAAAATGATTAATCTAAAAAAATGCTGGGTCTCAGTAACCTGCCATAGCTTCAGTGCACAAAACCTGTATCTGATTCAGGTCCCTAATTACAATTCATATCACGGAACCATCCCTTAAGTTGCCAAGCCCTAGATGCAGTTGGCAATGCAAGGGTGCATGGGGGTGGGAAGGGCTTCCGCTGCAGCCCAAGCTGCAAAGTTCGCAGCCCTGCAGTGAGTCAGCCTCCCTCCCTCTAGCCCCCTTCTCATTTCGCTGCACTTCCTTCTCTCTTTTCTCTACGTTTTTTATCGAGCAGATAATTTATAGGCTGGGCGCGTGTTTTCTGGCCGGCAGCCACTGCGTTACCGTCACTTCTATCTCTCATTTTTTGTCTGGACAATTTTTTCCCCTATCTGAAAAATAGACTGCTCGGACATTTTGTACGCGTCTTTGATAAATTACCTTTGACGTAATTTTTTTATCCATGATAAAATCGCGCCTGTTTTGGTTTTATCGGGTTCCTTCGTATACCTACATGAAGTGTTTTGATAATTCGATTTGACACTTAATAAAAATGACGTATCGTCTGAGGTAGCGTGCTGTTGTTACAGCTGTTGACTCTCGCTCTTTTTTCGGGGAGAAGATTAGTGATGCACGAAAATTTCTTGTCTTGCTTTTGTTCTTGCACTTTTTGCATGCAAGAACAAGAACAAGAGCAAGAACAAGAGTTGATTTTGGCTGCAAGAACAAGAACAAGAAGTGACTTGCAAGAACAAGAACTCTTGCAAGAGTTCTCGCAAGAGTCTTGCATAAACCCAGGCAGTTTTTTTACCAAAGCTTCATTCATGGATGCAGTTCATATTTTGTGCGAAAAACTCTGCAGACTATTCGACGATAGATTGCACTAGAAATGGCCGCTCGGTAGGCAAAAAACCACATTTTAACAGCATAAAATTCCATGTGTATGCAAGAAATTGCAAGACTCTCGCAGCAAGAACAAGAACAAGAGCAAGAAATGATTTCTACTGCAAGAACAAGAACAATATAGGATTTTCACTGCAAGAACAAGAGCAAGAGTCGCTTTGCGAGAACAAGAACAAGAACAAGAAATGCCGTTTCTTGTTCTTGTTCTTGCATCGTGCATCACTAGAGAAGATCGGGATTTTTTTTTTTGCACTACCACATTTTGAGGTGGAGTTTTTTGAGTTGAAAATATCTAAAAAAGATTGAAGCTGTGTCTCGTTCTCTATCATCATTACTTACCCCATTACCTAAGAGCTGCTTGACCGTCCTTTTAGTAGGTATACGAAACATCTTGGTACCCAATTTGTGAAATGGTGAAATGATGTAGTGGGTATAATTAAAGAGAATTCTTGGTAACTGAAAGTTCCTCCCTCTACCAAAGCAAAAGTGGATAATTTGCTCTGTGACTGAGGTTTGTTAAGGGGAAGGGGTCCACTAGTTGTTTCAAAATAGTATTCGTATTGATCGCATTGACGTCTCAATAATCCGTCTTTTTAACGTCAGATACTGAACCTGAAACTTACCTTTATCTAACTGATATATTTTTTGGTAGATCCGAGAGCACTTGACGCCCCTGGAGATAATGGCAGCACTCATCGCGGCGGTCACCCATGACTTGGACCATCCTGGTGTGAACCAACCCTTCCTCATTGCCACTTCCAATCATTTAGCAGCTCTCTACGAGGTAAGCCCACCACTACAATACCTCTGACATTAAGAGTCAGTTCAACGAGACTAGATAAATTTCAGTTAGCGAACGAAGGACAGAGGACTCAGCAGAAAGAAAGTGTCAGTGTTCGTTTTCGCCGTATACAGGTTGTGTTGTGTGGCCTTATCTATACCTATACCTATATCCACTTCAGTTTGTCCACACAAAAATACAAGGGCTGTTTCGTTTTGAACACTGTGGTATCTGTAGTATTCAAATACCTAAGCAGTTAATTTGTTTGTGGAGGACTGCATTCTGCATTGCCCAGTGCTTGAGAGTAACGTCAGGGGTGAATGGACTACACGAAAAATAATTTTTGAAACCCTGTTTTTTTAGAAGAAATCCAAGAATGGATGGACTTATAGCTAACTTAACACTCCCCCTCCGGTGTCGTAGTCGCCGCACGCGCTAAGTAACGTCTCGTGTAATGGCCGCGCCTCCTGCCGCGCCCCTTCAACCCCTGCAGCCCTTTCTCCCTCATTACGCCCTGGGGGTAGGAAATGTGGGCGCTCCCTATCCAACCTTCTATACCTGATTATCCTATTTGATTGAAAACAAATGCATCCAATATATAGTCGGCTGATTACGTCTGTCAGACAAAACTGACTGAGCTTTGCAGCTGTAAGCTATGCGCCCTGTTCTGGCCTCTTTTTAAGCCTCAGATTCAACTCTGTTTTGTTAGGATTATGTTGTACGTTTTGTGGTTTATAATGTGCCTGCAAATGTCATGTTTGCTAAGTAGGTATCCAAAGCACAGTATTAAAAGCCGTAGTGAATAAATGATCAAATAATACTGTCGCGCTAAAATAAAAACAAATATATTTTTCTGACGGAAATTTCTGATAAGTGCCTACATTTCTTTCCCTTTGGAAACTCACAACTTCTTCCAGTCAGGAAGTAGGTACGAGTAGAACGCCTCATGAGGAAAAGTTAGCACTTTTAGAAATCGTCGGATTTTCTAGTATGATTGCTGACTTAGTTCTTTTATTGTGGTATTGCGTATACCGACAGCTACTTCGCTGCAATGCAACATTTTTCAAAATGTCAATTTACATCCATGTTATAAGCCTGAAAGTGACACAGCTACTTTACTGTGTCAGCTACGAAACCTATACAAACCTGAAACCAAAATTTTCAACCTCAGTATCTACGAAGGGCGAAGACTTTTGGAACAAATTTAGGTTTCTACAACACCGTTTTGAAGTTCTTATTTTGCGGCTATTATATAGATTCAATAAATTGCAGATCTTCATTTCAATATCTCTTGTTTTTGTAGAACACGTCGGTGCTGGAGAACCACCACTGGCGATCAGCTATCGGTTGTCTCCTGGAGAGCCACGTAGCTGAACAGATAGAAGACTGTCGCCCTGAACTGCAGCGCCAGATCAGCTCTCTTATACTCGCCACAGACATTACTCGCCAGCAGGAGTTCCTAGTCAGATTTAAGGTATACAAAGTAGGATCTCTCTATAACGTCCTTAAAGTGACCACGTAAATGTGCTCGCTATAGCGAGGGTGACAAAATGAGTCAGGGTTTGGCAAGGGACCGTAGCTCTTCGCTCTTTAGTGTCGTTAGAAAGACTGAGAACTGAATTTGCCCCGTATCCTGAATATCTTTAAGGTTAAAAGCCCAAGTGGCACCAGGTTCACCCTTCCTTTAAGAACACGCTATACCTGACGATGCATTTTTTGCCGCCCATAAGATTAACATTGCGAGCGGCGATTCATTTTCAAGGTTTACCCTTGGTTGGAAAGACACCTGTACCTAGCCCTAACAATGTTCTAGGGAGTGTTCGATGCAGATTTCCCATTTTTTTACTGGTTTTTGAGATACAGCACTTTTCTTGAGGTATGCGATGCTAGCATTTGCAAAACAGTTGCAATAAAAGAAACCAGTGAGAAATTGGGAAATCTGCTTCGAACACTCCCTAGAACATTGTTAGGGCTAGGTACAGGCAAAATTTTGTGTCTTTCCAACCAAGGGTAAACCTTGAAAATGAATCGCCGCTCGCAATGTTAATCGTATGGGCGGCAAAAAATGCACCGTCAGGTATAGCGGACCCTTAAGGTACCGTTACCCTATTTAGTAGAGGAGTGGGGGAATAAGTTCAACAAATAGGTCAAATAGGTCATTTCAAGAATTATCCATCGTGCTCAGATGGTAGGTATGTAGTATCTCTCTGTAGCGACGCAATTTGTGAGAGTTCTCTTTATTTATCAAGGGACTGCAGCGTTTGCTCGTTATAGAGAGGTTTTCTTTATAGAAGAGTTACAATTGCATCTAGATCAGTCAGCTGTCGAGGGTCTTTTCACTGGTACCCTACATTTGTTATTCTGAAATATCGTTATCGATATCCCCTTTCAAAGGTATAGTATAGCCACTCTGACCTGCCTGGCCCGAGGGCATTCTGCACTGTTCACTGTACACAGAATGCCCTTGGGCCAGGCAGGTCAGAGTGGCTATACTATATCTACATTCAGTAATAAGAGGTAAGAGGAATCGATACGGAAAGCTGTTCATCTTCTGCTTGAACTGCTATCCCTTCCGCATCTGCTTAAAACTTTAAATTACCATCCAACTTTTGCGGAACCCTTATTTGCAACAGGTAACTTTCCAACAGCTGGCTATGAATGGATGGAAACGCGAAAACGTAGCCAAATGGGAAAAGAAACTAAGAAATCATCGTTACGAAACTTGAGTCTCCCAAAATTAAAATTGCTAATTCGTAAATTGTTTGGACTTCGCTTTCGGAATGATGTTAGGAGATGTATTGTGTTATTCAGTCGTTGGAAAAGTTTTTGTGAAGTTACCTGCCTAAATTTGTTAACGGGTCAACGACTTCTAATTTTTGAAGGGGTTCAGCTCCGCTCAAACTTTTCCCAATTAGAGCGATTGTTTCAGTGAAGGAAATTCTCCTCCCTTTTTCTACCAATTAAGGTGGGTGTGAAGTTTTCGTAACTTCGGGGTAAATAAAAAATCGGAGTTTTCTTCGGCCAGCACTAAGCGTCTACCCGGCTCGTTTTTCGTGTTTTATGGTTACCTCTTGTTTACCTATCAACGTCTTGAGCTGGTGTTGACTTTTTTTTTGGATTATCTTATACATCCAGCTCCTTACTGACCAGGGTGCCCAAGTTAGAGGCAGGACTGCCTCGATAGCCGAGTGGACTAAATGGTCGACTTTTGAGGAGCAGAGAGAGCCGGGTCACACCGGTTCGATCCCAATCCTACCAAAAAGTTTTTCTGCTCGGCATTCACCTCTGATATGTTCAGCATGTCAAGTGAAATGTATATCGAGGCTGTGGTGGTTCGGAACCCACCTAAAACTGTAGGTCCCCATCGTTTACTCGATGGCTGGGGAGCTGGTATTTGGTAGTGCTGCCAGCTGAGCACAATGGATAGTTCTTGAAAACGGTCTAGTTGCTGGGCTTGTCCCCCCCAACCCTCTGCTAACTAACTAACTAGAGGCAGGACACCGCACTGGATATTGATTTTCTACCATTATCAAAGATAATATTACAACAATTAACCACGGATGGTTATTGAGACCCACTATAGACATCCATGCTCCCAGCAGAAAATCTGCGCTACCGGGATTCGAACTCGGGACCCTCCGATTACGAGTCCTGTGTTTGACCACAAGACCGCAGAGGGTGGTGTTGACTTTGGCAAAGTCAATGATCACTCGCTTGTTTTTGTCATGTTTAAAAAAATTATTATATTCCTCGTCAAAGATTTTTCCAGCAGTTTCCTAGCATCGATTGTTCTCAGGAAACGTGATTTTGGTGACACTTGCTTTTACCGCGGGTACTCCAGTTCCTAATGCCGTGGCAGTAGAAGTACCTACTCCGAAGTTATTTCGAATATTGCTATTAAGTTATAGCCGTAGCAGTTGCAAAGGCGGTTCCCCTCACCATTATTGTGGCTTCGTTGAGTTTGTTTGGGCAAACTTTGAACTGATAAGTTTGGAAGATATTTGGCAGTTGGTGCACCGGTGCTGCTTAAAGAGGGCGCTAATGAAACGACTTGTCACCGGGTCAATAGGAAAATGTAATAAATGTGAAATAGTTGGTTATCTCAATGATAACGTCTATCTTGTTGTTTTCGCTGTTTCGGTGATTGTATGGCGCTCGTGTTATATCAACAAGAAACATCAACAGCCTTTCTCATCTTTTGTTGCCTAAGTCTTACTTACATAATGTACTTCTGTACTATTAGAAAATAGTTCGGGGAACTTTTCATTGGTGGTTGAGGTAGTATAGCATTTTCCTATAGTAATTTCTTTGGTTTGGTGCCTAGCCAGAAGCAGTTTTTTGTTTTGCGTAGTGGCAGGGTGCATTGGTATGATAGAAGGCTGTAGAAAGCTAATATACTAAGTAGACCCGGGCCGCCGGGCCCCGGGCTCCAGTTCCGACATGACCAGACTTTTCTGGGTGATTCTTACCCAGCCGTTGTACTGGGTGACCCGTCTCCAGCTGGGGAAGTAACTTTGAACCCACCCTTATGGTAACTTCTTAGATCATTGCTTACACTACTTACAGCCTCGATAGCAGAGCAGTCTACCTAGATTTTTTCTTTGTAGGAACACTGTTCTATCTCCTGTCAAGATTTTTTTGATTGTCAATGCCGTTTTCGTGGTTTCAGCGGTACCTGGATCAAGACATTGTCGACATGGAGCGGGCGGAAGATCGACATTTCATTCTGCAGATTGCGCTGAAATGTGCTGACATATCGAACCCCTGCCGCCCGTGGGACGTCAGCAAGAAGTGGAGCCAGAAGGTGTGCGAGGAGTTCTTCAGGCAGGGCGACTACGAGCGCCAGCTCAAGCTACCTGTCACTGCGCTCTGTGATAGACAGACTACTTCTGTGCCAAAGATACAAGCAGGTACGTACTGAGTACATAAGATAAAGGTACAAGCAAGTTCAGGCTCAGATGCAGATTCAGATTAACATATAAATAATAGATACGCTGAAGAAAGTACAGTCTCAACCAGATTTTAGATGCAAGCGTGTACCTACACTACCTACAGTCTTCATCAGCTAAAGATTTTAACATTTTCCATCAGACAAAGGTAGAAAAAATGGCACAAGGAGGTTCAGATAGGTATATAGGTACGTGAAGTCACGAAGATGATAGTAGGTACAGTCTGTACAGAAACAGGTGCAGAAACAGGCACGCAGTCTCTACCGGATGAAGTCACAGGACAGAAACAAGTATAATCTGTACCAGATGAAATCACGAAGATAGAAGTAGATGAAGACACAAAGATGGAAGGCGCGGTCTCCACCAGATGAAAGTAAAAAGATAGAAGCTCGAACAGACTGAGATAAAAAGATCATAGTAGGTACAGAAGCACTGGGTTAAGGTAAAAGATACAGCCTTCATCATACAAAGACATAAACCTCTGTTTGTTGCAGGATTCTTCAAGTTCGTGGTGTCCCCATTGTTTGAGGAGTGGCACCGGTTCCTGGCAGATGACCTGTCGCAGGAAATGATGCGTAACTTGCACGGCAACAAGGCCCAGTGGGACTCTCTCGTCGTGCAGGAGGCTGCGGAGGAAACCAAGTAAGAGCGTTAATTGGTTAATTTCCGATGTTGAAAGAGTATTATATTTCAGAACAAAAAATGTACCTACTACATCAGTTTCATGCGAAGAAAGATGACAAATTAATTCAAAAAGCTGCACAGGATGTTTAATAAGGTTCGGAAAGAAAGTCAAATGCACTTCCAACTCTAGTAATTGCTAAGGTGAGAGGCCGAGTTTTTTTTTTTTTTTTTTTTTTGAAGCTGGATAAATTTTCGTTATGGTTCGATCAAAATAACGTTGAATTTAGAGATAGGAATGGAAATTTTTCTTGAATCCCACTCCTATATAAATAAACCAAAAAACTTGGACTAGGACGGAAATCAGCGAAGCAGAACTGCTGGATGACGAGTTGTCAGTGTCGACGTCGCCCCTGCAAGAGCTGTCAGAGGGGTCGGAGCCTCAGTGTCTCGCGGGAGACACGCGCTACCTGGCTATACCTGAGGCGGGGGGAGGACGCGTCGGAAGGCGCCACTCCGTGCCTCTTAGCATCCCTGCTTTGCCCGCTATCCCCCGCACCATTATCCGCCGTGAGAGTCTGGCCATCGGTGAGCACCGCAGTGTCAGGCTCCTCTCTGCTGGATGTCTGGATGAGGGGGAGGAGGAACTACTCAATCTAGGCAGAAGGTTTGTTGTAACCCATTTGGATGTATTGATGTAAAACGTCAAGTTTTGTTCTTCTTTGAACGGGTTCTACACAGTCGTGGTAGCAGAATGAGCCATGTGGGCCAATTTTTTATCGATTGCAAAATCACAATATAGCCAGTTAATTTCGGAAGTTAAAAAACTTCCGGTACATATAAAATATGTCCAATAGTTTCCTAAAAAATAGTCGGTGAACCTCAAACATTCATTTATGGTATAGTTTTTGAAATTCTGTCGTCCGATTACCGTCGACAGCAATTATTAATAGTTAGTGAGTGTTACTGCAGTGAGGTTTGGATTTTGTTATTATATTTTGTTCTTGTTTCCTTTTATTGTTTTACTTCTATAGTTTGTTGCTAGCTACCTATTTAGCCAAAGGGCCCATAAACCCCTCACGTTTCTTCCAGATCTGCCATCCCGGCATTTTCTCTGCCTAAAGATAAATAAATAAAAACAAAATGGACGAATAACGCTAGTATTTTATATGATAGAAACAAGAGTTATCGACACACTTCATGCAAAAATGGTTCATCTTCAACATTTGAACAAATAGAGCTACTGAATGGAAATTCCAGAATTAGGATGGTAACGTTTCAAAACTGCCATCCCAGACACGTTGTGTCTTCTATGCGCCACCTTTACGTCATTTTTTCAATATTGTGTTTGGGTTTTCCAGTTCTCTGTCACTCATCTCATCTAGTAGCACACAGGATGACAGGCCGGTGAGTTCGGAAGATCTTCTTCCTGAGCCGAGCATTGCTAGCATCACCACCATCACAGAGGCCAGCCGGCTGCAGAATGTCTTCCAGTCCTCACCCAGCCCTCCACGCAGTCTGCTGACACGACAGCAGACGTTTCCTCCACTGCAGCAGTGCGTCAGACAGCGGCACATGTCCACTTGCTCCGAGGTAGACTTGCTGCCTTCTTCTTCTTAGATTCTTTCTGGCATCTTTCTTAGAAAACTGTTTTTTTTTTTTCTGTAATAATATCAGACACCTCTTCAACGTCAGAAGCTAGTTTAACATGTAATAATTTCAGTAAGATTTCTAATGTAAAGTGTGCTAGAAGTATGTGAGGTTACATGTGTAACAGTTCCCTTGGGAAGGTACCAGTTCCGTGACCATCTAATTCTCTGCGGTCTCAGCACATTTTCATTTTATGTCAAATAGTTACGAATTGCTTTAACTGGAACTGTTGATTTTTTTTTCCAGGTGCTTAGAGAAAACAATAGGTCGTTCAAGTTTGAGAAGCGGGACAAGACGTCCCCGGAGCCCCCTGGCGGGAAAGTCGCGAAGTTGGATGAATCTTCGCGTGGCTCGTGGATCGAGAAAGAAAATATGGCGCCTGGTGGGGAGGTGGAGGTGATGCTGCTCACCCGAGGGCTCTCTCTCAGGAGGTCCTCCGCTCAGGTACGTTCACTTACACATAGACAGGCCCAGGATTTTTTGTTTTAACGCTGAAATTCACTGAGCCCCCGTATCCATAAAACGTTTATCCCAATTTAACGATATATTTTTTATAAATGTAGGTATTTATATTTTAGATTAATTTACCAGTTTAAAAAGTCAATAACACGTGTAGTGTATTCAAGGCAAAGAAATCGCCGCAAGATTCAGTTCAAATTGTGTCATGTTTCAGGGATTGGTGCAGCGACGTCGAGGGTCAGCGCCCGCAGTTGGACTGTTGCAGCGTGACGAGCCTGGCAGTGCGGCGCCGGCGTTGCGCGGGTGCCGGGACCGCACGCTGCGGCGCGGTTCGGTGCCGCTGGATATCGCCCTGCAAAGTAGGCCTCTCCTCTCTCACGCTGCGTGATTAAACGTCCTACTCTAGTGAGTTTGTCAAACCATGTTTGGCGAGCTCATTCATTGTATAATGAGGGATTGGGTTACTTTCGCGCGCGCTTCGCTGGAATGGATCATTTACTCAGAAACTGTAGGTTCTTGGTGGCAGGTTAATAAAACTCATCCAGAGAGTGAAGTTCCCCCTTAACACTCATTATGTTTCAATGAAAAAATACCTACTGATGCTTGGGGCGTTTAATTCAAAACCATTACTGAATGTCTCCGTTCTTTTGGGATTCTTCACATCGTACTGTAATTCAGGATTTTCTTCTTTGAGTATTGTAAATAGAGCAAAAACTTCCGGTAGGATCAGATGTGAACTAAAATTAATTTTACTATAATATGCAGCTGTCTACCTGAAGTGTTTAATACAAAAGAAGATTTACAGAGATCTAATTAATTTAACATCGCGTTGTTTCTTTGGGTGCTCAACACCTCTACCTGCATATTGCCTATCGGTGCGTACATTCAGATCAAGTGACCTGTCTCTCAGCCGACTCAGTTATCCACTCGTTCAGTTCATGGTTTCTTTGGTGATATGAGATTTTACTGAAGGGTCTCCACACACTGCACTTTGGTAATATCACTCGATTGAAAAATCACAAGATATAAAATGACGTTTCGGAACAAAAAAGTACAGTGTGTAGTGACCCTCAAAAAGTGGCCTCGCCCGTTCGTTGGTTAGGTTGCTTAAACCCATCAATATCTCTATTCTCACTCGTGGCTCATGTCTATCGTGATCACTCATTAAAATGTTATTTAACGCTTAACTTACGGTGAGGGTTTGATTTGTCTCTTCTGATTCAAGATCTCTTCGAACAGGCTTACTGACTCAAACTATGTTCTTTGTGTTTTCACGACTCGGTCCCCGCGAAGTAAGTAATCATCCCTTGGATCACCTGTTTAGTTCGCCGCGTTATTTAACAGCACTATTACTAACTTCTGCTAATGTCACGTCATTCGTTACTCGTTGCTTTTGCCGCAAGCTTTTGCTCCTCTGCGTTGTGAAAAATAAGATTCTGTTTCCTCTCACGGTGGTCCATGCATGGGTTTCAATGAGACGCAGTTCTCTTTCAGTTTCGAGTATGCGAATAGCTTTTTTGTGCAATGTACGCGTCCCCGCGCGCACTGCACTCTGCCGTCTTACCTCCCTGTCTCCAGCCACCCAAAACGACAATTTTTGTGCTTTGTATTTGAGAATCACCCAACGAACCCCTTTATTCTCTGCGAAAGAAAAGTTATTTAGGGCTGCCTACGTCATTGCTTTAGAAAATCTTGCCGTTTTTGTGCTACCATCCACAATAGCCCCTACCAAGTAACTAAGTGTTAACTAAACTCAAGGTAGATAAAGTTGTATGGCTAAAAAGTTGGGACATACGTATGCTTTGATATTGTACCTATTAACGCCGTTGTAGCAGTGAGTAATTGAGTAGTCACAAGTTACTCAGTAGCGCCTTTGAGAAGCTAAGAAAGAACTTAAGGGTGTTGGAAAGTCACTGAGTTAGGGAAGCCACTTTTTTTCTGCTCTCTTATACTAACCGATTAAAAAAAGAAAATTTCCTCTGTGGCTATTGTGATTAGTATACGAAATCCATGAAATCTCGTGGCACTGTGAACTGTGTTTCAGTTATATTTCCTTAAAAAGCTGGTAAGCTCAAGTACCAACCTAACCCAGTTAAAATACATCGCCATTTATAAACGTAATAACCACGATACAACCTGATAGGACTTCTGGCTTGTAAGCCGAAGAGGCCTGGTTTGAATCCCGGTCGCTGAAACATTTCTTCCCACATTATTCTGATGCACTGTTTACGTTGGTATGTCATAAACGTACACATTCTTTGTTACTAAATGATTAACTGCTTGCAGGTTACCGTGTAGAGACTGACTCAGAAAACAACGTGTGTCTGGCTGAGAACTACCCCGTGACGAGTACAGTGACAGATGGGGGTGGGAAGACGCGGAGTCGTGGCAGCAGCAAGAAGGTTCTGCGCAGGCGCAGTTCCGGGGGCCCCGAGATGTTCTGCGGAGGCGAGAACGGGAACGAGCCTGCAGTGCGGTGGCGGAGGCCGCCTGGTCCTGACTGCCAGCGCCGCCGAGGCTCTCTTCCTATTGACGTGCTCATTGCCACGCACTCCCACCTCCCCTCCCTTTCAGGTGACTTACCTTGAAAATACTTAGGCCTGGAGCATTGATTTTTAACTCCAAAATTAAGCACAGTAAAATCCGACCTGCAGTGCTATTACGGATCGTGTACTAAAAATCGTGATAACTGCGCTTTCACGCAAAACACGCCATTTAGATACCGCGGGCATCTCAAAACTGCGATTATGGATCTTTTCGTGATAACTAAGCCGCCGGCGGTAGCTACCGCCGCGTTTTCCGACAGTCTTTTGTTTGGCTCACTTAAAATCGTCGCAAATCTTCAATAACTCATAATCTTCAGAGTTTTAACTTCAAAAACAGTTTAAAATGTAATATTATTTAATTTATTGAGTACAAAACATTAAAATATCATTTTTTAATTTCATTTTAACCATAACTGGAAAGTAAACAAAACAAACCAAAGAGCGTGTATTTGAAGTTTTGAAATTGTAAATTCTTTTTTTTAGCATGCAAAATATAAAAATAAAACACACAATAGCATTTTTCACACTCCAAAACCTTGTTACCGCTTCCTACCGCCACCTAGCAGAGGTGGCGGTAGTTTTTCGTGATAAAAGGGCGGTCGCCTTCCGTCAAAAACCGATCCGTAATCTCAAAATCAATTTTTCGTGATATCTGCGTGGAAAAAAGGCGTGTTTCGCGTGATACGAGATCGGTAATAGGCCCGCAGTTATGCTTAGTTAAAAGGAGTCTCCGAAGGGAAAACTCATTTTTACGTAACTATGCTCCTACAAAAATCATCTCCTTTGAAACGTAGTTGAAGGTTGTCTGTATAAAGTTGATCTGACGGCTTATTCCCGGCCTTGTGTCGGCAGGGGACCACAGAGCGCTGGAGGAGTCGTAGTCAATGGCGTCTGCTTTAGTTTCGCTCTCAGCAAGCGTGTCAAGCCCGAGTGGTAGCCAGCAACATCCAACAGCCCGCAGCTGAAACTGTCACTACCAACTGCCGCAGGATTAGGACCCACAATGCGGCTCCAGTGACAGATCAAGAACAATCGATCAAGAATGGCAATTAAATAAAACGGACAAATCAGAACAGATGCAAACTGAACTCAACGTTCACTAGAATGATAACCGCCATTTTTAAGAGGAGTTCAAGGACGTGATTTTTTTATGGCTCTTTCATTGTCTCTTATAGCGCCAAAACAAATTAACTCTCTTGTGTTTCTTGGTTGTCATTCTAGAAATTTGAGTTCAGTGGTGATTTTTTTGTACTCGTAACGTAAGAATAAGGAGGAAAATCGATTTGTATGACACTTCGAAGGCTCTGGAAGCAGCTCCTTGAAGTTATTATTGGAAAGCGTTTATTACGATTTTCCGCGGGTTTCACAGTGTTTTTCTAAACCTTGTAAAATGATCAAACAACATTTAGAGAAACGTTGTAGAATACCCATTCATGTTGTAATACTATGAGGGAGATCGTTTGGTTTTAAATCTCAGTGTAGCCATTGTTAGGTGATACTGAATGTGAAAGGGACTTAACGTAGGTGGTTGGACGTGAAGAATTTTTTTTAGCTTAAAAACTGAGGTAAAGGAAACTATCCCGCTATAGTATCAAAAGATCTATCAATTCGAGAGGTTGTCTCCTTTGAATGTGTTTTGCGCTTGGCCAGGACTACCCGAGATGTTACGAAATTTTTCACATTGAAACGAGACAACCTAAAAAAATAAAATACCTCGATAATTACGCACCTACCTTTCTTCATGTAAAGTTACAACATTGGTAGGACTATAATCTACCCAGTAGCGCAGAACAAGTTTTTGGAATTTTCGGAGGTTTCTCCTTTTCTCAAATATAAACTTTTAATTTGAAGTGATGAATGTATAAAATGCATAGTGGACTGTTTTCTGCGTCCTGGTAGAAGTCTTCCAGTCCCGGCTGAGTCGCGGGCGGGCACCAGACGGACTGAAAGATTGGAAGGCATATTTTTTAATGTCCCTTTTATTATTCGATGTTTGGGCTATTGTTTGAAAAGTTGCCAGTTTGTGTTTGGTGTTGTTATTACTAATCTTGGGACCTCGGTGAGGTATCATTGAAGAGTTTGAAGTCCTGGAAAGGTTGAAGATGTTTTCTTTCTTGTCGAAATTTGACCAACGTCTGAGAACGGGCCTGAGCCTACGATCAAAGACTTATGACTTATGACATGATAATCTACTCAGCGTGGGTTGGTCTCGCCATCATATTTTTTGCGTTGCGTTACCGGCACACATTCACTTGGTAACCTTTGATTTCAATTTGTAACCGTGTCCTATCGTTAGTAACCTAGGTATTGGTTGTTCTGGTTTTATACGTCTTTCAATGAACCAATTATTAACAAGTACTTTACATAATTTTCCTCCACAGTTTACATTTACAAGTTGCATTTTTTTACCGTTAAAGTTTTAGCTTTACCGATGTCGTTGGTGATTCAGAGATACAGTATTAGGTACCACATAGGTACAAACTTATTTTTTTATGAAACATTTTAGAGTTAAACTTTCAAAACAAGGCACTGGGCGCAAAATTCGCAGGATAGCGGGTGACAATTATCGTTAATTTTTTTGAACACTGCGGTGTTTATTTAATTTTTAATTCTTCCAAAGTGGCTGTTTGAAGGTTCGGTTCAATGGGGTGACTTCATAACAAATTTGTATACCATCCACGAAAAAAATTGTGGTTTTGGAGTAGATCTCTGCTGTCATGGCAACCACCCCACTGTGCCAATGATACGCCCTAGTGCTCAGAGGTGACTTGGAATTACCCATAAGTGTGAGTTTCATCAGTTCCTAAAGTCTACTATAGTGACCCCTAAAAGTTCACTATAGCGTTATCCTCCCGAAAAGAAAGCTTGGTGCCCTTCACAATCCTGCTGATAGCTAGAGAACTCCTAACGGCAAGATGATATTTTCGGTTTAGATAAATTTAGTACCTTTATCTACTCAGTAAGGAACTGTGAAACCCACCCTACAATTTATTTTTACGATACGCACTCATAGGTTGAATAGTTCGCTGGAATCGGGTTACTCGCCTTGGTCACCTTTGTGCATTAGTGATTCCTTTTTTTAAGCGGCAGCACTGTGCTGCCTTCTCAATTTCATTGTCACCATTTATCCCAGGCACTGACAACCTCAGTTATTAATAATATTTTTATATCAATTCTGCTGTACTCAGGTCCAAACTGGAGTGTCTGGCCAGGTTTAGTGACTGTCATCAGCACAGGAAAATAATATTTTGATCGACACCCTTCATTTGTTCAAAAACGTTACAAACTTTCCGTTTTGTGATGTCTGTGCAATGCATAAGCTCAAAGTAGGTAACGAAATGTTTGCGAGGAGTGTTTAGGGATTTTGCCTGCTTGACTTTGTAAACATTTGACGTTTTGCTTGCGTGATATGTTGTCGCTGATTTGGGTCGTGACCTATCAGGAAACTGGAGGAATGACTATTAATTTTCAAGCAATAATGGAAGAGCGCTTGGTTTGGTTGGAAGAGATCGATTTCGCTTAGAAATGTAAAGATTTGAGTAAATTACTGTAAGGTATTTCGTAGGCTTAGAAAATACTAAAATTGGTTTTGGCAATAACATTGATCGGTCCGATTGTCGTATGAACATGGGAAAGATTCGACTTCAAGCAACAGAGCTTCATTTGAAATCAAAGCTGAGACAGAAGCCTTCATGCTGTGCTGGTCGGGTCTACCCTGAAAGTCTGATATGGGCTGTAGTCAGTTATCCATGCACTGGCAAGAGGTATGGTGTCTTGAGTCGTGACTGCTACCAGTGGATAGGTAACTACTGCTTCTCATTATTTTGTAATGTTGAGGTAGCAATGGTTAAAAGCTTATTACAAGTTGAGAGGTTGAATAGTAGTTTGAATCGTGTTGTAAATTTTGGCAGGCGCCTCAGGTGGATGTTTCATTGTTTCGTTACCTCTCTTTTTTTTTACTTTTCAATTTTTCTCTACTTTTTGCTGAATGTTTTACTGTCTCGAGGGAGATCAAACATGTTTTAATATTATGTTAATATATTTTTTGTTTTTGTTGGTATTTTTGTTTCTTTTTTAGTTTTAGAACAAATTATTGTTCCTCGATCTCGGCGAGATGTAAGGGGATGCTGCGTGTAGAAACAGAAGTGACCGTTATTTACTGGAATTATATAAAGGCGACTGTGCTGACTCTAAAGAATGGAACTGAGTCAGCAGGGGTTTGCCAGACTGTATACCTAGGTACCCTACCTATCTTCAATTATTTACCATCAAGATCCGAACGGTGTTGTGTCTAGTTTTCGCAGTGAGAAACGATTCCTCTATATGTTCACCATATCCCCTATAACAATGTTTGTTCGATGTAATAAAGTAAGTAGGTAAGTGTACTGAGTAACTTACGAAGACTCATTTCGAGGTCTGAAATCTGTGTAAACGGCAATAGTGAGGTTTCTTCCTGGTAGTTGACCGGCCATGGTCACTATATAGCGGTGTCGTTTTAATGTTCCCTATTTAGCTTCGATGTCTCCTTACTTTCAGCTGAACTTCTACACTTTTTCTAGAACCTACTACTTGATGAGTAACTGTGTGATTACTCGAAATCCCAGCTGGTCTGGGATGGTGACTGATATTTTTAAATGTGGTCGATATGACATCTTTATACTTATTGTACCTATTTTCTCATCTGCGTACAATCTATCTGCCTGTTCACCTGTTTCTTACTACTATGTCTTTTCTGTGAAAGAAATGTTATTGGAAATAAACAGAATAAGAAAATCACTTCCATCATCTCTAAAGAACTTTCAAACTTTCTAAGGTCAATGTAGGTGTTTAGGTACTTGGAAAGGATAGTTATGTAATTTAACTTATTATAGAAACTTACCTGAGGATGACAGTGGCGACCCAAAACGAAACTGACAAGTATTTCGCTTAGATAGCTTTGGATTAGTGTGGCGAAACTCCCCATAGTATTCAAAAGTTTTTCCCGCCAAATTTTAAACCAACTCACCACGGCATTTAAAAAATGAAATATTTCTTTTATATTTTTAATTTATAACTAATGATTTTTAGTAATAATTTTTAATTTATTACTAATAAAATTATACATTTAAATTATTAAAACCAGAGATAATAATTAAAACCATGTTTGTTTTTATTTATTTTTATGTTGTCTGTGGTAGTAGTCGTCTGCCGCTATGTTTTGGTAAATTCGCGCGTGAAACGGAAATGTTATTTTACGATTTTAAATTATTTTACTAATTCCAGAGCTCTTTGGACAATGGATTATTCATAACAAGGTGAGGAAGACTTAGAAGATTTGAAGTAAACTGGATATAATTAGAAATCTCCCGTAAATACTCTTGGCGCCAAATCTTTCCTATAACCTAACTCACAACAAATCATAATACAAACGTTTTATAGTTTTCTTATTTTTCGTTGGATAGCTATTTGCCTGGATTATTAACAGAAGAGAGCACCCCTTCGTGTGTCTTTCAAATTGGTTTCATACGTGTTTCTTTACCATTTCGTCACAGTAAGTGGCCTAGTGTGAAACTGTGCCACCGTTGTGGTTTTAATACGTAAATAGGTATGAAGAACTAGAATCGCTATAAGTAGGTGCAAAGTACGTTATACTAGCTCACCCTCTGGTTAGCCTAGAGCCTAATGCCGATGAGCCAGGAAAACTTTGATGATTGTTGCATTGAGACTTGAGACAGGTCGGCAAGTAGAACGCTTCTCGTGTTTATTTTCAGGAACGCAAATGATGGGTTGAATGTACAAGTGTTTACGTTTTAGTTTGCCTTTTAAGAACCCCGTATACTTAGCCGCGCCAAGGTAAAGTAAGATGAGCGATCTTCAGGTGAGATCGAATTGAATCACTGAATATCTCACTTTCCCGCGGCTTGGTCAGATCGCGAGGTACATTATTATTTAGGTGTAGATAAACTTGAGGGGTGATAGCTTCAGTGTGGTTTTGTTGGTTGCAGGGCCTGAGTACGGCAGCATGCCCGGCAGCACCCCCTCACGGTCCCGCATATCGGCCGGGCGTCCGGTCACACCGATGTCCGAGCGCCAACAACTCAGGATGGTCCGACAAATGGAGACGGGCGATCAGTCGGGTGGTACGTTCACTTTCTTAAGGTGAAATGGGATGATTGATGTTTTGTTCACTTGGGCCAGAACAGTGCATTTTTTCTACCATGTTTACCGTGATAAATTCCCGAGAAAAACAACGATTTTTTCTTAACCGAGTATGGTCGGACGCAGCCGAAGTCAATTCTTGTAAGAACGTAAAGAGAGAAAAAATTCATTAAACCAACTTCTCGTTAAGTACTTCACTTCATCTAATCCACTGGTCGAAAATATGGAGTCTATTGATGTATTTCAAAAACTAGTGGCCGGAAACTATATCTTGTCGTTACTGTCCACTAGCTAACGCTATGATAAGGGCGCTATCGGCAGGATGGTGAAAGGCACCAACTTCTCTTTTCGGGAGGATTAAGCTGTAGTGTATTTTTAGGAGACACTATAGTACAGTTTAGGAATCGGTCAAATCCGCTCTTAGTGGCATCTTTTAAAAGAACTCCTGCACCTGAAATATTTCTATATTGAATTTTCGGCAAGTACGAATACTGCAAAAATAAGAAATTGAACAGATGATTCAGGATTTATAATTTGTTTGCTTTTCTGGAGCTCTCGTTGGTGTTCCACAGATGTATAGCATGTTCCCGAGCAGTTTGTTCACCGGAAGCAATGCCAGTTAATCCCGATTTAGGTTTTGTATTTGCATGGAAGCTTCTCACGCGCGAATCGCTGTGGGCCTTCCCCTTTAACGCGTCTAGGGTAGGGCTCCCCAAAACATGGTAAGAAGGGACGGCTGGACATAAACGCAGTACGCGTGGGACTGACTTCTTGGGGTGCGGGTTTCTTTCCAAAGTGCGAGTAAACTTTAAATTCAGAGCAAGTCCGTGCCTCGTTCATTGTTATGGCGAATAGGCTAGTACGAGACATAAACGGGACTCCTACACCTCGCCGTATCATTCATTTTTAAAGAAGTGAATATTCAAATCTGAAGGTTGTCTGGCTGGAGTCGACACGAATGAACCAGAACGTCAAAATAAACGAAATAGCTCTCACGGCTGCTGGAAATAATGCCTAAAATCCCAGGGCTAAGGATACCTTTCACCTGTTCCTTACCTTGCAGATAAAGTTGGTAAAGTTAACTTTAAAGTTGCCGAAATTTATTTTACCGTTAAATATCCACTAGTTAACGGCAGGATTGTGAAAGGTACCGACTTTTCTTTCTTTCTTACATTGTATGAAATCACAAGCTGGATGTCACTGCGTGCAAAATTCCTATTATCGAATTGTGGGTGACCCATGATTCTAGAATTCTCCTCAGTTCTGAAGGCGTTTTTGCTGAATGTCACTCCAACGTCTGTCAGTCACACCGTTCAACCGATTTTGCTCAACGTTCATTTGTCTGAAGTTACCCCTCAGACAGATTTTGATTAGTCAAAAATTACGACAGTTGGGGTCAAGAAAGTGCCACAATTCAAAAAATAATTTTTTAATTTTTCCTTGAAATTTTGAAGGTATATGTTTTCAGATTGCAAAAGGAAGCTCTCGGTAGTGCTCTGCAGAAGGATGCTCAGAAGGCTTTGCATAAACAGGTTCACTCTCAGTGGACTCTGCATGTAAGCTCAGTTTCAGTAGGGTTTTGCAAAAGGATGCTCTCGATCAGTAGGATTGTGCATAGGCTCAGTTTCAGTAGGGCTTTGCTGAAGGAAGCTAATGAAGAATCTGGTATAGGTATGTAGTTAACTGGAAGATAAGCTTATCCGGAGGTTAAAAACACCAAACCCAAGTAATCCATTCATCACCAAAGGAAAAAATCCACCATTGGGAGCGCTGCATGGGTCTGCAGTATCAGTAGGACTGTGCGTAAGTTCAGGTTCAGTAGAGCTCTGCAAAAGGAAGTTCTATATCAGTAGAACTGTGTATTAGCTCAGTTTCAGTACAGTAGGTCTTTACAAAAGGTAGCTTATAGTAGTATCACCAGGACTTCGCATTTTCAGTAGAGCTTTGTATCAGTGGCCATGCGTAAGAAAGCCTAGAAGGCTCTATAGACTGTATACAAGTAGGGTCCACTATCTGTGGGCTGTGCGTTAGCTCTGTATCAGTCGGGCTGTTTACAAGGAAGCTTATAGTACTCATAAAACTGTTGGTTATGAAGCTCCGAAGGTATGGCTGATGAAGCTTCCAAACTACTGATAAAACATTCGTATTCATCTGTTTTCATTGAGAATTTAAGGGTCCGCTATACCTGACGATGCATTTTTTGCCGCCCATAAGATTAACATTGCGAGCGGCAATTCATTTTCAAGGTTTACCCTTGGTTGGAAAGACACAAAATTTTGACTGTACCTAGCCCTAACAATGTTCTAGGGCGTGTTCGAAGCAAATTTTTTTTTACTGGTTTTCGAGATACAGCACTTTTTTTGAGGTACTTAGGCATTTGCTAGGCATTTGTAAAAAAGTTGCAATAAAAGAAACCAGTGAGAAATTGGGAAATCTGCTTCGAACACGCCCTAGAACATTGTTAGGGCTAGGTACAGGCAAAATTTTGTGTCTTTCCAACCAAGGGTAAACCTTGAAAATGAATCGCCGCTCGCAGTGTTAATCTTATGGGCGGCAAAAAATGCATCGTCAGGTATAGCGTCCTCTTAACCTGAAATGTAGGTTATATTCTAGGTACATAAGCAGATTGGCAAAGGTCTCCGTAAGGTGTAATTTCTTTTACTTTAAACTGGGGCAAATAAAATTGAAGTGAAATAGAGAGTGCAGTGTAGAAGTTGGAGCGGGAGCGGGTGGGGGTGCGGGGTGCGGGGTGCGGGCCTACCCTGGCTCCACACCCGGCATGCATTCCGATATTGATTGGCGAGGATTTGCTGTCTCTCTTCCAGCACAGGCTGCCTCCAGAGTTAGCTGACAGCCTCACTAATCTTCCTCATTTTCCTCTGAACTCCGGTAAAAATATATATCTGAGTATTGTTGAACTGGGGTTTGGCGTATCAACGTCGGCACACGGCATACAATTTTCTCCAGCCCATGCTGCCTCCCGAATCGAAGTTCAATCAATAGCTAACAGTCTCACCAAGCTTCCTTATTTTCTTCGTTCTTTATCCGCTGAGCTGGTATTTGGCATATATCGTCGTCGGCGAGAGGTTAACCACTCGTTGGGAATCATTGGAAATCTTTATGAAATCTCAGGGAATCTTGGAATTTTTTGGAGTGGTTACCCCTTCGGGGTTCATCTTTCTATGTATATCTTTGGAAATCTTTGGAAATCTTTATGGAATCTCAGGGAATCTCAAGGAATCTCTGGAGTGGTTACCCCCTCGGTCGTCGGCGTACTGCATAAAATATGTTCTCCAGCGCAGGCAGCCTCAGGAGTTGGAATTCCATTGCCTGAAATAACATCCTCATTCTTCTGGTTCCTTCCTCTGATTCCTACTGAAAATATACCAGACCAATGCCAAACTGGTGCATCGCCTATCGTCATCAGCATAAGGCAGATTTCCACCGCATCATCGCTTGTATAATTTTGCTTGACTGTCTAGTGGAGGAATGTAAGAGCAAAAGTTAGAAAGATGTTTCTCGTGCTTTCAAGATTTTGTTTTCGAAAATTATCAAGGTGTCTCATTTGTTCGTATCTGAGTCCGACATACGTTTTTTGTGCCTCACATGGGACTTTCATCTTCATACCCGGCGTTTTCTTTTCGGTCGTGTTATAGCTCAGATTTCAACGGAGGGAAAAATAATACAACATGGAGGAGGGAGCTTTATTCCAGAACATCTCCGTCAGTTTCAGTAGCTTCATTGGTGTTTCAGAAGGAGGAAGGTAAATTTGAAGATTTCCTGAAACTACTTACCCCTAACAAAAACAATACTTTCTCGCTTTTTAGGCCAAAATTTACCATTTACAATTACAATTTACCTCCCCCCCCCCCCCCCCCAATCTTTCCTAACTAAGTAAATATGCTTACATGCGTGGACCAAAGTCGAGTAACCGTGAATAATTCTACTGTTAAAAAATTTCCTGACCGTGATATTTGAACACACGAAAACGATCATCGCAACACTCCACAGCTAGATTTTTTTTGAGCGTCGAAAAAGAATAAAGTTTGTACGGGAAAGCACAGGTGCCTTCCAGCGTTTTTTTTTTTTTGATAATTACTGCCTGCTGGCGGTACCTCCGTCCCAGCTCATTTCCTTCACCCTTCATAATTTTTTTCCAGGTACTCTCTTTGTTCCTAAAGGCTTGGGGTCATTTTTTAACGAAACTTTCGTTGAATGGTCCAATGGAATTTTGCTCCATTATTTTCTTAACTTGTATGGCCTCTGTGCGAAGTCACATCGCACTTAGGCTGGATTTAGCTAATTTCGGAATGGAATTTACCCGAATTTTTTTCTGTAAGTTAAACAAGGTTGCATGGGTTGCTAGGGAAACAAAATTCCGACTTTATTTACCTTAGCAACGCATGGCAACCTTGTTTAACTTACAGAAAAAAATTCGGGTAAATTCCATTCCGAAATTAGCTAAATCCAGCCTTAGGGTTGACTACCTCCACGATCATTTTAAAACAAAGGATTAGTTGCTCTTGCGCTATGGCTGTTTTTTTTCGATTTCAACTATTTTTCCAGTGCGAAAATGTTAACTCAATTTTTTATGGAGAAAGGTACTCTAAAATTTGGAATCTGCGTCGATACTTCTAGGCCAAATTGTCCGGGTCTATCCGATCAAGGGATAACTCGAGGGGTTAACCACTCGTTGGGAATCATTGGAAATCTTTATGGAATATCAAGGAATCTCTGGAGTGGTTACCCCCTCGGGAAATTTTTAAAAATCACTGTAGTAACCGAGGATCATTGAACCTGCCACAAGAAATGTAAACAAACTGGGTTAAGTAAGCACGGCTTGGGTCGTTCAATCTGAGCCGTCACTAACGATATATAGTGAAAGGAGATATAGATGCATAGCTTTGAGAAGGCTGAGCCCCAAACCGCGCTCCTAATTGCCATCTGCGACTCCTAATGTGTAATGTATCCCTCTCGACTCCCCGACTAATCCTCAGCTTTACGACCAATGCAAACTAAAAACAAGGCTCACGTGTGTAGGTAATGCTTTTGCCGTGTGCTGCGAGCTTTACGATCGATAAGCTCGGAGAACTAGGCTCTAGAATGGGCGTGGAAGGTGCCATCCCATTATTGGCAAGCGTCGAACTTTGGGGAGCAATGTCCCACGTAATGTGAATGGAGAGCCAAGGTGTAATCAGGGGGGCTATTCCCGTTCTTTAACACCAAAGTTCACACCAAAGGGTGCGGGAAATAACACTAGATGATAGCGAGTCACGGTCCTTTTTTGGTGTAAACTAAGGTGGTGAGAGTACGGGAATACCCCAGCTGCAGCTGTATTGCCTTTCTCGAACGCCAGAAAACCCACGTGTTGTAAGAAGAACCGTTCTCCATATATTGCATCATGGTGTGCCTTATCTTCTTACAATACATTTTGAAGGTGTTAGTTGAGTGGGTTTTCTGGCGTTCGTGAAAGGGAATACACCTGCTGGGTTCCTAAAGGAAACATGCGATAGCACTTGCTAAAAGCTAAACATAGGATATATATAAATTTAACTTATCGTTAAACTTGCCTGGTGAAATCCAACCTTAGTACGTCATTTGGTTGTATGGCCCGATGTAGTTAAAGATTTCGATGTATCTGCTATAGTATCGCCAGCCTGACCTGCCTGGCCCGAGGGCATTCTGCACTGATCACTGTTCACAGAATGCCCTCGGGCCAGGCAGGTCAGGGTGGCGCTACTATACCTACCTACGCTATGTCTCTTCAAAATATGGTGATCCAATACTGTGAGTTGGTGAACTTGTCGACCGTCATTATTTTTAAACGGGATTTTCTGGGTAGCCGTGCATGAACTATTGAGCATAATTTTATGGCTTCTGTGGCACTGACTTGAGAATATTGCCGTAAGTTATATTATAACTCCTATACAGTAAGAACCCTTACATTGCACGGTGCAATAACGAAAAACATTTACCCTGTATGGATGCAGTCATCGATCCCTCGAGTTAACTGTCAGGTAGTTCATAAGCTAAACATTCATGAACTAACAAGTAGTTAAATTTAATTGAGGTCAATTGAAGGTGTCCTTCTTTTATTTGCTTCTTCAGTATCATCTGCGGGAAGAGCCACTTTTTGAACCATTTTTGGTGGGTAGCAAGTAGGAAATCACCGAAATTTTTAGGCTGATTAATTAAGCTGACAATCCATTACCGTTCCGAGCTGCATAGATTATTTTAATATTATTTTATTATTTATTATTTTAATTTGGTTGAAAAGACATAAATTTCGCCTGTATACTCGTAGATGTAGCGTCAGTGATGCCCCAGGGAAGCTCAGTTCTCCCAATTTCCCAGTGGGTTTTGCAATTTCCCCCCTTTCCCCTAAAAATGAGGTTATGTCATAACGTAACCGAAACAGATGAAAAAGGAAAACCCATTGAGGAATTGGGCTCTCTTCATTGATAATTCTCTAGGGCTACAGTCTGGAGAAATTGTGAATATTTCCAAACGAAAAAATTCGAACTACTTCACCGCGCGTAATGAAGTGCATCGTAAGGTGCTGCTTAACCTTAATTTTCTGATTGTTGACAGGGACGCCGCCGACTCCCGACGCCCCGCGAAGACCTCGCCGGTGCAATGGGCGTGGGGAGACCCCTCTGCACAGGGCCGCCATCCGCGGCGACGTGGGAGCTGTTCGCAGGATGCTCGACCAAGGTGCTGACCCCAACACCCCCGACTTTGCCGGTAAGTCTCTAGAGGAGACGGCTGGGGTTTTTTGCTGGATTTACTTTTTCATTGTTTCATCGGGAGAACCACCATACTTCAAAAGTTGTCATATTTTCGAAATCTTTCTAAGGTTAAAATTAAGTTTGAGCCCTGTTTCCCCTAAACTGTGTACTTATAGTTTAGTTTAGTACCTCCCCTAACCTCTTTGAATGTTAGGGGTCCAATTGAAGACATACCTTAATCTATAGGGCTATGGTTTGAACGTAAAAATCATCCTGGATCGTATAGATATCTTGCACCATTTCCGAGAACTTTGTCTAATAACCCTTCTCCACCTACAAAAGGATTATCGTGGCTGTTTCTCACCTAAGAAAAAAATTGTCATGGTCAGTGAAAAAATATTTTATTATCCGACATCACAGTAACCATCAGTCCAGGTCGTTAAATACCGCCTCCAAATCTGTGGCATCGCTGAGAAGCTGTCGAACGTCCACTTTGCCGTACTCTGCGCCCATGTTGATTAGGGACTGGGCCAGGTCGAAGAAGGCGTCGTTGCGCAAGGAGTGGAATACGTCCAGCGAGCGACGAACCATCCTTGCGTAGTCCCGCCGCACTGCGTCTTCTGGGGGCTCGCGAGGTGTGGGCGGGGTGCGAGGTTCTGCCTTCGCTCGGAAATTCTGCAGATTGGCTTGCAGCATTTGCGAGAAGGCGTTTAATTGAAGCTGAGCGAGGTTAGCTCCCGACAGGTTTGTGGGAGGCGCCTCCGAGGCTTCACTGGCCTCTTCGTCCTCTTGCTTGACCCGCTTGGCCAAATCTTCTGGCATGTAGTTTGAATCTGGCGTTAGGGAGCGTTTGTTGAGCTGGCATTTGTGCCTGGCCATGCTTCCTGTCCCCGTTCGACTGACGTAAGTGACGATACTGCGGCAGATTTTGCAGGCTGCGAAGTTGACCGACTCGTTGTCCACAGTGATGATGTCGAACTGAGCCCACACGTTGCTCTTCCCTTTGTAATTAGGTACGTAGCCAATACGGGGCGAGTTATGGTGAACGAGCTCCTCGATTTGTAACCGGCCAGGTGGCGGGGATGCGGACTTGGGGAGGTCAGGGGGTGGTGGCTCCTCGCGAGTCTCCAGAGAGGCGATGACTTGACGGAAGCAGTAGTGGCGTACCAGACCTCCGGTGCCCGTGCGCCCCGAGTACTTCACGAAGGTTTGGCAGTCAACGCACATGGCGTAGGGTTGCTCCGTGTCATCGATGTAGGCGAGGCGGAACTGCCTCCAGACGAAGCGGTTCTTTCCCTTGGTGTTGGCGCGCAGGGTGAGGCGCGATGACTTGGTCTTGAACAGCCACTGTAGGAGTTGCTTGGTGGGGTCCAGGCCCTTCACGGGAGGATCCATGGGGATTTGGGGGTGTTCGTTCATCCTGGAACAAGAAGAGAGTGGTTAGGTATGGCGAGTGAGGCTCGGGGAGACGGGCCCTGAGCAGGGGCCCTCGGGGCTGAGCAGAACAGGTTCCAGGCTTACAGGTGCCGTGACTGGCGTGCGGGCCGTGCCATCTGCTAATTACCTCTCACGCGTACCAGCGCCGGCTGTGGCCTTACCTCAAGTTACCTACGTTACCTGCCTCATCACAACACCCACGATGAATAATAAGCTATTTTAATTATGTTTATTTAAAATCACCCCATCCTCCCGCACCCTCATGCATTTTAAATAGAGGAGGTATAGAAGCAGAAAGGAAAAGCGGATAAGAACAGTTATGTACGTGTGTAATTTGAAGCTGGATGGAATTTCCCCAAAATTAATTATACCGGCTTTTACATGAATTTTCAATTTTAGCTAGACCATTTTACGAATGTCGATAAATGTTATCGTATAGAAATAACGAAGATTTCCCTGAAATTGACTAACGTCTGTTACGCGAGAATATCCTCTTTTCCGCAGAAATACGATTTTGAGTTGTGTTTCTCATCATCCTGGACTCTTCCAAAGTGGGAAATGTTCTGGCCGTCCGTCTGTTCTTGACCTGCACTTGTTCAAATTGGATTTGATCCTTCCAGAAGAGAATCCGTAATTTGATAGTTTCATTGTTTATCTAAAAACCGCTCGAAAATGTAGTGGTTTAGTTGATTACCCCCCCCCCCCCCCACCCTGTGGGGTAAGGGGATATTTACATCCAGAAATTTTTTTACGTAAAATTAATTTTTTACAAAAAATTATTAATCACTGGATTCACCCGATTTATTTGACTAGTTTCTGATGTTAAAATACATATTAGATTTCAGATCAAAAAATGTCGGAGTTTCTTCGGAAAGAACTAATTAAAACCCATTAACCATTTCAACCCTTAAATTCCAATTTAGTTTAATTGAAAATCGAAAAAAATTGGAGCTAGATACTTCAATTAAACTTTGTCTTTCATTAGATCTTTATCCGGCCGGATAGTGAAAGAATAATATATTGATGGCCAGTAGTGAACCATTTCCAATGTTATTGTATGCGTAGTTCCCGTCGGAGAGAAGCTGAACTGACTGCAGGGGGAGACCGCTATGCGTCGTAACTCTTTTTGCCCTACTAAATTATGGCAAATTGATTTTAAAAGTCAATCTGAAGTTCGTAATGGTAGTTTCGTGTACACTGCATTGGTGAATGGTTGGCACTAATGTCAGTCGCAATCGCGTTTACCAGTGATGAAATACTGGCTCTGCGATGGCTTATTTACCTGTGTGGTCTTGGAACATCATAGTGTGTTAAAATTCTTGACACAAAGCTGTTTTTTGACTTTTTTTAGGTGTCCTATTGTTCTGGAATATAACATGGGTTTAAACACCAGAAACTAGTTTAAGTCTTGTGATTTTATAATGGAGTGATTTTTGTTAGTAAAAAAATTTGTCCCATCACAACGTATATCTACTATAGCTTCTAACAAAGAAATAATTTATAGAAAAAATTGACATTATTAACCATTCTGGAATTACCCGAGGCAACGAGATTCGTGGAAAGATGCACCCCGAAGGGTTAACCAGTCCAGAAATTTCCAAGATTCCCTGAGATTTCATAAAGATTTCTTGAGATTCCCAACGAGATTCCTGGAGTGGTTCACCCCTCGGTATTACCACTTACATACCACTTGTGTATTTACTCTTAAAAGAAATTCCTTTAACCAGTTTAACCAAAAGATGGCGCAGGTAACAAAATTATTATTTTTTTCTTATGGGCAACTCTAGCTGGCCACCCCTCCTGAAAGCTAAACTGGATTTGACTTGCGACGGTTGCACCTATTTATGCATGCAAAAAGCATTGAAAATTTCCCTGTCTGATGATGTAGCTTGTTACTATGAATACGTTATTCACCGGCACTGGAATTATTTTCAGCTTTTTGTAGAAAATCATTGGAAAGACTAACAGATCTCTGAGAAGTTCTATGTTAATTTATGGTTGAACAAATGAACGAAAGCTGCAATTTCTGCGGGAACTTTTTGTGGCTTTTTAGTAGTTTTAGTTCGGCTAACAATTTTTATTCTTCGCTGTTTTGAGACTGCCACTTTTGCAGTCTCGATAGCTATAAATGTAGTGGAAGGCCTATTGTATACTCCAGCGTACCAGACTGTCGCACCGAAGTCACGCTTCGGGGACTATTTGTGAAACGAAATGGTCCTGTACTTGGTTGCAGGCGAGGGGTTAACCACTCGTTGGGAATCTCGTTGGGAATCATTGGAAATCTTTATGAAATCTCAGGGAATCTTGGAATTTTTTTTGGAGAGGTTACCCCTTCAGGGTTCATCTTTCTATGAATATCGTTGGGAATCTTTGGAAATCTTTATGGAATCTCAAGGAATCTCTGGAGTGGTTACCCCTCGGTTGCAGGTGACCTTATTACAAAATATAGTCCCTGTCGCCGGCCAACGGCTGGGAAGATATGCATAGTTGGGGTAGATGCATGGTACGTGGAAATTCCGAGTGCTCGGGTGGAAAAAGATACCAATTGCTAGGTCTCGACTCTCGACATACGCCCACAGTTTTAGATGGATCTGCAGGTGTATTCCCTTTCTCGAACGCCAGCAAACCCACCCAACTAACACCTTCAAAATTTATTGCAAGAAGATAAGGCATGCCATGATGCAATATACGGAAAACAGTTCTTCTTACAATAAATTTTGAAGGTGTTAGTTGGGTGGGTTTGTTAGCGTTCGAGAAAGGGAATACACCTGCTGGAAATGGTACCCAGAACATATAATAGGGGGTACCTAAGTAACGTAGAGAACGTTTTTTTTGGCATCAACTTCCCAGGGGGGTTTACTGCATCCTTTTGCAGTATACGCAGGGCAGGGCGTATACGTACATACCTTGGCGTCAGTGTTTTGGCCCTGACTGGCGCGTTAGTGACTCGTTTGGCCTCTCTTTAACGAACCGACCAGACATTTTATCACACACCCGTATTGGAGGAACAAAGTTTAATGGCATTGGTTAGTTGTTGGTAGAAGCAAGCCCAGAAGCTTGAGCGTTTCAAGCATTACCTGTGTATATTGCTACCGAACAGCTACTTTCAGTTCCGGATGAACACTTGACTTGATTTCAGAGGTGAATGCCGACCAGAAAAAATTTGATGGTAGCGGAGATCGAACCGGCTGTTAGCTTTCTATATCGGGCTGTCGATGTGACAAGACGCATCGGTAACAAATAGGACAATTATATGAATGATCAAGGGTGGTATTATTATTCATTATGTATAGCGAAACCAACTGAACAAAGTCGAACTCGCCAAATAAAGGATTAATTGAGAGACCGGTTAAAAGTCCGGCGGTGCTGTTTCACGACGAAAAACATCTTTGGTGGAAAATATCCCATTCAGAATAAAATTCTTTTTTCCGACCCGGGCTGTCGGGTCTTTATGCAAAATGGAGGAAGTAAAGGTTCGGGAGAGTCAGTTGAAATGAGAAAATGTCGTAATCTCTAGTTTGCGAAAAGGGAAATTCTCCTTTCAAACTGGAAAGAAGTGGGAAAGAGATAACTTCGGGGATGGGCAGGAAGGGTTGGTTGGGATTCCGCGGGTTCCTGCACTTCCTGAAGCCCCCGGGCGAACGGCCGAACGCCAAACGGGCCAACTACGTTGGAGGGCGTTCATGTGAGCTTTCCCTCCGTTTTCCCCTTCCGCCTGTGGGGGATTCCTATTCCCCTGGCTCCGTAGGGAGCCGCAGGTCCGGAGCCAGCTACTCCAAAATATTTGGCTTTGGGATAGAACGACGAAGACTTATCATATCAGCTTTCATTATCACTGTCACTCCCGTCCCGGCCATAGCAAATGGAATTTTAGCGTTAAATTCCGAACTTAGTCGCGGTATTTACTTCAATTTAAAAGAACCTTTTAATACGAATTCTGCGTGATCGTGGGGAAATGATGGAGACAAAGAAGGAGTTAGAATATGGGAGTGGTGTTTGTTTTTACTTTCTCGTCTTGTTTGTACATAGTCTGAGGAAGTAATGTCTTCGTGCGAAATTTTAATTTTTAGGTTTTGTGTTTCCCGGCGTGATCTTGCCCAGGAAGGACAGTGAAAAAAATACTTGTCACTCAAAAACCCCTCCTTTAATATGAGGTAATTAATAGTTTTGCTCCGGATTTCTTTCCTCTAAGAAATACATGAGCTGTTTTATGGTTTTTAACGCATAAATGAGATATGACACTGAAAATACACTTTACTATTTTTAAGCTGGAGCCTTACAATTAAAATTGGTTTCAGTTGAATCGGTCAGTTTTCAAGGTCACGTGGTTTTATCTACGTACAGTGATATATAGAAAAACAATTCTGATTTATAGTAATTTTAGTTTGGGAAAAAAATACATTATTATTATTATTAATATTATTTATTAAGCTTACGCAAGAATTACCTAGAATTTCGTTTTATATGTAGAAAAGTCTAAAGGATTATTGCTTTCCGAAAAAAAAGAGATGAGCTCTGATGAACTCTTTGACCCCTACTACCCCGATGTTTGACATGGAAGTATAGGTATGTGTAGCCAACTGAACTGGTTAGAGCTTCTGAAAATAACTTCTCAGTTAGACTGAAAATTTTTCGTTCTCGGGAAACCTCAAATTCGAAATTTTTGACAACTACTTTCTCAGCCTATGTTTGAATTACGGACGAGAAAGTAAAAATATTTAGTTCGATAGTCGTAAACCAACTCAATTGTCTGGTAGTTTTAGGGTGCGTCCCACCATGCCCAGTTAAAATTAAACTGGAGATTTTGTCCTATGTTTACCATGTTAAATTTAACTTTTAAGTTAAATTTAACATGGTAAACATAAATTTAACTTTTAAGTTAAATTTAACATGGTAGACATATGACAAAATCTCCAGTTTAATTTTAACTGGGCATGGTGGGACGCACCCTAACTCAATTGACTTTTAGCCTTCACATCAACAGTTAAGTCTGATCGGAATTTACCCGCCCGATAACGTTACTTTTCGCCACCGTCGGGCGACCGCAGCGACGGAACTTGATAACATTCGTTTTCATTGTTTAGATACACGCAGATTAGTGGACCTTCTCCACTGCCTGAGTGCTCGTCTGGCCTTTTCCTAGGGCCCGTACTCTTTACCACCTAGGCTACTTATTTGCATACCTATACCCAGTAAATTTTCGGGAACTTGTGATTCGAACCTCGGTGCTATGGCTTACCAAGCCGGCCATGTATGACCTTCTGCGGCTATTTCAGTCATCTTATTTTAGAGTAGAGAATAGAGTTGTCCCGAGAGGTTAACTAGTATAGTGCTAGGAATACTCCGCTGTCTCTAGCAGCTAGTTCACACATCACATGATAATCAGTTGAAGGCTATACTGCTACATGGATTATTATTACTATTATTTATTTATTTAAAAAAAAGCTAGAAACTGCGATTGTTGGCCGAAGCCAAATGAACATTTGGTGTGACGTCTACGCCACCCACAAAATATTGCTGCTACCGGGATTCGAACCCAGGACCTCAGTCTTGTGAGTCTAGTGTTTTCTCACTAGACTACGGTGAGGTATAAGGTAGTGAGGTCGTAATGAATTGATTGCTAGTGTTTCCCTCTACCTTCAAATTAGAATTCCTTTCTGGAAGTTCTACACTCTCTGTCGGTAACTTTTTTTTTACCAATTTTTTATCTTCACAGTGTGGCTCACTCTCCTTTCTTTGTCTTGTTGTCTTTGAGGATTACCAGCCTGCTTTATACTCTTATGAGCACTTTGAACTCTTGGGTGAACGAAGAGATGTAGGCATTGTCTCTACGAATTTCGTGATAGCGAAAGATAATTTTGTTTCTCCTATAGGAGAGGATTAGGGAGGGGATTATTTTTGCCTGAGTAGTCGTGTGGAAACTTTATTGTGTCAAGAAGTAAATTTGGAATTCCTGTTTTCAAAGCACCCAGGTTGAATTCTTACTACTGAAGAAGGTACAGTGTTCTCAGGCTTTATCCGATTGTGATTTTTCGCGTTTCTGTCATCTGTAGTGTATTATTGTTTTGGTTGATAAAAGCGCCTGAAAACCATCCATAATTTGATTTTACGTATTAGTTCGTATTTATTTGCGCCACGGCTGGAAAAAAAATGAAACGTTCTCCGGACTCGGTTCTAATTGGGAGCTGTGAGAACGGTATAATAGCTATAACCCCCAGGTTCCGCGCCATTCGCTTTCACAGCCTCGCTCTGTACCTCCTGCAGGGAGTACCTTTTGCTTCCTCCGAGTACCAGCTACCCTGTTGGTAGATACTTTAGCGTCTGCCAGTTACCCTACCTGCTTGGAAGTATTGAGGTGGTAGCATTAGGATACCATAGGCACCCTTCCGCAGTTTGCCTGTACTCCAGTGTTTGGTGGCATTCGGGACCTGTAATAGCAGCTACCCTTGCTCGGTTTTTCTGTAACTCACCTAAGTGTTTGGCAGTACTGAGGTGGCAGTAGCACTAGTGGCAGAGGAGAGCGGCAGGACTAGTCTCAGGCGGGCGCGTGACACGAACTGAAGCCGTGCAGACCTCGGCGTGCTCGCCGCTCACCATCACGCTCCCCGTGGCGTGACACGGTGCCGTGCGGCGTTGCCGCTTCGTGCGGCCATGGATCGATGCGTTGTTGCCGGCTGCCCGAGGCTTGCTTTGCGTGACATGCCCGTGTGCGTGCATCGCCCATCCTAGGTACCTGAACCTGTATGCTGGTTACAACGCTTCTCAGGGACAACTGATGCGGCCCGGTCTGCCCGGCCTTGCGTGCACTCCGAGCAGTGTCGGTTGTAGGACTCGTCGTGTCCTTCGTCTGGAAGGCTGCAATACACACCTGCTAGACTGAACTCTTGGCAGGGGAACGGCCTTCCCGTGGTCCTGGGTTCGAATCTCTGTACCGGCTGATTTTTTGTTGGTAGCTGTTCTTACTTCTTCCTACCTTTTTTCCGCTTCTGCCACAAGTGCATATCAGTACAAGGTTGAAGTAATATGTAGATCAGTAGTTCTACGTGAGTTTCATAGTCGCTGCCTATATTACAATCCTGACAGACTGACAATGAGAAGTTTGTACTATCCGTACGTTCCTACACCCGTGCCTGCCTTACGTCGCTGCAGAACTGAGAGATCACAGAAAGCGAAGTTTCTCGAGACTTCGAACGTAAAATAAGAAAGGAATATTCAAAGATACTGAAAGTTTATCGATACAAATAAACTAAAGAAGTCATTTTTCTTTTTTCCTTTCATCTCACCAATTTCTGTTTCCTTTGACGCTGTATGCTCCCGTCACTACTTCCGATTCCGTTGGTATGCAGTTTATGCAAGACTGTTTTCTGACTTCACCTTAGTTGATTTTATTGTCATTACTTTTTACTTTCCCGTTTCAGTGGAAAAAGGATTCAGTGAAGCTGAAATTTTGTAAATGTATACAGGCTGGGTCGCGTGATTGGTTCATTGTGCATGTGTATCTCGTGAATAGAGGGGTCGGGAGGATTCGTGGAATGAGGGGCGAAGTTGGGGTGAGGCGGGACGAGCTCACCGCTTTTTCGAGCTCGGCTCTTTTGTTTGCCGCCGGTCGAATATTTCTTCCTTTTCAACCCAGTATTCTACATAATACAGCTCTTTGTATGGTAAAGCACACATAACTTGCTGCCTTGGCTGAGAAGAAGACCTTCAAAATGGAAAACTCATTTTGAAAGTTGAAACTAAACCAAACTTTTACTTTTCTCGATTGTTACTGCTTCATCGGGTCTTTTCAGGCTCCCTTTGCCTTTGCCTTTGCCTTTGCCTTCGCCAAACGTTTTGATTCAGTCAAAGCAAAGTCGTGTAATTCGAGATAGGGGAACATTTTTACATTATTTACTATCGCGAAAACAGGATGATGCAGATAAATGTGCTATCGCTTTAGTAAAGAAATACTACAGATAAGGCATTACGATAGGGATGACTTACCATTTACTGTCTAAAGTCACTGGTGAATTCCATTGTTAACATCGTTTTTTTGGCATAACCACAGTAGTTTCCTGATACTTTGTATGGGAAAGTAAAAATGGTTTCTTAAAGTTTGGCTTCAGCTGGTTTACCATTTTTGCCTCCCACAAGCATTGCGTTGTTCGGAATGATCCAGAATTTTGCCTCGACCAGTGTCGTAGCAAAATACCGGCGCATGCATAGATTCCCCAATCTCTTAATCCCATTTACCCCTTAACAAATCAAGGTATGCTATATGGCCAAACAGTAGAAAAAATTGACTAAAAAAGCATCGCTAGTAGATGCAGAACCTTAAGAATCACCACACAATACTGTTTGTTTATGTTTTTTCCGACAATTAATTTTAGGAAACTGCTGGGGATTTGTATGTTCTGAAATGTAATATGTTTTTTAACGTCAGAAATTAACTGGTTGCGTTGTGATTTTATTATTTTCGTCAATAATTAGGAAATCCAATATTAGACTCCGTCGTAAAATCACAATCTGCTTCGAACACTCCCTAGAACATTGTTAGGGCTAGGTACAGGAAAAATTTTGTGTCTTTCCAACAAAGGGTAAACCTTGAAAATGAATCGCCGCTCGCAATGTTAATCTAATGGGCGGCAAAAAATGCATCGTCAGGTATAGCGTCCTCTTAATCCTAGTAGATACAAAAAATTTGTCTTGTTGATTTCACTACGGGTTACAGTCAGTGACACACACGAGTTAGTTTTTGTTTGAGCTTCCATAGTGGAAAGCTGCAGCGTCGTCAGCCCTGGACAAGCAATAAATATTCCTCGTTTCAGGCCTGGAAGCCTGGAGGAAGAAAAAGTTAATGGTCCTGTATCGCTCTCATTTTATTTGAGTTTGAGAGATTGCCTAGAGCTGATGAAAACAAATTCTGTCTCTCGAAATTCGGTTGGTTCAATTTGATGAATTTAAAATGTGAATTTCTTTTATAGGTATAGTAGCGCCACTCTGACCTGCCTGGCCCGAGGGCATTCTGCACTGTTCACCGTTGTCATTCCCACTGGGGGACGATGGGCCAAATATCCTGAATTTTCCAACCTTGCTATTTTTTGAAGGACTTTAGGAAATTAGACATCGCTTGAATTTAATTTATCTAATAATAAATGGCTTTTGATGGGGTAGAAATATTTCTAAAATGTCAATCCTGTGACGTATGACCAATCATATGACGTCACGGCCTTATATTTCTAGGTATACTTTTTAAAGACTTCTGGAAACTGAAAGTTACGTGAATTTTCGTATAAAAAAAATTTATTTTGAAAGCAAAAAAAAACGGTTTTCAACGTGTCAACCCTCTGGCATTTCAAAAACCATATCACGTCACTGTTCTGACCTGAAATGCTAATAAAGCTATAACAAAAATGTACGTCAGTGTACCTTAATTTTCGCTTTTAAATAAAGGTTTTCAGGCTGCGTTCCACCATGCCGAGAAAATCGCTGATTTTGTTCCATGCTTACCGTGTTATATATTCCCAAGAAAACGGACCATTTTCTTTTAACTGGGCATCGTGGGAATAAGCAGCCTTCATTTGTTTAAAACATAAAATTATCTATAATAATATTTTACAATATTTCCAAAAGTTCCGAGAAGTTCTCAGAGATCGAATACGTGTTCCATTTTTATTTTTAGTTTTAAATTTAGCCGCAGGACCCGTTGAATAAACGCGCTCCAATAATTTTACCGTGCGAGGTTGTAAATAACCACCTGAGGGAAAACAAATTGGGGAAATTTTTCCTGGATTTGTAATTTCGTAAACAAGCCAGGGGTATGCTAAGAGAGGCCTCGATAGCCGAGTGGACTAAATGGTCGACTTTTGAGGAGCAGTGAGAGCCGGGTCACACCGGTTCGATCCCGATCCTACCAAAAAGTTTTTCTGCTCGGTATTCACCTCTGATATGTTCAGTATGTCAAGTGAAATGTATATCGAGGCTGTGGTGGCTCGGAACCCACCTAAAACTGCAGGTCCCCATCGTTTACTCGATGGCTGGGGAGCTGGTATTTGGTAGTGCTGCCAGCTGAGCACAATGGATAGTTCTTGAAAATGGTCTAGTTGCTGGGCTTGTCCCCACCAACACTCAGCTATGCTAAAGCATTGTATAACGTCAGCTTTTCAACGAAAGTGTAAAGGTGGATTTTTCGGTAAAGTTGCCACACGGAGGGGTAATCCACCATAGCAGTTTCTCCCAGCTGTTCGAAAGATACGCGATGGGTATTTTCACTATTTTCTATACCGTTATATTATCTCGAAATTAGTCCGCTAGAAACGTTTTGAAGGTTAAGGATAAAACTGCGGCTGATAGCATTTAAAAAAAAAAAACCTTTTCTTCCGAAGACAATACAGTACTGCTAACGATACTATATTAAGGTCAGCTGTCATTGATTATAGAGAAAAAACTAGATAGTGCCAACATATGCCAGGCAGTAGACAGTATAATCTCTCTCTATAACGAGGGTTCATAGCGACCACACAATCGTGCTTATTTACGTTTTATTATGCACACGTTATGAGGAAACTACTGGATATTTAAATGTTCTGAAATATAATATGTTTTTTCTACTGCCGAAATTAACAGGCCTCATTATAAGACATATTATATTTCAGAACATTTAAATATCCAATAGTCTCCTTATAAAGTGTGCATAAAAAAACGTAAACAAACGCGATTGTGTGGTCGCTCAAGAGACCATGTAAATTTGCTCGCTTATAAGAGAGTTCACTATAGAGAGGTTTGCAACATGAGTCAGGGTCTGTCAAGGGACAGCGTTCGTTATAGAGAGTGCAGTTTATTAATGTCATAAATACAAAAGTTTAATGTTTGTGTAGTGTTTTGCCAAGGTAATGTAGCTCTCTGTGACGCTGTAGAAGCATGGGAGCTGTAATGGTTCGGGTCGATATAGCTGAGTGAGTGCTGTTATTACTCTAACTGCACCCTCCATTGTTTTTTCACCCATTATTCTCGCATTTTGTCTTTACCGTCGGTCACGCGAATGCCACACGAATAATGCCACACATTATCAGTGTGGTTGGACACCTTCTGTAATTTACAACTTCACCTATATGCTAAACACTGTCAGAATTCGTCAGATCTCGAAAATCAGTGGAAAATTGGGTTACCTTTAATTTTCCTTGGTATGGACTGTCTTTGTTCATGTGTGACAAGCTAAGGTAGGTACTGATTTTCTTGTACCTACCCACCCAGTATATTGGGGGAAATTTTCTTCACCGGCTGCAATTCGAGCCTGGCTTATCAAAGCTAACATAAGGCTGAATTTCACCACTTTCTTATAGTATCCGATAGTGTCTCCCAACGAGAAGATTTAACGTACGGATTTACGTTATCGTATGTTTAGCTTACGACAAGTGCCTTGCGCTTGCACTTGTTTCTCTGCGATCGCACTTGTCGTAAGCTAAACATACGATAACGTAAATCCGTTCGTTAAATCCTCTCGTTATGAGACACTATCAGATACTTTAAGAAAGTGGTGAAATTCAGCCTAAGCCGTTTAGCCACTGCAGTTCGTTATAGATAGTTAGCTTGGACGTTACTAAAGCTGTATACAGGCGAATTTGTGACTTTTTTCATTATATCACCATACAAAGTGGAGCCTTAATCACGAAGTAAATAACTTTTACGTAGGCGCCTGCCTGCTTTTCCTGTAGCGCAGAAAACAAGAAGTTTGAAAGCTTTTCAAATTGTTTACCTCTTCGTTTACTGTTTTATCTGTAAAATATTGCTATAGATGCCATGGTTCCTGGTTGGGGGGGGGGGGGGGGGAGCACAAGGCTCTAAAGGGCTCTATTGATAAATCCCCCCCCCTCCCAATTTTAATTTTCTCCTGTCGTTTTCATTCTGCAGGAAAGTCGCACCGTAATGTTTTATCTCTTCGTGGCCTGGATCCACTCCGGGAAATTCTCATTATATTAGGGAGTTCCGTGGGGGTAACCACCCCAGAGAGAGATTCTACTGAGATTCCATAAAGATTTCCGAAGATTCCCAACGATATTCATAGAAAGATGAACCCCGAAGGGGTAACCACTCCAAAAAAAAATTCAAGATTCCCTGAGATTTCATAAAGATTTCCTAACGAGATTCCCAACGACTGGTTAACCCCTCGTGGAGTTCGTATTTAGGTGTGGGTTTTCTAACATTTGGTTGCATACTTTGCATACTTTCATTCCATTCAAAGTTACGGAATACTTTTCTGGAGAGGTGTAAAGCAAAATATTGAGCCAATTTTAAAATTTTAAAAATTCAATAGATTGCGTTTTTATTTATCAGGTATTATTATTTGTTCACGAACATCCGGAACACTTCCCTCTTAATTCAAACTTTCACTCGTATAAAACTCGGTTGTGTTCAAATATGTATACATGTAGGCAAATTTGCTACCTCCCTTCGTTTGAACAGTCCTCCGATTTTAGGTGTTCATTTATATAACGCCCTCCCGGTTGAAAGCAAATCTGAAGAAAGTTTAACAATATTTAAAAAATTGCTAAAATCAAACAAGGTCAACAAAACGTATAAAAAATAAAATAATAAAAGAAGCCAGGGTTATTTATCGGAAAATTTACCTTACATTTTTAAACTCAGAAGGCCGGAAAATTTATGCTCATCCCTCCCCAGGGTCTGGCTACGCCCATGGAGTTTCGGAAAATCGCTGACTGTGGGGGTTGGGGAGGGTGGGGGTGGAAACAGGCATCAATCTTGGCAAGCGATGGGCCCCTGTAGAGCCCAGCAATAATTAAATGGGCAGGTATAGAAGGGAGAACGTCATCAGGGTAACACGCAGGGCTGGGGCCAGGGAAGGCACTGGGCAGTATCGATTGCCAGTTTTGACCAGTGACCCCCATAACCAGACTCTCATTTTGCAATTAAGGGTGCAGAGATTTACGCAGTCAGCTCCTAGATGGAAATAACGACGTTAGGTGCGCGACCTTCCGTGCTGCAGTGATTCAGAGTGGTTAGGTTCGAATCCCGGTCCGAGCAAATTTTCCGTTGAGTGAGCTAAATCCTGTTGTTTCATTTCTCGGTGGCTGATCTGGCGATCCTGCCTCTCACGCTAGAGTTTGAACCGAGGGGTTAACCACTCCAGGAATCTTGTTGGGAATCTCAGAAAATCTTCAAAAATCATCATGGAATCTCAGGAAATCTCTGGAGCGGATACCCCCTCGATTTGAACTCTGATAATCGGCGTGTGTACCTTTGAGAAAGGTTTGTGAGCAGGGCGGGGGCATCGATTTTGCAATTTGACACTTCGCATGGAAGCTGAAAGCGAAAGGTCACCTTTATTTTCGCGCAGGCTGCCCTGGCCTTCATACTGTTTGTCATTTCCACAGTAACGAGAGAATGTGACAGTTCTTATTTGCGACTGTTTTCCTCCACATTTCGTGACAGCTCTTTGTGTTCAGAATGGCTGAGTTGGAAAGTTGAAATGGATGTCATTTTTTTCCTTTTCTATTTTTACCTTGATTTGGTATAGAAATTCATTGTTGATACTATTAACACTAGGCTAGAAGGATCAATACTTAATACTCTCGTTAAACCTCCGTTTAATCTGGATTTTAAACGGTCGTATACTTAATAATTGCTATGAAGGAAGGAAAAGATAAATGAGATATACGTACTGAGTTATACTAGAGCCACCCTGACCTGCCTGGCCCGAGGGCATTCTGTGAACAGTGAACAGTGCAGAATGCCCTCCGGCCAGGCAGGTCAGGGTGGCGCTACTGTAGCTGGATAAGCTGGCATCCATCAAAGCCGTAGAAAACTGGAACTATCGCCACCCAAGGTAGGAACTTTTGGTGTCCACCAAATTGTACACTACAGTGCGTATAGAAGAGTTCGTATTGCACAAAACAATATCTGTGAAAGAACACCAATACGTTGGACAACGTAGAAAATATATCCAATAGCTAGTTTGATTGGAAAAGTCACTTATTGCATGGTGGATTGACGTAACCCCTTTTTAGGCGAACTTTTGTCTCTGCAGACTAACATTTTTTGAACATAGTATCGTAGTTGAGAGTTGAGTACACTATAACAAAGATTGCCTGGCAATAGTCAGCCTCCTATTGCCTCAATGGTATTATAAAAATAAATACGAATACGAAATTTCATCTCTGCCTTCGAAATGCTGGTCTGTGATTGGTTTTAGGTTTTGCCGTTACAGGGCGGGTATGATGCATATTTGACTGTTGGCTGGGGAGGTTGGGGGGGAATCTGTAGATGGGAGATGGGAGTCTTTATTTCTTGGTTCGTTTACAGCGCTGTTAAACGTTGATGGTTTACCATTGGGAGTTTTTTCTCCTCCTCAAACTCCCCAATTTTCTCCAACGCAATCCTCCACGTCGTTGTTTGACTTGGGGAAAGAATGTTGTTCTGAATTTCCCCGAAAATAAATAACGGATCACCGAGTTTTCTTGTAACGAGGTTTACGGGGTAACTTGCCCCTCTTGTTAAACTGTACAATAGTTAGCAAAATAAATGCCTCCGATAAATATGATTTGATCGGACCTTGGCTTTCACCATTTACCGTGCAAATAAAGCTAGTAAATTTACGAGGGGGTAACCACTCCAGTGATTCCTTGAGATTCCACTGAGATTCCATAAAGATTTACAATGATTCCCAACGATATTCATATAGAAAGATGAACCCCGAAGGGGTAACCACTCCAAAAAATTCCAAGATTCCCTGAGATTTCATAAAAATTTCCAGTGATTCCCAACGAGATTCCCAATGAGTGGTTAACCCCTCGTAAATTTATCGTCATGAAAAAGTAGCAGAAAATTGTACCTTGTCGTTAGAGGACCATTTGTTAACGTTATAGGATAAGGGCGCTATCGGCAGGATGGTGAATGGCACCATCTTTTCTTTTCGAGAGGATAACGCTATAGTGAACTTTTAGGGGGCGAAATCCACCCCAAGACTTTTTGAACAAACATTGGCCAACTTAATATAGTTCAAATAACACCACATGATATGTGAATCATGTGAGTAATTTGGCATCTATCCCCTTAAGAGCAGTCTTCACCCAAGTGTCCTTGAACTTCTTAGTGATGGTCATGTCGACCTAGGCATTAGCATTACTGCCTGCCCCCTGATTTGGCAACAACATACACGTTTTCCACAGAGTGATGCCTTAGAACCTGTTCTATGGGATTTCAGACTGCTTCGATAAAAATATGGTGGTGTTTATATATTCATGTTACCCGGTGTATTTAGTGGCGTTAAGCATGCAATACACCGAGGGGTTAACCACTCGTTGGGAATCATTGGAAATCTTTATGAAATCTCAGGGAATCTTGGAATTTTTTGGAGTGGATACCCCTTCGGTGTTCATCTTTCTATGAATATCGTTGGGAATCTTTGTGGAATCTCAAGGATTCTCTGGAGTGGTAACCCCCTCGCAATACACCATACACCCATGTTAAGATCAGAATGTTTTGTAGAAAATTGGCTTTTGGCTTCCGCCAAATATTGCCAAAAATAACACTTTCTATATTTCCATTTTCAAACCTAAAAATTAATTTTCTAAAAAAAGATACTGCGTCGAGGCTCCTCTTAAAGACAGCCATACGCAAATTGATCATCTATATAACACTGTAGCTTCATTTGTTAAGGCTATTCGCGCAATGCTGGTTGTTGACGTTATTTGTGGCCCAAATACATCTAGGTCGGCCACGAAAGTAACCTTCGCCATTGCTGCTGCCCGCATGGACTCGACAATCTTCCCCATACACGATCAAAGTGGACCAGCTGAGCCTCGATAGCCGAGTGGACTAAATGGTCGACTTTTGAGGAGCAGTGAGAGCCCGGTCACACCGGTTCGATCCCGACCCTACCAAAAAGTTTTTCTGCTCGGCATTCACCTCTAATATGTTCAGCATGTCAAGTGAAATGTATATCGAGGCTGTGGTTGCTCGGAACCCACCTAAAACTGTAGGTCCCCATCGTTTACTCGATGGCTGGGGAGCTAGTATTTGGTAGTGCTGCGAGCTGAGCACAATGGATAGTTCTTGAAAACGGTCTAGTTGCTGAGCTTGTCCCCCCCCCCCCCCCCCAACCCTCCGCTAGTAAGTAAGGACTAGCTGAGCTATCGCTGAGGCTGAGGATAGGGTATCTGTGGCTTGAGAAAATTTATTTATTCTGAAAATAATATGGCTCTGTTTCTCTGTGCTAGGTTGGAGGCCGCTGCATGAAGCATGTAACCACGGGTGGCTGGAGGTAGCGGAGGCGCTGCTGGATGCCGGCGCTGATGTGAACGCGCGCGGACTGGACGATGACACTCCCTTGCACGACGCCGCTGGAAACGCCCATATCGAGGTACGTGTAGCAAACTGTTAATGTACAGTGTGCTAAACCGAATTTCGCAATGGAGGCTCCTGGACCCCACCCCTATCGTATATTACAAGGAACTTCTACCTTGACGGAATATATACATTTGAGCTATTTGTTTACGTTCTTCTCGACCATGCATTTTTTGAGGACACTGTTGGATACTAAAATGATCTAAAATATAGTAACGGTGCGTCCCACCATGCCCAGTTGAGAGAAAATCTTGTGGAGCATTTTTAGCTCTCCAAAACAGGTACAGAATGTATCTGCTAAGTTCTTCTTCCCTAAAAGGCTGAATTTCACCACTTTCCGATAGTGTCTATAACGAGACTGTCTATAATGTTAAATCCTCTCGTTAAAGACACTATCGGAAGGTGGTGAAATTCAGCCTTAGAGGAATAGCCAAATATTTCGAGGCATCTCTGAAAAGTGTATAAAACTGTGCGCATCATATACGAGCATTCCCGTCTCCTGTCCATTGAAAGCTAAACATACGATAAAATAAATAATCTGTTCGTTAGGAGACACTATAGTGTACTATAATAAGTGGTGAAGTGCCTCTCAGTGGCCGAGCGGTGAAGGGGTCCGCTTTTTGTCCCGAGAGGTCCGGGTTCGAATCCCGGCGGAACGGAAAAATTTTCCGCTTCCTACTCATTCTCGGCTTCGGCCACAAAATCTAACAAACCCAGCCTTAGTCGCCTATGATGGTGCGTGTGTGCTGAGTACTGGGTATGATAGCCAGGTTGATAAGTTTCATTGTGTCTGGCCACAAGTGACAATATTCGAACGAGCTTGCTTCCTGTTGATTGACCCATTGTTACGTAAACATACATGTTGATTTGTTGTTCCGAAAATCTATGGCACAGCTGATAGTCACTGCTATTGTCCTCACCATCAGATATTGCGATCAATACATGTGTACACCGCGAGATATTGATATACTTAGGTTAGGGATTTTAATCACAAAAAAATTGCTCTGAAATAGTAATTTTCCATTTTTACTTTCTCGTATATAATGATGTGTATAGGAAAGTATTGTGATCTGCAGATAAACAGTGTTTATTTTTCATTGATTTGTACGATTTGTACGTTTGTGTATGTATACTTGTATTTACCTGGACACGTGGAATAAGTAAAATATCCCTTTAGCGGTATCCCTGAGAAAAATTACGTTTGGGAGATTCACCCTCTGGGGTATGTTGTCAAAAAAAAAAAAAAAAAAAAAAAAAAATCCAGTAAGGCTGCTGTAAGTTGGATTTGTTATCAGTTTTGGGTTGGTGATTGTTTCAGCTGGCGCGTGTGCTTGTGGAGCGGGGCGCTGAAGTTCAGGCTGTCAATCTCCGCGGAAAAACTCCGTGCGACCTGGCCCCTCCCGCAATGCTGCCTTATCTCCTCCATCCCCACTGTATAGGTAAGTCTATTGCTACGGATTATTATTTGATAAAAATAAATAAAGTTAAAGGCACCTCGTGGTGCTTACAGCCCATTGCGTGCCCATGGCGCAAATAGTAATTAAAGAAACTGAGTGAACAAAATGAACGTTCGGTATGACATCCGGGCTGTCAACAGAAAATTGCTGGTAGTGTGATTTCGAACCCAGGACCTAAGTGATGAGACTGATGGGAGTGTAGTTTTCCCAGTACCTACACCATGATGAGGTGTTGCGTTCGTGGGTATACTACTGCGTCCTGTTTTTCCTGCATTGTTTACATCGGTGAACCCAGCCATTGCAAATTAGTAAGTTGGCTCTTGGTCAGGGTCATAGTAAAGTTTTGCCCAGTCGGGACTTGATCTTGGGCCCTCTGCTTCGTAGCTCAGTGCTTTGCTCCTGACATATTTTTGTAAACGGTCCTTGATTCAGTGACTAGAATAATTCTTTGCATTTGTCATTGGCACAGTCTATTCATTTCCAAAACGTTGCTGTATTTGACCTTACCTATATCTGGGGCTGTACCCAGGGTGGTTTGCGAAACTAAGGAAATGGGGCAGATAGAGCAAAGTCTAGGTCAGGGGCCAGAGAGCAGGGAGAGCAGGAGCACCCTCCATGTTTTCCACCCCTCATTCGCCGAGCTGTATACAGCTGCAGCTGGAGCGGCCACAACCCGCAATCCTCATATTTTGCAATGTCCCTGCCATCACTGCATCCCTCTGTATGAGTCACCTTTTCTCGCTGATCGCATCATGAGGCGCATTTACAGCCTTTAGCCCCCTCACCACACTTCTACCATCTTTGCTAGCCCTTTTTGATACCATTTGTTTTAGTTTCGATACGAAGGAGGTAGGTACTAGGGTAAAACGAAACGAGTCGCTTCTATCGCTTGAAGGGCGCTCGAAAACAAAGTATATTTTTATTGAGTTAGCAGTTTCCGAGAAGCAGCAATAACTCCATTAAAGATAAAGGGTTCGGCAGCGATGCTCAATTCTCCAAGGGCTACTTGGAAATAATAGTCAGAAATTTTATCTAGCAGCTCGATTTTTTATTCAAAATTAAAACAGTTTGAGCTTTTTAATGTGGCTTCTGTAGGATGTGACGTGCTGCCTGTTTTATACCTAGTGACACGAGTCGAAGACGAAGTTAAAAAAAATCAAAAAGTAGGTTTTGAGTGTCAAAACCGCCTCGAGAAGTTCCTGTTGGCAGTTTACTTTTAATTACTTCCAATCCTTTTACCTATTCTTTACAGCTTAAATTTATAGTGTTGTATTATTCAAAGGAAAATTACCCAAACCCTTGCTTGTTTTGCAACCCAAATTGTTACGTCGTTTCCGTTTTGTTGTCTAATGTTTCCGACTGCGTCCAATATTATTTTCTCTTGCGATCGAACTTCCGTTAGTTTCCCAAACTGGGTGGGTAATTGTTAATTTGGAGCATTTTGCTTGCAGTTTTTCTCTTCTTTTTATGAGTGGCTTCTGGAGACTGAAGTGCCATCTTCTTGGGCAGATTGTTCCTTCTCTGGAGGAAGATGTCAACTTACTTGATGGCAAAGGGGCAGCTCTGCGACTGCGACACGAGCGGCAAGTGGGGCCTCTGACCTCTCCAGAACCCACTCACCGACTGAGCTTCCCAATCTCTCCCACCGACAGTTGTTTGGGAAATGGGATCCGCGTCGGGGGAGCGCAGGTCCCACTTGCGCGTTTCCACCTATCCTAAGTTGCCTTTTCCCAGCTCCTGTTTGCAGGCGTGGGCTCCACCGTTCTACGTGGACTAGTTTTTCTGGATTTGCTTTATTGGTGAAAAACTTGGCTTGCTACAGCTACGTTTCCGTCGCTACTACCAACCAGAACTGCAGCGTCCCCATCGAGTTGTGAATCATGGCTTCTGCTCTTCAACTGGCAGCGGATTGTACGCTGACCCTGCTGCCTACCCCTCGCGCTGTTGGAGTCTATCTTTTCCTACTGTGACGGGTTTTAGGGTGGTTTTGAGCTGCTAGCTGTTCGTAGGCGGGGTCTTCTTAGGGTGGTGGGCGTGTCTTGGCCTCGGTGGGGGATCCACCCCAAAATGGCGGCAGACTGTGTGAAGCCCGCGTGCTGACCGTGCTGTTGCCGCACGAGTCCGCAAGTCCCCCTGCCGTCGCCCGTGGTGCCTCACTTCTCCGTGCTGTGTGCGTGGTTCCGGCCGCTGCCACCAGGGGCGTCGTCGTCCCCGGTAACGCCCCCTTACTCAGCGCAATCGCGGAAGTTATTTTTGTGTGTATCCCAAGGGAGTGAACCACCCCTCACTCCCTGTTGGGACGTTACACCCGCTGGAGTCTGATTGCGGTGCTTTCCCCACTGCTTTTTTCTTTTTCATAATAATATGTATCTAGTGTGGGCGAGGCTGTCAAGACTCATGACAGATTGGCAGTACCTACCACTGTTCTTTTTTAGTTAATTCATAAATTGAAAAGATGGCTTGCTCCTTAGGTGGGTGGGACATGCTCAGGTTCAGCTAGGTTACAAGCACTGTGCAGCCAGCCAGGAGAAAGATGTTACTATCCTCGGAATGAAGTGTATAGTGATGTAGCCAGAATGTCTCCGTAAAGGAATTGAAGTGTACCTAATAATTTCATACCTACTTCATTTCATGCTACTACGTCTTTCCTAAAGTTAGTTCCTAGGTTTGGAGGGGGAGAATACTACCAATCTTTCGCAAGTTCCAACCGAAGTAACTACTTACGTTATCTGTCAACTCAAAGTTTATCTACTTCGTTTATTGCCTCGTTCGCCCCCAATAGAGGGAAATCAAAATTCAGCAAGTATTGCGGCTGTATAGCTTACGGACTTCACACATATCCCCCCAGGATGGCTCCAGAGTGGGGGCGTTGTTTCACATTAATCTTTTTCTCCTAAGGAAAGTGAAACAAACTTTTCATTTCAGAAAATCTGGCATTAGAGAAAAGACTTTCCCTTGGCGCGAGTGAGAGCGCCGACGCGGATATGCGGCGAACTAGAGGTGAGTCTGCTGCCACGACAAAATGGCGTCTCTCCCGATTTCTGTCATCTCCATGTTTATTATTACACTTTAAAATGGAATTGCTCTGCCAAAAAGCAAATTTTCATGGTTTTTAGTGAAAAATATCGGTTTGTGAACGTTTTTAAACATTTATTAATGTACGAAATGGACCCACAGCTGCATTGGTAAGCACAAACACGTTTTCCAAAATTCCGGATTCTTTGTGTTTTCTTGATTATTATTTTCATTATTTTCCGGAATCCCTTTCCTATGCTTTTTCTTCATTTTGAAGTTATTGATTTTTTATTATATTTTGTTTTATGGTTTCAAAATTACGTAGGGTGGTTTCAGTTTCGAAATGTAAAGTTATTATCTTTGTTTATGTTGGGCTGAAGTTCATTACCCTGCCTCACCTTGAATGCAATCTATGTAGGTATGTGCATTCATTCATTTGGGAGATCATTATAATTGCTCAGTTTACCTGGATCCTGGATTATTTGTGGAACTGTGTAGAAATTGTTTGCCTTTGATTTGGGAATGTTACGGGCGCCACATTGTACGCGGATAACCATATTCTGTGAATTATTTATGCCAGTCGACCTTACTGCTTACTGTTACTCAATATCTAAAAATTGTAGACACTGAGGGACGAGGTGTGCTAGCTCATCGCTTTGACCTATCCCTCTTTACAGATAATCCAGTCAAATGAGGCAAAGTTATAATTTTCGCCTTGTTTGATATATTTTTTTTTTCCTCAGTTGAAAAGAGCCCTCGGGTAACGCTCAAGCTTCATCATATAAAGAAGAGGACAGGAAAATTGACGTTTGACGACTTGACGGCAAGTACCAACGGTCAGACCAAACCTTGTCTTATAATGGATGAGAAAGGGAGTAAAGAAGATGTGTACGAGTTTAAAAGCAGTAAAGAAGCCACCCCGGTGCGGGGTAGCAGTACATCCCCCGATGTAGATAAAGACACCCATGAAAATAAAAACGAAAAAGTAAACGAACAAGAAAGTGAAACGACAAGTCTGGGAAAGAGAGTGGCTGCAGATAATGAGACTGAGGAGTTAGATGATGATGCGAAAAGAAAGAAGAAAAAGGAAGAAGCGGGTAAAGAGGGGAAACCTTTGACTCCTGCCGGACGCCTGGCGGCAGTGAGAAGCAACAACAGTGCGAGCGCGAAGGCGCAGACTCACGCGCACACACCCAGCAAGACTGTCGCCGTCGCTACCCGAGCTGCTGTAAATAGTGATAGGAAAAGCCCTAGTTCTCCCAAAGGAGGAGGGGCACCTGTGCCGAGCCCTACGGGTAGCACCAAGTGCGATGGCGAGTCGGAGGGCGACGGTGAGAAGCTGGGCCCGAAAGTTCCTCCCCTCAAGATTGTGATTCCACAGTCGGGGCAAGAGCCGGAGCAGGGTGGCGTCCGCAACGGGAAAAACAACTCATCTCGCCACACCGCACTTCCCTACGTTGTATCCTCCAACAGTAACGACAGCGAGAAGGACGGCAGCGTCAGTCCCTCGGATCCGGCCATCGGGATGCTGTCGGCTGAGGATCAGAAGGGTGGGCAGCACCAGCGCGTGTTGCGAAGCTCGCATCGGGCGGGAGACCAGCCATCTAGGCCCGGCTCCACAGGGTCTAGCGCTGCAGCGGCGACAGGGGGCTCTCAGGGCTCCCCGCCCGCACCAGGCTCCACTGCTGGAACCAACAGGTATGTACTGCGCTCCTTCATTACAGCTCAAGAAGTAATATTCTTTCCAAGTTACCAGAAATAAAAAACGTTTACTGATTTCTTGTTGATATGTTCGTTACAGTGGAGGCCCCAGCAGTAACGAGAACTCGCCTCCCAGTAAGCAGGAGCTGAGCCTATGCAGTCAGCCTTCTGAAGGATCCCCTGGCGCATCTGCTGCCACGCCTCCCTCAGATCCCCTGGCTCCTCCTCCTGCGTCTTCCACTGGGTAAATAATAAGAATTTTAGGGGGGCTTACGCGATAGTCTTCGGGAAACCAGTCGTTCCTCTCACCACCAGGGGAAACTGACAATTTTTCCTGTTACTATTGTTCCTCCCTTTTGGCGTCATCTTCTAACCTGATAGCTTCAGCTCCTATCTTGTCGTTATGTGCTAATTGCAAGTAGTGTTACCTAACGCATCTGGCTAACGCTAATATTAATTACTTCCTAACTTCAAACCATTGGAGGACAACTAAAGAACAATCAAATATCAAGAATCAGATTTACTGACCCCTCCCTGAGGTACGTCGAACCCACCCTAAAGCGATGTTTTTGTCGCCAGATCAACAAAAGGCAGCAACCCGCCGACACCAGGGAGCGGGGGAGCAGACGAGAAGCCTGCTGAACCCGCGGAGCCACCTGCGACCCCCACTCCCGCCCCTGTAGACCTGCACCCCCGCAAACGGAAGTTGAAGCACCGCAGTGAGCCGAAGGAAGCGCCACCCCCTGCTCCACCTGCTGAAGTCACTGAAGGAGCGTCAGCTACTCCCAGCAGCACCCCCCATCCCCACGAGCAGCCAGTCAACAACTGCTACCAGCTGTATCTTGATATACGGAAGCAGGTAAAAATTAATAGATGCCTGTTTGTAATGTACTGCTGTACTGTATAGTAACAAATGTCTAAAATTTCCCCTGTGGGGTCTCAGCATTCCGGATTTTTGGGCGTTAATTACGCGTTAAGCTTCTAACGTTAAAACATAGCTAAAACTACACCACTTCGTCGGTAACTTTTCGTTAAGAAATCCTGAATAAACCTGCAGGTAATATTGGAATCGTATTGAGATCCACACCACTCGTTTGTTAGCTGATTATCTCTGAATCATTTATATTCCCTTCAATTTCAGGTGGAAAGGAGACGGAGGACCCTGTTCCCCGTGCAGCCGAAGCCGCCACAAGGCTTCAAGGACTACCTCCTGAACCGTGGGACGTACCTGCTGGCCAGCAACGCCTCGTCAAGGCAGATCCCAAGCTCCCCCGTCCCCATCGGCCTCCCTTCCGGCCTCAAGGATTTGTTCACTGAGCAAGAGCGTGAACGCCACCGAGTAAGACTGCAGGTAACGTCACAGATATAGTGTACCGGGGTTGGAACCCGCAACCTCCATAGTAAGAATAAGAGCCGAGGGTCTCACCACTGTACCAACCGTCGCTATACTATGTACAATGTAACGTTGCAGCACGTGATCGAAAAGGAGAAGCTAGTGCTGGCCGTAGAGCAGGAGATCTTGCGCGTGCATGGGCGTGCGGCGCGCGCTCTAGCCAACCAGTCCGTCCCGTTCTCTGTGTGCACCATCCTTAGGGATAAGGAGGTGTACAATCTCATCACCCCCGAGCAGGAAGAGAAGGACCGCAACGCTCGCTCCCGCTACAACGGCCGCCTCTTCCTGGGCTGGCTCCAGGACGTAGATGACAAATGGGAGAAGATCAAGGTACGTATACACACTACACAGACGTGCCCATGTAGGTGATCGCTCAAGGTATGCATAATCTGACGAGGAGTTTACCGTATGGAATGCGTCGTGACGATTTAGCATCCCCCAACGTGTCGCAGTGGGGAGGGATGACATCTCTGAGTTGCCACTGTAAGCCCGCCATTCCAGGCAGCATCGTATGGAGACAGCTTAAAGAAAGTAGGTGATAAGATTTCTCAGCACCACACTTCTTAAATGTACTTGGGGTGGGTTGGACGATCTTTAACTGGAGGTTAGCCGTTATTGCAGTTTGGCCTCTGTACCTACTTGCATTGTCGCTGCTTTCGGAGATGATTGGGTAAACTGAAGGATTAGTAAGTAACAGTACCTATAATGGAAAAAATGCATCACCAATGCAAATACTTAGTTTTCACCCGGACATGACTCCTGTTTCATTCACGAGGCACAAGGCCTGCGCTGCGTGAACTCGTTACGCTAAACAGTTCACTTATTTACGGAAGATGGGAGTGAAGTTCGTTGAATAAGCTGAGCGCTGTTGCAGGAACACATGCTGCTGCGGCACCACAACGAGGCTGAGTCTCTTCACGCGATACAGAAGATGGACTGGGAGTGGAAGATGGTGGAGCTGGGTCTGTGCGCCTTCAAGTCACGCCCCATCATCCCCGAGTCTCATGTCCCCATCGTCCACGTCAGCGACGACTTCGATCTCCTGCCGGCCTAGTGGCCCTCCTCCCCTACACAGTTAATATAGGTTTTGTTACGGATACTGCGATCGTTCATTCATTTACCAGTCAGGTTTGACAGGTTGGAACAGAATGTCCAGTTAATATGGATCCATTATATGCCCAACGCGAAACCTTCCACTAGGTTCATCGAGGGGTCTTTCTCAGGTCTATGCCCTCCCGCTTTTACGATCGAGTAATTTTGGATATTTTTTTGTTTATTGACAATCACTCGATCGTAATGTCACAAAATGGCTACCTGGATACTGACGTTAGAAAGACATATTATATTTGAGAACATATTCTCGGGTTGAAATTATTTCGCTCCACAGAGCTGGGGATGTAACAAAAGTAACGTAACGTAGTGTTGCTTTAGAGTACGGAAGTAAATACTAAATCCTATCCAGTCCCATAGACAGTCCGGTGTGATAAGTGTGAACTACGAGTTCTAAATGACACTGGTACGTGCACGGCCACTGGCTGTTACTGGCCGCTCTGAAAGCTAACATAGTGCGCAGTTCGCACTTAACAAAAACTTAGCTGCGACTAGCACAATAATGTTAAGCAACACTACGTTATGTTAACGCTTTGATATGACCCATGAATGATGAGTAGGAGGCATCAATCTTACCTGAATTTAGGTCATGGTTCCAAACACGGGGTTGTGCCTGCAAATACTGGGTCCGCACTCCTCGTACGCTTTCTTCGTATGGCACACCTGATAGAACTCCGGCTGAAATAACACAGATCGTTGTAAAAAAAATCCTGTTTTTCCAAAAAGAGTAATATTCAAGAAGCATTATATCTACAGTTTTTAAATCTACTAATTTTTAGCCTTCAATTAAACTACGGTACCGAATGAGAGAGGTGATTGCAATACCGCCATTGGCCGTGGCAGCTCTAAAAGCACAGTGTGCTATTCGAACGCGAAACAAATGGACAGTAGGACACTACATTTATCTTTCACGGGAGAAAAATACTAACGAACGAGAGAAATGGTGTTGCAATTACCTGTCTCTTTCGAGTATTGGTAGATGAAACAACTGAATTGGATCGAAAGAACTCACCGTGGAAGCGAGCATGGAGCCACCGAACCAGACGGCGTAGCGCTGCATATGATGCGAGACGACCTGCACGTCCATGGGCTTGGGCTTGATGCGCCCCCCGCTGAGCTCCTCACTCACGCTCAGCCGCGCGTCAACCACGCGCTTGATGTCACGCTGAAGCCTCCGCCCGAAGTCACGGAACATGGTGGAACCTCCCGAGAGGACGATGTTGTGGTACAGCGGTCGCCGAACGTCGATGGGACAGTTCTGGATCACGTTGTCCACGATCTCGGAGATGGGGGTTGTGAAGTCGGGGTTGGAAAACTGAAAATAAATAATAGAGGTGACTACAGGTGGACTCTCAGTGCCATTGGCAGAAAGTAGGGCAAGACGGGCTTTACTCTAGCGAATTCTAATTTCCTGAAGTAGGTACGTAAAAGGAATAATACCAGAAAAATAAGGTCGGACACCTGGTATTCTTTGAAATTCATCACGAACCCCAATACAGTGGGGGACGCCTTACCTCTGGATGGAAAAAGATCTCGGGGCCAAGGAAGCGCTCGTAGCCAACATCGACAGAGAAGGGACTCTTGGTGACGGAGTTGATCCCCTCGTATTTCTTCATCCACTTGGACGGGTCAGCGTCGTACTTGGCGAACTCCTTAGCGATGTCTGGGCAGATGTAACTGTATCTATAACACCAATCACAATCGGTTCCCATCAGTACAAATAGTAGGGCTGGCACCATCTCGGCTTAGAAATAGGGTTGGATCCGAAGTCTTGTTCTGAAGATCACGATATTCCTTTAAATTTCTATAGCCAACTATTATGGAATCCAGCTTATTCATAACGCAGGAAGTAGCCTTTTCCATAATCATTATTATTTTATATATTATGATTTTCCATAATCATAACAAATTTTTGATACTGCTAATTCATTTCTTTCAGCAGTCTTTCCAGATAATCCAAAAAATGCAAATAATCACTCGCATGTTATTTTCCAGCAAATTTAGCTACCTGTTTCAAACAAAAGAATATACTGGAAGGTTTTCAGCAAAAACTATACTGTCTTTTTTTGTCTCACCTTTCTTTGATTGCCTTGGCGGTCTCCAGGCTCTGTTCGGGGGGGATGCCGACCTCCCGTTCCCGCAGCAAGGACTGGATGAAGTAGGTGATGTTTCTCCCGGCAATAGGAATGTGCTTGATGCAGCTTCCAATCACGTACCCCTCTGCCTGAACAAAATAAATATGAACTCAGCAGATAAAGCTGTTTGCGATATTTTCCTGAATACACTTTTGGATATTTCCTAGCTCTAAAATCTAACAAATAATATTTAACTTCAGAAACTATTTGACCTTAGTTGTAATTGAATAATCGAGAGATACTGAAATGGATTTTAACAAATCAATCGACTGTTTGTCACAACTTCGTCAACTATTTCTCACATAATATTTCAGAATTTTCAGAAGAAATACGTATAATACGAATAAGTACTCAGTACTTCATAAGGCTGAATTTCACCACTTTCCGATAGTGTCTTTTAACGAGAGGATTTAACGAACGGATTTACGTTATCGTATCTTTAGCTTAAGACAAATGCCTTGCGCTTACACTTGTTCTCTGAAATCGCACTTGTCGTAAGCTAAACATACAATAACGTAAATCCGTTCGTTAAATCCTCTCGCTATAGACACTATCGGAAAGTGGTGAAATTCAGCCTAAGAGACGTAAATAAATAGCGATGTGTCTAGAGCCTGCAGACTCATGCAGTTCAACAGTATCTCAATTTTCCGTTGCCTACAGCTGAACTCGTTGGAATGTGAAAGCACGTGAGGGCCCTTACCACAGGGATAACATGGGTGACGCCGTCACCGCTGTCCACCACGATGCCCGTGAGAGTCCTCTCTTCTACGGAACGTGACGCCCATGACGCTGCGAGCGCCAGTACAGCCTGCACTGCGATGTACAGCCCGGGCACGTTGAATGACTCGAACATGATCTCTGCAAACGTAGGGGATAGGAGTAACAACACAGGAGGCACTAGCACATGGTTTTTACTGGCATCTAAAACTTGTAATAGATGAGTGTAGATTAGCATTGGTAGACCACTGAGCTATGAGAGGAGTAAGCTACTATTTGTTGAGTTTTTTTCAGGTGTCAGTCCTGAGCCGCGGTGGGAGAACGAACGAAAATTCTGAACAAATTATCCCTTGTCAAGTAACAAGCGGTCTTCTAACTACTCAGAAGTCAAGCACTGTTTCTTCGTTTAAACAGCTCCTCACTCACTCAGAGATACACAAGGGATTTTCCACAGTCATATGTGCAGGTACCTTAGTGGCTCAGCACATTAAAAGAATAAAAATACCTACCTGCGATGTATTCTCGATTTTCTGGGGTGTTGAGAGGCGGCTCAGTGAGGAGGAAGTAATGGTCCTCAGGCTCAGCTCGCAGATATTTGAAAATGCATTGCTCCAGAAACCGCTCCATCAGGTCCCAGTCCTCCACCAGTCCATGCCGCACCGGGTACTAAAAAAAACAGACACAATTCAAATAAACATCATATCGCACCCCACTTTAGCAACTATCGAAACTCAAATTCAGAACTATATGGTTTAGAATGAAAGTAATCAAAGTAGTAAAGTCGACTAAAAACGTTCGAACTATGAAAGACAGCGATGCTGACCACGAAAGAGCTTACTTTGACAGCGTATCCAGTAGCGTCAAAGGCCTCATCGCCTATGAAAAAATCGAGATCTTCAACACCTTTCGTCAGCCTGCGGATGGCTTGGTCCCCAACCTTTGCCGTCTCTTTGATCCCGATTGCTGACGGGATAATGAACTGGGGCTCTTTATTCGCAGCGAATCCAAGTTTTGTGTACCTGTAAAGGAAGGTATATTAGGTAATCACTGCAGACTCGTAGTGTTGTGAAACTCAAAAATAAAAACCCTGATTGAACGAAGGAGAACTCAGAGAATGAATCACTTCAATTAAAATAAGAACAAAGGATCACACCACACAAAACGAAGGACAACCACCCGCGCAGCGCGTCTGAAACTCACTAAAGACTGAAGGGTGAAAAGATCGTCCGGCGCGACCACAGGGCCCTCTCTGATGGTGGCGCGCTTTCACAATAGCGCCTTCATTTCCAATTTTTTTAGGTGATTGGCCAAAACCACAAACCAAACAAGCTGGTTTCCCCTGGTCAGAGGTCAGATAGGTAGGTACTCAGGTAAAAGTGAGGGCTGGGTTCTGCGTCAGGCCAGGCCAGAGGGAGACTCACGGGGAAAAATGTCTTGAAAAGTCAGGAGTACCTTGGACCTTTTGCTTACCTTCTGCACAGCTCAAATAGTATCCCGCCCACCTAGGGGGGAAGGCCCCCTAAGATTGTAGGTAAATAGGATGTTGCCTAACCTTAACTTCTTACAACAACATTATGATCAAAATAGCTAAAAATTTATTCTTACCCAGTTCCGACATCAATGACACATGCTGGCATACGGCCTGCCATATTAAATCACAGTAAAATGCACTAATTATATTTTATTCATAAAGAAACTGTTAAAAATTTAAAAATGAAACAACGCCCCGGTGACAAATCGGCAACTTGGAAATGTTGATTATTTCATCAGGTTGGCCAACTTAACACACAATTGGCGAAATTTTCAAATTATAGATTTGACTCTTTTTTTAAGCTCCCGAAAAAATTCTCTGATACATGTAAAATGTTGTTTATTGTTAAAAGGTATTGTTAAGTCTTCTAAGGGGTACGCGCAATTTATTTCCTGCGTTTAAAAAGAGGTTTCAAGAAAGATGATTTTTCTTTCCGCCATAATTTGAAGAATCGATACTCTCGAATACAACTTTTCGATATTTTCTTGTTTTGTTGGCAAACTTGTAACAAAAGTTTGGTAAATATAAACAAACGCGAAAACGTAATTAGTGGCAATATCTTTTTTATTCTTAAAAATTAATGCAAATTCGAAATGAAACGAAGAAGAGAAGCAGAGAAGGATGGATTTGAAGCCTGGGTAAGTCGATTGCCAATTTATTTCCATTGCTAACCTATATACTTAGTAGCCCTCCGTATCACTGAATATCATGCACCCAGCACCCTCTTTGTTTTCTTCTTCTTTCAGGGAGGTTATATGAATGCCAAGATAACTAAACTGGAAGAGCAGTTTCAAGAAGAAGCAGCTGATTTGGAGGACGACAAAAAGCAAAGTGATATATTTAAAGGTGTTGCTATATTTGTAAACGGCCACTCTGAACCGCCAGCGGAGGTGCTACGTCGCCTAATGCTTCGGCACGGTGGCATATTCCACGATTATCAGGTAAGTCAGTGTTCCCTAGAGTAGTTCTTTGGCAGAAAGGTCGACTACACGCACTTGGTTCGCAATGCTAAGTACTTCAAGCCCTACTCCGAAGTTACAGGGCGACTGAAAAGTGTTTATAGGGGGATGTAAACCTGAGACTCTTTGTCGTGAGGTAGTGTTGTCTTTTGCATGAAATGGAGTCATAAGCCCACAGGAGCAATTTTAAACAGTCAACTATACCAGTCTACATGTTTTTTTGACAGATCGCGAAAACACTACCTCATGCGGAATATTTTTTTGAAAATTTTCGGACTAAAAAATGTATGATTTTATCGTTACATTTAGTAGAAAAGCTTGATAAATGTTTGTACTATTTACCGTAGCCATGTTGCATTTTGGCAATTTTTATTTCACTTACGGAAGTGGGTAATTTCAACAGCATTTCTCTACTTTTCTCCTGTAAAAGCTAAACATAGTGTCCTACTTTTACTCGTTCGTTTCGCGTTCGAATAGCACACTATGTTTAGCTTTTAGAGTAGACACAACCAACTGCGATATTGCAATTACCAGTCTCCGGTAGTACTAATACGTAAACATTAGTTTTATCGAATATTTACTTTCGCACTGTAGTTTTGGTGGAGTTCGTCGAGAATGTATATACAGCCTTAACTCCTCCCTCACTAATTTGGGAGGGAACTTTAGAAATTTGCATGTGCACTGTTCAAAAATTTGCAAATAGGTAGGTAGGTACAATTTTCTAAAATCGGCACGTAAATTTCATTTAATTTTTATTTAAAAAATTGCATCCCTTCTTTTAATTTCTTCAACGTACAAATGAATGCAAGTGCAAATTATAGAAAAATGCACGTGCAAGTTTTAAAAGTTGCACGTGGGTTTTTTAAAATTTGCACGTGCATCGGTCTGAGTTTTGTATTTTTAATTTGCACATGTTTTTTTTTTAAATTTGGCACATGATTTTTTCCACTTTTAAGTTTAAAAATTGCACGTGCAAGTCTTAGGGAAAAGCATATTTGCAAGTTCTCGTTTTAAAAATTGGCACGTGTAACTGCCTAAATTTGCACTTGTGATTTTCTAATTATTGTGCACGTACGATTGTTTAAAATATGCACGTTGTTTGTTAAAACTGCACGTGTATTTTTTAAATTTGCACGTTTATTTTTTTTTTAATTTGCACGGACATAAGTATTTCTTAAACATGCACGTGGGATTTTCTAAATTTGCACGCGTAATTTTGTATATTCACACGTGCAACTCAATTGAATGTGCATGTGCTGTTTTCTAATTTTACCATGGGCGTTCAAATTTTAACTGTGCCGTAAACTCTTAGCTTACTGGAAGTGCGAGATTCTCTGTGTGCAGAAAGGGCAGAATAGGTAGGTACCTACTGCGAAGTGCTGACTGACAAATCCAGCGAGGTTTATTTCAATTCCCGGAAGAACTCAAAATAATCACTAAGTTTACTGCGGTACATAAACACTTGAAACATGTTCATTAATCAACCTTAAAATGGCTATTATAAGATTTGTGCGCGAAAAGTGACAGAGCGCCCGAAACTGATGCGCTCTCGGAGAGCGATCGCGCGCGACTGAGGGAAAAGGCGCCCGTCCCTTATGGGGTCTACTGCTAAATAGGCGGGAAAAGTTCCCGCTAATAGTAGAAGTTTAAACTTTACAGCTGGTGGACCCTCAAATTTGCAACCAGTGTTGCTTCAACCCCTATACATCCCCCCCGCGGATACCTACCTATGTACCATATTACTTAGGTATCGGCAATTTGAAAGAAAAGAAAACCAGTTACCTCAGCAACAACCTTTTCTGATGATAACATTAAAATGATACATTATATTTCAGATGTTTAGTGGTAGCTACAAATGTCACCTATAACAGCATACAGCGTTAGTTCGTCTGTAGTATAAATGAGTGTTTGATTTTCTAGGTAGCAGCGACTACGCACGTGATAGCAAGTAACCTACCTAACGCAAAACTGCAACAGCAAGCTTTTGCCCGTGTGCTTCGTCCCGAGTGGATAGTTGACTCGGTTGCTGCCGGCAAACTTCTGCCCATCACCCCCTACTTGCTCTGCGCGAGATCTGCTCTCCAACCAGCTTTAAATTTTCAACCTAAAGTTGGAGATGGAGGTAATTAACAAATTAACTTATATGTATTTAAAGGAAATGTCACAAATAAATAGCTGATATAGGACCCTAGATAAATTTCAAAAGTCGAAAGGACCCCCTCACTCAGTTGTCATCATGGAGAAGATTTCTCTTACCCAACTTGACTGCAGAGTTTAATGATGGTAACTCGCTCCCTGTAAGCTCACCCTAATTTTTCATTATTACCTACAGGAAAAAAGGTTGCTAAAACAGCAGTGGATGCAAACTACATCAACGAGTTCTACAACAACTCTCGGCTTCACCATATATCGACAATGGGCGCACTCCTTAAGCAGTATGTGGGGAAACTCAAAGAAACGCACAGTGGCGCCTTCCCCGGTTTGGAGCGGCTAAGGGCTGCTGTACTGGCAGAGGCGGACCCTGGCCCCCCTCCTCCGGGGGAGAAAGTCATCATGCACATCGATATGGACAGCTTCTTCGTGTCGGTAAGACTAGTTTCCTTATTACCCTGCAAAGAAAGTGGAACAGGTCAGCTAACAGATTCGGTACGTATAGGTACAATGGATTTACCTTCTGTTGTTACTCTCTTAATACATTTTTGTCATTTAGGTAGCATTGCGGCAGCGGCCTGAGCTGGTGGGACGGCCCGTCGCGGTGACTCATGCTCGCGGTAACCCGACCCATGCTCGGCCCGGCGCAGACCCTGCTGTGGAGCGTGCCCTGTACCAGGCCAGGGCCGGCATCACCGACACCAGGTTCTCGGCCAAGGCCGGCCCCACCACGGCTCAGCCTGAATCCATGTCGGAGGTAGGTATTTGTTTATGACTTATCATCGTGTTATCCAGGTGTTTCTTAGCGGTTGATGGGATTGTCGAAACCAAAGGAATACTAGACAGTGTGTAGGCCGCTAACGTGCCAATTTTTTCCTGTTTCCAGGTAGCGTCATGCAGTTACGAAGCGCGAGCACTGGGGGTACGGAACGGCATGTACCTGGGGCGCGCTCTTTCCCTGTGCCCTGGGCTTATGACCGTCCCGTATGACTTCGCGGCCTACACGGAGGTGTCATACGCACTGTACGACACTGTTGCTGAGTACACGGTGGCAGTGGAGGCTGTCAGCTGCGACGAATTGTTTGTAGACTGCACGTCAGCACTACGAGCGGCCGGCGCGTCGGCGGCCATCTTTACTCGCTGCCTCAGGAGGGATGTCACTGAGCGAACACAGTGCCCGTGTTCGTCGGGCCTTGGCGCTAATAAATTACAGGTACATAAACCCCATACCTAGAAGGGCTGCAGCCTGCTGCAGGCTCTTTCTGGTGTCACTGCTGTTTTAGCCCAATGAGCTTATAAATCAGGTGGTACCAGAAAAACACATTTCAAAGGAAATTGATGTGTTTTTTTGTGTGCTTTGGAATATGGCGGATGAGAAATTTGGTAGCCAAGTTGGGATATAGAATTGAGCGCTTTCACTTGACTTGATCTGGGTTTCAGGCTCGGCTGGCGTCGCGCAAAGCAAAGCCGAATGGTCAGTTTCACGTGCAGGGGGAAGACGTTGAGACGTTCATGCGGGACGTTCTCGTGAGCGATCTGCCGGGGGTGGGGTGGGCCACGGCCCGCAAGCTCAAGGATATGGACATGGAGACATGTCTGGATCTGCAGACCATGCCCCTAGCCACACTCAAAGCTCAGCTGGGTGACAAGACTGGCGAGACTCTTTACAGGTAAGCACTAGCTCAAACTTTTTAGAATCAGTGAAGGAAATAACCTGGAGGTTGAAATTTATACTACAATACGATACTATCTTATGCGGTAGTATAAAATAAAGTCAAAGTTGACTCTTAGAAACGTTTTCGGCCATATGTATTGCAACGTGATCGAAGTCATATATCTTATTTCAGATTCTGCAGAGGTATAGACGATCGTCCTGTGGTAACAGAACATCAGCGGAAGTCAGTGTCTGCTGAACTGAACTATGGTATCCGGTTCAGTAGCAGCACAGAGGCGGAGGACTTTCTAAGGCGTCTTAGCGGGGAGGTGGCGGACCGCTTGTCCGGTCTGGGGCTCCGCGGACGGAGCGTCACTCTTAAGCTTCTCACCCGCGCTGCTGAAGCTCCCAAAGAAACTGCCAAATTCTTGGGGCATGGGGTATGCGACGCTGCGTCCCGCTCCCTCATGCTACCCACTTCTACCTCTGATGGTTCTGCTATAGCTGAAGCCGTTCTCAAACTGTACGTACAGATGGGTGTGGCGCCCGAAGACATGCGAGGTGTAGGCATTCAGGTCTCCAAACTTGATGGGCAGACCAAGGCGGGCACACTTCAGTCATTTTTAGAGAAAAAATCTCACAAATCTATTAAATCGGATAAGGTGGCAGAGAAAAATGTCCCGGAGTCGGTGCAAAAGACGGAGGCTGTCGGAGTTTCGAAAGATGAGAAAGTGGATAGCACGAAAGCCTTAGCCGAATCATCGAGGATTAGAGTAAGGAAAGAGCCTAAAGCTGGCCCTTCGCGCGGGCATCGCTCAAGTCCCCAAAAACAGAGCCGGGGAACAATACCAGCAGCTTTCTCTCCCAAGAAGCAGTCACAGCCACAGCTCCCTCCAATGAAAGAGTTAGACCCTGAGGTGATCAGTGCGTTGCCTGAAGATATCCGCTTAGAACTTCTCGCGCAGTACGGGGCAACCTCTTTACCCGGCCTGCCGCAGCCTCCCGACACCGATCAAACCTCGTCCGATTCCTGGACTGTTCCGCCCCCCGACCTCACTGACTCCAACTCTCGCGACTCTACGACGTCTGCGCCGGGCGGCAATTTGTTCGCGGGGCTGCCGCCTCGGGAGCTGCGCGATCTCATCTCCGTCTGGGTGGAGGCAGAGAGTGAGCCACAGAGCTGTGATGTGGCCATGTTAGCAGCCCACGCGGCGGGGATGGCTGCAGCACGCCACCTGGAGGCTCTGGACGTGAGCCTGCGCTGCCTCTGGCGCTGTATTCGCACGCGTCGCGCTGGCATCTCCCAGTGGGTGGCTGCTTACGAAGAAGTCGTACAAAATGTCCAGCATGCCATGCTTCAGGTATATAAATATCCTCTTAGGGTTCTACCGCTGTGATTTTAGAAGCATGAGATTTCTATTATCTGAATATGAGAACTAAATTTACATCTAGTTTTTATACATGTATTTTGCATGCGGATACATTTTCAGTGATGAATTCTCCCACAATTTATTTTAAAATATTTATTAAACTAAATTTTATTTAAGTATGACGGTGGAAAATTTCTGTCAGTAACACGTGCACTCGGGAAGGGAGAGATCGTATAGGTTCATAATTGATAGATAAGCCGTAAGTTAGGTATAAACCCAAGGTAAAGATCAACGGATCCCAAACTCGTTGGTTTCGGTTGGATACGACTCGGTAGGGGAGGGGTAGGACAGTCCTCGAATTTCAATGATAACCAAATGGCCAGGTGGGTAGGTATGAATGCTACTTTCCGTGACGGAATAGCATGAAACTAAACCATTTCCAGGGTAGTTAAAGAAATATAGAAATATCCGTCTCGAGGTCGTTTTGGTTTCCTGTCACACCATATACATTCGTAGGTACCCAACGTATTACAATAGGGGTTTGAATTGCTTTATTTTACTTGACTTCATAGATCTGGCTTTAAGAGTACAGTTCCGTTCATTTACCACAGGCTGCTCAAGAAGTTGATTAAAAGTTATGTTTACTTTGTAGACAGCTCCAAGTGAGTTGCATTTTGTACTGGAAGTCACTACTTATCTTTCCTGCCTTTCCCACTTTTTACTTTCTCGCTAGCCATATATATGGTTTTGTTTTTGTTTTGTTTTCGTTGAGATTGAGATTTTGGGTTTCCCATGATCGTGGGGGTCCCCTGAGTCCAAAAAAAGTGGTTTCTGGAAAAAGTCTGTCCGTCCGATAGTCTGTCCGTCAGTCCGTCCGTCCGTGTAGTGCTCTAGAGCCTATACCGTTCACCCGATTTTGATGAAATTTGGTATGGACCTGTCTAAAATCAGGGCCGAGGGGCATTTTCAATGATTTTTTGATTGCTAAAAAATTGCGCCCACTATTGCCAAAAAACCGCCAAAATAATTCAAAAATCGTGTTTTTGGTTACTCAGACAAGCGCCGACGGTACACTTTTCAATATATAACACTGAAAATTAGTATGTGTGTTGACAAATAGATGTTTCGAGGTCGTTTGCAACTAAAATTGAATTGGTTAAAAATTGCGGCCGTTTTGGACCAAAGTTCGATCCTTTCGGCGCCATTCACATTTAACAACCGATTGTCATGAAATTTGGTACAATTGTGTAGAACTACGTAACTTAAACATTCGTCTAGTATGGGTAATGATGAGTTTTACATCAGGTAATTGTGCGCGACGTCCACAAGGTCGATCTAGCGCTTGATATGTTAATGAGGAAATACCGAATAGCAACAGAATGGTTCTTAATGACCTCTTGCTGAAGAAACTGTTGCAAGTTATTGTTATAGTTAGCTAAATCACGATGCCATAAAGAAGAAATGTTAAGTAGGTTTTTTTGACTTGGCTTAGCTGTAGGTAGGTACGTACAATACAAAGTGTCGGAATGAAAAACGTGCACCAAGACTTATGTTCAGGAGGAATTAGTGATTTTCTTCAACTCTATGTGTTAAAAATATATGTTATATTACAGACCAAAACCGACAGTTTCTCGTAGATCACATGTGGAATTATGATTCACTTAGTCGGGTAGGTCACCCCATTTGGGGGGAAAACTGGGAACTTGGCTGCTTGCACTGTCGTGCACGCTGATTCGGGTGTCTAGCAGAGACGACACGACACGTTTGGTATTTACGGAAGCGATTGAATGAGAGGTGAGCAAGTGTGTGATGTGTGTGCGTTGTGACCTCAACGACATTGAATTCGCTCCCATGCGTTTGTAGAAAGAAACTGGTTTTTACTTTCTCGCTAACCGCATTATAGGGTGGGAAAGTGCCTGTTGTTTTCGTGTTTTCTTCTGCGTTTCCCATGATCCCTGGGGATCCCCTAATTGGAAAAAAGTAATTTTATCCGAAAAAATGTCTTTGTCATCCGGAGTCGTCATCCTTATCCTTCAACCCTGTTTGTTTCAAATTTGGTATAGGTACTTAGGTCCCCACCGAATGTTGCCTGAAATATTTCTGGACAACTCACTTTTATTGAGTTCTTTCTTTCCTAAACAAACCCTCTTTGTCCGCTCTTCTCCGGAGATTCAGTTTGCACCAAAAAGAATGGAGGGAAACCAAAAACTTTCTTTTGCATGGAATTTTTTTTTTTTTTTTTTTTTTTTTTTACGTTTTGTTGACCTTGTCCCACCAAAAATAGGTGGAACTAAAGTATAAAACGCCTGGTTGTCCAGTTAAATTACAAATTTAGAAATTCCTCTAAACTATAAAAAACATTTTCAAGTAAATATGATTTTAGCAATTTTTTAAAAAAATGTTTTCGAATGTTTTCGGGTTATCTTCAGGAACGATACAAGGTGAAAATCCACTCAGTCGAGTGACGTTTTGAGCGCCAAAACAAAAGATTTTTCTCGAAAAACGTCACGGTGCTTTAAAGAGGAAACGTCAGGAAGTTTTCTTGGCTTGGCTTGAATGTATACGTACGTGTGTGATGTTTGACAATACAAAGTGTCGGAATGAAAAAGTTGCACCAAGACTTATGTTCTGAAGGAATTAGGAAACGCGAGCAATGATTGCCGCCCTTCAATTCATCCTAATCTAGATTTTATTACGGACCTCAGCCCGTGAGTCCTACCTACACCTATAGGCACCGGCTGAGTTGTAGTAATGCGCAATGTACCTAGGTACCTACCTACCTACGAATGTCGAAAATATTACTAAGTAGGTTGGTAAATCTCCATGTACGTGAAATTACATTTCTATCGCAATGTTCGTTTTAATCCCCATTTTGAGGAAATTCGTTCTCAGTAATATACCTAGTCTTGGGTACGTTAAAGGTTTTAGGACTGTATAGGAATGTTATAGGTAATGTAGGTACAGGTACGAAGGTCATAGGCGGTTGATGGTCAAACGATTAATGCTCATCGTACTGACGCATATTATATTATACGATTATTTTCGTGCCTGTCTGTGGCCGGGTATAGTCAAGGGGTTCAACTTGTGAAAGGATACCTATATCTAACTTCCTCTAGATACCTTTACCTATACCTACCTACCTGTACTAAAAAATGGAGACCGCTCAAAAAAACTCACTGCCGTAATAGTATGCATAGCTCTAGACACCTCTAGAGAAGAGCTTCAGGGCCCAGTGACCTCTGCACAGTTGATTTCTCCCCTAACCGGTGAACGCCAGGTGCATGTCCATCAGTTGCCCTATAGGGTACACAGTTATATGTCAACCGAAGTAGGTACGTAGGTATACGTGATACGTGGGTAGGTTACCTACCTGTTAAGGGTCAGTCGACATTTTTCGTATAATCAGGTTTTTAATTCTAGCGGGTTCTTCTTCTTCTCCCACACACTCCCTTGAAGGCGAAGGCGAACAGGGAAGCCGCGAAATCAAGATGCATCAAAAACGGAAAAGTTTTGTCGGGAAGCTGGTCCCTGTGGAATCCTCGTATGTCTATGTCCTATGTCTGGTGATAGTGACTGGTTTGAGTTACCCCCACTACCTGGTGCAGGCTCAGCCTCAGCCTGGACCTGAGCTTCAGTATCAGTGCAGCGGCTCGTCTGGCTGCAGGTAGAATTGTTCCTATAAGGTACGTGTCACATATTTTGCTGATGTAGTATACTGTACCTAAGTAGACAGTTGGATTCATTAGCGAAAATTTTTTTGTTGTGAAAGAAATACATTTTTCTTTCTGTCAGTGGACCCACTTTTTGACATAGTTACGTAGGTCATGGCTATACTATATATGATAAGAATTAAGCTGAAGCACGAGAAAAAAATGAGAAGCTCTGAATCTCTGGATACAACCCATAACAATAAATCTAACATACCTTTCCCCTGATTTACCCTTCCTACCGGTAGGTACTGGTATAGTGGTATAGTATCGCCACCCTGACCTGCCTGGCCCGAGGGCATTCTGTGAACAGTGAATAGTGCAGAATGCCCTCGGGCCAGGCAGGTATTGGGGGACTGGGGTCATAGGGAACATATAATAGGTAGGTAATATTATATCTACCTGTAAGATAATATATTATATTGTAATTTCCATGACTTTATATAGTCTCGAAAGACTGGGCCTTTCATTTATAAAACAATTCAGTGCCTAAGGAAGTAAATGAATATTTTCTTGGGGGCCGGGTTGTGGGGTGAAGTCCGTGCAGTACGTATATGAACCCACTGTGATGCGTCCTTGCACGGGAAAAGCTGGTAGGTAGGACGTCCTAAAAAAGCACTGCAAAAAGTGCGTAAAAATTAACCAAACGCATGCCGACGCGGGACAGTGCGGTCGAAGATCTGACCGAGACCTTTGAAATGTCATGGTGCTACGCGAAAGTTGTTTCTGTAAAACGGGATTGGTAGGCGTCGCCAATTTTGGTAAAATAGGTATTACCTTGTTTGCACAATACTGCCTTATATCCTGTCGGTATGTTACCCTAACTTTGGCTATAGGCAGAGCATTCTCTGGTAACTAGGTATTTGTATACCTTGCTTGCACTGATTCTATTAGTGGACCGTAGGATAGGACAGGAAAAAGAAGTTGAAGGTCAACCGCTTTGAGTTTGTTGCAAGGTAGGATGGTGCTATATGGTACAATATCTATACCTACCCTATAGTAAATTGCCTTAATGGGGGAAACACAATAACACAACCTAACACAACAATAACACAACCACAGGGCCGTAGTCAATCTTTGCGGGCCCTGGGGAAGAAACCTACACCGGGCCCTCGACTGGCCTTTGCTCTTACAGAAGGAAATTTCGAAAACCATACCAGAACAGAACACTGATAGGCTGCTGTGCTTTTAAGAAGTTCATAAGACAGAGAAAATTGTAGCTAGAAGTACAGTAGGTACTTATAGATGAAATATGGGAAAATTTCACGTTTCAAGAACCGCTGTGTAGGAAATTTCCAGGCTAGGCACCTCACCCTTTACGGGCGGAGCGCCGGGTTAAGCTTCTTCGAGGCCCTAAACGGCAAATATCGTCGTAATAACTTGCCTACTTGTCGAAAAAAATGGCTTTTTTTTGGGACAAATACCTACCTATTAGTCCAGGAAAACGAAATAAAACCTCGTAACCAAGCGAGCGGAGCGAGCACGAAGAAAATTTAAGATGAATAGTAATTGGGGATGTCAGGAAGATCACGATTAATATTTACACGATGAAGTAGGTAATACGATACAGTAATTTACACACGTTATATATGAGCGCTATAGGTAGGTACTATACATATAGCAGAGCGAGAAAGATCTGAAAGAGTTTAGCAACGACAATAATTTTTACATTTCTTACCCCTCGATATGACTGAATTTATTCTGAGTCAAATGTCCCAAATTTCCAATGGAACAGATTCCGTAAAAAAGTTGGTATTATTATTATTGTTGTTGTTGTTAATATTATTATTATTATTTTTATTATTATTATCATTTCATTCGAACATTACCTTGAATTATTAATGTCGGCCATATCTTCCACAGGGAATCAAGCTCCTCAGACAGCTCAAAAAAAAAAATTATGACGACCGCAGAAGTTTGTGTAAAACCCTCTTGGAGTGAGACGACGGGGCGCGAGGCGCTGAGCGAGGCGGTTGGCCGCAGTCTCAGCCCTTTGGCCCAAGCTGTCGCGAGAGCTGAGCTACATGAGGACGATGCAAGCAAGGGCCAAGCTCTCAGGGAGCTCCGCGAGTGGGTCGTCAAGAACGATGGTCTCGTAAACGTACGCTTGGGTAAGATAATAAAAAATACTAAGGGTGCGTTCCACCATACTCGGTTAAGAGAAAATCGGCGTATTTCTCTTAACCGAGATGGCGGGATAAGAGAACGAAGCTAGGTCAAACTTTCGATTGGTGGCGGGCCTTCTGGGTTTAGGTTGCACTAATGATGGGACGTCTGCCCTGTTTCTCTGGAACTCTGGCAACGCCCATGCGTCCATCACTATATCATATCGGGCAGTTGAGGGCCGAGGAGGGGGGTTAGAGGGTGCAAAACAACCGTGTTGAGCTGTTTGGCTGGGCCCACGCCTGGTAAGCGAAAAACTTGCTTGTATCTGGATTCGAACCCGGACCTCTCAGGACACGAGTCAGCCAGTTAGACCGCTCGAACAAAGAAAGATGCCCCGAGGTCATGTTATTGCAAATTCACATGTATGTGGGCAGTATAAGCGTGCATAGCTGCAAGGGTGCAGGAGATTTATTATAAGTAGCAAAAAATTATGTAATTATGTAACATTAGTGAGTAATTTTCATGGTAAGTACTCCTATGATAGGTACAGTGTTACTACCTTTGGTACGTATAGGTGTAGGTAAGATAGCTATAGGTACTAATCAGTATGTAATTAAAGTAATTGTAGAATATTTATACTAATATTAAGGGCCACCATACATTCTCGACGAACTCCGCCAAAACCACTGTGCGAAAGTAAATATTCGACAAAAGTAATGTTTACATTTTAGTACCACCGGAGACTGGTAATTGCAATATCATATCGGTTGTGTCTACTCTAAAAGCTAAACATAGTGTGCTATTTAAACGCGAAACGAACGAGTGAAAGTAGGACACTATGTTAAGCTTTTACAGGAGAAAAAGTAGAGAAATGGTGTTGCAATTACGAACTTCCGTAAGTGAAATAAAAATTGTCAACATGTAACATGGCGGCGGTAAATATTACAAACATTTATCAAGCTTTTCTACTAAATGTGACGATAAAATCATACTGTTTTAATCCGAAACGTTACAAAAAAATATTTCGCGTGAGGTAGTGTTGTGTTTTCGCGATCTGTCAAAAAAACATGTGGACTGGTAGTTGACTGTTTAAAATCGCTCCTGTGGGCTTATTACTCCATTTCATGCAAAAATACAACACTACCTCACGACAAAGAGTCTCAGGTTTACATCCCCCTATAAACACATTTCACTCGCCCTGTAACTTCGGAGTAGGGCTTGAAGTACGTAGCATTGCGAACCAAATGGGTGTATTTCCCCTTAAAAATTGATGTGTGAGATCCTGCATGATCCCATAGCCAACCATAGGTACCTACATTATACCTTGACTCTTCAGAATCTTCAGTTGAGGTATTGCATGATAAAGGAACAGACCTATCCGGTCCTAGAACTAGACCTAGACCAGAACCGGTCCACGCTGGACATGTCACTTCCAGGCCGTTATAGTGAAAAAAAAATCTAGAAGTATGTACCTATACCTAGTCGTGTCGCCAAGGTGGGCGAGTTAATCTACTTATCGCTTTTGGTCTTTATAGGACCTGCCCATTTCACGTTCACTATCATATTTATCGATTTAATTGCATAACATATCACAGATTTGCAACATTAAGATGTAGAGGTGAAGTACTGACTGATTAGTTTACCTTCAATAGGTAGGTATAACTAAGTTCTTATCCAAACGCATAGTTATTATTAATTGCTTATAGGACCACGGAGTTTTGTGGGTCAGGGCAGGTTCGCCATGCCTACCTACCTACCTACACTTTTCTCTAGGATGGTCCAAAGAGTTATCCTATCCGCCTATACTAGGGGGGCCAAGAAACTTTTTAATGATTAGTCACTGAAATTTAAAGCAGATAAGGCAGCTAACGGCATCGCTAAACTGTGGATCACGATCCCAATATCACCGTGACGGTTAATACCAACCCGAAACCGGTGCAAGGTTTCCATCGCGCCTTAAGCAAGACAGATACCTAGGTACCAGCAATGATGGATGCGCGTAATCAAGTCAGGGTTACCTGCCTCCCAGTCCTCCATTCTGGCTGGCTAAAAGGGTAGAGATCGCTTTTGGAGGACTGTAGGTACTGCACCATGGATCAGCATGTATACCAAACCGCTGTGTCCTGAAAGGTCCGGGTTCGAATCCCGCCGTAATGGAAAATTTTTTCGCTTACCTACGGCTTAGTCGGCCCACTCCTATTCGGCTTCGGTATACAATTCTTCTTCGGCTTCGGCCAAAAATTCTCACAATACCAACTCATCGGCGCATATGTTCAATGAACGTCGTGCGTTTCGCCTGGAACTTTTCTGGAAGGGGAGAGGGCAAGAAATTTTCCATCTGGGGAAGGGTCACTCCTTCCTCAACAGGTGGAGAGGCAATAAATAACCACCTCTTCATGGCTTCGTTCGCATGCCTGGAACTGGAACATATTATGTGAAAATCAGTAACAGTTGTTTAAAAGTAGGTACTTACATACCTATGCTTCTCGAATTAACTTGAATCACCACCTGATCTGGGTAGGTACTTAGGGTATCAGTGACGTTCTATACTTGTCTATGAACAAAGAAGCACCTAAATTTTGGTACCATCCTACCTTTTACTATTCTGCATGTGTATACGAATGCTCGTCTTGCAGTCCGCCTTTCGGTCACTGATTGATAGAAGAGGTGGGTGTAACCTTTGTAAATTTTGTTCTAGATGATTCGTTCCTTCTACGTTTCCTACGCCTCAAGAAGTGGAACGTGGCACAGGCGGAACACACGCTGGTCAAGTACCTCAACTTTAGACAGAGCATTCCGAACTACACGTTCCGCCTCGACTGTGAGGAGGATAAAGTGGCCGAACTCATCCACGCCGGATACCTGTTCGCTTCCCCCATCAGGAATTCAAAGGGGCAAAGAGTTATCATTGGACTTGCCAGTAAGTACCTACCTAGGTACTCAATGCATGTGTCTGAATCACCGAGCTTTGGAATTATTTCCACACTTCCGGTTCTTTTGAGTGGGGCGTTCCTCCAGTGCCGGCGAATTTTCTTTTTCCAGGCAAACTGGACGTGAGCCGATTCACGAACATCCACATGGCCAAAGTACACGCCATCACATACGAGACGCTGCTGGAGGACCAGGAGAATCAAGTGTTGGGTTTCCAGCACGTGGGGGATCTTCGGGGATCCAACATCTCCCATCTCTCCCTATTCTCCCCCGTTGAATTCGCCATGTGTCTCCGCATCGGCGAGGTAAGAAACGTGGCATTAGAATAGGAGGATCAAAAAACCGTGAGAGCAGTGCATCTTCCAGTTCTTGGGAGATGAGACCGCTGAACTCCAAGGCACTCCTCCCCTCCGTAACCACCTTTTCAAGACTGTAAGATGCACTGCGAGCCGCCACTGGGTGAAACCCTGCATATTTAAATTCATTCTTTCCGCATCGCATTATCATCCTGCGTATTTCAAAGGATACAATGGAAAATCTTCCTATCGCCGGTCTCTTGCCAGTTGTGGTACCTTAAAATTTGACCATCTTCTTCTGGTTTGCAGCAAGCGTTCCCGATGCGCCACAAGAGCGTTCATTTCATCAACCTGAACCCTGCCTTCAAGTACGTGTATGACTTCTTCTCTACCAGATTCTCCGAGAAAATGAAGAACAGACTCATGGTAACTGCTATACCGATATTTACTGAAAAAGTCAGCCCGAGGTTCGGTAGAAGCCATGAGCTAAACTGAAAACCGGACATTTGGACATTCGTCACATATCTGATTTTCATATTTTCAGGTTCATACCTCCGTTGAGGACATGCACCAACATGTTGAGAGGAAATGCTTGCCGAAAGAATATGGCGGTGACATCCCCATGTCTGATATGATTGGTAAGAAATTTTAACACGTTTTCTGTTTCAAAATTTCTCTGCCACCTAAGTTCTAAAAAATTGGCAAGCGACCGGACGATATGTCAGATGCATGGAGATATTTTTCGAAAACCAGTTTTCCCCAGGGTAACCTAAAATCTACAGACGTCCAGACTACATTAAAATTCGACAGTAATTCACTACAAATTTATGTTTTTGCTGTTTCAGTGTCGTGGCAGAAAGAGCTGGCACAGCATCGGCAAAAAGTCCTGAGCCTCGACAGCATGAAGAGTCTCATCCCTATTCGCCGGAGAAACCAAACCAGCCCTACAGAAGAGATACAAGGCTCATTCAGAAAGCTACAAGTCGATTGAAATTCCTACCCTAGCCACATTAAGTAATATATTTTAAATTATGTTAATATATATAAATTGAAAATAATTTGTTTTGATTTCCATACCAAGCTATATTGAAAGTGATCACAGCCCAACAGTTAACAAGCCTACATTACGGTACAAAATCAAAATTAGGCTGTATAAACATAGAAGTGTATAAACATAGAAGAAACATTCAAAGCGATTTTCCACTGAGCACATAGAAGGCGACAGTCTTACAAAACAGAAACGTTGCAAATAGCGTAATGAACGAGTTTCCTTACGGTGGCAGACCTACTTTTGGTTCAATTAAACATTGAAGTACAGGTATGTACCTAGGTATATACATTTTTTCGTTTACAGAGTTTATTTCTATAGTCCACTCTCGGATGAGGGTAAATTCGGCCATACCTAGGGGTGGATAGACACAGAAATGTGAATTATTGTTGCCAAATTCTTTTAGATCATTGTGACTCCTTCTTAAATCTAGTTCTCAACACCCGTATTTATTTTTCGAGCAATGGGCGTCGTTACTCTCATTCAAGAGTGAGGAGGACTAAAGTAGGTCTTTATTTACGAAGCGGTTGGGATCCCTACTTCGTAAGTTAGTATCTCTGACGCTGAGGTGGAGAAGTTTGGAAACATAAAGAACGGGACTCAGTGCTGTTGGAAACGATAAGTATCTACCTACCTAAACTATTCTGTCGGTATGCCAGGTTAACTAAACTGCAATTTTTCTAGTGACACCGATAAGTAACGGTATTTTTTAAATAATCCAAAAATGTCTACTGGATATGCTTTTAAACGTTTCTCCAAATTTACATAAAAGTATGCTACTTCTTAACAAAAAGCGAAGGGTACAATTAACACAAAAAACCGGATCGATGTACATAGGTACCCATACATATCTAGGCTATTTTTTAGGCCTAAAGCTGTCATGGCGATTTCTGATAATTACAAAAACAAAAAAAGATTAGGGCTTAGAGCGCCATCTTTGGTATGAACTCACATTAAAAATAGCGAGAAAGTAAAAAATCCGTTAAGCTCAGAATGTATACATTCCTTCTTCAGTTTATGAATAATACAGCTTAAACATTGTACATCATCCTAAACCTATATTAAATTTTCAAAGCGCAGTCAGCGATAAATACAAGGCTCAAATTCAAGTGCTGAGACGATCATAACCATTTGGATTTCGATCCATTGTGGCAAAATGGCGGAGCATTACTAACAAAGGCCGATCAATTCTACAGGCTGTCTCATTTGAAAAGACTGACCAATCCTATGCTTCCTGCTCAAATAGTGATCGCCGATTGGTCAGCGTCAGCTAAATACCCTCTCCAAATGAGGCCATTCTTCGAGTTGACGGATCTAGGCACTACCCACATCTCTAAAGAATTTTCCTACTCTCAAAAATGAAAACCCGAAACAAACGAAAACAATTTTTGTGCACCAAAATTCTCGGAAAACATTGGGAAATTCAGTTTTCTAAAGTAATCACGAGCCCAGTATCACCCAGTAAACCCACACAGTTCTTATTTTTCAAACCAATATTGTTTCAAGAATTAGGTAAAGGGTGCAAAACTAATTTTCGTTTCTTTTGTATTTTCACTCTTACCTAAAGCATGAGGCATCTACAAATTGACGAAGTTGGTTACTTGAGATCCAGATACCGAATATACTCAACTTTCCATCAACGCGAGGAAAATTATAAAATGTAGCGAATTGTTCGCTGGTGGGGTCACTCGAAGGTCATGAGGTTGGCGGGCAGAGGCTTCTCCTCGATACCTGACGCGATCTGATGTAGCAGAAGACACCACTTCCGCGTCGAGCCTTGATTACCAGTTCGAAACTTGTAAACATTACCTAGCAACGAGATAACGATTAGAAATAAAATGTAGTTGCAATTTTTCTCTCTTATGGTACTTCTGCATATTTATGCCAAGAAAAGCCAAGCCATACTGGATATCATACCTAACTCGGCCACGGTGCCTACCTTTTCTATCTTTTACTTCCTAACGTCTGATGTAGACAGGTATACCTCTAACAGGATCAGAGAGCTGGAAGAGGTCTGGTGGGGAGCCAGACTGGATGAGGGCGACCCTCAGCCCCGGCAGAGCAAGAACTTTGCACGGCTCCCGTTTAAAGTCTGCTCTCTCGCTGCCCTTAAAGCCCTTCGCGGGAAAGTAGACCATGGAGGAGCCGCGGACCTGGACCCAGTATCGCTGCCATGCCGCCACAGCCGGTTTCCGCCCGCTCTTCTGCACCGTCTTACGCCGCAGGCAGCCCTGCAGCACGCACTCGAGCGGCTCTGTTGGAAAGTCTTCTGACTCCACAGAGAGGAGGGACCTGCAAAGATTATTAGATCGCTTTAGTATGAATATTTTCTTTTCAGTGCTCAATGCCAGCACTGTGTGGAAATGCTTAATCGAGGGGGTAACCACTCCAAAGATTCCTTGAGATTCCACTGAGATTACATAAAGATTTCAAAAGATTCCCAACGATATTCATAGAAAGATGAACCCCAAAGGGGTAACCACTCAAAAAAAAATTCCAAGATTCCCTGAGATTTCATAAAGATTTCCAATGATTCCCAACGAGATTCCCAACGAATGGTTAACCCCTCGTGCTTAACGCTAAAACAATTGATAAGGTGAACGTACCCTCTGCGAATGATATAGGTGTCAGGATCGTCTACCAGTCCTTTGTCCCCCGAAGGGCTGATATCGCCCAATCGGAGAGAGTATTGGGAGTGGTGGGAGTATTGCTCCTCTAGCAACGAATCATCCAAAAGGTGTCGAGGCGTGCTGGGCGCAATCTCTTCAGTCGGCGTCACTTGTACACATTTGTTGAAAATGCTGCACAAAATAATACTCTCTTTTAAAACTAGTTCTATTGTTAAGTCTGCCTTGCGTGCGTCTTATGGAACGATAATGCGCAAAAGAGATTATCAGTTATCCGCAAATTAAGGCAGTGATTAAGGGTCCGCTATACCTGACGATGCATTTTTTTGCCACCCATAAGATTAACATTGCGAGCGGCGATTCATTTTCAAGGTTTACCCTTGGTTGGAAAGACACAAAATTTTGCCTGTACCTAGCCCTAACAATGTTCTAGGTCGTGTTCGAAGCGGATTTCCCATTTTTTTTACTGGTTTTCGAGATACAGCACTTTTCTTGAGGTATGCGTTGCTAGCATTTGCAAAACAGTTGCAATAAAAGAAACCAGTGAGAAATTGGGAAATCTGCTTCAAACACGACCTAGAACATTGTTAGGGCTAGGTACAGGCAAAATTTTGTGTCTTTCCAACCAAGGGTAAACCTTGAAAATGAATGTTAATCTTATGGGCGGCAAAAAATGCACCGTCAGGTATAGCGTCCTCTTAAGTCATTTTGCAATTGAGAGGAATTTTAAGTAGGAGAAAAAGTGGGAATCACACTCGCGACCACTGGCTGGCAATCAGAAAGTTGTAGATTCGATTCCCGTCTCCGCTTCCAAGTAAATACCGAGTCATGCCATTTATTTCACAGTTACGATATCGAAGTAAATGTTGATAGCATGCTTGTTTCGGAAAGCTGATTCGGAAAATAAGCGGTACCAAGTGAGGGTGTTGACAAAACTATAGTAAGCTGACACATACAGCTACAACATCCAGCACGGAAGAAAAAGCAATCAGTTAGGGATGACAGCACAAGACAGGCACAACTACACGGATACGATCCCTACTGGCAAACAACTTTTTCATTTTCTTCCGCTTCTCGAAATGATTCCGAAGATGGGTTTTGATGTTAAAATCACGGAGACAAATAGTAATTGTTGCAAAGAAAAAAGAACTAAAAGAGTCTCCCGCAATCTCCTTCCAAATGTACTAAAATAATAGAACTACCGCGAATTATCCTTCATCCGACCGTGTGGCTCTTAAGAACAGCTCAAATTAATGAGGGTAGCAACGGGTGAAATGCTGTCGGACGAGGTTCATTGTAGGGGTGCAAAACGGTGCGAAAATATCATAATAAAATTTCAAATCAATATTGCTTAGTGAAAATCTAATCAAAACTTCGGGAAAAAAATTTGAGGAAACCCTAAACTATGTAACTAAAGGGGGTCATGCTCCGTACGTCACGCAGCACTCACCCCAACGGCCCTCCCCTCCCATGGTGGGTATACAAATTGCGGGGCAGACTTGTGCTACGAAATCTGGGAACAACATGGACGACAGGTTACTCTCACAAACACTCACAGACAAGCTCCCTCGTTTCGAAGTCTATATTTCTCCTATCATTCATCTCATTGAGACGGAATACATATTTTCTGACTTAGTGCCTCTCAGTGGCCGAGTGGTTAAGGGGACCGCTTTGTGTCCTGAGAGGTCCGGGTTCGAATCCCGGCGGAACGGAAAAATTTTCCGCTTCCGACATGGATGTATTGGCTTCGGCCCACTCCTAAACTGGCTTCGACCACTTCATCTTCGGCTTCGGCCAGAAACTTTTAACAAAAAAAAAAAAAAAAAAAAAAAAAAAAAAAAAAATCTGACTTATACTTCAAAACACTTAAAAATCCCAGTGTTCAGAAAGTCTCCAAACAAATTAAAACCTTACATTTCTTTGATGAATTCCTTGTTATTCTGGTACATACCTACTCCGCACAAAGAATACATCAAGCATAATTTAAGGCACATCAGACAAAATAAACGTACTTGGAGCCGAGGCTGCGTGATTTTCTGTGTCCAGGGGCGAACTTAGCGGAGGCCTGCAGGGCGGCATGGAGCCTCAGGGAGCCGCCGTTTAGGCCCTTAGCGGGCGAGAGACTGAGGGACGCCACCGTGCTGGCGGCATTGCCTGACTCTGTCACCGACTCCTTTGAATTGGAGCTGCTCGATGTCGGCGAAGGGGGCTCCAGGGTCAGCGACAGCCTGAAATGTCAACAGTAGAAATAAACGTGGCACCAGAATAGTTTTTAACTCTGCCAGAAAATTTTGTTTTTTGTAGAAAATTTCAAAATTATTCTACCTTGTCCGCTCGGTACTCCTTTCTTGCCTCGGTCTTTTATCCCTATTTATCACCTTATCACTAATCACTACCGAAACAGACTAGATATTATTAGCGAATGACAGAACTTAGATTTTTCCACTGTTAAAACATACAGCTTACTTGTACTGGTCATCCTCGACAAATTTCTGAAGTTCCTCGATGTACCGCACAGAGTTCAAGTACTGGCGTACGGGGGGCTGCTCCTGAAGATTGGGGTAGCTTGAGTCCTGCAGGCTGGATATCACCCTCAGTATGTTGTTCATTTTGGCGCGGCGAGGCTCTGACTCGAGCCCCGGCGTGCCTGGGTGCGCCATGTCGATGTATACGAGATCAGTCAGGTATAGGCCTGCACAACCAAGAGTTACAAATATAAATATAAATATCTATTCCAAGCCTAACGTTAACCTAACAATCGAGTGTTTTTTTTTTTTTTTTTTTTTTTTACAAAAATTGCTTAAATATCAAATACTCCAACTGACCTAGATAAGGTATGCACGGGAGCTTGAGGGAGTTGATGTGCTGCCGCAGTCTCTGCCAGTTGTCATTGTCCTGGAACAGTTCTGCCAACTTGTCGAACGTCTGCCGATCCTTCTTCGACAGTTGCGCCCATGTTTTATTTAACCTACAAAAAAACAGCTCAACTTATTATGAAGCACTCTTCCGAGTAAAGAACAAACTGCAGCAACCTTGACGATGGCTTGAACCAAACTCCCGCTCTTTCAGACAGATTCACTCTAATCTTGGAGTTTTCTGTATCCTACTTATTGAAGAGATATTAAAGATCCTGAAATGTAATTTAATAATGAAAATCTACCTAGATTACTATAGGTACATCAGGATTCCCCTCGGTAAAATTATTTACAGCAATCCAATTCCATTATTGAAGCTTCCAAGGGAAAAATTTCATGAAGTTTCTTTTAGCGTTCATACACTCTATTATAGCTAAACTACTTAAACTGGATGTCACTTCATAGACATAGCCTTGAAAATAAAACGACTAGTTGAACTAATGAACCACTACTTGGTTTTGAACATACCTATAAATTGAAGCACTCTGGAGTGCCGACACAATCGCAAACAGAGAATGCAGATTATTCAGCTCATACAGCTTCTTGGCTATCCGAATAAAGTGGGCGAGAACTTCGGCGCGAGGTTTAACGGCGGACTGGCTGAGGACCTCCTGGACCGTCCAAAAGCTGACGTGGTTAAAGCGGCGGGTGAAGCTCACAACATTGGGAGCTACGAGTAGTTTGTTCTTCTTACTCCAGCCGCAGGAGGCAAGTTCCTCGGGCGTGATGCTCCTGAACACTGGGAGATCCATCAGGGTGAGCTGAGCGGCCAGCGCTTCAGGGGCGACGGACAGCACGCGGCACACAGACCCACGCGCTGTCGCCGGCAAGCTCGCCGACTTCCCATACGCCCTATGGACAGCAAACAAACAGGGTAAGAACGAAAGTTTTTCATGTGAGAATACGTGCCACAAAATTTCTCACCAACACACATCTTAAGGCAGCTGGCCAGGACATGGACCTTTCCTGGCTCATCTTGCAAAGCTCGGGGATGCAGACAACCCCTTATGTCGTTACTGAGTATCAGGCTCTTAACTTACCCTGTATTTTCATAGTAGCTGGGAGGAGGGCCGACCAGAATGGAAGGTGCGGAACTCTTTTTCCCGCAGTCGGAAGGAGACCGGACGACGGTTCCAATGGCGGACTTGCGGGGGGTCCTCAGAGACTTGGTGGCGGGGTCGGAGCGGCGGAAGCCCCCCTCGTCATCCGCCTCTGGTTCGGTGTCTCGCACCTCAGTGTACCTCATCGTGGCCATACGCGGACTGGCCGATGGGTGCTGCGAGGGCGCGCGGCGTCATGACTGGGCCATCTGCTACAACAAACGCAGCTGTCATACGCTGTGTACACGTGCAGAGGAGAGCACCTGCCCCCTGGTGCTATTTAGTAGCGGGACATGTGCAGCGCTCAGGGTTATTTTGATTCTACTTCACCTCCTTGGCTGTACTCCACGCGCATCTTGGATGATAGTGAATTCAGACTTATCGAAGGGTGGATAGGCTACAGATATGTGAATTGTCGTTGTTAAACTCTTTGAGATCATTGTGACCCTACTTCTCAAGTCTACTTCTGTTTCTGAACAAAAAAATAATTTTGGGAACCCTGTGTTTTTTTGAAAACAATGTGTGAAGTTACTGTCATCCGAGATGCGGGTGGAGTATAGTAGGTTTGTTTTACCCACCAGCGAGGGGTTCACCACTCGTTGGGAATCTTGTTGGGAATCATTGGAAATCTTTATGAAATCTCAGGGAATCTTGGAATTTTTCGGAGTGGTTATCCCTTCGGTGTTAATATTTCTATGAATATCGTTGAGAATCTTTTGAAATCTTTGAGGAATCTCAAGGAATCTCTGAAGTGGTTACCCCCTCGCCCACCAGCAACGCATGTCTGACTATCAGTGATGAGAAAAATTACGCATGACACATGTACCGAAGCAATAATCCACCTAGGCGCAGAAAATAACTAAAATATAGGTAGTGTAGATACAACGATACATTTCAGGTAAACAAAAGCAACAGCTGTGACGTTGATAGAGCTCACAGCTCACCCCTACCGGAAGTAATTCACGTAATTCATTCTAACCGAGAACCGAGCTACGCCCTCTTCCGATCAGCGAGTCACTATACCTCCTACCAGTTGATTGTTATTGAGTGTTTCGGATATTAAATTCCAGGAACGATCCCTAGGAGCTGCACAAAAGGTGGAACTAATTCTGCGATCACTGATAGTCATTCTGAGTTATCCCCCTCTATCTGACATAATATGGGTTATACCTGTATATGCTTCTGCTACATACGTGAGACTCACTACTGAGGTCGTGGTAACCTAACCTAACCCTAACCTAACCTAACCTAACCTAACCTACCCTAACATCGCTGACAGAATTTTGTCATCTAATAGCTTCTCTTGTGTTTTTGCGACTGACTACCTAACCACCTAGCTCACCTATATGAGCTGTTGTTTATTTTCGGTTCGTATTTGGGTATTTTCGAATTTACGGCGTGTAACAGCCACACATTACTACAGTACTACAGGTAGTATCTACACCATTTTCCAAAAGGGAGACGAAGGAGTCTTCTTTCCCTTTTCACTGACACGGTTTTCCAGAGCCTAGTCAAGTAATCCAGAGTAATAACTGCGGTCTACGCTCACTCGTACATTGCACTTTGTACCTCACACTCGTACTATGGCGTTATTCTCGGTGCAGCCGTTTATACAGTGGTTTCTCTCTTCTGTCAATTTACAATTGTAATTTGCAAAGCAAGGAGACTGGAGTGCAAGCTTGTCAATCAGGTACTTTTACAAGGATGTGTACCTATCACATCAAGGTCACTCAATCACTCATAAGGTACAAGTTCCTTGTCAATAGGACATAAGTGGCTGGTAACAGTTTGGAACAACGCACAGAGGCATCTGGTGCACCGGAAATGGGCCAAGGAAGGGTAAGAACCTAGAAAGTGGAACTTCCAATTTACATACTATCAAAAAAAGGTATAGCTGCTTTGTGAAGACAGCGTACAGTACGCCATGGGTTTTATAAGGCTGAGCTGAAGTTCCAAGCCTAAACGGTAAGACATCTGCGCCGTGGCGCCCACCTGAAGCCACCCCTTCTGGCAACTAACGATATACCTTTGAAGGCCCTGTTTCAACGCCTTTTTCTGAAACCTACAATACCTGAAAACATCTGCTTCAGATGCTAACTGCTCTCCAGACCTAGACATTATCACATCAATGGAATATCATCAATATTTATGTTTCTTCGCTATTCACTCTCTCTTTTACCGACGAGCAGCATAGGCTGACAGCCGGAAGCGAGTGGCGATGATAGTGCGCCTCGGTGCGTGCTGGTTACTACTTCCAGACTTACACCATTGTATTGTCATCGTCATTATCGTCATCGTGATAGTCACAGCTGCAACTACGACTAACTCTGTCTGTGTAATCAATAGCCCAGTCGCCCGGCCATGACTCTCCGGCGAAATGAAAAACTTGACAAGGACGCCGAGCCAAAAAAAAAAGTCGTCGGAAGAGGTGAAAAAGACGTAACAAACAGTTTTATAATCCTTTATCCTTTCCTTTAACACTTTTTGAAAATTGAAATTCCTTAGTGCGTTCGAACGCCTGTTACAATAGTCTAGGCTAGGGCCAAAATTGTGCCTTACGGAGTCGTTGAATCAGTGGCACGATCGAAACAGCATTTTGGGTTAGTATTAGTGGTATAAGGCTTGGTGATAGAGCACTGAGGTTTAAGCAAGAGAACCCAGGTTCGAGTCTCAACCTATCAAGACTTTTTCTTGCTAAATATTGCCCGACTCAATGGGTACCTGGCCTTCAATCCCCGGGAAGACCCCGACTGTCGTCGTTTCTAACCAAATCACCTTCTTGGGTTAGGAAACGACCGCGTTAGTAGAAAAGCAAAGAATCCGGGACTTTATCTCGCTAACAGTAGAAGATTCAGTGAGTTTTGAATTTCCAGCAAGTCGCAGACTACAGGTATACACGCATTCAAGTCAACCAGAACCTGTTGAGTGACCATAAACGGAAGCCAATTAGCATACTGATTGAGACTATGTAGATTGCGGATGGTGGATGGCACAAATCAAAGCTTGCCGCATGTTGACTGCTGCCGCAGGTGCCTACCTACTACTACTGCGTAGGGCGTGCCTATAATAACCTTGCACCTTATTTATCACTTTTATTCCGATAAGAAAGAAGCCACTTTCTCCAAAACTTTTTGATAAATAAACAAGCATGAGGAATTGATCATTTTGGCTTGCAAGGAGGCGGGAGGAAGCCTGTTTAGAAATGGGTACGCGGAAAATATTACTTACACCGGGATTCGAACCTATACCTCCCCCTTCACCACTTGGCCACTGAGGGGCACTTACCCCTAATTCTAAAAACGGCCTCGATAGCCGAGTGGACTAAAAGGTCGACTTTTGAGGAGCAGTGAGAGCCGGGTCACACCGGTTCGATCCCGATCATACCAAAAAGTTTTCTGCTCGGCATTCACCTCTGATATGTTCAGCATGTCAAGTGAAATGTATATCGAGGCTGTGGTGGTTCGGAACCCACCTAAAACTGTAGGTCCCCATCGTTTACACGATGGCTGGGGAGCTGGTATTTGGTAGTGCTGCCAGCTGAGCACAATGGATAGTTCTTGAAAACGGTCTAGTTACTGGGCTTCTCCCCCCCCCCAACCCTCAGCTATTATTATTATTACCCCTAATTCTAATTCCTTTTGGAAAACTTTATAACGGAAGCTTGGGTAAACGCCCTTTCATAAAGTGTAATATGAATAGCCGAACTTGACCCTCGGCGTCAGCGGGCACTGGCAGCTGTCAGTGATTAGCTATGAGCGATGACATATGTCGCATAAGATCCCCATTAAAACTAATAACATTCTTATGGAATATCCTAATGACCAGCTTCCAATGTCAAATGCCAAGATCAAGGCCCCACTTCAACGTTGTTTCCATACTAAAATTATTCCAATCATGTAACATGACTCATGATTGGTGAGACCGAGGGGGTTTCCTTGAGATTCCATAAATATTTCCAAAGATTCCCAACGATATTCATAGAAAGATGAACCCCGAACTCCAAAAAAATTCCAAGATTCCCTGAGATTTCATAAAGATTTCCAATGATTCCCAACGAGATTCCCAACGAGTGGTTAACCCCTCAGGTGAGACAGAACTCGTAAGTAGTTAACACACTTGGATCAAACTCTTTCCTCAATTTTCTCACGGTAAAAACTGAGTTTTCATGAAAAGACTCACATTCTGAGTCACTCACTCACTCACACTCACATAAGAGCATGTCAAAAACGCGAGAAAAAAGCTCAAGGTATCTCACTTGCGACACTTCTCACTTCTTCTAGGAGGTATGCACACTCAGGATATACCTGATGGCTCCTAAATTACTATAGTCCAAGTCAGGCTGGGAGCGTACCGATTATTCATAATTTCTTGAAGATTTTCAGTTGACGCCGATCCGAATTTGGGTTCCATATCCTACCATACTCTAAAAATGCCAGTCCGACCCTGAGCAGATATTTCCCTGATCAAGGAAAAGTTTTGATCAGCCCTAGATTTGCTATAAATTATGAGTAATCGGTACGCTCCTAGCCTGACTTGGACTATACCAAGGGAGCCACGAAGTCACGGGCACCTCACTCATCAAAGCAATACAATAGAATCTAATCAGTTCTATCGCACATCTCATAATTTCCAATCTCTAGAACACAATGCTCAGATAACAAAAGCGATCTTTTCTCAATTCTGATTCTTTCAAAATGGAAGGGTATTGTGTCACAGTGCAGTTGCATTATTGCGAGGTACAATCAGGGCATGTGGGCTGCAATTATGCCTAATACCAGTAGGCTGCCAGCGCCGCACCATGGAGAAAGTTCCAATCACCTATCGGAAGGACAGAAGGGTAATAAATTACCTCACACTACTACGTACAATAGATACAGCCTTTAAGGGCCACCATATACATTCGCTATTTTTTTACGTTCCTATTTCAAACTTTGTGAGAAAACTATTGGATATTTAAATATTCTGAAATATAATATGTCTTCTTAACGTCATTACTCATGAGGCTATGTTGTGATTTAACGATCGAGTGATTTTTGTCACAAAAAAAATTGTCCAAAATTTTCTCACAAAGTTTGAAATCGGAACGTAAAAAAATAGCGAATGTATATTCAGCCTTAAGCTGGCCTCACCCGATGCTTCCCAGGATGGAGGGGCTGGAATGATGGGCTAATAGGGATATTAAGGCGCCATCCCACATCCCAAGGGTCGAATATTGACACGGCCGTATACAGGAAACTAAGGATGCATTATGGATGGAGTTTTCCGACTTTAGGTATCTTGGTTTTGAGATCCTTTTGACTCTTCCTCAAATTCGTCCTTCAGACTAAAAGGACAGCCACATCCCGTCATCCCTCGTTAGCTTTCAAGCCACGTGTTCGTCTTTTCTGGGCGGGAGACATCCGTGCCAGGCAGACCGTATCAGTGTTGAGTACTGTCGTAGCTCATGTGTCACACTCGGAGTGAATGTGTACTATCTGCCTGACCTCGTACGCAGTACCACGGTTAATGTGAGCAACGTGCCCCGGTAGCCAATTTCATACGGGACAATGGGACGCTAAGGCCCCATCCCAGATTAACCTCCTCTACACTTTATTACCCTACAGGAGATGAGCTGAACCGAGCTTAATAGCTTGAGGAAACACACGGAGGAGTCTGTTCCGAAGGGCCTGCCTTAATCCCCGAAACAGCGGCAGCGTCTCGAAATTTTTTCCCGCCAAAAAATGGAGGATCCAACGAAGCAGCTCATGAATGAGGGTCATGCAATTGGACAGCGAAATCATTTTGAACGCTTTGTTTAAGGGTCCGCTTAACCTGACTATGCATTTTTTGCCGCCCATAAGATTAACATTGCGAGCGGCGATTCATTTTCAAGGTTTACCATTGGTTGGAAAGACACAAAATTTTGCCTGTACCTAGCCCTAACAATGTTGTAGGTCGTCATCGAAGCAGATTTCCCAATTTCTCACTGGTTTCTTTTATTGCAACTGTTTTGCAAATACTATCATCGCATACCTCGATTTTTTAAGAGGAAAAGTGCTATATCTCGAAAACCAGTAAAAAATTGGGAAATCTGCTTCGATGACGATTTACAACATTGTTAGGGCAAAATTTTGTGTCTTTCCAACCAAGGGTAAACCATGAAAATGAATCACCGCTCGCAATGTTAATCTTATGGGCGGCAAAAAATGCACCGTCAGGTTAAGCGGACCTTCAACTACCAACACAATGCATAAATGGGACTATACGAACAAAACTCTGTAGTTGAATACTCAAAGTATAAAATGTTTGTATTGGGAACTTCGACGGTTCCAGAGGGTTCGCTAATCATTTGTAGCCTCTGATATTTTGAAACCGCACTCAACCTTCTCTACGATTTCCCCAATAATCATAATAATAAGCATAATCATGTCATAATCGAACATATAGGGACTGCGTGTTTGATTTTCAAGAAGAAAGATTAACCTGAAGAAACCCACTTCAAAAATCATTATCCGGTGATGTAGTAGCAATAAGCTTAAAAGCAGCGGGAAGTAGAGTGAGCGATAGTGCAGGCACAGAACGAATAATTAAAGAAGCAGGAGTTTTACGATGGAAACAGGAGTTTTTACGACAGCACTGGAATAGATGAGGCAGGTCACGCACGCTACGGAAGTGTGAGGAGCAGCACCCACCATCACGTGAGACGTGACGTGTGTTTTGATTCATAGCCACCCACCCGTCCATACGCTTCGGCAAGCCTGATGGAAAAATACTTGCTAGACGCAAAAACCTTCGGTCAACTAGCCAAACGATTTCACTTGACATGCTGAACATATCAGAGGTGAAGGTCGAGCAGAAAAACTTTTTGGTAGGATCGGGATCGAACCCGGTGTGACCCGGCTCTCACTGCTCCTCAAAAGTCGACCATTTAGTCCACTCGGCTATCGAGGCCTCGCAAAAACCTTCGGTCAACTAGCCAAACGAACGTACTTATGTCTAGATTATATATCTGGGGGGTAGACCGCTGACAGTGCCATCACTGCTGCCAAACTGCAGAAGAACTACAAACAGAATGTTAGTTGTCATAGCGTGGCAATGGACGGGACTAAACAGCTGGAAAATTGTCACTATTGACAGTATTGACAATACTTGGCACCCACCGACAGGGGAAAACTACACTGCTTGTCTGCAGGCAAAACTGACCCACAATTGTACACCAAATGTAGTATGCAGTTCAGAGCTATACATCAAAACAAGCAGAACTAACTTGAATTATCTATTACTATACTTATCCAGTAACCATCTGCGAAATCTTAATGAGAAAACACACATTTCGGTCTCTTGAACCCTATTATTAATTGCACCATGCAGCTAATATCAGGTTAACCCAGAATTGAAGTGCTTATATAATGGTCCACTTTTGCAGGACACTAAAGTCATCATGTGCCTCCTTCGTGTACCTGTGAGATGCTCTACTTCACACTCTGTGGAGCGTGTCGGCCCCCATTCCAACACTAAACTGCCTCAACATGTGACAGTATCAGAAAGCTAAGAGAAAAACAGTTGGGGAAAATGTCCCATTTTCACAGCCACAAAACTGGACGATTTTTGTCACTGTAGATACGAGAAAAATTCCAGAATCCAGCGTGTAAGGGCAGATTCGTGAAGAGGAAACCACAATACGAAAGGATTCCTCCCATGCGTGTCCTATGGTAATGATATCCTCCTTATCGCAATTCCTCTAGGTCAGACTGAGCTTGAACTGAGGCTCATCACAAAAGCAAGAACTCATACTGCAAGAGAACACCAAAAACAGGGCTACCATCTGCAGTAGGGTGACTTCGGTAAATGATTAAGGGTCCGCTATACCTGACGGTGCATTTTTTGCCGCCCATAAGATTAACATTGCGAGCGGCGATTCATTTTCAAGGTATACCCTTGGTTGGAAAGACACAAACTTTTGCCTGTACCTAGCCCTAACAATGTTCTAGGGAGTGTTTGAAGCAGATTTCCCATTTTTTACTGGTTTCCGAGATACAGCACTTTTCTTGAGGTATGCGATGCTGGCATTTGCAAAACAGTTGCAATAAAAGAAACAAGTGAGAAATTGAGAAATCTGCTTCGAACACTCCCTAGAACATTGTTAGGGCTAGGTACAAGCAAAATTTTGTGTCTTTCCAACCAAGGGTAAACCATGAAAATGAATCGCCGCTCGCAATGTTAATCTTATGGGCGGCAAAAAATGCACCGTCAGGTATAGCGTCCTCTTAACGGGAATAGATGAAGAGTAGCGAAAAAGCGAGGAGACCACAGGGAGGGGGAGCATGAAGTTGCACACAGCTTGAGGGGAAAATTCGAAGCACAAGAGTCGCTTTGTCAAGTTTCAAGTGCGACAGCTTGAGATTGGCAACTGAAGTTGGAAACTCCATCTAAGCTGTAGCCCCCTCTAGGGTAAAACGAAGCGATATGACTTTATAATCAGAACGCGATCTGGTCGGCCAAGAATTTATGACCCCCGGGTTGCAAGGCAGACATCAGCACAAAGAAACTCTGCAGAAATCAGAATATGAATCATAAGTGAGGAATCTCCCTCCACCTGGCATTTCTCGAGCTTTCAATAAACAAGATTCTTGTCAGTTTGCTTCCTCGTCAAATCCTAAAAGGAAGCCAAGTCCTGATATAGCTAGCAAGTGTGTATGAGTCAGAGTACAGAGGAAACCCACCTCACATTCCACTCCAGATTAGGCGCCCAGCTGAGGATGACCGACTACTCAACTTCTACTAGCTGCTAGTTACGAGCAGCCAACCTGCCATACGAGTTCCTATCTGGTCCAATGCCTTCGTAGTTTGGATACAGGAAAACACTTTTTCTTGTTTTACTAGGGATTAGGTACTACTGGACCTATTTTGATATCTTGCATACAAAGAAAACAGAAAGGATGCTGCAAGACATGGGTGCCACACCCATGAAAAGGAAAAATATGGTGCCTAAAATCAAGATTTACAGCTCTACAGCTCCCACAACGGGACAATAACCTATTTTTCACAATCAGCGTACCTGTGGGAGCCTGACGGAGGTTTGCGACCCGTACCATACCTTTTGAGGTTCAAGTTGATATATCTAGATCTAGATCAACTGGTTAGGTTTTTATCAATATTGGCTAATACCTCCGTTTGATAAGATTACGTATTCACTTGACTTTGGCAAAAAAAAAAAATTGCCCTACTTTCGCAAGACTTCATAGGGAGATCAAAAGTCCGGATTACCCCTGGCGGTTGCCTGGCCTTCATTGACTAGAAGTTGACGAGTTTCAAAAGCGCGAGGGGTTAACCACTCGTTGGGAATCATGGGAAATCTGTATGAAATCTCAGGGAATCTTGGAATTTTTTGGAGTGGTTACCCCTTCGGGGTTCATCTTTCTATGAATATCGTTGAGAATTTTTGGAAATCTTTATGGAATCTCAAGTAATCTCTGGAGTGGTTACCCCCTCGCAAAAGCGAAAAACTGTCTCATATTCGTGATCTGCTGGTGGTCGCCTGTTAGCGAAAATCGAGTGAAGTGTAGTAGTGATAGTTTAGTGAGCGTGTGGGAGATACAAGTAAGCTCAGAAGGAAGTTGTCCTCGTGCGTTCTCACGGCTGTTTTCCTCATTCACATTTAAAACGCCCCCATCAGTTCATAAATAATTTACACCACACAGGTTTTTCTAACAACACACATTTGAAAGATTCATAGTCTGTTGAGCTTCTTCTTCAGCTCACGGTATATAGAATCTCCTTCGACAGAAAAGAAGGAAAATGTTTTGTCTTGCATACCACCTTTGAATTTTACTTAAAAAAACAAAATGTGATACTTCCTGATTTTACCAGAAAAATTAATTTTCGAATCTAACAGAATTTTCTCTAAAGGACTATAACTTTGAATACTCACCCACGGCTTTGAAGGCCAAGTTGCTAGTTCGTTCCAAGTCTTTCACACATTATTCTGTACCTGCAATAAAAGAACAACAATGTTTTATAGCGTAAAATAACAAAACACAGAATTTCTAAGAAATGTCTGCTGACGACCCAGGTAGCAATGTTTCCGGCCCTATCGAATAAAATTCTATATTAATTTCGCAATTAACGTATTTTGGGTACTATAGATTGGGGGTAAGTGCCAAGCCGACGTCAGATGAAGACAATATTTATAACCTGCGAACAGCATGGGATAAATTGACAGGAACTTCACATAAACTATGGATATCACTCCACTACAGCTTAGTGTAGCTGAACATAGGGGTAGGTGAGGGTAGAGGGGTCACACGGCCCTCCCCCATGTGTGACTCATACAGCGGCCTTCACGTGGACACGCAGATGTCGATCACTTTCAAGAGTTTCAGTACAAACGATATTACTGCATTAGTCATCCACACACACGTTGTGGGGGTGCTGACTGCGATCTCAGCAGTCTTCCCCTTTTGCTGCTATTCACGGGAACTCTACTTCAACCGCTGACGCTCCAACCCTCAGTATGTTGGATAGTCTAGCCATCCTATGTCAGGTTCTCCAACAGTCCTATACCTACCTACTCCTGTTGGTTCAACCAATAATCATCGGTACGCCGGATACTCCAACCGTCCTCTACACCGGATACTCCAACTAGCTTACCAACCTAGACGCCGGATTCTCCCAATAACGTCTATACTTACGCCGGCTACTTCAACAGTCCCATACCTATACCGGATTCTGCAACCCTCTATGTACAACTGACAGAAGACGAGTAGGTATTTCCTCGTCTGCGACTGCTGAAAGGTGCACCGACGAGGGGTTAACCACTCGTTATGGGAATCTCGATGGGAATCATTGGAAATCTTTATGAAATCTCAGGGAATCTTAGATTTTTTGTGGAGTGGTTACCCCTTCGGGATTCATCTCTCTATGAATATCGTTGGGAATCTTTGGAAATATTTATGGAATCTCAGGGAATCTCAAGGAATCTCTGGAGTGGTAACCCCCTCTTGTACCGATCGACTTTTCTCAGTCTTTAGGTTGTGGTATTCCCTATGACCTTCAAACCTTGTAAGGGCGACTGACGAAAGAGGAAGAGAAAGTGATGCGAGCTTGATAGGAAGCCATTTTGGATGATATGAAGGGTAGCGTGCCGAGTGAGGTTCCCTCACTGACCTTGTCTGGGTGAACTGAAGGCTCCCAGCGGTGGCAGACACCCCCGCACCCCCGCACCCCCGCACCCCCGAAAGGTCACAAGGGTCACGCGTCTCTCAATGGGCGGATAAGCAGGGGGATCAATATCAATCGCTCTATCCGAAAACGGATGCCACCAGACTCATTTTTCATTCGGGAAAACTCAGTCGCATGTGTTTCTTCAGACATAGTTTGAAAAAGCTAACGGAAGTCCAGGTAGCTTTGACATTCATAGGAGCACATCATTCTATTCAGCATGCGCTTATCAGGGGTCAACTTAGAGGCTGTCACCAATGACACTTTTTATCAATAACTGCCCCAATTTCAAGCTATTTAAAAACAGTTCAAGTCTAAAGAACATCGGTCAGAATTCCACCTTGACGTATTCCATTATCCAAGGCGCGTCGCGACCCAAGCGTTCGCCGAGTTTGACTATTTACCCTCGTGGCCGGACTAACGAAGTGCACTGGGGAATTGTAACTGGATGACTCATGGGACACAGGTAAACAAACACTGCTTTGGCTTGTAAGTACGTGTCATGAAACCACCTTTCAGAAAATGTACAGCCGCAGTTACTGCTGTAGAACGGGATACGAAATGACGCAGAACGCAGCAGAGGTCAGGCTGTTGCATGGGCATAACGATAAGGTAGACAAGAACAGCACACGCTCTGGGATGCACTCAGGCCAAAGGTCAAAGGGACAGAGCTATTAACTTCCTCGCTGATTAGATTTCGTAGTCATTTCATTTTATGGGGGGGTTCGTCCTATCTAATTACACCATTGACGTAACTGAAATTTATTTTTGAAAATGTGCCTTTATTTAGGCCAATGAACTGTTAACTTTTAAAGTACTGATGATCCCAACACGCAGACGTTCGAGGTGGAAGATTCATGCTGTGGGCATCAGCAGAAAATTTGCTGTCACCAGCATTCGAACACAGGCCCACTCTCGTGAGAGTACAAGTTAGCTAGCTAGCCGTCAATCGAATCAAATATTTAAAAATCCTGCAGTATATTTTGTGAAGTGACTGGAAGCAGGTGGCATTGGCTGAGGCTGGTTCGGCCCAGGTAGGGCTGGACGCTTGACAGCCCATTTGTGACTTCATAGCGTCCGCTTTCAACATGGCTCGAAGGCAACGCCTACCCGAGGACTCGGTCTCTATACCCTTCAGTCCTTCGACACTCATTCTACTGTTGGTAATTTGGTATACCGTATAATCAGCAGCAGCGATGCATATTATCCAAAATAAATAGGAAGGTACCTAGGTACGATTGTATTTTTCTTTGGCCACAGCAACCCAAAAACCTTCAAATCGAAAGGGTAAAAATTTACTCGACAGAAAAATAATTTTTTGGGCGAAATTTTTTATTACATTAAAACTATAGGTACTGTCAACGTTATAGCTTTAGATCACATCCTCATTTACCAGAAGTTATAGGTTAGGACCTAACCTATAACTTCTGGTAAATGAGGATGTATCACATCCTCATTTACCAGAAGTTATAGGTTAGGACGTAACCTATAACTTCTGGTAAATGAGGATGCGATCTAAAGCTATAACGTTGACAGTACCTATAGTTTTAATGTAATAAAAAATTTCGCCCAAAACTTCGCGACGACATTGTACCTAACCGTTAGGTACAATGTCGTCGCGAAGTTTCGGAGTAAACCGGGAGTACCAGTTACGACCACGAATAATTTAAGTATCTACCGAGGGGGTAACCACACCAGAGATTCCTTGAGATTCCACTGAGATTCCATAAAGATTTTCAAAGATTCCCAACGATATTCATAGAGATACTAACTCCGAAGGGGTAACCACTCCAAAAAATTCCAAGATTCCCTGAGATTTCATAAAGATTTCTAATGATTCCCAACGAGTGGTTAACCCCTCGGTATACACTGTTCTGTCATGCTGGAAATTAGGATTTGGTTATCACTGCCAACATGCACCCTTAGCACAGCGTCAATCACTGCCTACGAGAGCATGAAACTTATTGCTAGGTCAACCGTAACGTACGGTCAATTGCTTTAAACCGGTGACATCACTGAGTAACTAATTTGCTACAGTAGCAAAGCAGTAAGTTTGGAGGCGGTAACCGATTTGTTAAACGACCGTCACAGCTTCCATACTCCCACACTCTCTTTCTTTGACTTACGGTCCATTGGACGAATCGGTGGAATGCAGCGAGAAGCAGCAAGACATAAAAAGGCCTACAACTGGAAATAATATAAACGGTAGATAAACTCTGGAACGTGGGACGAGAAGAAGAACTACAGTAGTCTCGTTTCTCTCAATAACTACCGTCAAGGGACCGCGTAAATCTGGTCTTTATAAAGAAAGTTCGCTATAGAGAAGGGTTGTTGTAAAAACTCAAAGATGGTCCTCAAAATATTTCAGCTGGTCCACGCTAATTACCTGAATCCGCACCTTCTAAAAATAATAATAAAAAAAAATAATGGGTCCGACAACAGTCGCATTTAACTTTCTCGCCTCCTATGATTTTTCTTTTTTTAATTTTTTTTGCGGGCTTAACTTTTAAGCAATCCAAAATCGGTTGAAAGCGACCCAACACCATCTATCTGAGATCACTCTTGCCCAATTTCATGACTGTCACTCATTTACTATAGTACCAAATGCGTCCCGACTATTCAAAAGATTCAAAAGATGAGAACGTGGAGATTCGCAGAATGCAGTGCATACCGAAACGAATTCAGCATGCAGGATCACAAAAACACAAAAAATTCGTTCACTGACAAAGAACGATTTTTCGTCTCCTTCCTTCTAAGTTAAAATGGTCTAACTCGGATGTCAAGTGTACAACCGACGAAAGAAATATCGCAGAAGGAAAACTCGAAATCTATATTTAAAGTCCTAATTCTGAACTGATTCTCGTCGTGTCAGACGAAGGCGACAATTCATTGGTCATTTCAACGCATCAACGAACAACCAGTCGTTTCACGTCAAACTCAACACCAATAGCTACGTACTTTGCCAAATTCGTCCAAAATAAATGATGCAAGATTCTACATTTTTTGTCTGAGTTTAAGGGTCCGATTACACCTTACAATAAATATATGATCCTATTTTTATATGATCCTATTTTTTTAGCATCATAAAAATTTTAGAAAAACTGTAATACACTTTACAATAAAAATAGGATCATGTTTAGCAGTGACGACAACTTGACATGGTCAAAAAAATAGAATTTTGAAGATTTTTAGGGTCCTTTTTTGAACCGTTTTAGGTTAAATAACTTCTGCTATATTCTTTCAATTCATCGTTATAAGAAATTCGTACTCCTCCACATTTTCTATTAAAATACGGGTCATTTCCATTCCACTTACCTCAGCCGCCATTTTCAACGGGCTAACCCAACAACAACTAACACATCGCAGCCTACAGGAAGGTAGTCGCAGCAGTTATGATACAATTTGTACCGGCCGATACAAATTGTATCATAATTGACTCAATTCACTTTACACCTTACAATTTTTCTTGATCATATTTTTTTATGATCCTATTTGGATTGGAAATTGTAAGGTGTAATCGGGGGCTAAAGAAGAAAAAAGTTACTGAAAATGTTCTGTGTTCTTGTAGCTGAAAAGCACTAGCTAGACAAAAAATTTCGTTCTTATAGAAAAATGGACAGAAGGGGCAGAAAGACCCGCCAGATGAAACTCTTCACTGAAAAGCACGGTAACTTCCACTACCAAACTCGCAAACGTTAGATTCTCAAAACAAGTCGAAGTATTTGAAACGACAGAAAAGAACACAAACCTGGTAACTCGACAAAGAAAAGATGTCAATATTTACATTTTTCTATGTCGAGATGAAACATAAGAGCAACGTTCGGGACCAAGTCCAGAAGATAGCTGTAGGCTGGCTCGGGGTCAACAGAACACTCATAAACAAGGGAGGTCAATCACTGACGATGAAAAACAAGATCTATGTCGGCATCGTCTTAAACAACAGCTAATTTAGGGGGTCGTGCGATGCGGGTCAAGGTGCAGGGTATACGGCGTCCAATTTCGCCGAAATCGTGGTGCGTACAGGTCCGAAGGTAGGATAGGGGTGAAGCCTTCTCCCCATCGCCGAGAAAGGGATGAGGGAAGGAAGAGGTACAACAACGGTCTCGACATATCCGAATGATCTAGAATTCTAGAAGGCCTTTAGAGGAACATTGAGAGCTAGACCACAACGGTTATTCGATTCCGATTCTATCAAAAGTTTTTATGTTCAGCATGTCACCCACTTAAAACTGTAGGTCCCCATCGTATTTGGTAATGCTGGCAGCTGAGCGCGATGGATAATTCTTGAAATGGTCTAGTTGCTGGGCTTGTCGACCCCACTATACAAACTATTATAAATAAGGGTTACCATGCACACAAATATCAAACTTTTGTCGTACTGTGAAAAATTTTCACCGCTTCTCGTCCTGTTTGGCTCTTTTTATGCCATAGGAAATATGTAAATAAAACTTCTTGGTAAAGAAATGAATGTTGGGAAAACATTACCCAGTACCTAGTAATTATCTATGCCTGCTCATGAATGGCGAAGACCTTCATGGAAAGATTCGGTATTTAAGGGTCCGCTATACCTGACGGTGCATTTTTTGCCGCCCATAAGATTAACATTGCGAGCGGCGATTCATTTTCAAGGTTTTCCCTTGGTTGGAAAGACACAAAATTTTGCCTGTACCTAGCCCTAACAATGTTCTAGGGAGTGTTCGAAGAAGATTTCCCATTTTTTTACTGGTTTTCGAGATACAGCACTTTTCTTGAGGTATGCGATGCTAGCATTTGCAAAACAGTTGCAATAAAAGAAACCAGTGAGAAATTGGGAAATCTGCTTCGAACACGACCTAGAACACTGTTAGGGCTAGGTACAGGCAAAATTTTGTGTCTTTCCAACCAAGGGTAAACCTTGAAAATGAATCGCCGCTCGCAATGTTAATCTTATGGGCGGCAAAAAATGCATCGTCAGGTATAGCGTCCTCTTAACTGGCTCCTCCAACAAGCTATAAAACGGTTGAGATTATATATTTTCGGCTGAAAGTGATGCAGGTCAAGGCGGTACATCGTGCATAACCATCAAGTGCGACTGCTGAATTGCTGAAAGTGCCAAGTTCCGACACGATGCAGCACCAAAGGACACAGAGCAACGTAACCTCAAATTAACAGCTTGTGCTTTTATTTTTAAACCACTTGAGTACACACACATTGCTCCAACTCAAGTGGGCTAAAAAAAATTGGAAAATTTCGATGGCTCCCTGACACCTACACGCAATAGAGGTACTGGTCATATCGAACAGTGGTCTTCTATCCCAATCATATAATTTTTTTCTGATTTTTTTTCACCTCCGATATGTTGTACCGAGGTTAGGGTGGTTCAGATCAGAACTCATCTAAAACTGTAGGTCCCCTTCGTGTAGTAACATAGGTGGGCTGGAAAAGTTGCTGGGCTTGTCTCTCTACGACTACTATAATCAAATTACTAACATCAAATACTTTCCTGACCCGGAACTAAACTGTCGTATCGGGGGCAATGCGTCGCAGTCTCCGTACTCCAGCCAACAGCTGTTTCCATTATGCATTACTGGCATAATCTAGAGCTCCTTAAGTCTTCAACAACAACAATAAAAGAACCAGTTCACAGTAACAATTGGCACTGGCAACAACCAGAGCATGGGCAACCACAATAGCGGCACCTTCCCAGAAGAAGCCTAGAAGAAGACTTGGACTAGACTCTCTTCTCTAGAACTGGCCGGGATATTGGTCCCGTCAATGGTTAGAAAAGTAATTCCTTTTCCTCTCCTTGAGAGAAGTTTAGATGAATTTCTCAAAAGGTGATTGAAAGAAAGAAGAGAAGGACAGGGTCAACAAAAAGTAAAAAAAACTAAAGGCTCGGGCTAGCGACAAAGGAAATTGACCAAATTAAAAAATGTTTGAATCAAACAGATCGTGATTAAGACAGATAATCTGGCACCAGTTAAATAAAACAACATTGTACCTCCGAAGATGAAGAGCGCTCATGGTTCACAATGGACTATTGGAAACACCGATGGCGACGAATTTCAAAAATTATTTGAAATTCAAAGTTCTAATTTCAATTCGCTTTGAATAAATACGCCATCTGTTCCACTTATCTATTCCAGTATTCGGAGAATATTTCGCCTTAAAGTATTGATCGTTCGTATTGATCGACGAGGCCTGCGAGGGTGGGGATGTTGAGTTTTTTCTTTGTACAGACGTTTCAAAATAAATGTTTCTAAGGAAAGAATAGTTGGTTTCCCTGCAGCCAAATCCGGGTGAGTGAAGAGTGCAACGACACGGTAACCAGCACCCACTATGCTCTAGAAATAGCGAAAAATGAGGAGATTAATCGGACACACGAATGTTCAAGTTGTGCCAATTATTCGAAGACGCATCGCATAGCTAGGAAAATGAGATTTACCGCAGTTTCCGCACCAGGGCTGCGGCGCCAGACGTCAGACGGTCCACCGGCCGCTAATCGATAATTACCTCAGCCCGCTCACCAATTCTCACCCCCCCCCCCCCCCCCCCTCCCCATCCAGCAACTCAGGGGAACAATGATTCAGCAGTAATTAGATGAGACTGAAATCCCTACGAAGAAGAGACGAGAACCCCAAGGTATTTTCGTACATCAGTACCAAGACGAGCTCGAAGACGAGCCTAGATACCTAGATCCGTTACCATGAGACAACAACAGGAAGAAGAAAGCTAACATAATATTCACAAGTATACGACTGCAATTTTTTAATCTACCGAACCTACGGAATCTATAGTCCAAGTCAGGCTGGGAGCATACCGATTATTCATAATTTCTTGAAGATTTTCAGTTGACGCCGATCCGGATTTGGGTTCCATATCCAACCATACGCTAAAAATGCCAATCCGACCCTGAGCAGATATTTCCCTGATCAAGAAAAAGTTTTCATCAGCCCTAGATTTGCAAGAAATTATGAGTAATCGGTACGCTCCTAGCCTGACTTGGACTATACCAGTACAGTTCACACTGCCTTCTTTCTTTGGTTTTGAAATATAATAAATCGTTTCAGCAACAGCAACTTGCCAGGACTTTAGGGTTTCAGCAACAGCAACTTGCCAGGACATTAGGGTTTCAGCAACAGCAACTTGCCAGAACATTAGGGTTTCAGCAACAGCAACTTGCCAGGACATTAGGGTTTCAGAAACAGCAACTTGCCAGGACATTAGGGTTTAACAGTCCCACCCGAGGGGTTAACCACTCCAGGAATCTTGTTGGGAACCTCTTTGGAAACCTCAATGGAAATCTTTATGAATTCTCAGGGAATCTTGGAACTTTTAGGAGTAGTTAACCCTTCGGGGTGCATCTTTCCCCGAATCTCGTTGAGAATCGCAAGAAATCTTTATGCAATCTCAAGCAATCTCTGGAGTGGTTACCCCCTCGGTCCCACCCAAAACTGTAAATCCCTGTCGGTAATGGGAACTGATATTTTGGTAGCTGCAGGGCTTGCCCCCCCCCCCCCCCCCCCCCCTAACTGTATACCGCTCGAACACGCCTGCCTTTACATTTTACAGCTTGGCATCAATAGATGGAACAATGGGTCCACAAGAAGCAACGTCCTTCACAGTAGTCAGGACTCAGACAGACACTGAGTACTTACTGAAGGAGTGAACTGTCACCTACAATGACATGACCTTTCTATACTTTCTCTAGTTCCGCGCGGAAGAGGATCTTCTGAGCCTCTGCGGGTGTCAGTAAACAATCAAGTCAGCACGCCCAGGGCTCTAATAACAAAATACTTCACGTAAATCAATCAGTTTTAAAAGGGTCCTTCTTGTTCTTCTTTCTCAAACTATTCGTCAACATACCTACAAGTTAAGTGCTGTACTTTTTTTTCTGAAATTTTTAACGTCAATAACTATACCTACAGTTTAATAATACGGAAAGGTTTTTTGGCAACAACAGCCGTAATTTTTCAGTAATCAAAAATTCCTTCAAATTGCCCCTTCATTTGGATTTTAGACAGGGTCGTACCAAAGTACATCGAAATCGGTAGGACCCCGGGAGAATGAACGGAGGGACCTTTTCCAAAACAAAAAATTTTCGTGAGAATACGGAAAACAGTCTCGACTTCAATATTTTGCAAGAAAATAGTAATTTCTCGCCATATTAGCAAGCGAGAAAAACTGTGACAAAATACTACGTATAGCCTGGTAAATACGAGGGGTTAACCACTCGTTGGGAATCATTGGAAATCTTTATGAAATCTCAGGGAATCTTGGAATTTTTTTTGAGTGGTTACCCCTTCGGAGTTCATCTTTCTATGAATATCGTTTGGAATCTTTGGAAATCTTTATGGAATCTCAGTGGAATCTCTGGAGTGGTTACCCCCTCGGTTAGATACGTCCTTAACTTTTAAAGCCGTGTCAAAATGTCAGACGACACTTGACAGAATCACTGGAATGACTTTTCACTCCAGGCCTGACAACAGTGAGAATTATTTGGATCTATTTAGAAAGTGCCAGGAACCACAAGATTCATTTTTGTCGGGTAGGCCCCAAGATTCCAGTTCCAGTTCCAGACCGTGGAAGGCGTAGTCAGACTGGATGGAAAAATATCACAGCCATTCAGAATGGAGAAAGGAGTAAGGCAGGGTGACAGTCTCAGCCCTCTGCTTTTCCTAATATTTATGGACGAAGTTGTGAAAACCTGTAACGCAAGAACTGACCGGTCACTGGTGGGGATGAGAAACCTGCGTCCAGTTCAGTGTCAAGCTCTGATCTATGCAGACGATGTTGTACTTGTAGCAGACTCTGAGAGGAAACTGCAGAAGGCGGTGCAAGAATGGAATGAAACACTGAAGGAGAGAGGCATGACCACAAATAAGACGAAGAGCCAGGTGATGGTTGTTGCAAGGACAGATGACCAAGTTCATGATATAAATATACAGTGCGATGGGACGCAGCTAAAGCAAGTCAGCAGTTATGAGTACCTGGGAACCACAATCCACCAATCCGGTAAACTTAAGAAAGAAATAAGGAAAAGGGTAAAGAAGGGAACAAATACGTATTACGCCCTCAGTAGCAGCCTGTTCGGTAAAAACGAGATCTCCACCAGAACCAAAAAGCGAGTGTACACGGCTGTAATAGAACCAATACTCCTGTACGGCGCTGAGAGCTGGACTGCAAACAAAAATGAGATCAGTCATGTGAATGCGACCCAAATGAAATGCTGCAGACGAATTGTGGGAGTGACAAGAAGGGATCGCATTCGGAATGAACGGATCCGGGAGCAGGTGGACCTACCCCCAGTCAGCAGACGAATTGAAGAAAGGCAGCTCTCGTGGTTCGGACACGTATCAAGAATGGACCAGCAGAGAAAACCGAGGCAGTACATGGAGGCGAGAGCGCAGGGACGGCGTCCGATAGGCAGACCGAGAGTGACTTGGGAGGAGAAGGTCAGCCAGGTCGCGGCGAGCCGGGGGAAGACGCTGACCCAGCTGCGTGCCATGACAGCCAACAGAGTCGCATATAAAGACTGGATCCAAAGCTCCTCCCTCACGCTGCGCTAGTGGCACAAAGAGGGCAGATGAAGAAGAAGAAGAAGGCCTCAAGATTTTTCCGTTCCAATCAACAGATCATTGGTCAATTCCGAGGTTAACTCGGTCAATTCGAATGTCGACTTGGTCTTCTCAAATGGAAACACTTGTTTTCAGGCTCCTGCATATACAAGCCACATCGCCAGCCGGTACATAAACTTACTAGGCACAAAACTTGCTGTGGGGATGGACCCACTTTGGACATGGACATATTTATGTTGTATATTATTATTATTGGTGCGACCAATGCGATTTGGCTAGTTACGAGGGGGTAATCACTCCAGATATTCCTTGAGATTCCATAAAGATTTACAAAGATTCCCAACGATATTCATGGAAAGATGAATCCCGAAGGGGTAACCACTCCAAAAAATTCCAAGATTCCCTGAGATTTCATAAAGATTTCCAATGATTCCCCCTCGGCCAATTATGAAGAGGTACCTTTTGTATAAAGTCACTGCCATATTTCTTCAAGCATTCAAAAAAAGAAAATCAAAAGAAAGATACTACAAGGAACACAGATATTCCCATTGGAAAAGGAAGCCTTAGATTTGCATTGCGTAACAGCCCTAAATATCTGATTAAAGTATTGTGTTTCCTTTCAGAGAAATCTATGGAATACCTTATTGGGATAAGCATACGCCGTAACACGTGAATCGCAGTAAACAATGAAATATAAGGGTCATTAAAGGATAATAATTAGTATCCATAAGAAATAAATAGTGACGTAGGATGTCAACCGACTGACGTAAACGCATGCTTGATTGGCTGCTAGGCTAAATATCCCACCGAGAGCAGCAAGATGAGCACACAAGAAAATCTCCATGTATCACGCTGGTGATTATGTAACTACAGTTCACGTGGAGAGTGCCATCAGACCTGACTCTTAAAAACCATCAGTTAGACTTTAGGTGGGGTTTACCGATGTAAATACATATTGCTCTATTCAGGAGAACACTATCGAACGGTGGATAAGCATCCAAGAAACTGTATGTCTCCCTGAAACCTGTACAAAACTTTTTTAAGAGGACGCTATACCTGACGATGCATTTTTTGCCGCCCATAAGATTAACATTGCGAGCGGCGATTCATTTTCAAGGTTTACCCTTGGTTGGAAAGCCACAAAATTTTGCCTGTACCTAGCCCTAACAATGTTCTAGGGAGTGTTCGAAGCAGATTTCCCAATTTCTCACTGGTTTCTTTTATTGCAACTGTTTTGCAAATGCTAGCATCGCATACCTCAAGAAAAGTGCTGTATCTCGAAAACCAGTAAAAAAAAATGGGAAATCTGCTTCGAACACTCCCTAGAACATTGTTAGGGCTAGGTACAGGCAAAATTTTGTGTCTTTCCAACCAAGGGTAAACCTTGAAAATGAATCGCCGCTCGCAATGTTAATCTTATGGGCGGCAAAAAATGCACCGCCAGGTATAGCGGACCCTTAAGGCACCGCAATACAGATCATCTTGCATGCTCTCCCAACAGGTCCTCAGCCTCAGGTATGGCCTTGAGACCTCGTGCAAAAACTGCGGTACGTGTTGGACTACCTAACCAGCCAGTAGCCAGAGTACCTCCAGACCTAGCTACTTGTAACTATATCAGCCAGAACCTCCAGACCTGACGCCCAATGTGATGCATTGCAGACACCACGTCGACTTGCAAGAAAGGACCCCAACTGAGATACCAGACTATAAGCATAAATAATGCCTTTTGTCATAGTCATAGTATACTCATAGTCATAGTATAACCATGCGGTAATCATGATGAAATCGTCTTGTGGAGTATCAGCTATTATATCCTATTATACGAGGCGGTATCCAGGGGGGTTATAGATCTAAAATACACGGGGAAATTATAAGAAAATTCACGTATAAATTTTAGAAAAAAGTACTGGCAAATTTTTAGAAAATTGGACGGGCAACTTTTAGAACAAGGCAAGGCCAAACGATAGAGGTAAGTTCCTATCAGCACGGGCGAACTATCAGCCTGGAACAGGCGAGGGGTTAACCACTCCAGGAATCTCGTTGGGAATCACTGGAAATCTTTATGAAATCTCAGGGAATCTTGGAATTTTTTTGGTCACTCCTTCGGGGTTCATCTTTCTATGAATACCGTTTGGAATCTTTGGAAATCGTTATGGAATCTCTGGAGTGGTTACCCCCTCGGGAACAGAGGAGCTATCTTCACCTTGGCATTGGCTGAGTTTGGGAAATATTACACAGGGTGCTTTTTGGGACCAATTTCGAGGGATCTTTATAAGGGCAGGTATTGGCATTTTATAGGGATTCTTTGCGGGTGGAAAAAAAAATAAAAGATCAACTACGTGTTGCTCATTCTGAATGCGCGATAGCACAAAAGGCCCATTCCGAAGTCTATTTGCGAATGTTGTAAACTCGGCTCAGTCGACATTTCCCTCAAGGCAGTAAAAGTTAGATGGGCCAAGGCCTATCTTAATTGACCGGCAAATTAACCCTGCGACTGTCACTTTGTCGCCAAGACTATTGTCTTCACCATCACCCGATCACTCCGTTCTACCAACATACTATTCACCCAGCTCAGACGTCTGAATATGGAAAATCACAGTTACAAAGTCAAACAGAAGAATGGTTTCTTCTGACCACAGACTAGTGGGGGGAAATATACATGTTACGTGTTCGTCTTGACGCTTCGGAAAATAAATATATAGATATAAATAAATATAGGAAGAGGACTGGAATGCCCGAAGATATCTCATCAACTAGATAATTATCTTATCTAGCACACGTCTCGGATCAAGGTGATAGTGTAGGCGGCAGATAGGTGACACTGATAGCACTCACATGATAACTTATCGGAAATAAATCTTAAGCAAGCAAGATTCTGTAGTTATCTGAAAGCATTTCTCCCGTTCACCAAGGTACTCATTTACCTGATCTATTAGAAAGATTCGTCTGAAATCAAGTAGGTGCCAAATGAAAGCTACACACAAGACAGTAGAGAATAAAACAGCATGCGATTGGTCAAAGATTGTCCAACTAATCTTCAAAGTAGGTATTTTGAGAATATGAATGGTTTCCTAAATAATTTTCCAAAAGAGAGCTCACCAAAGAAATACCACCGGGTAGAGCAGAATCGGCAGAAGAGTCAGTCAGCCGTCACTGGATCACGGATACAGCACAACTCAACTGCTGAACGGTTAACAGCGGACTAAGCGAACGCCGAACCGCAGACGTTTTAGAGAGGGGAGATAGTGAAGTGCTGACTCCCACCGCCAGTCTGAGCCTGTGCAGTTGCATCGATCCACACACGTATAGGGGGGAGCCAACACCCACGGGCTATACAACCCTACACCTAGGGCAACCTGTCCGGTGGAGTACCTGAGGCTGAGGGCGCCCCTCTCTCCCTCCCTCACTCAGAGAGGGAGGTTAACCTCAGCTAGCTTTCATCTTGTGAGTAGGGTAGTACCTGCTTCAAAGAAGGTGGTGAGACATAAGAATCTTCCTCACACAAAACGCACAGGGAGCCGAACTGCCGGTGTATGTTAGCCATGCCATTAGGTCCCGTTGCCCATGCAAATACAGGCAAGAAGACTATGCAGACTAAATATGTAGAAGACTGATGGGAGAGCAGTGGCGGCTCCAGGAAAGCCAAGGGGCTATACCCCGACCCCCAGAACACAGGAGGTTTAGGGTTAAAACCACTGAAGGGCAACTACCCCTCACTTGCACCATGGGAAAGTTGAGCTTCGAATTATCCGACAATCAAGGAAACCTCTGCTCAAATTACTCACAAAATTTCAAGATAATCGCCCAATTCCTGTAGTCCCGCGTCAGCCTCAATGATGAATGAAAAGTGATGTCTACAAATGGGAAAGAGCCTCTTGTGCCATCCATGAGTTGATTCAATATTTTGGTGGACTGACCTTTCGACCAGTAGATACCTACTTACTTTGAAATCTGTGCCTATGCATAATATGCTGCTTGTTAGTGAGGCTGCGTCCTTTTCCTTAAGGTACCTAGCAGGAGAAGTAAAATTTCCCACAGACAGGTGGGTCCATACTAAAAATATTTCATTGAGCAGCACAGGCTGCCAAGAACACATGAGATTTGAAAACTAGATAAGCAGGGTGCTCTCTACACATCCATATTAAGTATCTGCATTTGAAAAAAAATGCATTACCTTATTACCTACTTAAAAGGTCATATTAAGAAATGAAGGTGATCTAAGTCTTTTGTGTTGATAAATAGGTGCCATGGACCTACTGACATAAAAAGAATACTCACAATTTTGAAGATCCACCAAAAGAGCTCGCTTTCCACGGAAGATTTAATTTTACACTCTAATAATCACAAAAATTTCATTTCTAATGACAATAACTATGAAACGTTCAATAAATTCATCATTCCCCGAATCCCGCCCGAAGGAAAATGCATAACCAAAACACAAACAGTACTGTACATCTGGCAACGTTGCAAGTGGCAGGAGCCTTGGGCTATTCTGTATCCACGACAAATTTATTTGGCGCAAATTTTAAAATATTCTTGGAAGTTTCCTTTCCAATTCAGTTTTAATTTTTAAAGTTTTGTTTCCGAGAATTTATGGAAAAGATTGTCAATAAAATAATTCTTTTACAACAGGTAGACAGTAGGTCTTTTTTCTGCTATTTAATTGTCGGTAGGTAGGTAGGTACCTAAGTAATTCAGCGGGTAGTGAACTTTTGCCATGACAACAAAGGTTGCAAGGGGAGTCAGGTCTTTCTGCTTTCCCAAAATGAAATCAATAGGAACTATTTCACCATCACTAGGTTGCTGGTTAATAAGTAAGGTAGGTATGATTTATTATTTTTCAAAGAAAATTGCCTATACCTAAATTTCTGAGAGGTCCAGGGTCGAGTTAATAAAAAACATTACGAAGGAACCTATACCTGAAAAATCATTTAAAAGGATTCTGAAAATAATACATAATATATTTGTCTCCAGGGATAGGTGTATACATGCTTCACTGAATTAACGAGGATAAATACTTTCGGAGAGCACCAACATAATATCTCGTTAGGCCATTTTTTAAATGTTAACATAACACAGAAAGTAAAGCGGTAAATTGTTTCGGACGTAAATAAGTACCTACCTAGTTTAAAACAGGTATACCGTAACGCAATAAAATTAAAATACGAGAAACACCTTCCCAGGTACCCTCGCAGCAGCACTGGGTCCTAATAGGTAAGTAGGCGAGACGTAAGTAGGTACGCAACTAGAAAGGACACATGTCATCGCTCGCCTCACGATAGTTAGGCGAGTGATACTTGTGGCTTAGTAGTAATGCAATGGAACTTCAACGAAGTTGGTGAGAGAAGAATTACAGAATTTTTACCAAACTAAGTAAACTAGACATCTTCCGTAGAGCCAGTCGAATTAGTACGTACCTACCTACCACTCTACCAGGACAGATCGACAAGACTGTAGGTATAATAGGGGGAACGAGTTTTGCGATCAGAAGATCAAGAAAGTTTAGTAACTTTTTTTCGATGCAGGTTCAGATTGGGTAACTGGAAACTGATCGCAAAATTCGTTCCACCTCCCCATACACAACCACCATAAACAACCGCACTTGTAAATTATTATTTCCGGAAAAAAGAGATTCGCAATTTTCTTAGAAACTACTGAGGGCCAATTACATTTCGCCATCACACCTGCTTTGATGAATTCATAGAATGAGATTGTATAGGAGACAGATTTCAACATTTCATTTGTCCACCAGTGCATGCTTTGCACTCAAAATTAACTAATCATATTCTAAATTAATTAAATAAATCAGAAGTTAGATGATGATACAGGATGAGTAGGCTAGTACATACGCATGTTCACAGAAGAAGTATCTAGAAAGTACCTACAAGGTTAAGATTTTGATATCCATACTTGTCTTTGGTTACCAAGACTGACACCTACAGGTAGACATGTTGACGTTGATAATATCACAAGGAGGTATTAATACAGACCTATGTTGATTGATAGGTATAGATATTATATGAATATTAATTTGTAACTCTGCACTGTAGTCGCGGCGAAAAAAAATATTTAAGAGTGACTAGGTACTCAAAACAACATTTAGGTTTACTGACGGGTTATTTAAATAAATTTACATTAGCTTTGTGTCCTGAGAGGTCCGGGTTCGAATCCCGGCGGAAAGGAAAAATTTTCCGCTTCCGACATGGATGTATTGGCTTCGGCCCACTACTAAACTGGCTTCGGAACACTCATATTCGGCTTCGGCCACTTCATCTTCGGCTTCGGCCAAAAACAAAAAATACATTTCAGGACACGGTTTTTGGAAAATTGTCAAAAATTTAAACAAATTGTTTTGAGCAGTCACTCTCAACATGATAGAATACAGAGTAGAGTGCAAGATTATGAAACTAGTTTGCCAGAGTGGTAAAAAAAATGGTATCAAAGCGAGACATGCAGAAATCCTTAAAAAATTAATTTATAAGTACTTTTTTCAGCTCATCATGCAGGTAACCAAAGAAGAATGAGCGTGGATGCGTATTAATTATGGTACATAGGCGTAAGTAGTAATGATAGGTGATAAATTATTTGGGAAGCTCCTGGGATCGTGCCGCAGCAGAGGCGTCAGCAGGCTGCTGGGCCGGGGTGGCGGGAGTCGGGTCATCTTGGAACAGCGGATTCTTCACTTCCATTTCCCCCGTCTGAAAGCATACGCCAAGAGGTTTATTTACAAGCAAGTAAAAAAAGTAAAAAAAATTTGTTTTGGAATGCAGCAGTCTCTCTCTATAACGACTGTCAAGGGGCCTTGTCAACTAGCTCGCTAAATAGTTCATTAAGGGTCCGCTATACCTGACGATGCATTTTTTGCCGCCCATAAGATTCACATTGCGAGCGGTGATTCATTTTCAAGGTTTACCCTTGGTTGGAAAGACACAAAATTTTGCCTGTACCTAGCCCTAACAATGTTCTAGGGAGTGTTTGAAGCAGATTTCCTAATTTCTCACTGGTTTCTTTTATTGCAACTGTTTTGCAAATGCTAGCATCGCATACCTCAAGAAAAGTGCTGTATCTCGAAAACCAGTAAAAAAAATGGGAAATCTGCTTCGAACACTCCCTAGAACATTGTTAGGGCTAGGTACAGGCAAAATTTTGTGTCTTTCCAACCAAAGGTAAACCTTGAAAATGAATCGCCGCTCGCAATGTTAATCTTATGGGCGGCAAAAAATGCACCGTCAGGTATAGCGGACCCTTAAGGTTCAAGAGACACTGCCCAGATTTCCTCTGTGAGGCTATAATCGCCTACTCCATTTACAGGAAAGATCTTGAGGAGGGTTCTCATTTAATAACAAACTGGAGGTATAGTATAGATGCACGGAAATTTAGAAGTTAAACCAAAAGAAAATTCAGATTCCAAATGCTTCAGCCGCTCGGGGCCTCACCCCATGCCCCTCTTTAAATTAGTCCTTCATAATGGTGGGTGACTTCAAGCCCCGAATAAAAAAACCAGCTTTACGCCATACGATAAATTTTAAAATTAGCAAACAATAAACAATAATATTCCGAAACTTTTGGAACCCCCCACAGTAGCCGGGCAAGGAGTGAGATCCCGAACGACAGGTTTTTAAACCGTTACAAGGCAGGGCACCGAGCTTCGAAGCAAGAGGCCACAGGGTCGAGTACCAACATAACGATACTTTTCCAATCAAATCTAAGCAACCCTGTTCCTATATACAGCCCTATAGAGTCTACCTACCCTAGCCAAAATTAGTCAGAAAAGTAAGAACTCTGCGCAAATCGGGACTTGGCTGCAGCGCCGCGCCGATTAGTTTAGCTCAGTTTCATGAAAAGGTGGGTCATAGGATAATTTCTATGATAAGGATTTACTTACGGACGCCAAGCCTGGGCACTCGTACACAGTGTAGTCTCCCTCCTCATTCTCATCCTCACTCTCAGGGTCAGACACTGAACCTCGCCGATCGTTCGATGCTCTAAAAATAAAAAATAGATTAAAATACAGGGAGCGCAATGTCAGTAGTTAAGCAGAGACTTTTGTTTCAGAGTATTTTGGAACAAAGGCTCTTACGCTTGAAGGGGCATCGAGCAACCCCTCCCTTCCCCTCCTCCCCTTCCCTCCTTCTCCCTCATTGCCATTGTCTCTTGGTACACTGGCCCAAGTCGTCAAGAGCGTTTCATTTCTCTCTTTGTCCGGGACGTGGCTTTCAATTTGAGGAGATGGCCTTTGAAGTTTAAAGTTGACAACTAAAGTTGAAGGGGGGGGGGGGTCTCATCTAGTAGAGTAGTGTAGACTTAAGAGAGTAGTGTAGATTGTAGGAAGTAGTGTATAATGTAATTTTTATGACTTCCACAATAACCGTGAAACTCAAAGTCAGGACCTAGCACAAAACGAGGAAGCGTACCTGGAAATTTAATGACGAATTTTTTCCGTTAACCCATAATAATTTAAAACGGCTGAGTCAGTATGCAAGTAAGGAAGCTGTAGACCAATCTTGCCAGTATAACAACTGACAATAAATTTTGGTAACGCTAATTGACGTGTATTTCACTGTGCCTGCGAAAATCATGATTATGTAATTTGAAAGTGGGTGTACACGAATTTTAGAGCAAGAACAACAGTACGACAGCAGTTCTTTATTTTCTCTTCCATAAAAAATAAATTATTGTAGAACTTCTGCTTCGGGAAACCCACAGGTTCCACGTAGGATCCATCACCAAAGAACGTATATTTCAAACTTCTAAAACGGGGGTTACCAGTGCTGGATTAAGAGAACGCTATACCTGACGATGCATTTTCAAGGTTTACCCTTGGTTGGAAAGACACAAAATTTTGCCTGTACTTAGCCCTAACAATGTTCTAGGGAGTGTTCGAAGCAGATTTCCCAATTTCTCACTGGTTTCTTTTATTGCAACTGTTTTGCAAATGCTAGCATCGCATACCTCAAGAAAAGTGCTGTATCTCGAAAACCAGTAAAAAAAATGGGAAATCTGCTTCGAACACTCCCTAGAACATTGTTAGGGCTAGGTACAGGCAAAATTTTGTGACTTTCAAACCAAGGGTAAACCTTGAAAATGAATCGCCCCTCGCAATGTTAATCTTATGGGCGGCAAAAAATGCACCGTCAGGTATAGCGGACCCTTAAGCTAAATAAGCTATAGCTTCGGGCCTACACTCTGAAGGGGCCTACAACGTAATAAACAATTAGGAAATATGGAGATTTTACGGAGATTAGTGAAATTTTCGGCTCGCTCGAAAACAGGTTCCTTTTTTGTCTTTTCCCCTCACATTCTGCTTCGCTTGGCACTAAATGACACAAGTAATAAAATAAAAGGGCCTAGAAATCGAGTCTAGCTTGGGGCCTCATTGAAGGTTAATCTGGGTCTGGGGGTTGCGCAGTATGTACCTACGCGGTTTTTGGAATGTTCTCAGCGGTGGTGCTATAATTATTTCCCACCCTTACACATTCAAAGACTCCTCACATTCCGAACAAAGTTCTCGAGAAACTCTCAACCCCATTAAGTCACCGCAGTGATTACATTCTCTTACGCTCAAGTCCCAAAATTCCAACCGAAATGCCTGAATTTCCACGGAATGGTACTACATGGGCCATGACATGCCCGTCTCCCGGCTGAAGTGCTGACAAGGGAACAGTTTCGGTCCTTCAGCGGTCACCCCCCACCCCAACCTCATCTCTCCTTTTCATTCGAAACCCTTCTCAACTCCAAGGTTTAGCAAGACTTAAACGTGTCAACGTAACATCACCGACACTTCAACACAGTAATCTCAAAATTCCGTGGTTTACTGGGATATTTTACTAGAATTTTAACGCTTTTCTGCGGACTCAAAATACAGAAACATGCGAACAATTTTTTTCTCACTGCAAGATCCTTTATTGCCCTTGATACGAAACCATAAAGTGCCTCTCAGTGGCCGAGTGGTCAAGGGGTCCGCTTTGTGTCCTGAGAGGTCCGGGTTCGAATCCTGGCGGAACGGAAAAATTTTCCGCTTCCGACATGGATGTATTGGCTTCGGCCCACTACTAAACTGGCTTCAGCCCACTCATATTCGGCTTCGGCCACTTCATCTTCGGCTTCGGCCAAAAACATCTAATAAACAAACTCATCGGCGCATAATATGTTCTCTGAACTTCGCGCGTTAAAAAAAAAAAAAAAAAAACGAAGCCATAAACTACCTATATTGTACGGTTCAACTGATCAGCTGTAAGTTCATCCAACAAATTTAAACTTGACAACCACGACCTTTGGTCGTTGGATACCTACGATCGAGGGGTTAACCACTCGTTGGGAATCATTGGAAATCTTTATGAAATCTCAGGAAATCTTGGAATTTTTTGGAGTGGTTACCCCTTCGGGGTTCATCTTTCTATGAATATCGTTGGGAATCTTTGGAAATCTTTATGGAATCTCAATGAATCTCTGGAGTGGTTACCCCCTCGCCTACGATGAGTATCGTAAGTAGATACACTGAGGGTCCAAAGCGGGGATACTTTCCGTGTTATTTCCCAAGGGTCGATATCAGTATAGAATTCCTCGCTTTTCCATGATTGCCAATCTTACTAAGAAACGCCTGAGAGAACTCATTGGACAGGTAAAGGAAGCTCGAGGTAAAGGGGTATATTGCATTGCTACTGCAATCACGGCGACGTCAGCACGTCTAGATCACGAGACTTCTCTTATTGACAGTAAACCTGCCTTCGGAGATTGGAAGACCTTAAGGCTGTGCATTCAGCTGTTTATTTGCCTTTCTTAATGAAACTTTTTTGAAGGCTGTGAGTGCTCAGGATTTGGCGCAACATCCAAAGTATAGGGGTGAAGAGGAGTCGGTAAAAAGCCAGGGAGTAATGAGCTAAAGCTCGAAACGGAGTTGATCCATGCCACCGCAGTACCGGGATTTGAATCTACAGCTCAGACACCGTAAGGCGCATTTCATTTGAACTTCGGACAGTACATTACTATGTTACAATTTTCCGACCGAGTTCTTGGGTATCTGAGTCGCTTACTTTGCTAAAACAGAACTGATCAAGTCAAAAATTATCTTTGAGTCTTTTTAACCGAGGCTAGAAAATTTGAAAAAATAATATGCAGCTCGCAATGTTAGTCTTATCGGCGGCAGAAATGTATGAGCACCAGCCTGTAGCTTACCCTTCAAAATAACACTCCTTCTTCTCTGATGTAACTCTGCCCCTGTCTCCGTTATAGCGATGACAATATTTGTCTTATATGTAACAATGGGAAAGTAAAAAGGTATGAGAGGTACAAAGGAAGTGAAGGTGCTGCTTTCTGCTTCAGGGAGACCTTTCAGCTACGAGTGATGAGAACAAACTTTTGATATTAAACCTTTTGACCCGTTTCCTGGGAGGTTCTACTCAAATTCTAATTATTCTCTTCTACCAGTACTCTATTCTAACATCACAGGTTGACAATTTATACCTATAGTATGTTCTGCTACGCAACGAAATAGGTATGCAGCATTAGGTATGTCAGCAATGCATATCAATGCACGCATTGCGACAGAACTAATTCTGTCCGAAATGTAAGGCATGAAAGCTGGACATTCTCACAGCTCGCCTAACAAAATTAAGGCTCGGCATCAGCTGACGGTGCATTTCTATACCACCCATAATATTATTAATGCAATCGGGGAATTATTTTTTTAAATTTTTCCCTTGGTTGGAATGAATTAGAACTTCACTGTTGCGTCATTAAAACCCCTTAATGGCGACCACACAATTGTAATGAGGAGACTAAGGGGAAATTAAGAGGTTATGTTGTGATTTTACGATCAAGTGATTTTTATCAACAAAGAAATTGTCCAAATATACCAATCGTGAAATCGCAACATAGCCTGTTAATTTATGACGTTAAAAAGACATATTATATTTCAGAACTTTTAAATATCCAATAGTTTTCTCATAAAGAATGCAGAAAAAACGTAAAAACGACAGCGTCGATGACCCTTTAACCTTTAACCCTTTAAAACCCATCTTTGTTATTTAAATTATATTCCTGTGATTTCTAAGGATACTAGCTGTAGGGCGACTTAGTTAGTATTCACAAAGTTTACTTGTAAGTAGAGGGGTGGGGGGGCAAGCAAATAGTCGAGGCTGTTGTACTTGTAAGAGGGTCCTTACCTTTCCATAGCGATGATCTGCTGTTTCTGGTGCTGATAGTGATACATCTGCGCAGACTGGGCCAGCCTCCTGTCTGCAGACACCGGGGAAATGTCTTTGTTGGGCCCGGTAACACCATAAGCAGGGTACTCTACGTCAGCGGCCGCCTTAGCCTTCTTCTGAAGCCTGAAAAAAAAAAATAATAATTAGGACCGAACCGTTGACCCAGCTCTGACAAACGCCGAAACCAGTTCAGTGATATTTTTTACGCGAATAATGGCGATGGTCCCAATACAATGATAATATGGCAAGGGGATGGAAATTTGATTTATCTCTGGTTCCAATTCACTCGATCGGGCATTTCATCATCCCCTCATTATCCCTATTCCCCATATCTGATTGAGATGCCCAACTTCTTCATTGATCTGGGGGGAAGGGAATAAAGGGAAAAGTTCCCTCCGTTGAATTCAATTTTCAAGGGCCCTTGCGCATCTTTCTGAACTGAAAAAATTTATTTCAAATTTGATATCTCTAGATTGCTCCTTACTCCCGACTGAGTTTATTTAAATTGCTGAAGATCATCGAAGTAAATTCCTGGAAATCTGAGTTTTCGTTTTCGAAGATGAAATTCTGCTGGATAGTATTGTAGAGGTATGAAACCTTAAGAAATAAAAACATCCGGCCAGTTGCCTCGCAGCCGACTCATACGAACGAGTTTCATTCAGAGAATGATTCTTTAGAACTTCTTGTACTTCGGAACAACTTTTCCTGAGGAAGTAAGCCGAAGGTACTATGTACCAGATTCGATATATTGTATTATGTACGTGCTTCACTTATGACAAAGTCCACTAGCTAAAGGCGCTATCGGCAGGATGGTGGAATACACCAACTCTTATTTTCGGGAGGATAGCTCTATAGTGAACTTTAAGGAGACTTTAGGAAGTATTTAGATATTTTGCTTTGGCAGTAAGGAGGACAAGAGGAGAGTGGCCACTTTTGAGGAGCAGTGTGAGAGCCGGGTCACACCGGTTCGATCCCGATCCTACCAAAAAGTTTTTCTGCTCGGCATTCACCTCTGATATGTTAAGCATGTCAAGTGAAATGTATAGCAGGGCTGTGGTGGTTCGGAACCCACCTAAAACTGTAGGTCCCCATCGTTTACTCGATGGCTGGGGAGCTGGTATTTGGTAGTGCTGCCAGCTGAGCACAATGGATAGTTCTTGAAAACGGTCTAGTTGCTGGGCTTGTCCCCCCCAACCCTCAGAGTGGCCTCCCTATTTATTAGTTCTATAAGGTACTGGACACTGTCTGTAAGAAAACGTACCGCCCATTTGAGAGAAAAATATACGAACATTAGGAACAAAAGCATTTGTTTTCATAGTGTTGGGAACATATTTCCTTTTTATGTCAGCGGTAACAGTAACAACCTTTAGGTTCAGGTTAAACCTCGTCTGGAAGTGCTGACTTCGCTTGTTATGCTGCAGGGAAAAAAGTCTTTGCTCGCTGCTATTCAAATTTTACGAGGTGGGGTTGTTAAAAGGGAAAAATGCTTTTCTGACTCGCAGTTATTTTCAAATTTTGCATGAAAAACTGCAAAAACGTGACTTTCGTCTCAGCCCCGTGGGGACTCCTGTTTTATACCTTGGGAATGTTTAACTTCACCTTTTTTGGTCGCTTCCAGTTTCAAATGATATAAATATTGCTTTTTTATGACTTAGGCTGAATTTCACCACTTTCTTATAGTATCCGATAGTGTCTCATAACGAGAGGATTTAACGAACGGATTTACGTTATCGTATGTTAGCCTACGACAAGTGCCTTGAGCTTGCACTTGTTTATCTGCGATCGCACTTGTCGTAAGCTAAACATACGATAACGTAAATCCGTTCGTTAAATTCTCTCGTTATGAGACACTATCGGATACTATAAGAAAGTGGTGAAATTCAGACTTAGGGTGGCATACCCCACTCGGTTAAGAGAAAAACTTCGATTTTCTCACAAGTTTTAAACATGGGGAAAATCTCCAGTTTTCTCTTAACTTGGTATGGTGGGATGCACCCCACGTATAAATTAACGATTTAACGAGGGGTTAACCGCTCCAGGAATCTCGTTGGGAATCACTGGAAATCTTTATGAAATCTCAGGGAATCTTGGAATTTTTTTTGGAGTGGTTTCCCCTTCGGCGTTTATCTTTCTATGAATATCGTTGGGAATCTTTGGAAATCTTTATGGAATCTCAAGGAATCTCTGGAGTGGTTACCCCTTCGCGATTTACCGTTTCTCGACGATTTCTCACTGTATCGCTGCTATCGTAATATATTACATTCTGTTTTATTTATACAGGAAATATTAATATACTGTCATGCTTGTAATAATAATAATTGACATTTGAGCTTGCGTAAAGCACGTGGTGCATCTGCATACCTTCCTCCATCCACCATCACAATAATGCACAATAATAACGACAGGAAATTCCCCTCATTTTCCCTGTGTTCTTTATTTTAATTAATTTAATTAATTTTTTTGTGTCCTCATCGTCGTCTAGTGGGAAAAAGCACGACTGAGATCATGTGTTCGAAACCCCGTACCACCAAATTTTCTAGCATGGATGTCACACCAAATATTTATATGGCTTTGCCCAGCATCTGTGGCTTCAGAACAAGGGTATGGAGCTGTAAGCACCAGTGGGTTCGTGGGGACTGAACTTTTTAAAAATATAATTAATTTCGTTGAATGTGTGCTGGGAGTTTTCCCTCTTCATTGTGTTTGAAGTCACAAATTTAATTTTGATTAAAAAATTCCCTCCCTAATAATTGAAACAAGCAAAAACGGTCTGCCGAACTGTTATTGTCAGAGGACGGCCTCGATAGCCGAGTGGACTAAATGGTCGACTTTTGAGGAGCAGTGAGAGCCGGGTCACACCGGTTCGATCCCGATCCTACCAAAAAGTTTTTCTGCTCGGCATTCACCTCTGATATGTTCAACATGTCAAGTGAAATGTATATCGAGGCTGTGGTGGTTCGGAACCCACCTAAAACTGTAGGTCCCCATCGTTTACTCGATGGCTGGGGAGCTGGTATTTGGTAGTGCTGCCAGCTGAGCACAATGGATAGTTCTTGAAAACGGTCTAGTTGTTGGGCTTGTCCCCCCCAACCCTCAGCTAACCTATCCTATTGTGAGAGGCATTTTCATACTTGAAATTCAGTGAAAGTCCCAATGGATCGACTAAATATTCTCGGTCCCCAACTGCTGCTAAACTTCATACCTTTGGGTATATACCCATATAAAGTACTTGGCAAATACAGTTGAGCGTTTGGAAATACCTTCACCAGGCTGTTGGAATATTCATGAGGACAGCTTGCAGCTCGGCAAGCCAGTCAAGCCACCCTCTTCCCAAGAGACCTTGCAGTCACAATTTGGTACCTGTGACTTACTTTTCCAGAGTTTCAAAAGCGTGCAGAACCTTATTTGCTATTTTATCACACAACTGTTTCAGGTTTATCGGTTCTAGTGATAACCTTAAGAGCGACCACACAGTCGCTATTTGTTTACATTTTTTTCCGCACACTTTATGAGGAAACTATTGGATATTTATATGCTCTGAAATGTAATATGTCTTTTTAACGGCCGAAATTATGGGGTGGTGACTGTGATTTTTGGGTCGGTTGATTTTGGATTTTTTTTTTGTCTATGACATTTTTCAGTTTGAGTAACCAATCAGTCACTTACTTCACTATGAAGATAACAAACTTTACTTACAAATCGTCTTTGAGTGTTTCCAAACTTCCTTTTAAATTGTCCAGACATCCTTTAACGTTGTTTAACATATAGAGAGGTAGAGGGTCCCGATTCACATCAATCACTCTCACTTACGTAAACCACGTAATATCATGAAGTAATGACAAAAATTTTTGTGCTAAAACCACTATAAAGTGAAATTAGTTAGAGGAAGGAGTGGGTGGTATGTATGCATATTGTGTAAATGCAAATTTTAACATTCCACTGCCGTACAGTTTTGGTTTCTGCGAAGAAATCCTAGCAATCACACAGCAGTCGAGAAGCCCTCCAAATGGACCTAGCATCAAATCTGAGGACGATATACTTTCCAAATTTAATCAAAACCGGTCGAACGATGTATAGGCGTTCGGGGAACGGAAGAACGGACGGTAAGAAATTTTCCGGAAACTTTTTTCCAAATATCAAAATCGAATTTTTGGACGACTACAACACCTTTTCGCACTAGGTTGCAGGGAAAATAAAAAACATCCCAGCGACTTGATGTCAAAACAGTCCGATGTGACTTTGAGAATCAGGGGAATCGAAATTGGACTCTCAAAGCTTACAACAAAACTCCCTCACAGAGGGTTGAAACGACGGAGAGCACGGATACAATGACAAACAGATGGAAATCGTAGGTAATCAACGGCCAATCGACACTCCAGCCTGAAGTGGTCACGGACAAACATTTCCAGAGGGGGTGCAGTGCCCGGTTACCCGAAGGTATCGTACTGTTAAGTAGGTCAGCCCTGCCTAAGGTTGGTTAGTTCCGGTAATGGAGGAGGGGCAAAGCCCGAGGTTCGGGGTAGCTCAGGAGCTTATTCGAAAATTCAAGTTGAAAAGGTGTTAAAAGTGGTGAATACTATACACTCACATTTTATGCTAACTCGATAAGGGATACATATTTGCCGCCATTATGAAATTCGACACAACAACCTGTCAAGCGAGAAAGAAAAACACTTAAGGGTCCGCTATACCTGACGGTGTATTTTTTGCCGCCCATAAGATTCACATTGCGAGCGGCGATTCATTTTCAAAGTTTACCCTTGGTTGGAAAGGCACAAAATTTTGCCTGTACCTAGCCCTAACAATGTTCTATAGGGAGTGTTCGAAGCAGATTTCCCATTTTTTTTATTGGTTTTCGAGATACAGCACTTTTCTTGAGGTATGCGATGCTAGCATTTGCAAAACAGTTGCAATAAAAGAAATCTTATGGGCGGCAAAAAATGCATCGTCAGGTATAGCGTCCTCTTAAGAAAAAATATTGCTTACACCAGCATTCGAACTTAGACCTCTCAAAACTCAAGTCGGATTCCTTGACCGCTCGACCACTAAGAGGCACAAAGAAATCTATGAACTGTATCAATCGCTGCCTTAATCTTGAAATGCAAAAATAGTTCTTACCAACCTCCCTATATGTATATTCACGTTCTTTGATACGTTTTGGAGCTTTCGGTGTGCTTTGAAGGGTACGGCTTTGGAAAACCAAATTATCCATCAAAGCAAGTCAGTGAAATGAGAAGTACGTAGAATTGCCAGACGTGGGAGTACATGGCAAACGTCCAATGTACTGCCGATCGAACATTTGCATTATTAAGTAACTGAAGTAGCAATGGCGCCAGCTTTAGCTGATATACGAGGGTGGATCGATAAGTTTCCGGCCTGACCAAGAAAAACAACGTTTTTAAGAATTTTTTTTTTTTATTTCTCAACATAATCTCCTTCAAGGCTGATACATTTCTCATAGCGGTGTTCTAGTCTAGTAATGCCATCTCTATAGACTGATTCGTCAAGCTCCTCAAAATACCCATTTACAGCTTCGATTACTTCTTCATTGTCCGCAAATCTCTTACCGCCAAGCCATTTTTTGAGGTTAGGAAACAGAAAATAGTCACTCGGGGCTAGGTCTGGAGAGTAGGGAGGGTGCGGCATCAATTCAAACTTCAGATCGTTGATTTTAGCCATCGCAACGATTGACGTGTGCGGTGGTGCGTTATCGTGATGGAACAAGATTTTTTTCTTCGCCAGATGAGGTCGTTTAATTTTCACTTCATGGCTCAAACGCTGCAATAAGTCTGCGTAGTATTTACCAGTGATAGTTTTACCCTTTTCAAGGAAATCAATGTATATAATACCTCTTGCATCCCAAAAAACAGTAGCCATAACCTTGTTCGCCGAAAAAATTGTTTTTGCCTTCTTTGGAGTTGGTTCCCCTGGCCCAATCCACTGTTTAGACTGTTCTTTGGTTTCAGGAGTGTAGTGGTGGACCCAAGTTTCGTCAACGGTTACGAATTGACGCAAAAACTCGCTTGGATTACGCTTATACAACGCCAAATTGGCGGTAGAAATGTTCTTTCGAATCAATTTTTGGTCGACTGTTAGCAAACGCGGCACCCATCTTGCACAGAGCTTTTCCATACACAAATGTTGGTGCAAAATATTTTGTACACGTTCATATGACATCTTACAGGTCTCAGCTATCTCACGCACTTTTAATCTGCGGTCTTTCAGCACTATTTGATGGATTTTTTCGATCACATCTGGAGTTGTGACCTCGATGGAGCGTCCTGAGCGAGGCTCATCCGAGGTGCTCACACGACCCTTTTTAAACTCGGAAACCCACTGCTTAACGGTTGAATATGATGGGGAGGATGTCCCCAGTGTTGAGTCCATCTCTTCTTTAATGTCCTTTGGCGTTAACCCCTTCAAATAGAAGTATTTGATGACAGCACGATTTTCCAGCTTTTCCATTTTTACGAAAAACACAGAGGCGTCTTGTTCAGCGTGCTCTCAAACCTAAACTAACATGGTGATCGGACTGAAACTATAGCTACAAGCTATCTAAGGATGGTACTATAGAACGCCACCACAACGTAGGCCTAGTGGCGCCATCTCTTGGTCAGGCCGGAAACTTATCAATCCAACGTATTGTGTTCACAAAATCCCGCCAAACCGGTTCTCGACTAATTTCAGCGATCAGCCAAAATCCACGGTACAAAAGATTAACACTCAATAATTAATCGGTCATCAATTCACTTATGTTCCAGTGGGAACTCCATGTGTAAAAAGGGTTCTACGAATTGTTTTAAACAGTGGTTACTGCCGCCTATGTCATAGTATTTTTTGGTACGCTGTTCTGGAATATAACAGGTTTTATTAAAATGTTATACTTCAGAACAAATAACATCCAACCGTCTCCTATCAAGGATCACAAATTTAAACTTCAGTTCGTGGCCGATGTCTACAGATGTTTTATTTTTGATAAAACCGAGGGGTTAAACACTCCAGGAATCTCGTTGGGAATCTCAGGTAGTCATTGGAAATCTTTATGAAATCTCAGAGAATCTTGGAAATTTCTGGGGTAACTAAGCCTTTGGGGTGCATCTTTCCACGAAACTCGTTGAGAATCTCAGGAAATCTTTGTAAATCTTCATGCAATCTCTGGAGTGGTCAACCCCTCGGATAAAACTATAGTTATAAAACATCACGAGGGTAAGGGCGGTAAAACTCTTTCAGGTTTCCTTTTTAAATCAAAGCCTCCATAAAGACAGGAACGGCACAGTGATAAATTACCAGTAATCCCAGAAGAACCCAATAAAAAGCTAATAAAAATTGTCCCAGGAGTGTAAATTATGGTTTGCACACTTTACAACACTTTTAATTCATTTACCACGGTACGGTAAAAGCGTAATAAAGCTGCAAGTGCAATTTCTTCAACCTTACTTCTCTCAGAAATTGTTACTGGTCTTTTTACTTTCTCGCTAGCCATATATGGCGAGAAAGTATTGTTTTCGTGCGAAATTTCGAAATTGAGATTTTGGGTTTCCCATGATCCTGGGGGTCCCCTGAGTCCAAAAAAGTGGTTTCTGGAAAAAGTCTGTCCGTCCGTCAGTCCGTCAGTCCGTCCGTCAGTCCGTCAGTCCGTGCAGTGCTCTAGCGCCTATACCGTTCATCCGATTTTGATGGAATTTGGTATGGACCTGTCTAACATTACTGCCGAGACACATTTTCAAAGATTTTTTGATTGGTCAAAAATTGCGGCTGCTATTGTCAAAAAACCGCCAAAATAATTCAAAAATCGTGTTTTTGGTTAGTCGGACAAGCGCCGACGGTACACTTTTCAATCTATAACACTGAAAATTGGTAACTGTGTTGACAAATAGATGCTTCGAGGTCATTTTCAACTAAAATTGAATTGGTTGAAAATTACGGCCGTTCTGGACCAAAGTTCGATCGTTTCGGCGCCATTCACATTTATTGACCGATTGTCATGAAATTTGGTAAATTTGTGTAGAACCATGTAACTTAAACATCTGTCGAACAGAATTTTGTTATCTTCAAAATTACGGCCGTTTTTGTCAAAAAAGTGTCGAAAATGAGTTGAGAATGAGAAACTACGTTTTAGAATGGTCGGAACGCATTTGGGACTACAGTAATAAAATGAAAGACGTGAGATTTGGTATGAGTGATCTCAGATAGATGCTCGTGGGTCATTTTCAACCGATTTCCGATTGCTTAAAAATTACGCCCGAAAAAAAATCTCAAAAAACCCAAAAAAAAAAAATCATTCTGGGCGAGAAAGTTAAGTGCGACTGTTGTCGAACCCTTTATTATTCCACGGTACAAGAACCTAAATTATTTTTGGATGACAGAGAAAACGGGAAACAGTTTGGTAGCATGCTGCTCCTGACATTTCTACTATCTCTTTATTACTTTAAGTGTTTGCCCCATTCTTCATCGTTTCAAGCGCAGAAGGAAAAACGATAAAATCAGCGATTTTCGAAATTCTGTGCTAGCAGCTACACATAAGCACTCAGTTCTCAGTTTCCCGGGATAGGGGGTTGTATATTACATAAATGAATAATTCAAAGCAATTTTCAGTTTACCTGGTGCTCTTAAGGGCCACCATACATTCTCGACGAACTCCGCCAAAACCACTGTGCGAAAGTAAATATTCGACAAAAGTAATGTTTACATTTTAGTACCACCACCGGAGACTGGTAATTGCAATATCATATCGGTTGTGTCTACTCTAAAAGCTAAACATAGTGTGCTATTTAAACGCGAAACGAACGAGTGAAAGTAGGACACTATGTTAAGCTTTTACAGGAGAAAAAGTAGAGAAATGGTGTTGCAATTACGAACTTCCGTAAGTGAAATAAAAATTGTCAACATGTAACATGGCGGCGGTAAATATTACAAACATTTATCAAGCTTTTCTACTAAATGTGACGATAAAATCATACTGTTTTAATCCGAAACGTTACAAAAAAATATTTCGCGTGAGGTAGTGTTGTGTTTTCGCGATCTGTCAAAAAAACATGTGGACTGGTAGTTGACTGTTTAAAATCGCTCCTGTGGGCTTATTACTCCATTTCATGCAAAAATACAACACTACCTCACGACAAAGAGTCTCAGGTTTACATCCCCCTATAAACACATTTCACTCGCCCTGTAACTTCGGAGTAGGGCTTGAAGTACGTAGCATTGCGAACCAAATGGGTGTATTTCCCCTTAATAAAGATAAATTATTAATCAGCTCGTATACTCGCACATCTTAGTCGGAAGAGAGGTCGATAAAGCCAATTTTAACCACAAATGATGGTTCTTTGTAGAACCTTCATTAAAAAGGGCTTATAGTTCGTAGGGCCTCGACAGCCGACTACCCAATTTATCGCAGATAGTTGCCTTCAGAGCTTAGAGGAAAAAGAAATATAAGAGCCAGGTTCGATCCCACCCCCATAGCAGTTTTTCTGATCGGCATTCACCTCTGATGTGTTCATTTCAATTGAAATGTACTGATACTGAAATGTGGCCCGCCTAATGCAGAAATTCCAAACAAGGTAGGAATTTTTGGTTCGTCGACGTTCGGTATTTTGGAAAGTTGTTTGTGGTTTTTGATTTGGGTTATGATAATATGAGATGATCTACCGAGGGGTTAACCACTCGTTTGGAATCTCATTGGAAATCTTTATGAAATCTCAGGGAATCTTGGAATTTTTTTTGAGTGGTTACCCCTTCGGGGATCATCTTTCTATGAATATCGTTGGGAATCTTTGGAAATCTTTATGGAATCTCAGTGGAATCTCTGGAGTGGTTACTCCCTCGTGATCTACCTTAAGTTAAATTGAGCCCCATGCAAGAGGAAAGGGTGGATGGTTCTGGGTCCTTTTCTTGGTGTCAGTTGGTGTAATTTTCAAATTACGCCAACCCCTGCAAGAACCCGCTCTAGATCGTTCAGAAGACGAGTTGAAGATCAAGTTTCAGCTCAAGTTGACTTTGAGACCTGTCTTCTTTTGAAAAAGTGAAAAGAAGAAAAGACGCGTATTGAACTGCGCCTGCGAAAACTGTGATTATGTAATTTGAAAGTGGGTGTGCACCTAAGTTCAGTGAATGGACCCGTACAACCACAATTACTATACTCCACGCGTATCTTTGATGACAGTAACTTTACACGTTGTTTTAAAAAAACACAGGGTTCCCAAAATTATTTTTTGTTCAGAACCAGAAGTAGACTTGAGAAGTAGGGTCACAATGATCTCAAAGAGTTTAACAACGACAATTCACATATCTGTAGCCTATCCATCCCTCGATAAGTCTGAATTTACTATCATCCAAGATGCGCGTGGAGTATACGAGGCGATCCGTCTTCAACGGAGCAGAGATGGTAGAACCGGTCTTACTAATTTCAGCTCATTCGTGAAACCCCTGTGGAAACCTCCGCGGAACGCAGGGGTGCCCCGGAACATAGAGTGTAGTGTGAGAACAGCTCCACACTGTTCGGGTTTAAACAGTTATATTCCTCAGTTACCGAAAAACCCTTCTGGTGAATTCTGTTGAAAACAATCGGTTTAGTCGAATGTAACAGAGAACTGAAGTAAATCCCCAGGTAGGTGGGTACAATTCCCTATCCTGAAAACCACCAATAACAATGGGGATGGTTCCAATTCTGGGAATTCGGTTTTGGGAGCGGTAAGCTTGGAGCGGCATCGAAGTGGAACGAATTCCCCAGTGTGGAGGAATTACTTCTAAACGGATAGAGCTCGAAAATAAAATACAAGGGAAACCGGTTTCCAACTTGACAAACCCTGGTAATTGAACATAGAGATGACCATCGGGATAAGGAAGGGGAAAGGTGATGGATGAACCAGTGGGGATAAATGAGAACGTGCCAAGGGCCTTTTTGTACCCCCCCCCACCCCCCACAACCCCAACACTTTTATCTCCATCCCCCCCCCCCCGCCCCAAATACCGATTCTCAATACTGGGTCCCTATTCAGGTCGTCAAGGACACAAGGGGGTATGTTGTGGATACCAAAAATGTCCCTCTATTCACAACATGCAGTTGCCACTCGTTTTAAAACCCTCTCTCAATAGCGAACTCTCTTTATAGCGAGCAAATTTGTATGGTTCTTTTACCGTCGTTATAGAGAGAACCTTATTGTACTGGAAACCTGCACTGGCACAGTGGCTTCATGGCAGAGTCCCATGGGCGTAGCAGGACAGGCTAAGCCCCCCAGACCCCCTCACCTAGGGGGGTAGGCATGGCTTTATGTGACGTTATGTGTAGGTCAGAAAAATCCTGGGGGTGGCTTAACGGTTTCTGCCCCCTCTTGCTACGCCTATGCAGCGTGATGAACCACTACAAATACGACTAGCTGTACTTCTTTGGATTCTTTTCGGGGAGCAAAGAAATGACGTAGGGGAAGCAAACAATTTGCAGGATAGCATCATCCCGGCGAATATCCACATTAGGATAGGAAAAGAACCCCCCCCCCCCCCCCCCCCATTCCAGAAACTTCAGAATCATGGCCAGCAACCATGGGAACGAAATTTCTCTCTTCAATGAAATTAATAGACGGTTATTAAGAAACCCAATTTATCTACAAAGAAGATAATTTAAAGATAAGTTTCTGAAAACGAGGGTCTTTTCTTGGAACCAAAAGATCCTTGTAAATAAAATGGTGTATTTACGTCGGAAACCAGTCGGAAGTATTTTTATTTGCTCAACTGCTTGACAATGAGCCAGGGAAATGGAAAAGGAAATTGGAAGCAACGCTCGTGAGGTCTTCGCACTATGCACACGTTAAACTTTCGGGGACAGATTGGGTTCTTAGAACTGAAAATATCTTAAGGGTCCGCTATACCTGACGGTGCATTTTTTGCCGCCCATAAGATTAACATTGCGAGCGGCGATTCATTTTCAAGGTTTACCCTTGGTTGGAAAGATACAAAATTTTGCCTGTACCTAGCCCTACCAATGTTCTAGGGAGTGTTCGAAGCAGATTTCCCATTTTTTTTACTGGTTTTCGAGATACAGCACTTTTCTTGAGGTATGCGATGCTAGCATTTACAAAACAGTTGCAATAAAAGAAACCAGTGAGAAATTGGGAAATCTGCTTCGAACACTCACTAGAACATTGTTAGGGCTAGGTACAGGCAAAATTTTGTGGCTTTCCAACCAAGGGTAAACCTTGAAAATGAATCGCCGCTCGCAATGTTAATCTTATGGGCGGCAAAAAATGCATCGTCAGGTATAGCGTCCTCTTAACTGGAATATAAGATATAATAAATTCTTACTGAAAAGTGCAACAAAAAAATTCCCTACCAGGGATTTTAGATGTAGAAAATGATTTATTATATTTCAGACAAAAACGGCCTCACCGAATATTCATTTGACTTCGGCCAACAAGACTATTTATTTAATTAACTCTATGCCTTTGGGGCCAACAGGAAGGGCTGTAAGCACTAACAAATGCGTGGGACCTAAGCAGCATGCTTGCAAAAGTGCCAAGGTTTCAACTACTAACAAAAAGGTTCACCATAATTTTGGATTTACCCAGAATACATTCCATTATAAATACCTGAAGGCAAAACCTTCCAAGAATAGAGTTATGAAACAAGAGCATACCTGATTATTCTTATTATTCATTATTTCTATTATCTATTACATAAAAATTATTTCTGTGTTAAACCCCCAAACAAACGTCAAATTATTGATTTTTGTTTTGCTTCGCGGAAGGTTCAAAAAGTGACACCACATGTATCCTCGGGGAGAACGGAAACTTTCAAAACTTCTTCATACAAACAACTTTCAACTTTTGTATCGCCCTAACATCCAAGTTTTCTGGAACTAAAAAGATAGGTAGCTCACAAGGGGGTTGCGGGGTGAAAATTGAAACCAACCTTTCTTGAAACCTACCACTATCAAAACAAAAAGTGGAATTTTTCTCCTTGCCATTTATTCACTATTCAGTTGTCCTTTAAATATGCAATCGGTTAGGTTAGTCAATATGTCGTAAATTATCCGAGAAATTTCGGTATAACTTCCCGAAGCCTCTAATGGAGAAATATCGTCTTCCTTAAGGCTGAATATACATTCGCTATTTTTTTACGTTCCGATTTCAAACTTTGTGAGAAAACTATTGGATATTTAAATATTCTGAAATATAATATGTCTTTTTAACGTAATTACTCATGAGGCTAGGTTGTGATTTCACGATCGAGTGATTTTTGTCACAAAAAAATTGTCCAAAATAAAAAAATAGCGAATGTATGGTGGCCTTTAACTCATTTTCCTGATACCTACGTACAAATTTCGATGGCAGTTTCATCCGACCTGTTGCCAGCAAGAGAAGAGTGCCAGGGAGAGTAGGTGCAATTCTTGAACTAATGATTAAAACTCGTTAAAAAGAAATAAAAATGATGAGGACAATAAAGGGCCATGAGAAGAAATCCATTACTCTCCCAATAAAAACGAACGAGAAATTATTATCCAATTTAACGAGGGAATGAAAGAAGTCTAAATGGGATGTTTAGGTAGGTAATGTAAACTTTTTAATTGCCTCACCCTACTAAGGCCTTATCAGACGGTACATCGATTCCTGTGGGTCTATTCTGGACCTTCGGTCGTTAATTATGCGCCTAACACTTCGTCGTTATCTCGTCTTTAACTCTGCTTTAACAGATTCAGAATAGACCTGCTGGTAAGTTAACGTACTAATAATTAATTGTTTCTGGATTATTTAAAACTTTTCCCTTCACACATGACAACAAAATAACCAAATGTTTCCTTGCATTAAATCTCTGAAGGATGTGCCTGAATACCGAGGGGTTAACCACTCGTTGGGAATCTCGTTGGGAATCATTGGAAATCTTTATGAAATCTCAGGGAATCTTGGAATTTTTTTTGGAGTGATTTCCCCTTCGGGGTTCATCTTTCTATGAATATCGTTGGGAATCTTTGGAAATCTTTATGGAATCTCAGGGAATCTCAAGGAATCTCTGGAGTGGTTCCCCTCGCTAAATACCTACGTGTGTATTACCGAAAGTCTCGAAGAATAAGAATATATGTATAGTCATGTTATGCAACTGGAAAAAATAAATAAAAAAGACGAGTAGACAAATAAAAGAAGAAACTTATATGAAGACTGAAGAAAATGTGCACATTTGAGCAAAGGATCAATCGGAATATTTGAGCAGATCAAGCGAACTTTCCAGCGAACAGTCTGATGGAAGCATTTGATTGAGCAGACGTCAGAACGACATTTTTGCGTGGCTCGGACACTTTTTCACTTTCCACCGTGGACAGCTAATGACGATAGGGAAATTGACAGCTCCACAAAGTACCATCAAAAGGAGATTCATATCACAAAAAATGTTACCTGACATGGTGAAAAAGCTTTCTGCACGTTTCACGCCACCCATTTTTTTTTCACTTTTCCACTGGTGATGCAGTCTGGCATGAAGCAATCAAGAATTTTTATTATTCAACTTTTGCATTTTCAGCTGGTCTAGGCCGGAATCACAGCGATGGATCCGAAACTTCAAAAGGGAGTTGACTGAAAGGAGCTCCGAAATATAATCCTCAGTACCACAGCACTCAAAACGAAAGGAAAACCATCAGCGGTAGCCACCATCAGCGCTAGCTACCATCAGCGCTAGCTACCATCAGCGCTAGCTACCATCAGCGCTAGCTACCATCAGCGCTAGCTACCATCAGCGCTAGCTACCATCAGCGCTAGCTATTACCATCAGCGCTAGCTACCATCAGCGCTAGCTATTACCATCAGCGCTAGCTACCATCAGCGCTAGCTACCATCAGCGCTAGCTATTACCATCAGCGCTAGCTATTACCATCAGCGGTAGCTACCATCAGTCCGCACCATCATTCAGAACCTCAGCTATCCTCTCGAAAGATATTTCTGGACAGAAGACTCTATCTATCTATCTATCTATCTATCTATTACAAGAAAGAAAATTTAGTTTCCACACAGGTTGACTAACATGCATTACATGGATAAAGTGCTAGGAAGAATACCGCACGTTCTCAAAATAAAGAACCAGCAAATTTTCCTCCTACTCATACTGTCGAGATACTGCAAACCTCCCTGAAGTAGTGGTTCCAAAACTGTACTAAATCCCTGGAGTTCCTGAGTTCGAATACCGGTTCCGACAGATTTTCTACTGGGAGCATGGGAGCATTCGAAAAAGTACACATTCAGTGATTATGCAGAACTGTAGGGAGGTGGGTGTATACTACTCATACGTTTAAATACGTGAAAGCGTTCGAAACTCGCGAACGTATCGCAACGGCCGAGCCCCGATCAACGATCACCGTCGACCCGCGAACGGCAACTGACTCGCGGACAAGGACAGCAGTTCCTCCTTCATGTCACTCATGCGCCTGCTGAAGACACTTCACAAGGGCACAACTTTTATATACCTGTTCTGTAGGGATGACATAAATCAGGTGAGGGGTATTTCAAGGTCACTTGAGTCGGTACTGTGTCTCTACTTATTAAGGGTCCGCTATACCTGACGGTGCATTTTTTGCCGCCCATAAGATTAACATTGCGAACGGCGATTCATTTTCAAGGTCTACCCTTGGTTGGAAAGACACAAAATTTTGCCTGTACCTAGCCCTAACAATGTTCTAGGGAGTGTTCGAAGCAGATTTCCCATTTTTTTTACTGGTTTTCGAGATACAGCACTTTTCTTGAGGTATGCGATGCTAGCATTTGCAAAACAGTTGCAATAAAAGAAACCAGTGAGAATTTGGGAAATCTGCTTCGAACACTCCCTAGAACATTGTTAGGGCTAGGTACAGGCAAAATTTTGTGTCTTTCCAACCAAGGTTAAACATTGAAAATGAATCGCCGCTCGCAATGTTAATCTTATGGGCGGCAAAAAATGCACCGTCAGGTATAGCGGACCCTTAAAAGGATGGTATAAACATAGACTCTACATAGAGCAATCATTTCTTTACTTGCTCCAAAAAATACTGTTCTATATCATTAAAGATTTTTTGAAAGAAAACAAAAACTTTAAATTTTTGTGTCAAGAATGAGGTCCAAAGGCACAATCCTCCAAAGGCCGAGCTTCCGTGATTGTACAGACACAGGTACAGGTAGAGGGGACACGTATCACCCATCGGGATTAGCAGGCACTTTTTACAAAAGTTGAAGAAGGTCAAAATCGGTGGGTAAGCTGACAACGTTAGGGACAGTGCTAAGGGACAGTTGCGGAAACCCCCCCAAGAAATAGGTTGAAGTCACGTCACGGAGAATCTTCAGACTGTAGAAGTGCCTACTTGCTTTTTCATTTTGACGACCTTTTCCCTCCTAACAAACCATGTAAAACAAAAAGCTGCGTCGCGAGCTGTACAGCAGAGTATTGTTTTACGAAACACATTGCTGCTTTGTTTTTAGCAGTTAAAAAAAAATCATCACTTTTGTACCTGAAACTAATAATAATATTCGGCAGGTATAAAGTGTCATCACTTTCATCACATACTCTTCCCCTTTGATGGAAAAGTGGAAAACTCTGGGAAGCAGCGGAAAAGCTCAGAAAACGCAGGGGGAAGACCCGCTGGGAACGCTCTTGTCATGTCAAAGATGCTAAGACGCTCCGTTTCAATGAAAGCCAAGCAAGGCAAGCACATTTCATAATTAAGGAGAGTCTTAGGTATAGGAGTTGCTCTTTCCCTCCCACACACAAATACGAACATGTTACTTTTCAAAAAAGCATTTTGTATTTTGGGAAAATAACCAATGTTAAGCTTGCGTCGGCACTGATAGCTGACGTGTCAAATTTTTGAGGAAATTGCGAGGGGTTAACCACTCATTGGGAATCATTGGAAATCTTTGTGAAATCTCAGGGAATCTTGGAATTTTTTTTGAGTGGTTACCCCTTTGGGGTTCATCTTTCTATGAATATCGTTGGGAATCTTTGGAAACCTTTATGGAATCTCAGTGGAATCTCAAGGAATCTCTGGAGTGGTTACCCCCTCGGGAAATTGGTAGATAATTACCTACTTGTTCGGAAATACAACATAGTTTTAACGCCAGAAGCTGGTTGACAGGCGGTAATTTTGAAATCGAGTGTTTTTTGTGAATAAAAAGTTATTTTTACAGGGATTCTGTAACCAGGAGAGCCTGCATCACAGATAAACCTCAAGAATCTATAGACCTTGGAATAAATGAACATCAAACGAGATTAAATGAATGACGAGTAGTATACACAGATAGGGCAGGACAGCTTCGCAGAGAGACTACACGATGCAGCATGGTACGCTTCTCAAAAGCAGAGTTAATTATTCAGACTTGCGGCAACACTAATTACCATAAATCTACAAATTACGAGCAAAATGGCGTAATCGCGCTGCCACTAAATTTGTTGACAGACCACCCCATAACGGGGATACGGGGCAACCTTACTTTACATACCAACTCATCCCACATACACAGGCAACGTTTTTTGGCCCGAACTCTTTTTTTTTTGTTTTCTTATACATCCAGCTCCAAACAGACCAGTATGCCCACCGGTAAAATATTCAAATTATCCATGCCGAAAGTTTGATCACAAATAACCGAAAGCACAGCTGGACTTTTTAAAATGCCACATGTCAAATTATTTTGATTCTGAGGCAACGCTGATTTTTCTAAGTGAAAAGTAGCAAGACATGGGCTCTTTTATTTCAAAAATCAAGCAAAATAACAAGTCCAGTACCAAAAGCGCTTCGTTCAGATTATATATATATTGCCTTTAAACCCTCAAAATGACCCAATAAACAGCCCCATTTGTTGTCGTGGCAGGATGGCAGTTTAAAGGGGAAACTAAGCACCTCCGTATTCAGACCACGACCTCTCATCATCGTGGCACCAGACATGGGTAAACACACAATGGCGTGTGCTACATGGCACATCGCATGGATCCTATTCATTGGCGGAACTTGCATATACAGCCGCGTATTGCCCTGTCTGAATGAGGGCGGAGATGTGGAAATGGAAAAGGTTAGGGAAGGCACGCAATGCCTTCACCCAGTCGAGCACGAACCAGCCGTCAAATAAAATGATGCTTTTGATCAGCAATGCAATGGGTCTTTCGGGTCTTCGCTTCCAATTAACTTCCTCATAAAGCCAACTGTATCAGCATCACCAATCATCATGGAAACTAATGGTGACGATAATTATTTGCAGTTACGTTGTGTAGGTGACCCGTAGGACAAGGTGGAAATTGTACGTTAGGTTCCAGCGAGGGGTTAACCACTCGTTGGGAATCTCTTGGGAATCATAGGGAATCTTTATGAAATCTCAGGGAATCTGTGAATTTTTTTTGGAGCGATTACCCCTTCGGGGTTCATCTTTCTATGAATATCGTTGGGAATCTTTGGAAATCTTTATGGAATCTCAGTGGAATCTCTAGGAATCTCTGGAGTGGTTACCCCAGGTATAACGGCGGTGGAACGAGGGGAAGTTTTTGGTGACCATCTCGGCATAGACTTCTGACCTTGATGAAAACAGCGTAGCTTTAAAAAATCCCTTTCGGCAGCCCCGAAAGGCGTAGGTAGATTTCGAAGATTACTTCCATCCACTAAAAGCAGTCTAAAATCACTTAGAAGACGGTTAAGAAGATTTTCAGTTCAGTTCAGTTCAGTTCAGTTCAGTTCTCTACAATAACAAACGGAGGAATTGAGTTTTGAAATTTCACCCCCCCCCCCCCCTTAACGAGAAAATGAAAGTGATTTTACAAAAAACATTTTCAGACAAAAGTTGTAGATATTATTAATAGAAACTCATAGCAAAAAGAATAAACTCAATATCTCACCAAATAAGTGAGTTATGACGTTTTGAAAATTCAACCCCCCACCCCCTGCCTAAACGGTGCGTCGGACGAAAAACTTTTCCAGCCAAAAGTTGAAGGTAATATTGAGGCAAATGCATTACAAAATGAAATAACTCAATAACACCCCTAGGACACAAGTTATGAATTTTTGTGTGTGCAAAACCCTGTTTTTACACCCTTATTCAACCATTAGGGGTGGGATCAAAAAACGTTACTAAGAAAAGTTGTAGGTAGTACTGTTAGACGACCCTCAGAGAAAACCACGTTTCATTAGTTGCAATATTAAGGGAGTTATGGCCAAAAAACCAGATTTCGAAAAAGTCCCCCCATTTTCCCCCCCTTCGTCCGATTTCCCCCATTAACGAACTCGACCGAGATTTTAGTCCCTTATATTTTATTAAATAGTCAAAACCAATTTTTTTAAAAAAATACGGCTCCTAGCGTGTTCACAAGGAAGTGAAAATGATATATATATAGATATATATATATAGATATATATATATAAACTTTTTAACTGACGGTGGTTTTGGGATCCAGGGGTCATAAAAAGAAGAACTGTGAAGAAATTTTTCAAAAGTGAGACTACTGGTACGACTACAATAGGTAGATTTCAATAGGTAGATTTTTCTTCGAAATCTACCTAAAAAACCCATACCTTACTGTGCGGACGTCATCCCTTCTGGCAACTTACGATACCTTGCAAGCGAGTGTACCTAATGCAGGGGGAGGGTAGGTTCTCACCAAAAACTTCCCCTCATTCCACGGCAGTTAGCTGGAACCTAATATACCTGGTGGGTTCTGCAGTGGATTTTTGGGTACCTAATCGGTATCCTCCAAAGTGTCTCCTGAACAAAAAGATTTGGAAAACCACAGAGATAGACTCTTCTCAAAAGGCCTTGTACTGGTCAACTGGGGTGTCACATGAGTCACATCCACCAAAAAATATTTTTAAAGCTGTCCTGAACTTTATCCATACACCCTTTATTTCTTCAAGACAAATAAATTGAGGTCGGAATGAAGATTGAAGGAAATAGGGGTGACGACTTGAACTTTATAGGGATGACTTTTTATATCCAGACATCCCTGAGACCTTGATTAATAATTCCTGCCATGTATCTCAGGATTCTGAGGGATATTTGACATTCCGAGGATGCGGGGATGCATGAGTGACCGGAATGCGGCCATACCCATATCGTCGCCCTTCAAATTCCAACCCTTAACGACCGACCCAATCACTCCCCCATTCCTCCAGTCCTGAATCCTTCCAAAAGGCTAGTACTATTTTAGCTTTTCAACTGCAGGCTCGAATTTGAATGTTAGGGTCGCACATTGGATAAGGCGTCCGGTCTGATCGACCGTACCGTGGAAGACCAGGTTCGAATCCTGGTCATTGTAAAATTTCCCCAATACATTTTTGTCTTTTGGTACCTAATGGGTAGGTAGGGAAACCAGTGCCTTAGTTTTATCTTGGCAGAAATATATACCTATATTTGTATATATAAAAAAAAAAAAAAAAAAAAAAAAAAAAAAATTGAGATTTGTTTGTGTTTATTTATTTTGCGGTCAAATGTCAACCAATCAAACACGTCCCACCCAGACTACCCTAAAACTGACTTGTTTTTATAATTGGTTGTTTTTCGGTGTCGGTAGCTGAAACTCAAAAAACAAAACCGAGGTAGCCGAAGCTCAACACATATAGCTCCCTTCCCTTTTCCTCAACATGTGAAATGGCGGTGATTTGTCTTGGAAGCAGGTGGGGGTTTGTAACTGTCAGATAGTCGCAATCGGACCGCAGACCACTGAATGTGAGAACGTTCCGCTCGACTGACGCTATAGCTGAATTCTCTTTATCTTATCTCCGAAATCCAGCAACTCAAAGTTCAGAACGTGATGATCCCTGTGTCTCTTCTACTCGTCAAATTTCGAAAAATCCAAAAACGTTTTTGTGACCTATAGGTCAAAGATTCACGGGGCTAGGTTTCCAATAAAATTAAATAAAATTAAACAATTACATTGTTCGAAATCTCAATCAAATAATCACTCATTCAAAAGGCAAAACGGGGGGAAAATGTACGGGATGGAAGGATACAGCAGTGAGCAGTTTGTCTCGGCGGAGCCCGGACTTTTCAATTTGAATTATCGGAAAAATCCAGAGCGCTGTGATCCCTTCGAGGAGAGGAAGTAATTTTTTAAGATGGGTTCAAGAAAATGGAGAAAATACCAATATCGAAATGAAAAGACTTTATTTAGTTGAGTTTTCAATATTTATTAGAAAAACTGGATGAACTGTAAGTTAGAAAATAATATAGGAGGAGCGGCCAGTTCCTCGTAAGTAATTAAATATATCTTATATAAAAATATATTTTCCGTTATGAAGCATAGCCCTAAGGGCTCAACCCCCCACCCCTCGCGGCCCAATTTAATCTTCCTTTTTGGCGGGATCTGAATATTTGAAATTCAAATTTAATTTTACTTTTTTTGCAAGAAAGGTTAACTATTTTTACATTGCTGCAAAATTTAGAAGATGAGTTTTTCGGTGATGGGCACAGAAAACATTCACTATGGAGATGTCTAAATTAAATTACTTTCCATCCACTCTGACAGTTTGAAGTTTGTATACCAACTTTCTTCACAAAGAACTCGAGAACAAGGGGTACGACAATGGTCGCACATACTTTCCCATCCTATGAACTGAGCTATGGCTTTCGAGCCACCCCCCCCCCCCCCCCAACATTGTAACGGTCACCACTGCCCTTGGATGAGAAAATATGTCTAAGGAAGCCTCCCCGAGCATTTCGATACCCCACACGGTACATTTCACAAACCTCTCAAAACACCACACATGAGGAAGCTTGGAGAAACTTTTAGACAAAATAGCTAGCCTCAGGAAGTCTCTCCGAGTATTTTGAATATCCGCATGGCATAATTTGTGAACCTACCAAAACTTACCCCAGATGGGGGGTGAAGGGGTTGGAAATGGGGTTAGAATTTTTTTGACAACACAGCTCGCCTGAGGAAGTTCCCCCGAGAATTTTGAGTACCTACATGACATATTTCGTGAACACGAAAAAACTCACATACCTATTTGGGGGTCGTAATTTCCCAAATTCGAGTTTTCCCAGATATGCCGCTAATGGGGTATTTTTACCCATAATATGCACTATAACCCCTGAGAAAATGAACGAAATTTTAATAAAAAAATTAAAAACCTAATTTTTTTAGATTTTTTGGGGGCTGCGCCCCCCAATTTCCACCAATGGAAAATCGGAAAAACAAGAGTTTGCGCATTCTTTTTTTACACCCGTGCACCAAATTTGAACAAAATCGTCCGAACGGTTTGGCTCCTGGCTCTCCGTACATACACACACACATGCAACGCATAAAAAAATCTTTTTTGGGGTCTGGGACCTCTGATACCCAAATATTTCTGATATGTTCAGCATGTCAAGTGAAATGTAAATCGAGACTGTGGTGGTTCGGAACCCACCTAAAACTGTAGGTCCCCACCGTGTACTAACACAATGGCTGGAGAGCTGGTATTTGGCTAGTTGAGCACGACAGATACTTCTTGAAATAGCCTAGTTGCTGAGTTTTGTCCGCCGACACCTTCATCATAGAAAAGTCAAAATCTTGCAATACGTTTTTGCGCACGATCCCAACATCCCTGTAGGACTTGGAATTTGGGAACGTAGAAACGGGAGATCTCCTAAGCTGAGTGGGGAACATGACTTGCTGAGTACCAGCCAGCAGCAGCCATCTTCGCTTTCCGATGAAAGCTTTTTGCTGTACAGCGGGACCTGTCAGCCACAAAGGAAATCGATCTTGGTTTGGAGGGCTCTCGTTAGGGCAGCCCACAGTCCCAGGCGCGTTTAGAGGGATGCCTCTAATCAAAAGGTAGACACGGCCTCAAAGCTATACCTTATCTTCAGATAAGATCACAGGTTCCGATATCACCTAGGTAGAGAGCGACTAAGGTACGGAACTGGAATACTGGTACCTATGCCCGTCACCATCGAGGGGTTAACCACTCCAAGAGATTGCTTGAGATTGCCTGAGGAAGATTTTCTGAGATTCTCAACGAGATTCGTGGAAAGATGCACCCCGAAGGGTTAATCAGTCTAGAAATTTCCAAGATTCCCTGAGATTTCATAAAGATTTACTGAGATTCCCAACTATATTCATAGAAAGATGAACCCCGAAGGGGTAACCACTCCAAAAAAATTCCAAGATTCCCTGAGATTTCCAATGATCCCCAACGAGATTCCAACGAGTGGTTAACCCCTCGGATGGCTTCTACATGCGAATTTCAGATAAAAGGTTCAGGGGAAGGAACATAGTTCCTTGCCTTCTAGCCTTTTTCAATTTCGTTTAGCAACAAGCAACAAGATCTATCGATCCCAGAGTCCCAGCCTCAAAGTTAGAGCCATCATTAGAGCTGGTCCTCCGCTTAACCCCACTCAACCTCAAATTCAAAGTGGGCAACTGTGCGAGAAGGGAGGCTGACCGAAGGGTCGGAAAGCTAATTTACGGCACAGACATAAAGCACACAACGCAAGTTATAAGCTGAAGCTGTTTGCTAAATATGCAGCCAGAGGAATTTATGAACATGGGGAATGTATACATTGCAAACAGCCAACCACAGTACAGCATGTGAGTGGGAGAGAGGGAGGAAGTTAATCTTTACTCTATGGTGCTGACCAATAAAAAATGTTATTACCTTGTTTGGTAACTTTACGGTGGCTTTCACCATTTCCTTACCGTACAGGTAAAGTTAGTAAATATATATCATCCCGAAAAAGTAGTCGAAAATTTTATGTTGTTGTTCTGATAATGGTGCTATCAGCAGGATAGTGAAAGGTACCAGCTGCACTTTGCCGGAGGATAAAACTGTAGTGTACTTTTAGGAGACACTATAGTCGACTTTACAAACTGACGAAATCCACCCTTAGTCTACTAGTTTCTGAACTAAAAAAGACATATTATACTTCAGAACATATAAATAACAGTTTCCTAAAAAAAAGGGGGGGAAAATCTCATTCTGGTGCCACGCTTTTTTCACTCTTAAAACGATTTAAACATTTCAGGTAATCAGAATCAGAGCCTTAGAGGGTCTCACAATGTCAATTATTATGTACCGTCAAAGTTGTTCCAAAAAAGAATAAAATGGAAGAGTAACTTTGAAGTCGAGTCGAGAAGTTCATAATTGGTAGGTAAAGCTCGAAAAGCTGGTTCTTCATTGTATTCCTGTAATTTCTGTCGGACTGCTGACTGCTGGGACATTGTCATCTTGTTTACCTCCCACTTTTTCAACCATTTCCAAATTATAGTTCACGAGTATTTCCTCATAAAGTTACTAATCAACTCACTACCAAAGCGAAAACTGAAAAAATTTAGTATTCATCCTGTCCATCAGAGGTAATTCATATGCAGTTGTAAAAACTGAGACAGCCTCAACTTGACGAATGCCGTCTTCTCTCTTTGTTTAGTTATTGGTAAATATTTTCGAGCCTCAGAGGGACAATTGAATGATAAAATAATAGTGTCACAGAGGTATAGGTACTTTAGTCAGGTATACCCTACCACGCTAGCCGTGAACCCGAAACTCTAAAAATAAACACACTAAGAAGATAATTCTGGAGTGTGTAGGTACATGTTTCTTATAGGGTCATCTTAACTGTATTTTTTATCGCAAGATGACCCTATCAGATCCATCTCTTATACACTCTAGAACTATCTTCTTAGCCTGTTATTTTAGAAGTCTGAAAATTGTTTCTCAAACAAAGTGCCTTTTTACACATTAGAGAGACAGATAGACAAGTCTGGGGGTAGCTTGACAGCCTCGATAGCCGAGTGGACTAAATGGTCGACTTTTGAGGAGCAGTGAGAGCCGGGTCACACCGGTTCGATCCCGATCCTACCAAAAAGTTTTTCTGCTCGGCATTCACCTCTGATATGTTCAGCATGTCAAGTGAAATGTATATCGAGGCTGTGGTGGTTCGGAACCCACCTAAAACTGTAGCTCCCCATCGTTTACACGATGGCTGGGGCAGCTGGGGGTAGTTTGGCTGGACCGTAGGATGTTGCATCGCAACACTAAACGCAAGGTAAGCACAACCCTAAACTACGTCATATGTAGGTGAATCGATATATATCATGTTTTAAGGGCCTGGGGCGATTCACTACGAAAAACTCAAATACAATTTTCTTCGGTATTTGCCGGTTTTTGTAGAAGAAAGGTTCGGATAAAACCCGAAATTCAAAAGTTCTCCTTCCAGGTGCGACCGAGGAAGCATGGAGGGAAGATTATCCGCAGGTGAATGCCCATAAATTCCCTCGCCACACTCCGAACTCCAGGGGAAAAACTATTCAAGATAAATTCTTTTCACGTCCAAGTTAAAAATGACTTTTACGTTCAAATGGGTAGCAACCACATCATTCCCATTTTATCGCACAGTACGAGTATAGCCAAGTATATGTACTGAAAAGGCTGTTGCAGTTTGTTGCGCGATTTTGTTTTATGTAATATTGATACTCAATTAATACCGGTATTTGCACGACCATCTTGTCGCAATTATCGATCGATAATATCGAAATATACAGTTGTGTTTCTCTACTGTATACCGTCGCATTGTTCAGCATGTAGCTCCGGTCACTCTTCCGACACTTTATCCAAGATGGCCGTGCATATACTAGTATTATTGAGAACCCCTAGTTTTATGTAAGGAAGAATGTAAGTATACGTATTTTCTAGGGCAGTGAGGACGGAAGCAGAGGCTTGAATAAGAAAAATAAATTGGACTGACACGTTCAATGTAAGAAATTTTAGTATTAAGGGCTAATTCAGGAGGTCCACGATGAGGACCTGCAGTTTTAAGTGGGTTCCGAATTTTTAATTTGAAGTTGGGCGGAGAGAGGGGTTACTAGAAGCACCATGCGCATGGGGTGTAGAAATTAAAATGAAAACCTACAGTCAATCTCAAAATTGGGTCACGTAAAAGAAGACTAAATTGGGTCGGCAGGGGTGTAAAACCTAATGTTGGGAGCAATAAAAACAATGACTCAAAAAACAGGACGGGGAGCTCGGAAAGCAGTGCCAACAATGTTGAGACTGGAGGGGGACGCGAGCAATAGCTGAAGAAATCGGGATCGTGGAAATTCAGCAGGGAGTAGCGACAACTCTAAATGAGGGCTACAAACTTCTAACAAGAATAATTTCTCTCGTCGCTCTCCCGTTCCTTTATTTTTCTCCCACCATAAGTTTTAATTGGGCACTTCTCCACAGCGAATGACAACCCTTTGGTTTTATACAAGAGCCACTCACCAACTTTTATTTTATTTCAATAAAATAAATGTAAAGGTAGGTATGTATTGTCGAAGGAACCAATTAATGGCCATTTTGAAGGAAGGTACGTATTCCGACAAAAAGTTTCCCTTTCAGGTACCAGCGCTCCCTTTCGTATACTTCAGTGGATGGTGGCAAAAACCCGAGCCATAAACCCCAAGCTTTTCCGAAGGTGGTAGTGGTAACCACCCGGCGGCCATTGTGGCCATTAAATCGTTCCTTCGATAATAGGTAGGCCCCCTTTTATTCAATGATAGATAATCCCAAACATAAACATACCTACACATAGGATAGGTACACAAGTCCTTTTGCAATGATTTTTCTGCACGATCAAAACACTTTCCCATACAATACTTCGTAAATAAGGGAAAGTAAAAACTTCGAAGCGGGAAACCTATTATATTATTGAAATAATCACTGATCTACCACCTAACGGGACTTTCCTCAACGAACGAGCATCAGATTTCCGCTGCGGGGCAGCACTCTGCAGTTAACTGTTTGGAATACTTTGACCTGCCCTTATCATAGACCCCGTCTCGTATGCAAATGTCGTTCAAATCTTCAATTGCTAGACTCTACAGCTGCTGCTTTAATTACGTTACAAGGTTAACTGATTTTCGAATGACAGCCAGATCTTCCGTTGCGGTGGAGGGATTGAAAGGCAACATCAAGGCGAAACTAAGTTCGTATCTATTCATTTCATGGAAGTAGGTATGAACCTATCCCTAAGCAAAAGATAAAATTCGGAATAAGAATTAACTCTGCAACAATCCAAGGCTTCTTCTTCCCCCTCCCTAATTCAGAGCTTGGCAGCATATCGGACTTTTCCCTTAGGCCCCCTGGGGGTTTATAGTCTTCCAAGTCTAGATACCAGACATCTACAAAATTGGTGCAGTAGGTAGGACCCTACTGAATAAAGGAAAATTCATGAGAATAATTTTTTGGAGTCGGCGAACCTCCAGAGGGAAACCAAACATCCAAATCAATTTTTCGTAAAATACTTCTTTTCGAAAAAGCAAGAACTTAGGTATACCTACCAAAAATTGCAAAAATTAAATGGAAATGTTGGTCGTTGTACAAATGTATAAGAGAACGTGTGACGTCATAGCTTTGTTATCACGAAGCCATAAACTTAATCCAACAGTAATCCCACACGCACTCCACACAGAGGATATCCCGTACGTCATAATACTCATAATTCAAAAAAAAATTATGGCTAGGTGAGGGTTCAAGTCCTTCGAGAACACCTCCCCCTTCTCCAAAGTTTTGATGAGTCAGCACTGTCAACTGACATAGATGTTGTACTCCCTGGCTCCCTCACTATTTTACTACAACCATCTCTTATTATTATTATACTCATCAAACAAAGATTCCTCTCATTTACTTGGTGGTATTTTTTATTTTTTTTTAATTATATGTGGTATTGTGCTAAGTCATTTTTCTTAAAACTAAGTAATCTCTTATTACCTTCCAGAGCCAGGGCATAGGCGTAGCAAGGGTCCCCCCCCCAAGCCCCCCGGGGCTTGGGGGGGACTTAGCCCCCCCCCCCCCCCAGAAACCTTTTAGTCACCCCCAGGATTTTTCTGACCTACACATAACGTCACATAAAGCCATGCATGAGGAGAAGACCTGGGGGGGGGGATCAGGTTTTTGGTCCTGCTACGCCCATGAGCCAGGGAGATATTACCTTTACTATCACCTAGGCCTAGGGTAAACAATATTCAGGTAGAGGCCTATTCTAGCCTCCCTCTAGACTCTAGACCTCCGACGCTTCTGGAACAGACCAGAATTACTTCCTCGCTTAGCTGAACTTATGTTACTTACAGGTAGTTTTTCCATAATATGCACCGGGAATAGTTAGCTTGTTCAGCTAAACAGACAGCCTACCCGGGTGTACTACTTAAAGCCTTTAAGTTTAAGAAAGTAGAGGACTTACTTGTAACTGACAACTCCGACAATAATGATGACCACCACGCCAGCTGACACGCACGCTGCGACGATGGCTGCAAACAAAACAAAATCAAATGTAAACAAACGCTTCTATTTTCCGGCCGAATTAACACGTGGCTGCACGGGGGTGAGTTACAAATTAAGGGCAACCATACATTCGCTATTTTTTTACGTTCCAATTTCAACCATTGGATATTTAAATGTTCTGCAATATAATGTCTTTTTAACGTCACTATACTCATGAGGCTATGTTGTGATTTTACGATCGAGTGATTTTTGTCACACAAAAAAACTGTCCAAACTTAACCGATCGAGAAATCACAACATAGCCTCAAGAGTAATGACGTTAAAAAGACATTTTATATTTTAGAATATTTAAATATCCAATAGTTTTCTCACAAAGTTTGAAATCGGAACGTAAAAAAATAGCTAATATATATTCAGCCTTAACAGCTATTCTAGTCCTGTAATTAATTCTGAACATAATAACGATATAGCGCGTCGGAAACTAATCGTAGAACTAGAATAACCAACCAGGGTTCTGTACCTCATGTAATGAAGCCTTTATGGTCGTGTAGGAGTTGAATGAGATGACAGAATGGGGCTATAAATGAAATCCCCTGTTGCCGTAGGAGTGGGACGTGAATGTATAGGTAATGTATTATGGCGCTAGTAATAACCAGAGTGTTGCGATTCCCTTCGGGGACTTAGATGTGGAGCAGTGAAGCCCTGCGGTGAAGCTAAGCCGGTCATTACTTTTGCCCCCTGTCCGATTCTGCCCCACTCCGCCCTGCTATCACCGACCATTTCCGGTGATATCACCCACTTTGGTCTTTTGCCAGGTCCGTATTTTTAGAGGTTATCTTTTATTATTTTTTATAGTAATGGTCAATGGGGTGAAATATCCGTTGATCAGCATTTTCCCGAAGTACCAGTGAGAACCTATTTTGGAAATACTTCCAGTTTGTAAATATTTGTACATTGCTTGCGTACCCGAACAAGTGATTACTTCTAGCATCGCTTATGGGGTGAACACTGGATTTTTTATTTATTTTAAGACGCTCCATGAAAACACGTGGCAGCAGAATTATTTTTCTTCTCACTTTTTGAGGGAACTGTTGGATCCTACAATGTTCTGAAGTATAATACGTCTTGTAAACGTAAGAAATTAACCAGCTATGTTGTGATTTTACGATCGAGTGATTTTTGTCAATAAAGGATTTGTCAGAATTACTCAATCGTAAAATAATAACATGGCCAGATAATTTATGACGTTCAGAAGACATATTATATTTCAGAACTCTTAAATATGCAACAATAATTTCGTACTGTCCTGTTTCTCAATGAAATTGCAGAGAATTTTTGTGTGCTATTAGCCAATACAAACAGTTCAAGTTAAATGCAACTTGCGCATCTTTGAAAACACCGTAGATAGCTAATCCATACTTGAATATTGGTAGTCAGCTGAGGAGAACAGATCGCTTTTCAAGCGACTACTAAAAGGGCTAGTCCCTAGCTACTTGCTAACAGCCTCGATAGCCCAGTGGACTAAATGGTCGACTTTTGAGGAGCAGTGAGAGCCGGGTCACACAGGTTCGATCCCGATCCTACCAAAATGTTTTCTGCTCGGCATCTGCTCTGATATGTTCAGCATGTCAAGTGAAATGTATATCGAGGCTGTGGTGGTTCGGAACCCACCTAAAACTGTAGGCCCCCATCGTTTACACGATGGCTGGGGAGCTGGTATTTGGTAGTGCTGCCAGCTGAGCACAATGGATAGTTCTTGAAACGGTCTAGTTGCTGGGCTTGTCCCCCCCCCCCCCCCCCCAACCCTCAGCTACTTGCTACCCTCAGCCTTTGAAATACTAACCTATGAAGGTGAGAGGGGTGAGAGTATCAATCGGCCTGCGGACAGGAACTGAAATGTAGGGGAAAGGCGAGGGATCCACCTTGCCGGAGTCCCCCTCCGTCAGGTCCCCGTCCAACTCAAAATCGTCCCCTGCGTCCTCAACCTCATCTTGGTCCGAGCTGGGCAAGGGAACCTTCATCAATTTCAGCCCATTGCCGTAGAACCTAGAAGAACACACAATTTTGGGAATTACATGGAGCGAGCAATACCTAAGTTTTCTGTCTCCGAGTCTCAGCACACAATATTTTTGACTACTTCCCGATGAAGGCCCGAAGGGTCTACCCCGAATGGATCAAATGTCATTTCACAGAAGAACGCTTCCTAAAGTAAACATAGGTAGATGTACTCGTACATAGATGTAGATATTCTATAAATTCTATTACTGACGTGATTCAACACTTGCCAAAAGTGGCACCCTAATAGAACTGTTGTGAAGGTAGTGACAGCCGTCACGACGATTCGGTCACATTTCCCCTCACCTGGACTGTATACAACAAAAATCCAGCCGTTTGTTTTTAGCTATCACTCTCATTCTTATTTACCAGCAATAGTTAAAAGATGAAAAACTGAGGAAAAATCGCCTAAGAGCCTTTTTGATAAGCACATAAAGAAAACCTGCGCATCGAACCTGGGGTCTTCGGGGCCCACTGCGAAAGTGAAGTCCAAATCAGCGTCAGAGGCCGTCTCGGGCCCGCGTGCAGAATCTACGCCACCCGTTCTCGCCGCCGCCTCTGCCGCCGCTACAGCGGCTCGTGCGGACTCCACGCCACCCGCTCGGGCCGCCGCAACAGCCGCTGCCGCCGCAGTGCGTTTCATCTCCTCCGCCAGTTGCCTGCTTTTAAGCAAGTAGGCCAGCTTCTCGATCCCCGCAGCATCCCCTCCAGAAGGTCGCGAGAACTCTGCGAAAGAAATCAGTGTGTTATCCAGGTACATATTTACTATTAGGTGCCTGTTATCGACAGAAGGAACATCAAGGCATTCCGCAACAATTTCGGAAGCTAGAAGGCTTCAGCTTCAAGCCAGACAAGGAGAGGACTATGTACTAATCGCATTCACCCGAGTCATCTTGTTCAAATCTATAAAATATTCAAGATTACTCTTTTCGATGTGATGCATAATATTATTTTTGTACTACTGACAAGTGCAGAATGCAGCTGTCCAATCAATATCTCTGACCGTTCAATATAGACAGTTTGTATTACCGTTTATCAAACCCAACTCCTGAATCGTAACGATGGGGTAATCAAAAAGTGGAGTTCCATAGGCTAAGAAAAGTTCGCCTTCTCACTGAGCAACAGTTACTCTCTGACTTTTCAGCCTGTGGCCAAGCCAACTATTCACAGATCCTATTTAGATCAATAAATTTCAACCCGATGACTCAACGGTTAAGTAGTTTTGATGAATAATGGCAGCATGCGGGATGTGGATGTCGCCAGATGTTTTCGACGGGCAGGAGGAAATTTTTCACTTCTCCTGGTGAGAATCCAAAGAGAACCGAAACCTACCTATATGTACCTACCGTCATCTTGTTGATAAGCGATAGATGCAGCCGGCTGCGGCCTCTCGCCTGTAAACAGACATCAAACCAGTCAGCCAGCGATGCAAAGACAACATGGGTACAGACGTGGTCATGAATACTTAACGTTACGTAAGCAATGACAAGCTCCGGGGAGGGATAGGTGGCCCGTGACATTGCATAATGGCAAGTGTCTATACAGCTCAGCAAACCAGCTAAGGGGCGCACAGGGGAATACCAGTTGATAATGAAAATGAGTACAAGTTGCTCTTATCACTAAAGCCTGGTCAAGGGAAACTGGCAGCTGAGTCGCCGGTTCGACCCACCTCAACATCAAAGTTTTTCAGATCGGGGTTCATCTAAGTGAAATTAATGAAGATATTTCGAAACTTTGGTGCTGTAGTTGGATATTGTATGGTGGCTGAGGGGTTGATATTTGGTACTGCTATAGTCCAAGTCAGGCTGGGAGCATACCGATAAGTCATAATTTCTTGCAAATCTAGGGTTGATCAAATCTTTTTCTTGAGTAGGGAAATATCTGCTCAGGGTCGGATTGGCATTTTTAGCGTATGGTAGGATATGGAACCCAAATCCGGATCGGCGTCAACTGAAAATCTTCAAGAAATTATGACTAATCGGTATGCTCCCAGCCTGACTTGGACTATAGCTGCTGAATACAGAGGATGATAAACTTTGAAACGGTCTAATTTCTGGGCTTCAGTAAGCTTACCCCCCAATCACCCAATGATGTAAAATCAATCACATGCACCAACAAGAGTGCTTACTCCGAGGTCACCCTTGCTACCCACAAACTTTGTACCTCTCTACCCAATGTACACCTCATTTAAATCATAAAGACAGGGTTCACCCCATAAAGGAGCCAGGTAGGAGGATAATTAAAGTTCAGATAACTAAAACGATCGATGTGTGAAGTTGCAAAGTCCCCCAGGTCTATCGCCCCTCTGACATGAACACTTCCTGTCGTTGTTAGCCAGGTCAGGTTCTCTTTAGTTATACCTACCTTCCTATGTATTTGTCTCGCAACGAAATGTGAACAACACTTGAAAATAAAACAGAGACGGCCCATGGTGGATGAGTGCAATCTAAATTTAGATTTTCAATTACAGAAATATTATTATTATCTCTGGCCAGACGTAATTTTTATCAAGCTCTTGAAAATCTGGCTTTGTCAAAATAATTTCCTGCCTCCACGTGGAGTTTTATCGATAGGTACCACCACCTAATTGGTAAGGTATACGTCAGGTAGAGTAGCAGGTAGGTTTGCAAACGGTTTTGAGCTAATCTAAAAGAAATGACCCTATACTATCTAGGCTAGACCTTCGTCCAAGAAGTAGACCGAGGTCACAGCGCAATTTTATCGTAAATTAAATTATGGTCACCATAAAACCTTGTTCTCAGTAATACCTATAGTACCATCCCCAACCACCGGAATGCAGCACTGCATGAGACAGCGAACTCCGTAGGGATCCCAGATAAACCAATCCCCCTCGAGCTTTTCCGCATAGCACATCCCTAGTATATGTTCGCCCTCTTGTGGGCGTCCAGTTCATATCGGTACCAAACCCTCCAGACTCTACTGGGGACCTACAGTTTAAGGGACACTCTAACCAAACATCTATTACTGTAGATACCTACAGAGAAAAATTTTGACCCGCCGAAGTTTGAGCTTACAAACTCCGGTTTGACAGTTCGACCACATGACTTTTCAATAACCAAACCAAGCAGAAAGTGGTACGACAAAGTTTTTCCAAAGCAGTTATAGGCGACAGGAAGTACCTGCCAATGAGGCAGACTCGAAAGTTGAGACTGAGGCTAAGTTGTCAGCAAAGAAAAAGCGAAGTAAGGAAGTTGTTTGCTGAATAAATGGGGAGCCACTTTGGCATGAAATGAACGTCTCCGAGCATGACATGTTATACTGTGGATACGACAAGCTGTCACTGACAAAATAGCGCTTACTTCCTTTTCCGCCTTGCACATGTTTACTAATTCTCAGAATGGGTCCCGACCCGACAGTAGATGTTTTTCCACTGCTTCTCTATCCTTACTTACTTAACACTCTTAACAGTATAGTTAAGGGTCCGCTATACCTGACGATGCATTTTTTGCCGCCCTTAAGATTAACATTGCGAGCGGCGATTCATTTTCAAGGTTTACCCTTGGTTGGAAAGACACAAAATTTTGCCTGTACCTAGCCCTAACAATGTTCTAGGGAGTGTTCGAAGCAGATTTCCCATTTTTTTGCTGGTTTTCGAGATACAGCACTTTTCTTGAGGTATGCGATGCTAGCATTTGCAAAACAGTTGCAATAAAAGAAACCAGTGAGAAATTGGGAAATCTGCTTCGAACACGACCTAGAACATTGTTAGGGCTAGTTACAGGCAAAATTTTGTGTCTTTTCAACCAAGGGTAAACCTTGAAAATGAATCGCCGCTCGCAATGTTAATCTTATGGGCGGCAAAAAAAATGCATCGTCAGGTATAGCGTCCTCTTAAGTATGGTGATGCCAATGAGACATTTCTGCCGCTCTTTACGAGCGACGAATTTTTTTGAACTTGACCTTAAATTGCACTACTTATAATGCTTCTATAGCTTCCTTAACAGCAGGTACCTTGGTCCTTGAGAACAATTATAACTGACCACAACACACACCTACACTAGAGGGGAAAAAGTAACATATCCAGCTTCCTGTTGTGAAGGCTGCAGTTCACTCACGCGAACTATAGGTATACAAAGGTTGTAAATACCCCAGTAATACACAGTTGATTACCACCTCATGGCTGATATGATACTTGATACCCATACGTTTTCTGACTATCCGCAGAGTGTACCTATCTAAAACGACCTAAGTAGGTAGGTACTTACCTGAAACATAATGTGAGGGGTACCAACTTTATGCTCCACTCAAAGTAACACATTACCACAAAGAAGTACTTAGTAGTCAGGTTTTAAGTAGGTTCCTACCTAGCCCTAAGTATCAATTTTTAGTGGTTCCAACTCGAATACTCTAAGTGACCGCCGGAACGGTGTCACCACACGTTCAAAGTTCAAAATCTAGTGAAGCAGGTACAGTAAGGAGTCAGGGAGCTATACACGTAGGTAGGTAAGTAGGCAACTCCTCCAAAACAAGACTAAATCCAACAATCCAATTAGGTAACTAAAGAGACTATAAGTAATTCGCAAGTGGGCGTAATTTGTAGGACTTACCAGGGATCCATTCTATGTCTGCAGCGACGACAGCAAAGGCGGCACATAGCACCCAAAGCAGCGTAGACGATGACATATTGTTCTCACTACCCGAATGCTATGTTCTTGCCATATGTTGTCAGTAGAATTCCATGATTTCTGGCGGAATCAATATCTTGCACCGCCCCCTTGAGGTTCCTGTGAATGGACTGACGACAGCAGCGGGACGACAGCGCACGGAGCATGCGCCTGAAATGTCAACAAACACCCAAATCAAAACAACTACAAAATATAGAAAATTTATGGATATTTTTAGTTCTAAAATTTAATATATATTTTTAAGATTAATATATGGCGATGTAACATTTTTACTTACCGTTTACAATTAGATTCTGCAAAACATTTCAGTTCCCGCCATTTTTGAATGTCTAGTGACACGTTTGTTTACTAAAAAATAATATAAACAAGTAATTTATGTTTCAAAATTATCAAATGTGATGAATTATTTAAAATGTCTCAGGCATCACAGCTGAATATTTATTTTGTGCTCCCACGTGAGGATAAAGAAGCAGAATGTTCCAAAGATATGTACGATGCATTTAAATGCGTGAAACAGTACCGTGGGAAGCCGCAATGGGTATTGCCGTCTTTCTGCCTCACGCAGACTTCTCAGAGCAGCGACGTCTATGTATTTGATGAATTTAAGGGCGAAGCGTTTGAAAAGCTCAAGAAGGAAGCTTCCAAGTACGTGTAGGTGTTCTTATATTATTAATGCACTTGCCGCCATATTCATGTTTCCTTTTGTACTTACAACTTAGGTAGGTACTAACACCAGGAATAAAATAGGTCACAATCCAGTAAATGTTGTTCCTGGGAGTGATGCTGGAATGTGAAGATGGTAAAAATTGGTTAATATTATGTTTTAGGATAATCGGACCGAAATGTATGCTGACTTGCATGAGCGATGGTCAGACTATTCCGCCTGGAGTATCGCCCATATTCACAGAAGGCATGCGGAACCTCATCGTCAGCTGCACGGGCTTCGACGCTGTTACAAGAAACCATTTGCAAGAGAGGATAGAGTACATGGGCGGTGTCTTTGATGCCTCTCTACGATCGGTCATGACCCATGTTGTGGCGCACAAGAACATTACTGCTAAGGCTATCGAAGCTTTCAAAGCTGGAAAACCTGTCATGACTAAGGACTGGGTGGAGGCCGTGTGGCGACGAAGTCTTGAAGCCAACGTCCGAGGGGATGATAGTGAATTTCAAAAATACCGGTCACCCATATTCCATAATTTAAAAATTACAACATCAGGAATTGTTAAGAGGAAAAAAGAAGCGTTAAAAGATTTGGTTGTAAAAAATGGTGGGGAGTTTACAGGTACTCTTGAAATGAATTCCACAGATATACTTGTAATTGAAGCACCAGAGGGTGAAAAGTATAAGGCAGCGAAGGAGTGGAAGGTGGCGTGTGTTAAGACCAGTTGGATCCAGGAGTGCGTTCAGTTAGGAAGAATCGTACCTTTGTCGAAGCACGGGTTGGAGCAGAGCATAGCGAAGGCTTCTACACCCGTGAAAGGTGACGTTAACTTCACTGCACATTTTTCTATGGTGAGCGTCATTGAACCTGATGTGAGAAACACATCCCATATAGATCAATCGGCTGATATCACAGCGTCCCAACAGTCTGTTGCTCAAGCTATCCGGAACAAGGACGCGAATGCTGAGTTAATCGAAAGAATAGTACAAGACGCAATGGAGGCCGGCCAGTTCCTTGATGGTTGCAATGTTTTTCTCTCTGGATTCAATCAGCCTCAAACAGAAAAGTTAAGGAAAGTTTTAAATATAGGTGGAGCAACTCGATATGACGAACTGACTAAATCGGTGACGCACATAATCGTTGCTTCTGTGGGACCTCCCAGCGATAGTTTCAAAGAATGTGGAGCACATGTTCTGCCTTTAGAGTGGCTTGCAGAAAGCGTGGCGTTGATGAGACCCGCGTCCGTGGACCGTTACATGCCAGGTGAGGTGATCGTGGCACGAACTGATCCCCCGTCTCCACTCAGCCAGCAGGGAGCTCGTCTTCTGTCCCGCCCTGAGCCACGACGTCTGGACTTGGATGAGCCTCCTCATGAGGAACCTCCCCCTGAAGAAGAGGATTTAGTGCACCGCTACAATCTCTCGCAGCAGGGTGAACCTTTGGCCGAGCGTGACACTGCAGCCCAGCCCCGCAGGAACCTCTCCCAGCTGGGCCAACGCCCGGAGCCGAATTTAACCCCCAACCCGTCCTTCGCGAGCTCGCAATCCGATGCGACACAAGTCAACGATGAGCTTTTTAAAAATCTTAAGTTTTTCCTTTCTCAACAACTCAGTGAAGAAGAACTGTTGGAGACTGAGAGGGTTATTGTACGATGTGGGGGAACTGTCGTCTCGCGAAAATTTCCTGGAGTGCCTGAATACGCGATTGTCCCTTTCGTTGGAGCCACCTTAACTGAAGTTACTGCTTTAGAAGTAGTCAATTTACTCTTTTTGAAAGATTGCGTCATAAAAAATCAAATAGTATCGATAGAGTACTACCATCTACCCATACCTTGGCTGCTCAAGTCGACTCCATTAAAAGGATGCGTCGTCTCTGTAAGTAACTACCTTGGGTCGGAGCGTGATTTTATAGAAACTGTTATAGAAACCCTTGGAGCTGTCGCTCAGCCCATCTTAGCGAAGAAAAAGAAGACCGGCATCCTCAAGACAACCCATCTTGTCTGTAAGGAACCATCGGGTCAAAAATACGAGGGTGCGGCGCGGTGGGGTTTGCCTATCGTTTACCACAATTGGTTGTTGAAATGCGCGGAACTGGGAAAGCATGTACCTGTAGAGTCTTACCTGCTGTCAGACACTAAAGCTGTGTCCACCTCTTCGTCGAGAAATGGGACCGCCTTGTCTACTCCAACATCAAGAAAACCGAATAGTGTGGCGCCGACGAGTGGTGGCTCTTCAGTCTTGATCAGAACTGCAAGTGTTTCAAAGGAGAAACCTGTTCCTGAAGAGACCACTCCTCTAAAGGAAAGATCACAAACAGATGATTTAGCAGAAAAACCTGCCATGCGACCGCTTACACCTCCATCTCGTAATGATCGAGCAGTTACGTCCGAAGTCGCTCGTAAAACCCCACTGGAGTTGTCTCGAACAAGAAGCGCGCAGAGTGCTGACTCAGCCAGAGTGGCCTCGCAAACATCATCTCCGCCCCCTGCGGCTTCTAAACTTCCTCTGATTGAGGCTGTCGCATCGCCACTCAATAAAGCATTGGAGAGATTAAAACAAACAGAAACGCCGAAAGGCTCACCAAGTCCTGATATGAATAGAACCGTCACCCCTTCGTCACCCTATGGGGCATGCTTTGGAAATGACAACCCTTCACCTGGCACCAGAAAACGGCTGCACAAGTGGATGAACCAGGGCGCGAACTTGCCTCTTGACCCGCCGCATGCAAGGCAAGACACGAGTCGCAGAGAATCTACCCCAGTGTCAGAGCTACTGTCCCGGCAGCTGCGGCTGATGATGCGGAGACCAGAGGATCAGCCTCCCGATGACTCTCCTGAGCCTCCACCAGCCAAAAGACTCAACCTTAGCCATTCTGACTCTGAGTCAGTGAAGAACGATCTGCTCACGGGGCTACAGAAAATGAAAGAGATTGAAGAGAGTTACTCGAGAACCAACGTAGCCGTCCCAAGTCCTGCCCCAGTGTCGGAGGAGCCCAGGGTAGTCATTGTGACTGAGTCGCAGCCGCACACCGAGATTGGGTGGGAGGATCCATCAGACCGCGAACTGGCCCTAGAGGCGCTGAATTCTCTAGAAAAGGCTGCCGATCAAATCGGGAAGGAACCTCGAAAGGTGTTCTTACTATCGGGGCTTTCTGAGACGTTGCAGTCTGCAAAAGAACTGATAGAAAGAAGCGGAGGCCACGTGTTGGACACGAGCCAGTTTGACAAGAGTGCGACTCACCTAATTGGCAGTTCATCCATGTCCCGAGCCGAGAAACTGATGGGCAGCATCGCAGCGGGACTGTGGGTACTGCATCCCTCTTATCTCACCAAGCTGGAAACCGTCAAAGACGTGTACGCTATCAAAGAGGAGGACTACGAGTGGGGGAATCCCCGAGTGACCATGCCCGTAGGCGAGTTGTCTGTAAAAGTGCGGGAATGTGTGGTCAGCGCTCATCACTGGCGCTGCCACATTCAACTTCTCAAGAAACCTCCGCCTTTCTTTGGAATGCAGTTTATTTTGAAAATTGCCCCACCCAAAGGTGACGTATTTAAACGTTTGTTTGAAGCAGGAGGGGGTCGCGTGAGGACTGTGGACACCGTGGGGGAAGGGGGGAAGGTGTTCTGTCTGTACGAAGGTGTGAAGCCTGTCTCCCAGTCAGAAATGGAGTTCTTCGCAAAGAAAGGCATCTGCTGTGTAACTACCCTATTTATAAGTGATGTCATTTTAAGGAAACCCACAGCCGTAGAAGATAATCTGGTGACAGGATTTGCTGATGTCTGGAAACGGTGGCAGGTATAAAATATATAAGTAGTACAGATGAAACCTAGAATAAGATGGACAAAGATCTCATGATTTTCTTTTATTCCTACTTCCATTACTCCAGTATAGTAAGAAGAGCACCTGTTGATCGCCTGCACAGGTTTAAAATTTAAAACTGCAACAGCGGGGATGACAAAAAAGGATGTGGAGAGGTTATGTCTATCCATACCTAGTTGTCAGTTGCTATCTCTCACCTCAAGTTATATTACAAAGTGACGTGGTATTCAAAGAATTTGTTTACTCACTTCTTTCCTATGGATAGGTACTTCTTTTTTGCTGTAAGATACAGTCTTTCTAACCATTTTCTTCGTGACACTTTTCTGAGGAAACTGGTGGATTTCTATGTTCTTTCACATCAGAAACTAGTTTGTGATTTTGATAACCATCAGTTTCTCCAGAAAATGAAAAACCATTGCAATGACACATGCAAACATACCCTGAAGTCCTAGCCGTCTAGATTTCTACTCTGGTTCCATAGGAATGAAAAATCCACAAAAGTCACAGAAAAAAATATTATACTGAGTAATAACCATTAGGACTAAAAAACGCGATCTTGATAGCCGCTGTCCATGGAAGTGGACGCTTTGGCGACCGCCGTGGCCGCGGCGGCGTGGTGATGGTGATGGTGCGCGCGCATGTGCCCCCCGGGCCGGCGGGGCGGCGCTAGGTACTCAAACATGCTTTGCGTGAGCTGGGCCATCATCTTGGACAGATCGCACGGCATGGGGTCCGTCCAGAAGAAGTCGTGATTCAAGGCTGAGTCAGAGTCCGTGCGCTTCGCCGGATCCAGCACCAGCAGCTTGTCCAGGAGATCGCACGCAAAGGGATCCTGTGAACAATAGTTTTCAGTAAGGCTGATTATTGAGTGCATCACTCAGTGCTTCTCTTTACGTTTATACTAGTAAATTATTTTGAGGAAACTTTTTTCTGTTCTGGAGTATTTAGGTCTTGTGTACCTTTTAGAAAACAGAAATGAGTAAACTATAATTTATAACGATCCAGTAATTTCTGATGCTAAAAAGACAAAGAACAAAAAATGTGCAACTGGAAACCACTCTGGGTATCCCCAAGGTTTGGGTGACGCAGGGATGCACGCCTAGTTTAGGCTGCCGTACCTGCACGAACCATTCCTTGGGAGAGTCCCACACTGCCAGCATGGCCCTAGCGGGCGTCCATCAAGGATTACCCTAGAAAACCACTGTGATGGCATAGTTTTTGACACACCTAGATGCTCGAAAAAATTACCTTGACGTAAGGTTTTAGCCTTTCTTTGACCCTCCTTCTCTGTCCACGAGGTAGATCAATCTTATTGTAGAATTCTAGGTTCTCCACGCCGGGCCAGATGTCTGGCGTGATGGACCCACACAGCTGTGAAATCAGCCGAAGCTGTTCCTGTAGGAAAACAAACGTAATTTCAGTACTGTGTAAAAATAAATGATAGTGCAGTGGATGGAATAAGTTCTGCGACGGTTCAGGAAGGGACAGGGGTGATCAAAATGTCCAAAACCGGCTACACCGGTAATGGACATGTCTACCTGTACTTGATGGTTTCACACTTGTGTAAGTGGGGGAAGCCTGTCCTTCAAAAGGGTATCCTCTATCATAGCAGAACACATTCCATCCACTATATCCAGGTTACACATTGAATAGGTTTTGAAATTTCAAAGGCAGATAAATATAATATTTGCTTTGTCTGGCTTTGAGTAGGCATTCGTCAAATCAACCGTACCAATCGGTCAGCGGCGTAAAATAAAAACGACCGAATGTTAAGGTGCGTCTGGTGAATGCCAAATTACATGTTAGTCAAGAAAATAAACGAACAACTGAGAGACGGACAGACACGATAGACACGTCAGGCGTTACGGAAACATGAAATAAACCTAAACGGCAATCACAAGCCAGAGTAAACAGAAGAAGATAATGGCAGCTACATAGTTAAAGCAGAAAAATTACGGAGCATTGAGGACTTACTTGGGATTTTTCGGCAAAATTATAAGAGAAAACCTGCCAGGAAAAAGTGATTCCACCACCGACCGACCTGCTCAGTATTGCCCTGCATGATGGGGCTGCGGGTCCACATCTCCGCCATTATGCAGCCCGCGCCCCACAGGTCCACGGGAGGGCCGTAGTTACGGTCGCCTAGCAGCAGTTCTGGCGGCCGGTACCATAGCGTCACCACCCGATTTGTGTACCTAAACACAATGACAACTCATAATTAATTAAAGCAAGACAAAAAGTGACTGCTCGTTCATTTTTTGGGGAAAATATTTCGATATTTTTGTTCTGAAATATAGTCCATACCTCTGTTAGGAACTAATCAACAAATAATGTGAAAAAACATATTATATCATAGTAATAGTGACTATTGGAAACAAGATTCTGATGTGAAAATGATATAACTAGTATATTTCAGAACGAAATGACATCTAACGGTTTATTTCTGGTGCACCTGTGTTCTGCACCTAATATTACTAAATTAGAGGATCCATAAATATAGACTTACCTATTAGCTTGTCCATTTTTGTTAACACTAAATGCTCTGGCAAGACCAAAGTCCGCTAATTTAAGTATTCCTAATTTGGTAATGAGAACATTCGCAGCTTTCATGTCACGATGTAGGATTTTGTTGCTGTGAATGTAGTAGAGTCCATTGAGCAATTGTTGCATCACTTTCTTGATTTCCCCGAGGCTGAACTTGACGTTTACATTTGATAGGAGCCCCGCCAAGTCGTGCTCGCAGAATTCAAATATAAGGTAGAAAGTCGATCTGTACTTGTTTAAGGCGGAAGGCCTAGTTCTACAAATTTCTATGAGTAAAACAACGTTTTCATGTTTAAGTAATTGAAGGATTTTGATTTCTCGTAAGGCAGTAATAGGAAACTGAAACAAAAACAAATTTTTAGAATATCCACGTGGTGCGAGAATCAGTTCTCAAAAAGGGAAAGTTGTACTTCTTGCCCTGAAACGCAAAATAATTATGGGTCTGTCTTCATGACCAATTCTACCAGAAGCAACAATTTAAATAAACTAAAAATACCATGCATTAGCATGGAAAGTTTCTCTGCCTAATGCCGCCATGGTGGCCTTCATAAGTCAAGTATATGCGAAATGGCAGGGAACAGCACATTATATTTATTTAGCTTTTCAAGGAGTACCGTTAAGTTCAAATGCCTGAAATATTTATTTAACTCTCAACAGCGAGAGAAAACAGTGCATCTGTGATAGCAGTTTCTATTTACTGCACTCGCGCATTGCATTGTAACGTGCAATGCCTTGTTGTATACAGGTACCAATACCACCACATTGGTGCTGGTACTGTGAACATCGCGCCTAGGTAAACAGAAAGCGCTATGACTCACAGAGAAGCAACTTGCGCCTATTTGCCATCACGATAGCAACGCAAACAGATCAGCAATGATTACAACATAACCTCAACGTGGTCCACTCACCCCTTCTTTCTCGTTGTCCATTAAGACCTTTTTCATGGCCACAAACTTCTTAGTATTCTTTTTGTCCCGTGCTTTGAACACTTCTCCAAAGGTTCCTTGACCAATTTTAGTAACTTTCTCATATTTTGTAGCATCGGCGCAAAATTGAAAATCATATTCCTCTATATATTTTTCTTTTTCCTTTACGTTCATGGTAAGTGGTTAAGTGTCATAAACAAGCTATGGCACTCATTCTGCCGTATATATGGGTAAATGTGATAAATTTAATGTATTTTTTAGGTCAACAAACACTTTGGTTGCACAGGTTATTATTTTGTCGTGTCACTAGACAATCCGCCATTTGCTGAACCCTTAGGTTAGGAAAGTAGAATAGGACAAGCAAACCAGCCAATCAGAGCAAGCGTCTCATCTTCGAAAACGTTTCAAATAAAATGAAATTTTTCGCAAAGTAAATACCAAGGTAAATTTTCAAATATTTATTATTCTTGAAATAATTTTTAATTTAATTTACCTCTATGGGAAAATACTTCTTTTCATGTACCTACTAACTTAGGTACCTAATCGTCCTAATCGGAAGTTAGTACCTAACTTTAAATAACTTATAACCAAAATCAGTCCAAAATGAATTATTGTGCCTTTTACAAGAAGTGGAATAATTATTTATCTTTTTTACATCGAGAAATTTCTATTAATTTATTTTTTACATATTTGAAAAAAAAAACTCCGCGATTGGTCTATTAATCAGTAACCTCTACTACTCTATTCATACATGTTGTTTCCTTTAGCAGACGACTTTTATTGTTGTTGGTTTAATAATGGAGGTCCTCCGGAGGGTTTGGGAATTGGCGAAAGGACCGACATTATTCAAGAAATATGAAGATGGTGATATTGAGGTAACATTACTTTGTCTTTTAAAGATTTAAGATTTCTAAAAAATATATATTTACATACATGACATGCCTGGTAGACGCCACATAGTCCACGATGTGAGGTGTCATCGTGCTAGATTGACTCACGCCACTTGGTTTTGAATTGCATTTCATGGTTGAAAGACAACATTTTAATAACTTTCGAAAGCAGTTTCGGGTTTATGCTAATTAGCTCTTTAATCCTAAATAATATTATGATTTCAGTGCGTGTATGAACCTCAAAAGTTGGAAAAATGGGGAGACCGTGGAATCACTCTTGTAAGTTTTCATGTTGGTTGGTAGGTAGGTAGGTAGTTCACCTACCAATTTCTTTATTATACCTATCTACCTGGAGATTATTTTGCATTGTCATGGACTCATTACTTAGTTATGGGATAATACTTAAAAAGGCAAAAAACAACAATTATGATTTCCTGTCTCTATGCTAGTGGATCCAGTTTCCAGAAGATGGTTCACCTTGACTTTTATTCATTGACCGTTCTTCGTCCTGCGACATTACCGCCTTGTCATGATGGCAGGATCATTAGCCTTGATACCTAAGATTTCCTTCAGCCTCGATAGCCGAGTGGTCGAGATGGTTGCTTTCAGAGGAACAGTGAGAACCTGGTCACACCGGTTCGCCACCGATCCTATCGAAGTTGCCATTTGATTTGATTGCCATTCACATCTGATATGTTCAGCATGTCAAGTTTCATGTATACCGAGGCTGTGCTGGTTCGGGACCCACCTAAAACTGCAGGTCTTCATCGTGAACTAAACCGATAACTGGGGAGCTGGTATTTGGTAGTGCTGCCAGCTGAGCTCAATAGATAATTCTTGAAATGATCTAGTTACTATCTAAACTGTATTTCTGTCCACAGATGAAGATAGTCTGGAATCTGGGGCTGTATACTTCTCCAATAACTGCGACCATTATGTACCGCCGTGGGTACGTCGTCTGGGAGAGTCTTGTCTTTCTTAGCAACGTTATCTTCAAACTCGGCTTAGTTGTTTCTGCATCATCTTATCCGATGCGTGGAATCGGTAGATACATGAATCCGGCCTACGTTGAATTTTTCAACACTCTACAGGCAGCTCAAAAGGATGTCGGAATCAGTGATGTAAAGGTAATGTCACACTCACAATCTGCAGTGGCATTACGAGGTGTTGCTAATAAGAGTCAGCCATTTATAAAATATTTAAGGCAAATAGGAACTTATACTTTTGAACTGGCTGTAATTTTGGATCCAAGGACCATGAAACGAAAACTTTTTCGAAAAAATACCTTCTGACATTTCTTACAAAGCCTAGCTTATGGAGTTACGTTTCTCATAGATTGCCAGGACATAGGCTCTATCAGGCATAATAACTGTCACAAAATTATACATTTTTCCATCTTCTCTGTAAGTCCGTTTTATCAGCCATCTTTTGTTTCAGAAAAAGTTGATGAAGTATGATTTTGACTTCTGGGCGTGGCCTGTGGAGTACAAGGTTGAAAGGTAAACACTTTTATTTATGGAAAATGGAAAACTAAAGCCATTCTGTTACCACATGTGTGTTTAGCCTTAATATCGGTTCTGCTGCTTTTCTGATCTACCAGTTCCTACCTTTTGATATTCCAGAAAAGGCGGCAGAGTGCAGACTAGCAGTGAGAGGCCGTCACCCCGCAAATCAGCGCTGGCGTCCGTCGTTTCCGTCCCATGTCGGCTGGTCAGCTACATCGCAGCCAACTTCTTGGCACTGAAGTTGGTCTACCCGGGATCTGTGAAAACCCTCCAGTATTTCCTATGTGAGAAATGTTTTGTCATCTAAGTGGCTAAAATCACTGTGGGTTCGACTACTCTCTGCTGTGCGTCAGTTCACCCTTTGTCCAGCCCGTCAGCTAAAAATTGCCGTAATCTTTCATTATCTGAGAGCCATCATACCCACCCTGAAAAGGATTTCTACTCCCCTGATCACCGCGACCAAGTGATACTAGTCAGTGTGACCACGGCAATGACATAGCAGCTGCCATGCAAAGTCTGTGAAAACGAATGAACTCTAATGAATTTTTTATTTGATAGTATGTATCTGACTCAATTTATTTTTTCACCGAACGACTATAGACAAAATGGCAGGTCGCGGCGCCCCGAATTAGTGAAGTGTTTAATGATGTTTTTTTTTTCTTTTCCAGTTTTACCGATGCTTCAGGGAAGAACCAAGCTAGTAGAAGAATTCAAAGCTGAAAGGTTCAAGGTGCGGACTCGCGATGAAAACGACATCGACGTCATTTTCGTCGATCGACGAAACGAAGTTATTAACAGGTATGTATCAATGAATTGCGGGTCTGATAGACCAGTGATAAAGAACCGAACTACATCGTTATCTTCGTTCTTGTAGGAACGGCCGTACCCTCGTCGTCTGCTGTGAAGGCAACTGCGGGTTCTATGAGGTCGGGTGTATGATGACCGCCATTGAGGCCAAGTACTCGGTTGTGGGGTGGAACCACCCTGGCTTTGGGGGCAGCACCGGCGCTCCCTTTCCGTCCCAGGAGCAGAACGCTATTGATGCTGTCATGCAGTTTGCGATCGATAGCTTGGGCTTCCGCCCCGATCAAATTCTGCTGTATGGATGGAGTATTGGTGGCTACACTTCTTCTTGGGCAGCTATGAACTATCCTGACGTGAAGGGACTGGTAAATGTTATTTTTATGTTGAATTCCAAGAATGGCTATGTCATTTCACTTTTTTCACTCACTTTTTCCATTCCCATGGAAATAATTGATTTTTTGTTTGTTCTGGAATATCTTTTAACTTCAAGAACTAGTTAATTAAGGCTGAATTTCACCACTTTCTTATAATATCCGATAGTGTCTCATAACGAGAGCATTTAACGAACGGATTTACGTTATCGTATGTTTAGCAATGGCAGAGAAACAAGTGCAAGCGCAAGGCACTTGTCGTAAGCTAAACATATGATAACGTAAATCCTCTCGTTTGGAGACACTATCGGATACTATTAAAAAGTGGTGAAATTCAGCCTAAGTTAAGCCCGGATTTATCGAAAGTACAGTGTAAGCCGTACGAATATGATTAATGTGGACACTTATAGAATTTTCCAAAGAAAAACTATTTACGGGCCTCTCGTGTAAACGGTCATACTTACTTCCAAGTACTCTCTAGTCATTTTTGGAAATAAATTTACTGATAACAATTTTTGTTCGCAGATCTTGGACGCCACGTTCGACGACTTGCTGCCGCTGGCTTTGGCGCGAATGCCATCCTTTCTGGAACCTCTCATTCGGCGGATCATTCGCGAGCATATCAACCTCACTGTGTTCGAGAATGTCGCCAAATTTCCCGGCCCCGTCACTTTCATCCGGCGCTCCGAGGACGAGATGATCTGTACTGAGTAAGAGTCACTGTTCACTTTATTTACATTTCTATGTGGCATCTTACCTAGGAATCTGCTGGATGTATTTTTCTTCTGCAATTAATCTGTTCAACATCAGAAACAGCGTAGTGTCTAAGAGTTTGTTCGTCGTGTCCTCATGACTGGAGACTGGTCATTACAATATCGTATTGGTTGTGTCTGCTCTAAAAGCTAAACATAGTGTGCTATTTGAAGGCGAAAGTAGGATACTATGTTTAGCTTTTACAAGAGAAAAAGTAGAGAAATGGTGTTGCAAGTACCCACTTCCGTAAGTGAAATAAAAGTGACATGGCGTCGTGAAATAGTACAAACATTTATCAAGCTTTTATACTAAATGTGACGATAAAATCATACATTTTTTATTCCGAAACGTTACAAAAAAATATTCCGCGTGAGGTAGTGTTGTGTTTTCGCGATCCGTGAAAAAAACACGTGGACTGGTAGTTGACTGTGGGCTCCTGTGGGCTTATAACTCCATTTCATGCAAAAATACAACACTACCTCATGACAAAGAGTCTCAGGTTTACATCCCCCTATAAACACTTTTCACTCGCCCTGTAACTTCGGAGTAGGGCTTGAAGTACGTAGCATTGCGAACCAAGTATGTGTAGTCGATCTTAAGGTTATATAACCAAAAACTGAAGATAGTAGCTTTTTATTTACACTGCACTAGTGTGGTGTGTTTCACCTTCACAACGTTGCGGTAAATAGAAAGTACTATAAGGCATCAGTCAGGGAGATCCAACTTGACTTTCACGACTTCGTTTTTATTCTAGGGATGGAAATCCTTCGACTAACCGGGGGAACCATCTTGTGGCCAAGTTCCTCAAGTGCCGTTATCCCAAGATTATCGACGAGAAAAGGCAAATTCTTCTGGAAGACTGGCTCACGTCTGATGCTCTCCACCAGAGTAAGTATTCTAACATTATGGCTTATTACTTTACCTGTATACGGAGTATACGTAAGGTAAAGTATTGTATTCGTGCGGGCCAATTTTCGGCAAACCTCAACTTTGAACCGTCATTGCTCCCAGACCTCAAAAGCGACTGAAACTTGCATATACATTTCGGAAACGTCCATTCCTTCGGAATACGAAAAACATCTCACTTTTTTCCTCCGACGAACTGTTTGCCCACAGGAATTTTTAGAAGAGGTCAGGTACTCCGTGTCAGTACGTATGTGTGTAGCTAGCTAGCTAGCTAGCTAGCTATGTATGTGGCATTGACCTGGACGGCACAATTTTCAACCGATTTTCTTCAAAATCGGTAGTGACCTTTCTAAAATTGGAAGAAATCAGAATCCGGAAGCCCAGTTTCCCCCCTTTAAAATTAAGGGGGGTTACCCCCCCAAAACTCCCCCAAAAAGTAGAAAAAAAATATTTACTCGAAAATGGCTCTAACGATTTTGATGAAATTTTAGACAATTATAGAACTATTAATTACGAATCCAATGATACCACCCACTACCCCCGCATAACTCCCTGGAAGGGGGGAAGTCCCCCCTGGACCTGTAAAAGGGTGAAATCAGAGGATTCAGTGGTTTGTGGTATACGAGTAGTTCTGGATAGGACACGTGACAACCGCCATACTCGTCTCAAATGGTATATGGCTTATCTCCAGCCCCCCCCCCCCCCCAGGGGGGGGATTTTGAGTGACTTTTAAAGTGCGGCTTCTGGGGTCTCAAACTGTTCGGGGTAACGATGTGAAGCAATTTTTTGTGTCAAAAAGTTTTTCTGAACGTATCTAAGCACCCCACCCCCTAAGGGGGGTAGATTTGAGTGGTTTGCGAAATATGGGTTGTGTGGGCTAAAAATGATCGGGACATCGTTCTGAGACAATTTATTTGGTCAAAATGTTTTTTCGCCACCCCTCCCCCCCTTTTGGGGGGGAGTTTTAGTTACTTTCCAAAGTACGTTGTGTGGGGTATCAAAATGCTCGGGGAAACGTTGTGAGACAATTTATTTTAAAAAAAAAGTTTTTCCGAGCTTCCCGAACCACCCATCCTCCTTTTAGGGGGTAGTTTTGGGTGGTTGCCGAAGTACGTCGTGTGGGGTCTCTAAGTACTCGGGGGAATATTTTGGGGCCATTCCTTTCGTCAAAAAGTTATTCCGTCTCTAATCATTTAACCAAGGGTTTATTTCTAGGAATCACGCAAATAAGCAGGTAAAGTTTTGTCCGACCGTGTCGTACCGCTTGTTTATATCGAAATCCGAGATAGACTACCTGAGTGTCGTAATTGTGGCGTATTATTCCGAAATCCGTACGGGAGGTATGACTACCTACTGACTGAGTGTCGTCAAGCTTGTGATGGCGAGGTAAAAGGCATTGACAGCAAAAGAGGTTTTATTTTTCCCCCCATTTTGCATTTTTGTAGAAATTTTTACATTCCGCAGGTTTTTCGGAAACATGTCATTATTATGAAATATATTGAAACAGTTTGTACCTATAGCCTTCAATAAAACTCAAGGTCCAGGTTTGTCTCTCTAATAAAGATTTGTGAGGCAGAAAAAAAATAATTTAAAATAATTTAATACAATAAATTACAAATAAATTAATAAATACTTCAGATGTGTGTACCTAGGTCTTGAAATGAATCCGAGGGCACCTTCGCGTAGTTGCAGAGTCGATGGGAATTGACAAATTTCGAGTTGTAAGAGATTCTATTACGCCCCTCACTTGAAAGTGCCTGGTTTGGTCGAGGATGTCCTTAATCTATCGCGAGGAACATATTGGAATCCGTGACAGAAACAGTACAAGTAGTTATCTTTGGTTTTTGGAGGAAGTTCCTCTTAGCATGAAATCAATGTCTGTGCCCATACACAATGTCCGGTACGCAGATCCTCGTGGAGTGCTGGTATTTGAAGCCGTTGGCGCATTTCAGCATGGATAGGAGATAACAGGGCTTCACCCCAGGCACTTCAATCTTTTCCATGGGGCGCATTTCTTTCCCAGTATCCCTGCTTATCATCTCGCGGATACAGGTGGTGGTGGGGGAAGTTCTCGGGTCCACCTTGAAAGGAAAACGCACTTAGATTTATTTTGTTAGGGGTAAGACGCCTAGCGGCTCTGTTGTCCTCTGGGGTCTCTGTCTAAGCGGAAAAATGGGTTTATCTTCCCCGTACGTTTCCGTTATAGTTTCACCGAATTCTTGTCGGAAAGTCCCCTAGCCCTAGCAGGAATTCCGAAAAACTATTGGGAACTTCTTTTTAATTGAGTGTTTGTTGGAAATTATTACCTACTACATCATAGTGTAGGGCCTTGTATAAAAATTTAGCAATTACCGAATGAATTTGAATACATTATTTGTTTACGTCTATATCTTACATTTCAGAAATAAGAATTTCACTACGGTTTCATTTAAGAGGACGCTATACCTGACGATGCATTTTTTTCCGCCCATAAGATTAACATTGCGAGCGGCGATTCATTTTCAAGGTTTACCCTTGGTTGGAAAGACACAAAATTTTGTTCGAAGCAGATTTCCCAGTTTCTTACTGATTTCTTTTATTGCAACTGTTTTGTAAATGCTAGCATCGCATACCTCAAGAAAAGTGCTGTATCTCGAAAACCAGTAAAAAATTGGGAAATCTACTTTGAACACTCCCTAGAACATTGTTAGGGCTAGGTACAGGCAAAATTTTGTGTCTTTCCAACCTAGGGTAAACCTTGAAAATAAATCGCCGCTCGCCGTGTTAATCTTATGGGCGGCAAAAAATGCACCGTCCGGTATAGCGGACCCTTAATTCATTTCAAAAACAAAATTCGTACTCGTACTACTATGTCTCTTGCTGCAGAAATGACTCTCACCTCGCACTTGTAGTAGCGCTGGGGGTCTGTGCGGTCTGGCCACAGTCCTAGATGGTGGCCGTCACATTCGATGAGCTCCTTCTCGACGTAGTCATCATTGCCTTCCTCCTCTTCGCTCTCATCCTGCTGTTGGCTGCTGTTGTCCTCCAAGGGCGGGGCTGTGATGGTGTTCTCCTGCACCTTCTCTGCGACAGGAAACCCTAGAATGGGTTGCGTCCGTCAGTCTTCCGTTCGGTCATGTTAGTCAGGTCAGCTGTGTCTTTGGGGTCTTCTGTTTTTGTCAAATCCTAGTGGGTGGTGTGGAAAGTGATATTTTCCCTGTCCTTGCTTATCTGCTAGTGTTTTGTCACCATTACCAACGCTAGTTGGGTCTGCTCGTGATTTGTCAGAAATTTCAGGGGGGAGTGAGATGTATCTTTCATACTAAGCTTTATGGTTTTCGACGTCGTTTTTCAGCTAAGAAAAACAAATATTGAAAGAAAAATACTCAACTTACTTCTGTTATTGGTCGTTGTGCTCGCTAGCTTGTTGACGCCGCTAAACTGACCGAGTTTAGTGAGGAGGGTGGGAAACATGCCCGCCAGTAAGCTGATGAGAGGCACAAACCGCACTTGGTACCCACTAGACGCCTGCTGAGCCTGCTGATTATCATCAGTTACTCGCGAGATGGTAAATCCTTTGCTGAGGCCGTCGAAGGAAAACGTCTTAGGGGAGGACTCTGAGGGGGCGCAGAAACAAGGGACTGCCAGCCCTAAGACGAAAGCACTTAGGAGAATCTTGGGAACCATAATGTTGTTCACTGCACGAACTTCGGAGGAATAATGACGATGAATAGAGGATGGCGGTCAGTGGTACGGGCCTCGCCGCGCCATGTGCTACTCTGTCCATTCACGCTGTCACTCACCGAGTCATCGCGTCCCATACCTCTCATTCCGATCACCGGTGGTTCAGGGATGGCCAATTCATTCCGTGATTAATGGTACTTTTGCGGTTCCATCAAAGCATACCTTGGAAAGGTATTTGTCTCTCCGTCGAAAAATTCTTTTGATACTAAAAAAAGTAAGTGACATGACGCCCCCGTTTCCATAGGTGCACCCAACTACATCCGTCTAGTGCGACTGGGAAGAGTTTTTTCTGTTTGAAGCAGGGAGACCTACTATTCTATAGAACTTCCATAAACCACCGTAGTCTTGACGGGTATTTTTTCCCTAGCAAATCAGAATTTTTTTATTTTGTAAACTTCAGACAACAGCGCACATCTGCAAAATTCAGAGAACAAAAATTACTGTTAAGCTGATTGTACGCAACTAAAATTTCACTTTTCTAATGATTTGAGTTTCCAAGAATACAGTTTGCACAGGTACAGTTGTGGAATTTAGATGAGGTATAAAACAATTAGATTTTGGGGTTGTGTCGCGGCCTTGTTTGCTCCGCTCTGATGCCTTGAACAGCCTAACAGGTGGTCTGTGTCCTCTGTCTTTCTTTTGCGTTAATGTGCTTAGCTCGTCATTTGCGTGCCCAGCATGTCTCAGTCTCTTCTCAAATAGTGAAGGACACTAACCGAGGGACATTGAATTTTCTACTCTCCATAAATATTTATTTTGGCGTCAGAAGTACGAATTTTGACGATTCGTCAAAATCTGATAACCAAACCACATGGTTACATTAAGTAATTTAACAAGAATAGTGATGAAATGAAGAATCCTTGTCGAAATATTGCAGTTTTTTCCACTTCTACTCCTCGAAATAGAAAAGCCGCGATATCGGAGGTATTCCAAAAACTGAAAGTGTGCCTGTTATAGATTTGTACCTAACCTAGTAGTACCTTTGTATACTGCTAATGAACAAATAATAATAAGCTGTTATATTTGGAGTTTTTTTTTCACGACGACGTCATTGAAGGAATATGTTCCGCTTGCACTAATAGCGTTTTTCATTGGTGATGCGATCTAACAAGAATATCTTCCTCCCGACCTTGGACCTCTGGTAGAATAGGATAGAATTCAATACGAAGCGTCCATCATTCTTTGTAACTGTAGCAATGGTTAGTTGTAAGAGAAAGTGAGATGTCTCCGTGATTGTGTCAATGAATATGTCCATGTCATGGAAAGATCCTTATGAGAGTTGTGTGAAAGTGAAATACTGACAATCGCGTATTGGTAGAAGCCTAGAACTCATTCCTTCTTTTCATTTCGCTAGGTTTCCTTTTTTAGCGGCCGTGGTTAGTGGTACTCTGGTGTAAAAATAGTGTTGAGGAGTGTGTTTTAATTTTGACTGACTGCTGTGATGTACTGTATATTTTAACCGCCTTTCACTAAACCTGTGCGGGTTAAATCGAAAACGCTAATAAATCGTTTATTAATTTTTCTCAAAATAAATGGGCTGTTGCTTTGGAGGACGAGTTTTCTGTAGGGTCAGCTAAAACCCCACGGAGTGCTGCTCCGCCTATTTTTTCCCCAAACTAACGTAAATTGTTTTCAAACCTGTGAAGTTTCTTGGTCTCACGTTCTTTATTTCAGGGGGTGGCAAAGTAAAAAATTCTTAACTCGCTTTTTCCTTTGCATTTGTATCAGTTTTGTAGCCGTTTTTGTTTGAAAATGTTTTTTGTCAAACCACTTCCTATGGAGGTGCTAGGAGGGGTTCAGGAGAGCTTCGAAACTAATGGCGGGGATCTCGGTCAACTTAAAACTTTTTAGAAACACCTTAGGACTGCATAGGATGGGCGGAACCGAACTTTGAAATCATTGAAACTTATTTTAACGAAAACTGTGATTTTTCTCTTCAGATATGTTGCGAGACAAGCACTTCGTCGATAAAGACTTCTGTACCTCGGCCCTGGTGTCCTACATCGAAGACAACTCAGCTTCTTATCCGATGCTGATAGGGGATGGCCTCAGTGAAGAACAGAAGTATCAGCTCACTTTGTTCTTGGTAAGCAGAGAAGGAAATTTCCCGAAATGAAAATTAACTGAGAAGCTAATCTACATTAGGTAAAATTTTAGAGCGAGCTCTAAAAGGATGGAAGGTCCTGACACTCCAGCCTCCCAAGTCGGAGAATCTCTTTACACGGAGAGATGTACCGGTTCCTTACTGGAAAGGGAAAGATCTTCCCGTTATTGTGCACTATCTAGCTAATGTTGTGATGAGGACGCTGTCGGCAGGATGGTGAAAGGCACAGACTTTTCTTAATAATGCTATAGTGAACTTTTAGAGGACACTATAGCGGACTTTAGCAAATGGTGAAATCCACACTTAGTTGTGTTTTTACTCATCATAACATATCTCTTTATTCGTTTTAGGCGGAGAAATACATGAAGGAGTACCGATCCTCGCACTGTACGCCGCTCCCCGTCAACATGTTCAGACAGCCGTGGGCTCCGGCGGTCTCAGAGGCCGGCTTCGTGAAGCTATGAAATGCACATTCCAAACGTCACTGAGGGAGTGATACAAAAACGCAAGAACGGCCTTGGCCTTGTCTAATGTGGTTTCGTTTCTAACATCATCTTCGTTTAAGTTGGTACTTAAAAAGATACGAAACCTACAGGCTACAGGGTACCGTCTTTCAAATGCATTTCTCGGTGTTATCAGTAAACTGGTACCTACTCGGAATTCTGCCGTCAAATCCTAGCTATTTTTATGGGTAGCCATTTTTTTTACTCATTTTTATTTTCAGCTGAGTATGTTTTTATATGATTTTGGTTGTTTATTTCATTATATGGCTGTAGGAAAGTATCTAGATCTAATAAAGTTTCTATTGTGCTATTTTTAATTTTTTCGAAACGTACCTAAGTGGGTGTTCAAGTACTTGTGACTTGTGGGAGTGATCAAATATCTACACATTCATAGCCAATTAGTAATCATTGCATTGTTTTATTGCGCTTTGCTGACGAATAAGCACCTACTTAGCTCTATCATGGTAAAATATCGACTGAGGTACTGAAGAGAAAGAAATATTCAATGACCTGCTGACTTCGATCGTTTTCAAAGGCCCTAAGTACGTAAGATCACCACAGCATAGTTGGCAATACTACAGTACTTACCTGTTCCTCGAAGTAGTTACCTTAGGAAACCCCATCATTCCTGAAACTCATATTTTTCAATGCAAGAACAACTCGTGGAAACCAGTAGAAACTCTAGAAAAGGCGCAAAATCGTGTAACAAGAAAGTTGTCACGTGATGGAAGTGGCACTAGAATACACAACAATATGGCGCCCGTTTTGTTGTAAGCCATCAGTCATGGCCAATTCGGAAATTTTGAACCTTACTGTTGAGTTTGGGTTAGTGGCATGTTTCTGTCCCTTTTTGTTAATTTTTCTTATTGTAAAATAAGTAAGTAGTGCTTTGTTGATAATGTATTAGTTTACGTACTGATAACCTAACATTTTCTGTACGTTTGTTGTAGAGGAGGAGCTGAACTTCTTTTTGGAGGCAAAAAGAGACACCCCCTTCAACTTACCAAAGAAGAATCGACTTGTAAGTCATGTCATAACTTAAATGATGGTAGCTGCATACTGAGAAGAAAATTTAACCTCGTTAGGTTACAATAACACCTTATCGCCGGTTAGCAACTGTTGAATGCAGGATAGGTTATTTGTAGGACCTGGGCACCTGAACGTTAGTCCAGTAGGGAAACTAAATACTTGGGGTAGATGCATGTTGAGTTGCTGCATAATTTAAGAGGGAACTCGTAACTTTGTGGTATTTTCTTCAATCCATGTTTAGTTAAACGTTAGTGGACCCAGCACCGCCTCAACCAGAGTTAGTAATAGGAACCACCACCGAAAAACTGTCAAAAATAACTTAGTCAAAACCCATTATTACTTTTTCGTGGGTTTTGACTAAGTTATTTTTGACAGTTTTTCGGTGGTGGTTCCTATATTAGGTACTATCTCTGGTTGAGGCGGTGCTGGGTCCACTAACGTTTAACTAAACATGGATTGAGTTGCTGCCTCAAGACATTTACATCTTAAAATCCATCTTATAGGTACCTATTCCACGATTACCTAAATACCTATTATTTTTAAATAATCCGTAATTGGCGTAGGTATAGATGTCACATGTCTTACCTATTTGTATTTAGGTACCTACCTATCCACGTATAGATACTTACGGTAGTTACGGTTACTGATGTATATAGTGTGCCACCGCAGGGAAATATATATTCCCCTTTCTTGATTCTCTTGATATTGAGCTGGGATTGTACGTTAGAAGACGTTTAAATATTTTTACTGAAGTATCACTCCAATTTTTTAAAGGGACGATTCGGAAACTACTGTCGTGGCTAAAGAGTAACCTCCTTCAAGAACGGGAAGAACTGTTTCTTCAGGGCAGTTCCGTGCGACCTGGCATCTTGGTTCTCGTCAACGACACTGATTGGGAGCTCTTGGTATGTTGTTCCCCCATATGTTTCTTACTTAAATCCACTTTATGTGGGGTTTCTTATTTTCCATGAGGTTTCTCTGACATGAAAATAGTCGAAGGCTGCATTTCACCACTTTCTTATCGTATCCGATAGTGTCTCCTAACGAGAGAATTTAACGAACGGATTTACGTTATCGTACGTTTTAGCTTACGACAAGTGCCTTGCGCTTGCACTTGTAAGCTATACATACGATAGCGTAAATCCGTTCGTTAAATCCTCTCAATATGAGACACTATCGGATACTATAAGGAAGTGGTAAAATTCAGCCTTAGACCATACTCGGTTAAGAGAAAAATGCCGATTTTCTCGAAAATTTAACATGGTAAACATAGGGAAAAATCTCCAGTTTTCTCTTAACTGGGCATGTTGGATCGCACCGAAAGTCATTTTACAGTATAATAACTTTTTATTTAATGATGAAAATATACAGACTATAACGTGAAACCAATGTAGCCATCAGACTATAATATGCGATGATTTCTAGCCTGGGTGATTTCGACCTGTTGTAATTTTAAATGTGATAAAACTAGGAACCGATAGGGGTAAGCTTGGTTGTTGAGCTTGTGGGGTGTAGTGACATCATGAGATAGAGGGGAATATAGGAGGGGGGGCTTTCAGTGGCAGATAGCCCGTATTTGCATTAAAGAGCCGGCTGGACAAATTACCCGGAGGACTTCGATAAGCGGTTGCAGTTGTGGGGAATGACTTTATTCATAACTAATCTCAACTGGGAATGACCAGTTCACCTCCCGACCTCATCTCCTCTTTTTAGCTCGTTCGTTTTTTACGACTTTTTTATTTTGTGTGTGATTATTGCGTAAGCGTATGTAGTATTTGCACCATTTAAATTACTTGCAGACGTATCTATTTGCTGTTTGATTGATGATGTCACTACGGCTCAAAGTTATAGAATAACAGCAGAACAGGAGGTCTATTCCGGAACTTTGGTCGGTACTTAAGCTCCTAACGCTAAAACATAGATAAAATTACATCACTTCGTCGTTATATCGTCGTGCGTTAACATATCCAGAATAGACCTTAGTTTCCCTTTGCTGAGTCGTCATTGGAATAGTATCATAGGAAACATATTTGGACAAGTCTTATTTGTTTTTCGAAAAAAACATTAAAGTTGACGGTTCAAGTCCACTCGAGAAGTATTCTACGTTTGAACTTTTCAAAATCAATGTTCCCGGTCTAAAAAGTATATTTTTTTTTGCTACTTTTCAAAAAGACTTGTATTGCCATTCAAGACCTAATTTTTAAGTATTCGCGCTCTTCCAATACTGGCGATTATCGATTGCGGTACTTGCAACAGTTTCGGGGGAAAGAATTTAAATTTATCTTGGGGGATGGGGTGTAAAAAAGGGTCAGACTATAAACCCCTGTGGCCGCTGAATGGTCGGCCGCATACACAAAAACTAACCAGAAAAACGAGAAAAAGAACCATTTCCGCTGAGTTTTTTGCCCTTGACAAATGGAAGTACCCCCGATTTTTTCGTCGGCTGTTTCCGAAATGGTCCAAACAAAGGCGAAATGATGAAAATAAAAGGGATGAAATTTGTGTGTGCGCTTTCGTTGCCAAGGTTGACAAATTTCAAAGGAATGGGCTGTACGAATGATAGCTGTGTTGACCTCTTCTCATCCTCCTCCCTTTCACAAGGGTGCTAGAAACTTTCATAGAAATTTATTGGTAAATTTCCCATATGTTTGACTTGTGAAAAATTCCAAAGCTTCTTGTAGGGAGTTTTGTTGGACGGCTTATAGGACGAGCTATGGCATACTGTATTTAGTTCAGTTATTGCATTACTATTTCTATCTTTCGAAGGAATTCGTTTTGCAGGGAAAGCTGAACATGGTGCCCTATTGGCAGTCATTTGTTCTTCGTTCGAATAGCACACTATGTTTAGCTTTTAGAGCAGCCACTGCCATTACCAGTACGGTTCGGTTGGACTGTAATTTTTCAAAGTGGCTTAAGACAATATGTTGGCGTAAAGTGGGGGAAATTATCATTTTTATTTTTACTTTCTTGCCCGTATGTAATATATGGGCCGAGAAAGTTATGTCTTCGTGCAAAATTTCGATTTTGAGATTTTGGGTTTCCCATGATCCTGGAGGTCCTCCGAGTCCAAAAAAGTGGTTTTTAAAAAATGTCCGTCCGACGTACGTACGTACGTACGTATTGAGCAACCTCCATAGCTTACCGCCACCCATGTCGAACGTTTGTCCCGTTTTTACCGCCACTCCGTTTAATGTATAAGCTAAGCATATGCGGAACCTATAGACATTGTCCGCGTTTTTACTGCCATGTGAATATTTATGTTTCACTAGCGCTTACTGCCATGACGCAAGTTGTCGCTACAAAGGAAATGATAGTCGCCAGACCAATGTCTCTCAAATAAAAAATATAGGTTTTAAAATATTAATAATTTTAATTCAGTTTAATAATATAATAATGCTGTTATATTATAAATTAATTTTAATTTAGATCAATGGCCACCAGTGAACGGTTGGCCACAAACCTTTGAATGAGATAATGGCGCGCAATTCAAACACTTCACTCTCGCATCTTATATACCAACTATTTCTTAAGTTTAAAAGAAAACACTTATGAATGTCAAATAAATGTTAATATTGCTTGAAATTGTAATAAAACATTATGTCAGTTCAAGAAATAGATCGCCTTCTATCAGTGGTAAAATAATGGAATATAATCTGAGCTCTGCGGTAGAGCTTGTAGAAAGTCACTAGTCAAAGAGATGAAACTAAGATTTTTTTTACATTTCGTTCACTAACACTGTTGGGTCAGTCTCGATAGCCGAGTGGACTAAAATGGTAGAATTTTGAGGAGCAGTGAGGGCCGGGTCACACCGGTTCGATCCCGATCCTACCAAAAAGTTTTTCTGATCGGCATTTACCTCTGATATGTTCAGCATGTCAAGTGAAATGTATATCGAGGCTGTGGTGGTTCGGAACCCAACTACTTAAAACTGTAGGTCCCCATCGTTTACACTATGGCTTGGAAGCTGGTAGATATTTGATAGTGCTGCCAGCTGAGCACAATGGATAGTTCTTGAAACGGTCTAGTCAGGGGCGCGATCTCGGGGAGGGGGTTCAGGGTCCAGGTTGCCCCCCCCCCCCCCCCCCCCGGAAATTTGGGGGACGATTATTTTTATCATGTCAAATAACTAAAAATCATAACATCTTTACTCTAAATACACCTGTATAATTTTGTTCGTTATTTTTTCCCGGCTTATTTTGAGGGGAAAAATGTCCTTGTTCTGAAATACAATGTTGCATTTTTAAAAGAAACTGTGACTTTATGATCGAGCGATTTTTGCAATCAAGGTAGGTATAATATTTCAGAACAAATAAATGTTCAACAAAAAACATTAACAGACAGAATAGTTTTTCCCGGGTTGGCATAACACCAGGGGAGTTGGACACAACCGGAATAAGAGTGGGCATTACATCCATGACTTAAGCGGAAAATATTCCTTACGCCGGGATTAGAATCCAGACCTCTGAGGTCACAAGTCGAATGTCTTGGCCGCTGGGTCACTGAGAGGCGCAGAGACCCATCAGACTGATAAGTAAATGGAATATCTGATGTTTACAAGTTCTTGCCCCCCCCACCTCCCCCGGATTTTCAAAATCTGGCGCCACTGGGTCTAGTTGCTGGGCTTGTCCCCCCCAACCCCAACCCTCAGCAACACTGTTGGGCATGTTGGTGGTTTCAAAGTGTTGCACCTAGATTTGAAATACCTACTACCTTTTGAATAACAGAAGTCAAAAAGTAACAAAAATGATGTGTACGCTCTAGATGCGCCTCCGCTCGCAATGAGACTATGAGACGCTCCGGGAGTGCGGTCGCACCGAGGATCCAAAATTCGCAAATAAACTACCAATCACTTTTTTGGCCATAACGTTACTAGCCTCGATAATGAAAAGACAAACTGCAAAGGTTGAAATAAAAAATAAGTGCAGTGAAAGTATTAATTGATAAAAACTGTTTGGCGTACTACCCTTTTCTATCTCACGTAGCATTACCGCCACTGAAAAGCAGCCAATCACGTTCTTGTTATTCAGCGCATGCGCTAGTCGCCAAAACATTTCACAATGAGCGACAAGGCGCGTAATTCAAACATCTCTTTCACATATTTTAATCCTGGTACTATAAATCTTTAAATGAAAAGAGAACTCATTTGATGTCAGTTAATATGTTAAAATATCTTCAAAATGTTGTAAAACTTATTTGTGAAACGAAAAAGTAGATTGCCTTCAATCAGTGGTCAAATATTTGAATATATCTGAGCTCTAGGGAAGGACTCGTAGAAAGCCACTACTTGGAGGACGAAACTGAGATTTTTTTACAGTTCGTTCAATTTTAATTTTTTTTTGGTATGTTGATGGTTCCAAAGAGTTGTACTGAGCTTTGAAATACTAACTTTTATAACAGAAGTCAAAAAGTAACAAAAATGAGGATCCAAAAATCGAAAATAAACTGTTAATTACGTCTTTGGCTATAACGGTAACTAGTTTCGATAATGAAAAAACAAATTCCAAAAGTTGATATAAAAATGTTAAGTGAAAGTATTTAATTCAATTAATTTAATGTAAGGATACGTACACCTGACAAAACTACGGGTCTTACCGCCCAATGTTAATCGGCCATAAGCTTTACCGCCAGTGGCGATAAAACGTTCGTATGCAAAAACGACTATAAGAGTGGCGGTAGTATATGGGCGCATATCCCTACGTCAGTCTGTCGCGCAACTGGACGTCACACCGTTCGTCCGATTTTGCTCAAATTCAAATTTTGCTAAAATTATTGTCCAGTGTATGGCAAAATATTTTTTAAAAAAAGTTAAAATTTTGGTCCAAAAAAAAATAAGTTACGTAAAAAAAAAATCAAAATTTTCGATACTGCTGGCGTAAAAATTGCGAGAAAGTCAAGTGCGACCATTGTCGGACCCTTGATTTTATTTAAATTTAGGTAGGTACCTACTGAAAGGCGCAAGGCCCTCACGAGCACCCACACAATGAGTGGGCGACTAACTATTATTCTTTTGTCTCTTTGTTTGCTCTGAAAAGGAACCTTCCTGCGTTGATCTTGAAGTTTCGAAATGTCCCGAAGGACCACTCAAAAAACTCCGAACCTTGGCTTGTGAGATGATTTTGGACGTGAAACTCATGAGAGTATATTGGGGAGATTAGTCACCCCATGCTGTAGCAGGCAGACTATTTGATCGTATCGGGATTGGACAGAAATCCTTTGCAGCATGTCCATCGTGTAAATCAAATACAAGTCCCTTGGTGTGGACGAAACGTGTATGGGTGTCATAACCAGCTCAGTGAAATACTCCTCTATTTGCTGACGTAATTTCGGCATTCGCAATTCTAAGGGGGAATGAGGTGTTCATATCCCAATGCTGGGATAATCAACTCATTCTGTTATTAAACACATAACCTGCTTTTATCTAATTTCGAGCTGGACTCAGACGGGAGGGGGAGGGACGGGTGTTTGGGAAGGGGGGAGGGTTGGGGGAGGGGTATTAAAGCACAGGGTTGGAAAATGTGACACAATGTTCCTTTTTTTTGTGCATGGTGATGCGTCCAGACTGGGTCGTTACTCTTTATATTATCTAAGCGTTATAGGTCTTTACCTCGGTCTTTACTGTATTATTTGCTGCCTGTGTAACGGACGGACGGAGGGACGGACGAATGGAATGAATTTATTTTTGAGTTTCGAGTAATCGGTTTCGTTGGCAGAGAAAGAACCCTAGTATATCTTTGGGAAGAAATACAGAAGGGAATTATACGAGTGGTTAACTCGTTGGGAATCTCTTTGGGAATCATTGGAAATCTTTATGAAATCTCAGAGAATCTTAGAATTGTTTGGAGTGGTTACCCCTTCGTGGTTTATCTTTCTACGAATATCGTTGGGGATCTTGGAAATCTTTATGGAATCTCAGTGGAATCTCAAGGAATCTCTGGAGTGGTTACCCCCTCGGAATTATATGACCACATGAATTGGGGAGGTTTGAGAACACCTGGTATATCAAGCTCTGTTGGAATTGTTCCCAATTCTCTGAGATGAGTCTATCACCCGGTATTTCCTGCTTGAAGGCTATTGGAAATATCAGAGCAAGATGATGAAATATAAACATAAAATTCGATTTCCTCCTGTGAAGGGAATTATCATTTGAGCGTGATTTATTCTTTCTATCGGTAATAAACAGGCCAAGGCTTATTTCACCTTATTTTTTAACCTCCGGAGTGTAGACCATAAGATGAAATTTGTTTATTTCATTTCCTTTTTTAAGGGCCACCATACAATCGGTATTTTTTACGTTTGGACTTCAAACTTTGTGAGAAAACTATTGGATATTTAAATATTATTTGTTGATTAGCAGAGAAAGTGTCAACGTAATCTTGTTTATTTATGTTTTTTTCGATATGTATGTTTTTTTAACGTTGTCTAAAATTACTCGATCGCAAAATCACAACATAGCCAACTGACGTTAAAAAGACATATTATATTTCAGAACACATCCAACAGTTTCCTCAAAAAAGTTTGAAGAAAAAGTGGTCATTCGAACCGTTTATTTTGCGGATGACCAGGCACACAGAACTGCCGAAACTGGTTCACAAATGAATGAAAGAATTTCACAGAAGCTTCCATCTCTCTGTTGCCTTGGAAGAGTGGCGTGAGCTTTCTCCCTGTGCTGAGAAGTGCTGATACGAGTGCAAGCAGTCAGGACACGGATATCTGAAGTTTGAACCCCTGGAAAAAGAGTCGGAGCCCATGCGGCGTTTTGCCTTTTCATTATATTATGTTTTGATTACATTTTCAGCACACTGCTGCGTATTTTTAATCTGACGAGGATTACAGAATGCTCCTCTATTTAATTTTGTTTTGTGCTTTCCGCGCTTTTTTCTTCATTTCTTCATTATACTTGGTCAAGTATGAAAATTGGTATTACGTGGAGACCGTTTTATATATTGCTCAGGAATTTTTATGCTTGGTTATTGTGTTGTCAGCTTAATAAGCAGGAATGTTTTGCTGACTTTACTGAACGTTAGAGGACAAATTTAGTATAGGAATGTACAGTTAGGAAATACTCGAGGGGTTAACGACTCCAGGAATCTCGTTGGGAATCTCATTGGAAATCTTTATGAAATCTCAGGGAATCTTGGAAATTTCTGGAGTAGTTAATCCTTCGGGGTGCATCTTTCCACGAATCTCGTTGAGAATCTCAGGAAATCTTCATGCAGTCTCAAGCAATCTCTGGAAATATGTGATTAGCTTCAATGTGTGTTCACAATTCAAGTCGAACTTATTGCCAAAATGAAACTCTGGGATATTTGTCGAACAGTCAGCCAATGATGCAACTGATAAATAATGATCTTGGATTATTAATTGTTTCACAAAGTCTTTTAATTTTCTATCACTGTTCACAAGGACAGAAATACTTTTAGGTAAAGTCAGCTTTGTTTAGTTTACATCGAATGTAAACCAGTGTTTCGTTCATGCTGGCCAGCGATTTGAGTGGTAAAATTTTGATTTCAGGGTGAACTGGACTACGAGTTAGCGAACGGAGACAACGTTCTCTTCATCTCTACTCTTCATGGAGGCTGACATATCAAGGTACGTGTCTTGTTTTGGAATTTTAAGACCTTTGGTGAAGGAAATTCTGCATGTGATATGTGACAGCTTTCCTGTATAGATAATAGATTATATTTTGCCAGTTGGCGTAAATAGAGTACAATTACAAAAACAAAACAATAATATTACAGTTCTCCTTCCGCGTTCCTCCTCTTCCTTGCCATTTCTCTCATCCACTTAAGAGGACGCTATACCTGACGATGCATTTTTTGCCGCCCATAAGATTAACATTGCGAGCGGCGATCCATTTTCAAGGTTTACCCTTGGTTGGAAAGGCACAAAATTTTGCCTGTATCTAGCCCTAACAATGTTCTAGTGCGTGTTCGAAGCAGATTTCCCATTTTTACTTTTTTTACTGGTTTTCGAGATACAGCACTTTTCTTGAGGTATGCGATGCTAGCATTTGCAAAACAGTTGCAATAAAAGAAACCAGTGAGAAATTGGGAAATCTGCTTCGAACACGACCTAGAACATTGTTAGGGCTAGGTACAGGCAAAATTTTGTGTCTTTCCAACCAAGGGTAAACCTTGAAAATGAATCGCCGCTCGCAATGTTAATCTTATGGGCGGCAAAAAATGCATCGTCAGGTATAGCGTCCTCTTAACCCCATCTCCTGTCTCGGTTAGCATTTCAAGAACATACTCTTCTTGGCACTCTCCTATCATGTGTGTTAGTGTCTCTGGTGACTAACCGGACACCCTGAAAAATCTTTTCTCTTCACCTTCCCAATACCTATTTGCTTTTTCCTCGCATCCACACCTGTCACGAGCTATTTTTTTTTTTTGGCTGCCTCCTCGCCCCCTCTCCAGCAAGTATTTTGGTCTTTCTTTAGTCACCAGTTTCATATTATAATCCTGTATCCTGTAAAATACAAGTGTATTATTTGGTCGCACACACGTGCATGTTTTCGCTCGTTCACACGCGTATGTTGTCCACGTGCATTTTTTGTGTCTGAAAAATCTGTCTGGATCTTGAATTCACTCTCCTTGCTTCCTTCCATATGTATACGCATAAACCATTAGAGTTATTGTTAAACCATTCAGTGAGTTGCTCACTAAGTTAACTTTGGTCAAGGTATGTTAAGTTTAGTGGTAGGTTGATACAAAATCATCACCAGCCAATGCTTGAGCGCCTGGTGAAGCCACGAACTCTTGGTCAGTATGATGTGAGGTCATGTGGAGACAACCTTCACGATTTGCAGACCTTGGGTCTCGGTTGCCTTATTTGTTTTGGGCCTGGAACGTAGAGAGCAGCTGCAGAATGTTGATCTATGTTAAATACGATCTTCATATCCATTTTATTCTCCTCGTATTACAATATGCATTCCGTTGTTGAGTAAATAGAAGTCTTCCAAGCTCCAAATGTAGTCGGCCGCTGTCTAAAATTCCTAATGTAAAATGCATGCAGTTTTTGTTTTCTACCTTAAAATAAGGAAATAGTGATGCACGAAAATTTCTTGTCCTATTGCTTTGGTTCTTGCATTTCTAGCCTGCAAGAACAACAGTTGATTTCAAGAACAAGGACTCTTGTAAGAGTTCTCGCAAGAGTTTTGCATAAACCCAGGCAGTTTTTTTCCAAGTCTTCATTCATGGATTGCAGTCCATATTTTGTACAAAAAACTCTGCCGACTTTGCGACGATAGATTGCACTTTAAATGGCCGTTCGGTAGGCAACAAACCACGTTATAACCGCAGAAAATTTCATGTGTATGCAAGAACTTGCAAGATTCTCGCAGGAAGAACAAGAACAAGAGCAAGAAATGATTTCTACTGCAAGAACAAAAACAATATAGGATTTTTACTGCAAGAACAAGAGCTAGAGTCGCTTTGCAAGAACAAGAACAAGAAATGCCGTTTCTTGTTCTTTTTCTTGCATCGTGCATCACTATACGGAAATCACAGATATCAAGAATATTTTTTTCAAGTCACTCAAAGTGACGGTAAGCAGTATCCCATGTCACCATTTGTGATGGCGTGGTGATATTGAGGCTAGCCCTATAGCGAGCCAAATTTCCACAAAACAGAATTCTTATAGCGAGCATGGCGAAGCCTGCACTTTCAGCTTGAAAATGATAGTAGACATGTCTTAGGTACAACTTAGACGTTGTAAGTCATTTGTGTGAAGACTGCTCTTAACCGAAGAAGCAGAAGACGCGGGTTCTAAACTGGGGAAAAAATTAATTATCTGCCATGCTCCAACTTTTTGAGTCTTATCGCAGAAAAGTGAAAGATGAAAGTCGTGAACGGGAAACCAACACGGGTGAGTAATTAAAGAGAAAACAAAACAAGAGCCTTCGACGTGCCAGTCACGGTAAACAATTTTCATTTTCTCATATTATTATTTCCCTTCTTGTTTTTACATTTGCGAGGCTAAAAAAGAGTCGGATAATAACGTTAAACGATCCGAATACTTCTTTGTTTTGGGTAATTTTTCTCATCCGAGATGTTTATACCCTTTTGTGTTAAGTCAAGCCAGTCAAGTATGCCATTACGCTGTAATTATATGGATAAGGGTGGGAACCAGGATTTTTGAAGCTTTGTTTAGAGATTCTGCTTTGCCAATCCTTTGTGAACCTTCCTGTCCTCTTCCTATGTCCCGTACTCGAAACTGACGTTGTCTTTTGATTATAAAGTGAAAAATCCTCTGTCATTCGTTTGTTTCCCTTCGAAGCGATTTGGTCGGGAAGCAGGAGGGATGTGTAAGGAGAAAAAGAGGCGATAGTGAATTTAATGTCAGAGCTTTGCCTAGCTTCGCACACTCTGGCTGTTGGTTGAACCAAGTATCAGGCTAGAAACACAAACTTTCTGGTGCTAGTACCTAACTAAGTTCATGGGGCTTCATGTAGAACAATTTCCTTTGGGCAACTCCTTAGCCGTAACCTGGGCAGTTAGGTAGTTCAGCTGTTGATATCGGCTACGTCATATTCCAAGACGTCAGAGCCGCTATTAAGAGCTACCACACAATACACAATCGTGTTTGTTTACGTTTTTTATGCACACTTTATGAGATATTTGAATGTTCTGAAATATAATATGCCTTTTTAACGTCATGTCATAAATTATGAGGCTATGTTGTGATTTGACGGTCGGTTATTTTTGGACAACTTTTTTAGTTGACAAAAATCATTCAATCGTGTGGTCTTAACTACATCTCTAGATTTCTTGGATGATACTGCAGAGTTCTAGTGTTCTTGTGTTCTAGTGCTCTGTCTTCCCCTTCCCTTGGTCATATTTTATAATTTTGATTTTGCCCCTTTATGCACCTACATTTAATCCACTATTTTGCTGGTTGTGTTTTCAAATTGGTCTTTAGCAGCGGAGTGTGGCTTCACTATTACAGCCCGAGCTTCCTCTGGGGTCTTCGTAAAAATTCCCATTCACTTAATAGAGGGAGCGATAAGGCTAGAGCTGCGTCCCAGGGGCCCCCAGCCCTCACACTTCCACTCTCTTCTTTGTTAATTTTCATTTTTCCTTTCTCCTTTTATGCCTTCTCCTCGCTTGTCTTCCCCATTATCTGAACGTCTCAGCTTCAGCTGGCCTTCAGTTATTGATCCATGAGGGTGAAGCTTCTGATTAGTGCCCCAGTTACGTATAGTACGGTGGGGAGACCCACTAGAATAAACTGTTATTGTGTTCTCTCCCTGCAAGCACTGTACCAAAAGTCTCCCCTGTTTCTAGTATTATATAGGGGTCCCTATTCTACGGAACTGTCCATGGCACTCATTTTATTGGAACTAAATAAGTGTCATTGTTTAATTTTGATCCCTTTCCAGTAACATGGGGTATTTCATCTGTAGCTACCAGCGAACAAAAGAATGCGTCCGTCTCTTGATATTTTTCAATAAATCTACTGTCTGACTCCAATTTGAAAAAAATACACAAGAAAGATAAAGAACCATTATCGATAAAGTGGTCGATTTAAGGGTCCGCTATACCTGACGGTGCATTTTTTGCCGCCCATAAGATTAACATTGCGAGCGGCGATTCATTTTCAAGGTTTACCCTTGGTTGGAAAGACACAAAAGTTTGCCTGTGCCTAGCCCTAACAATGTTCTAGGGAGTGTTTGAAGCAGATTTCCCAATTTCTCACTGGTTTTCGAGATACAGCACTTTTCTTGAGGTATGCGATGGTAGCATTTGCAAAACAGTTGCAATAAAAGAAACCAGTGAGAAATTGGGAAATCTGCTTCGAACACTCCCTAGAACATTGTTAGGTACAGGCAAAATTTTGTGTCTTTCCAACCAAGGGTAAACCTTGAAAATTAATCGCCGCTCGCAATGTTAATCTTATGGGCGGCAAACAATGCACCGTCAGGTATAGCGGACCCTTAAATAAAGCCACCCAAAACCACTAATAGTGAAACAACTGATTTTGATTCCATGATTTGGCTGATTGTGAGTCTCGTGATGCGTCAGGAGTCATGATTCATGACTCGTGAGTCGTGAGTTGCTGCTAAATGGGTGACTGGCTACGTTTGATTATTCACCGCCGTCACCGAGAATGGGTCTCGTTGTTTACAAATCCCATGAATCACTGAATCGAAAAATCATTAGTCAACATTTGGCTGCTTCTCTCTGGTCCTCCACATCGTGTTCATATTGTTGCCAGCTACCCTCTGCTCTCATATATAGATACTCCAACTTCTTCCCATAATCTACAGGTATCCGAGAATGTTGTCATAAGGGTACCTGTACCAGTTAAATGACATGACCTGTTTAATCTGTGATGTATTATTAAAGCTTAAGTAGAGGGATGAGATTTATTTGTTTATTTTTTTCTTTTTGAAAATTCTGTGTTCATTTGGAAAAGTTTCCGTCAAAAAAGGTAAGCACTTGGCAGTACACGTGTGTACAGATGTGTACACACGTTTATACACGCTTATGGAGGTTGCTGCGTGTCTGTATGAAGAAAGTAGACAACCATTTAGTAGCAGTGTTGAAGTGTACTTTATTTACGCCAATTGGCAAAATATAATAAATAATAATAATAATATATTGACGAGAACAACGAGTAGGTACAGAGAGGCAACCAGGCAGCAAAGGTGCCGTCACTGGCTTAGGAGTAGGTACCAGGCAGCAGGATGCCGTCTCTGGCTGAAGAGTAGGTACCAGGCAGCAGGGTGCTTTCAGTGTCACGTGGAAATACAGGGGGTACAGGGCTGCACACGTATGATTTCACGTGGAATTCAGCTAAATTTGTCGTTAATTATGATTAAAACCTGAATTCTTCAATTCCCCATTTAATTACTGAAAGTTGAAACCACAGGTTTCTTATTATTGGGTGTCAAAGATGTCAGATCCGTGATAGTGGAAATGTCAGCTGTACCTGCAGGAGATTGTCAGGCACTCAGGCGGGGGAAATTAGTTTTGCTGCTGACAACCGAAAACTTGCAACCCGTCAATCAACATGAAAACATCACCATCATCAGTTGGAATCCCACTTAAGCGTTATTGAAGCATCCTTGAAAAGTTTCAGCAAATGTTACAACTGACAAGTTTTGAAAGTAGACGGTGCTCTTTTATTGGCGTTTTTCGGGCTCTTCTCGGACTACCTTGCTATGATAAAATAGAAAGGAAAGCTGTTCCTTGCAGGCGTACCTACTTCTCATTTTTCAAACTCAGCAGAAACGTCCGTACTATACTGACCGTATTGGATGCCCCGAAAAGAGCCTTTGAATACGAAATTTTGTATTTTCTACGGATAACTTTTTCCTGATTTTATAGAACCTCTCACACACAACATGGCAGAATTCGCAGATCGTTTTACAGCTCCGAACATTTTTCAGGGAATAATATTGCACTCAGTATTCATTATATTTACAAAATTCCGTGTAACAAATTATTTTGCTCACCTTAAGGTCAAGGACCTTGTGTCGGGCTGCTTTTATCTTTTAATTTTTTAGCTCCAACAATGAAGATGACAGTCTTATAAATATATATAACTATAAATGATGACCAACTAGATGCTACCTATTAATACGTATCTATCACCTATCTATACCTATCTATCTATCTATCTATCTATCTATCTATCTCCATTATTCCTAATCATTGTCAGTCATAGGTAAAGTTCAAGATAAATGTGCTGTTGTCCCTTGTGTGATCAAAGCCTTCTTCCAACAACGTTATAGCACAGGTAATAGCAAGGGTTCGTCTTCCACGTAACCCCGTCTCATTTACGACGTTGTAATGTGCCGGTTGGCGTGCCTGAATTTTTAAACTGAAATCAAGCAAGGCACGAACTCTCGAAATAATTTTCACTGATGAGAGCTCTCCTTTCTGATTGTTCCAAGCCATGTACCCCAGAGCTTGGATAACACTGCTGGCGCGCATTGGAAGTGCTCAGCGAATCAGCGATTACTGATTGATCAGGTTCATGTCTTACCATTACTTCGTCGCTACTTACTTACGCCCATTATTTTCTAACTCCTATCAGTATTCGTTCGTTTGTATTTCTTTGTTTTACTGTTGGGCTAGAGGCACTCCTGAGTTTCCGAAACGTACTATTGAAAATATAAATCCGAGGGGTTAACCACTCGTTGGGAATCTCGTTGGGAATCATTGGAAATCTTGATAAAATCTCAGGGAATCATGGAATTTTTTTTGGAGTGGCTACCCCTTCGGGGTTTATCTTTCTATGAATATCGTTGGGAATCTTTGGAAATCTTTACGGAATCTCAGGGAATCTTAAGGAATCTCTGGAGTGGTTACCCCCTCGTAAAAATCCGTTCAGGCGTGTGTGCGAACCTCCTGTTTCTACCAGGCCCTAGTTATGACCTTTTGCACGTAGTTTTTGGTTCAGCTGTGTCTCCCTCAAACCTTGCAACCTTTGCAGCCTGTGTAACGGACGGACTGACGGACGAATGGAATGGATTTATTTTCGAGTTTCGAGTAATCGGTTTCGTCGGCAGAGAGAGAACCCTAGTATATTTTTGGGAAGAAATACAGAAGGGAATTAATTATACGAGGGGTTAACCACTCGTTGGTAATCTCTTTGGTAATCATTGGAAATCTTTATGAAATCTCAGAGAATCTTAGAATTGTTTGGAGTGGTTACCCCTTCGTGGTTTATCTTTCTATGAATATCGTTGGGGATCTTGGAAATCTTTATGGAATCTCAGTGGAATCTCAAGGAATCTCTGGAGTGGTTACCCCCTCGGAATTATATGACCACATGAATTGGGGAGGTTTGAGAACACCTGGTATATCAAGCTCTGTTGGAATTGTTCCCAATTCTCTGAGATGAGTCTATCAAATGTAACGTAACCGAATATTTTCTTATTTCTTTAATGACAAGTAAAATAGTGAGTGGTATTGTTTCGAGCCGCCTTAAGTAATAGACTTCAAATTATTTGCATTTTATTTGCTGAGGAAACGAAGCGACCCATCAATGTCTGTACTGTTTGAATCATTATTTCAATTAACCCAAACTTGAAACGAAAAGTTTAAAGCTTCGGATTAAAACTTGATGAGGAATAACCGAGTTTCCTTTGGTAATTTTTCATTAAGTGACGTTTCCAGTCCACGAATGGCTTGGCCTTGTGTCGTGCCTTCGGGTAGTTCCAAGTCATCTCAAACTTATTTGTGATAATTCCGCTTTATTCCCAGTTACAGAATACTTTTCTGGGGAGGGTGAAAGCAGAATATTGGGCCAATTTTAAAAACCCTAAAGAAATGTATGTGAATCATGGCTAAAGTGCCAACGCGTACTTTTTTCAAGCCACTTTTTTCAGAAATCTTTTATTCTTCCTTTCCCTTTATTTACCATTTATTATTTGTCCGGCAACATTCGGATAGGTTTCATCTTAATTATATCTTTCACTCTTACCAAATTCTTTAGCATTCTATAGGTGCCTGTTTTCGTCTATACAACCTATCTGAAGAAAGTTCTTATTTTTTCAAAATACTAATTGAATTGCCTATTTATCCGAACAGTTTTTATAGTTTAGAAGAACCTGTCTTAGGACGACAAAACAAACAAAAAAGATTTTTTTATTTTTTTTACTATAACAAGGCACCAAAACCTATCATTACAAACTTTGCCAAGTCCTTTGTCGTTTGGAATATAATTTACTATGTAATTTCCAAGCGTTTAATGAAGTTATACAAAAAATTTCGACCGCTGATATTTTTTGTATAAAAAATCTGGGATGGAGATTGTGAATAAAAGTGCCTTGGGTCTTGGGAACAAAAGACTAATTGCCTGTATGTGTATGAATACATCTATGGAAACGGGAACAACGGCCTGGATGCGGTCCAAGTCCTTAATATCCCCACCCCCCGTACTTACTACCAGACGGCTACTCTTTTCCTTTTGCCTTCAAAACTCCCCGCGGGCTTTGCCGCAGTCAGCAGTATACCTTCAGCCGCTTCAGTAATTCGGCAGTTAGAATTAAGACGGTCCAATCGTGAAGCACGTGGCAGCAGAATGGTGTTCCTTCCCATTTTTTAGGAAACCGAGGAGAAAACTATTGTATGTTTATATAAGTTCTGAAATATAATTGAATAGGTGATTTTGGACACATTTTTTATGGACTAAAACCCAACGTGGCAACCCTATCGTATTAGTACATGACAGGGACCGACAGTTTTTGGTGTGTCCCGAACCGACTCAATATACATTTCGCTTAAGAGGCTGAGCATATCAGAGCGAGGGGTTAACCACTCGTTGGGAATCATTGGAAATTTTTATGAAATCTCAGGGAATCTTGGAATTTTTTGGAGTGGTTAACCCTTCGGGGTTCATCTTTCTATGAATATCGTTGGGAATATTTGGAAATCTTTATGGAATCTCAGTGGAATCTCAAGGAATCTCTGGAGTGGTTACCCCCTCGTATCAGAGGTAAATGTCGATCAGAAAGTATTTGATAGGACCGGGATCGAAATAGTATGTAGTGATGCACGAAAATTTATTGTCTTGCTTTTGTTCTTGCACTTTTTGTATGCAAGAACAAGAACAAGAGCAAGAAAAAGAGTTGATTTTGGCTGCAAGAACAAGAACAAGAAGTGACTTGCAAGAGCAAGAACTCTTGCAAGAGTCTTGCATAAACCCAGGCAGATTTTTTCCAAAGCTTCATTCATGGATTACAGTCCATATTTTGTGCGAAAAACTCCGCAGACTATGCGACGATAGAATGCACTTGAAATGGCCGCTCGGTAGGCAAAAAACCACATTTTAACAGCAGAAAATTCCATGTACATGCATGAAATTGCAAGAGTCTCGCAGCAAGAACAAGAACAAGAGCAAGAAATGATTTCTACTACAAGAACAAGAACAAGAACAATATAGGATTTTCACTGCAAGAACAAGAGCAAGAGTCGCTTTGCGAGAACAAGAACAAGAAATACCGTTTCTTGTTCTTGTTCTTGCATCGTGCATCACTACTGGTATGTTCCTCTAAATACAATCATCTACACCACTCGGCTTTCGAGAACTTTAGAGTGAAAAGAGCGTCAGAACTTTTTCCTCGCAAAATAACAGAGGGGATGAATTTGGCTTACAGGACAGTGTGAAGAGGGAGAAACTAATGAATTCGCTCCAGGCTGTCTTCGGTTTTTTTCTGCCCGGCTCGTATTGATTTCGGAACACTCAATCCAAGTGTAATTGAATTACTATGGCATTACCAATGGCCGCGCTAGCCTGACCCCTCCAGCACTCTTTGTCTGGTAGAACATTCTCATAGTGACCTACCTTGACCTGTTGTCTTGTTGCCCAGTGCCATGCTAAAAAGGCTTTAAATGAAGTTATAGCCTAGGCCGGTGGTTCCCAAATAGTCCAGCGAAAAATTGCAGAGGTGCGGCGCAACCATAATAAGTTATTTAACGGTGAACTAGGTCTAGTGGAACAGGGAGCCTTGGCCGAAGCTCAGTAAGTACATCCCGAGGGGTTAACCACTCGTTGGGAATCTCGTTGGGAATCATTGGAAATCTTTATGAAATCTCAGGGAATCCTGGAATTTTTTGGAGTGGTTACCCCTTCTGGTTTCAGCGTTCTATGAATATAATTGGGAATATTTGGAAATCTTTATGGAATCTCAAAGAATCTCTGGAGTGGTTACCCCCTCGGAACATCCATCCGTGCTGCCAACAAAATATTTGATTGTTTCACGATTTGAGCTGTAGTAACAAACCCAGCCATTGCAGTGGGATATGATCTTGTATTTCCACAGGGGAAACAATTTTTTTTTTTGTGGATAAAAGGCTAAAAATTGTTTTTCTTACGGTCAGTGGTTTGAGATTAAAAATTGATCTGGAATCCAATAATATGCAAAGCCTATTTGGTACGAGTATACAGTGTAGGTTTGTAAATATGCCCTGAGGCGCTTTAATATTTTCCAATATGCCATCAAGTCGGTATTGGTTTGCACATCACAGAGATATCATATCCTTAATTGGACATGTTCCCATTAATGTCCCTGGAAGCTTGAATGAAAATTAATATACGTTCTTGTTTCAGAATAGGCGTTCGTAAATTTTTTTAAACGTTCGCAAGGGTGTTCGGTATACGTGCTTATGAGGATTAGGGTCCGATTACACCTTACAATAAATATATGATCCTATTTTTATATGATCCTATTTTTTTAGCATCATAAAAATTTTAGAAAAACTGCAATACACTTGACAATAAAAATAGGATCATGTTTAGCAAAGACGCCAACTTGACATGGTAAAAAAATAGAATTTCGAAGATTTTTAGGGTCCTTTTTTGAACCGTTTTAGGTTAAATAATTTCTGCTA